>BSBM01000187.1:0-1200000 GCA_027924585.1 Larix kaempferi
CAAATGAAGTAGAAGGACTCAATCTTTTGGGAAAAATGTGACCTTTCCCATATAGGATATCTACTTCAAATCCTCTATCCTTAAGAGGAGGAATATTGATACTAAGTCTTCTCAGCCCCAGGGACAATACAACAACATCCCTCAGATGTCATGGGGCTCCCATGGCTATCCCTCTGAAACATCCACAGTCCCTCGCTCAAATGCTTGGACATAAGGTCATCACCCAATCACCACCCTCCAAGTCAAACCAGTCTCAGTGAACTCCATAAACATTATCACGTGCACCCTGTCATATGACCCCTCCGAGCTGACCAAGTGGTGGATACTTAGAGGGCCGGAATTGATCTGATAATACTAGTAACAAATGCTCCTCTCGAATGACTAGTATGGAGAGAAAACTCTCTCTCAAACTCATCAATCTCTGCAAAAGTTGTTGTCTGCTACTTCTTCTTTTTGTTCGGACACTGTCCAACATAGTGCCCAAACTTCTGGCAAGCAAAGCACTTGGCTTTGCTCATGTCTTTCTTTTCTTCGCCACCCTGTTGTTTGGCACCACCCTTGGGCCCCTTCTTGGACTTTTTTTTCTTTTCCTTTGCTGCCAATGCAACATTTTCTTCATCCTCCCTACTCTGAGATGAACTCCCCTGCAAATAATCTCTCTGCGTCTCCTCCTGAATGAAGTTGTCCCAAAGCTGATCTTGGGAAGGCATATGCTCTCGAGCGACAACAGACACCACAAATATGGCCCATGGCTTTGTGATGCCATTCAATGCTACCCGTACTAACTCATTGCCCTATACAACCCCCCCAACTGCTCCAAGTTCATCTCTTACCTGTGTTATTCTAGTAAGGTAGGATGTCATGTTTTTTGATTTGTTCATGCGAATGCTTTTCAACTTTTCCCTCAATACCATTTTTCTGTCTTCGTTTGAACTCTGGTATAGATTAATTAAAGCATTCCACATCTGAAAAGCATGGTCTTTTCCTGTCACATGTGGGATTACATGATCCTTCACAGCATCAAGTATAATCCTTTTCGCTTTGATATCTTTCTTGTCAAAAGCAGCCTTATCTGTAGCATCGGTAGGCACGGTAATTGGTTTATCTTGAGTACTGTTAACTATATCCCATAGTTCATTCTCTTGAAGGATCAGTACTATTCTAGCCTTCCACGGGCTAAAATTAATAGCTCCATCAAGCCTATCTTCAATTCTTAACCTAGTAGCTATGACAACCAGAAGTCCAAGAACCCGTAAATAAACCTAAGCACCTGATTTCCCTTCTTTTCCAAGCCTGAAATTTATTCTCTGATTTTATTTCTGGTATTTAAAGTTGCTCTGATACCATGTAAAATTTCTAATCCTCAACCCGGTTTCAAGTTTTGTCTTTCACATAGAGTTTAATGCCCAAACCCTAATGCTGCAAATTAATTTCCCATGCATAAAATTGCAAATTTACTTGAAACACATGGAAATTTTTACAACTTTTAAAACTCAGAAAATATAAATCAGCCACACATAAAATTTGAAGACTCAGAATTTTTAGCCAAATTGGCCCAGGATAAAACCCTAGAAGGAAAAACTTGACAGGAGATAGAAATTTTATTTTTCAAAGACAATTTACAAATTCAGAACAGCAGTACTTATCTGTGCCAAACTCAGCAATAAATCTGAACCCTTCTGACAGCAGTATGCCCTACACGTGCCAGTCATAAATACTGCAGTACAGCCTAGGAAAATGTGCCCAGATTAACAGCAGTACGACCTGCATTAAATGCTGTAGAGCCTCCTTGATTTCTGTGCCTGTAGCAGCCTGAATGGCCTCCTTGAAATCTGTGCCCAACCTGCTGCTGTATGACCTCAAATTCTGAACTAAATTTCTACCTCGAAATCCGTGCCCAATTTTTTGCTGTATGGTATGTAATAAATGCTATCTCTGCTGCTGTACGGTCTGCAATAAATGCTGTAGTAGACTGTCTTGAAAAACATGCCCAGCATGGAAATTGTGCTCTTACTCAGCCTCTTCAATTTCTGTGCAAGGGTTTCTTCTCTCCTCTCTTCTTCTTCTCTTTTCCAAAAATCTCATTTGGTGAATGTGAACAATGATGCCTCAATCACTACCTTTCTCCCTTTTTGTTCATAGTAACTTCTTCTTTAGATCTTAAATCTTGACCCAACTGGATCTAGGGCTCTCATTAATTGCTCATTAATAACTCATTAAATGAAATAAATGCACTTTTCCATTTAAATACGTAGAAACCCTTTTTAATTACTTACTCACTTTATTTCTAATAAAGTCAATTAAAAATTAGAACCATGATCAAACTTTATAAAGTGACTTTATGTCTTATAAAGTACTCTGCACTTTCATAAAGTGACTAGGGACCACATTTAATGTTTTACACCCTTAGGCATCACAAAGATGAAAAACACTTGCCTTGGTACAAAATTTAACACTATCAAGGTTCTTAGTTCTTTGGATGGGGTTGTTTTTAGGAGTTTGAGAATAAATCACTGATCAAGTTATGCAAAATTCATTTAATTCAACAGCATAAAATAATGACACATTCACGACATAAATGAAAGCTTGAATGGAAATAAAGCAAAATAGTGATTACAGATCAGTGCCGTGGAGTCAAAAATTGGAGTGCTGCTGTTGTAAAAGTAATTGTTTTTGCAAGACTGTTCTTGGTCAGTTTTAACTTATTAAATGATGAATTGATTAAGGGGGAAGTGGAACTCCAAATATACCGTGAGGTACAAGGAGTGTGTCCGGATTTTGACAAGGATGGCTCCGCACGAGAAAATGTGGGCTAGATGGAGTCTCGGGAAGATGTCCAACACTCCAAACGAGGGTGTAGCCTGATGGTGCCCCATGGTCACTATCTAGTAGTTCCCGCTTTCTCTGAAGAATTTTCCCACACAAGTAAAGTTTCGTGATGTTGGATTTTCGTTGGCTTAAGGGAGTTAATTTTATTAGATATGAGTTGCTTTATTAAATGTTGAACTTTAAAAAATGCAATAAATCCGTTTCTGATTTCCCAGCGCTCAGGCAAAGCCTGCAAGGGGAAAAAGCATACACGCTCTATGCTAACTGGTTTTTTTCCAATTTGAGATTGTAAGTGCAAGTACAATTGTAAGTTAATTGTTAATGGCAAAAATCTCTTTTCCACATGCTGCTTTGTCGGGCAAGCCCTTACACAATGTAGTACTTCGGGAAATTAAATACCAAACTTAGTGATTGTAAAACAGTAAATTGCAAGGTTGTTGAAAGTGTTGTGAAATAACAAAAAAAATGGAAATAAAGGGGTTTTCTAATTACTATACTGTGAATCTCTTTTCCCTTTCGGTACTCGGGAGAGCACAATGGGTTAGTATTTGGTTTGCAAAAATGGAAAGAAATAAAAACAAGTTAAATCTACTTCTTTATCAAGATGAGATTATTCTAATCTAACAAGCAAACTAAACTAAAGTAACAAAAAGCAAACACACAAGAAAGATACAGGCTTCCCCCGGATGGGGAAGGGGGGGGGGGGGGGTGGGTGCTGTGTAGCCCACTCACTTTTTTAAATACAATTTACAAAGTGCTAAAAGATAAAAATGCTTTTGATCCTTACAATAAATTACAAGAGAAAAGAAGACCGAAAAATAGGCGATCTCCGGAGCCCTGAATGGCTAGATTTGCAGAGATTTGGCCAACCTTCTTCTTCTGTCAGATCTAAAACCCAACAAACTAAGATTTACAACATTGGTAGATTAGTTAAAGAAATACATAAAAAATATACAACTTGGTACTTGGAAAATATTCAATAAAGTTTGCTACTACAAGTACTAAGATTAAGACAGATCTAGATTTATGATAAAACTTTTGAAAGAGAACTATTCTAGATCTATCTAAGAAGTAAGAGATATAATATGAATCTTTAAATCTGATCTACTTGCTTTAAAACAAAGTAACAAGAAAGATTGATTGTTTTAAGGATGAAAATAAATAGAACCAAGCCTCAGCTTGAGGGATTGGAGGATCAAGAGGGCCTGCAACACAACGAAGGTAAACAAAATGATGAAATCAAGTACTGAAGTTGGAAGAATATGCAACCTAGCTCTACTTCCTTGTTCAGCTTCCTATCCTGCACAGTCTCAAGAAATGCTTGCAAAGAGAGGGATCAATTCTAGTATATCAATTAGAAGAAACAAAAAGGGCATTAGTACAACCGAATACACATGCTGCTTCTAAATCTCTAACTAACCAAATATAAATAAGCAAATCAAAGACTGTGAATGTTTACTCTATGGGCTCAAAGGCCTTCTTAAGCTAGATCAATCCACCACTAAATACAAGAACAAAAAGAAACTACACTAGATATTACCTCAACCAAGAAATGCGTGCATCAAGAATGGTCAGATTGCAAGCATGTAGACCTCCAAAGCCTTTCAATGATCTTATTCAACAAAAATTACAAGAGTTACAAGAGCAGAGGTTCAATGCTTCCATGTCAAAAGATGGAGCTTGACCTCGCTTAAATAGAGCTCTGGGGGGGGGGCACATTAGAGCATGAGGGCGCATGAGAGAAATGGGGAGTTAATCTCTCCTTGATTGAAGCCTTGATTGGAACTGATTGGATGAGGTGGGCACCACCTCAACAAGAGGTGCACCCCCTCTCTTGGATCTACCACCCAACCATACAAAACTCGCTACATGAAGAAATGCGCCCCTCTCATGAGGGAGGGTGCATTCTCTACTGAAGACTAACTCGCCTTAACTCAGATCCTGATTGAAATCACCAGATTTTGATTGATTTGGCCTCCGATACTGATCCACAGTTGAACTGGATCTTCACTGGGACAAATTTCTTTGATTTTCTCTCATATCTTTAATTTTTTATTCTCTTTTATGAATTTTTGAGAGAATTTTTATTTAAGTGATAAATATTCACTCAAACACTTAGGAAAGTGGGTTTAGGGGTAATATGGGTGCTCCGGGTTAGAAAACGAGCACCCCCATGGTGAATTTCACCTCCTAACCACTTTTTTGTGAGATTTTCATCTTTTACAATTAAAACATTAAAAAATAGCCCCGTTTGTGGGAATTTTTTTTAAGTCCAAAATAAAAAATAAATCCTAGGGGGACCTAGTACATGTCAATGTGACCAATTATTGATGGCTAGCATGTTAAAATACATAGACTCCTAGACTTTAATAACCTCCCAAGGTTTGGCTACCAAGGCGGATACTCCAGAGTTGGAGGTGTGAGTGAAAAACTCAGAAATTATGCGTCGCTGAAAAACAATGCATAATAACTAAGGAAAAAAACTCTCTACAGTATCGCATTGATAGATAAACCTAAGGCAAGCCAAGCCTGTTACAAAATACACCATGCTAGACCAACTTATTACAATTCCCCGTTGGGTATGGACATGCAACTTTTTTGAAAAAATGGGCCAAATTGGCCTGCTGAACTTCTGAACACTGGCAATGAACAAGTATGTTGTTCAAGTCTTTTGTGGTTCACATGAAATCCAACTAAGTACAACTTAGAGGATAACAATACCGAACTGGCCGAATCGGACACCAACTTGGCCGGTTCGATACCAAACCAGTCTCCTGATCCGGTTTGAAGGCCGATTCGTCTTGGTGGATGGTCAACTTAGTCAACTTGGTTGAATCCGAGTCCGAGTTGACGGATTTTTAAAACAGAGCCCTGAGATTGGACTCTGATATTAGTGTTACGAAAATGATTTCTCATGAAATTTAGACAGGTGATTTTTTGCAAATAATAGAATATTTGACTAAAATGTACGACTTTTGGAGCAGCCTACTTGTGTCAGTAATTGTTATTTATGTTTATTTGATATATGTTTAGCGCTGTCTATTATTATTACATTAAGTATGAAATTTAGACAGCTGAATATTTGCAATTAATAGAATATTTGATTAAAATGTACGATTTTTGGAGCAGCCCACTCGTATCAATAATTGTATTTATGTTTATTTGAAATTTTGATATATGTTGAACACTGTCTATTATTATTACATGCAAGTTACTTTATGTTCGTTACAAACCCAAGGCTGAACCATTGTAAATTATTTAATACTAAAAATAGATTCTAAAGGATTTTGATTTTAGCAAAGAGGTGTACAATTATGCAATATTAGATATCTGTACATGGGTTTGAAGAAAACTCTTTCTGAGTTTAACATCAAGTTATGCAATAACTCAGCTCTATTTGCACGAGTATTTGTTTGAACCTAGGAATAGGAGTCCTGTCATCAGTGCACATAGCAAACAGTAAAACATTTGTTACACATTCTGTACAATTAGTGATATTTCTTATTTAATAGATCTATTCTTTTGATCATTTTGCTTATAATGGATTTAATCTGATACATGAAATATGCATCTGGAACTTCATTATATAGTCATGCAATTTGATGTGTACCTTGTATATGTGCAGGGGAGCAGATCGTGTTTTGGAAGTACAAATTGAATTGGTTTCTGCACTGCTTGATGTGCTTTCTAAGCCTAGCTCCTGTGACATGCCTTCAGATGTCGATCTTAACTTTCCTTCTTCATATGCTTTCTTTTGCCAAAGATTGCAACCATTGTTAACAGTTTTAATGGGACCCCTTTCATATGGTAACCTTTTAACAATATTGAACATATTGGAGGAAATTCAATCTTGGGAAGAATTTAATTCTACTGCTATTCAGAGCTTTTCATCCAATAAGGAACCATGCAAAACATCCATGCTTGTGGATCACAATTCTGCATGGTATGCATTTCTTGTCTCTTTAGTTGTGGATTATATTAGATATGTACTTATACATGACATGGATTTATGCCTCAAGAGTATTTGAAATGGCTTTTTCAGGGCACTTCTTCTTGATTTCCCCACTTGGTTTCATTTTGCATCAATGTTACTTTTCCAGCAAGATACAGTTGAATTTTCTGAAGCACAGCCTGGTACAGAGTCTCATGATTCTGAACTGGTACAGTCAATGAATGTAAGAGGAAAAGTTGACAATGTAAACACTAGTAGTTTTGACAGCTTTTATAATGCTGCAAAATATTTGGCATGGGTATTGAGTCCCTTGGAGGCCAGCCATCGAGAGCTGGTGGTTCGATCTCTTGTGAAAACAGCTAAAAGTTGGAAGCCTTGGAGGTCAAAGTTGACGTGTTCAGAGAAAAGAATGAGAGTGGAAGAAACTTGCTGTCAGTTTAATAGCTTAGACTGGGAACGTGAAATTCAGGTAAACAGGAAAAGAAGTGCTTCTAGCTTTGCAAGCGAAAAAAGTGGGCTGGATGTCAGACACAAGAAAGCCAGAGTTGAATGTGTTCATGAGGATCCTGGTCAAAATGATCTGCATGAAAAGTATACTGGTGATAATGGTCTTGAAAAGAGCCCTCAAGCAGTAATGATGTGGCTTGCTGATTTCAGTCGCTCATGCAATGAGTTATGCATTGAGCCTGTGACGTCTGATTTGTTACACATGAATGCATCAATTTATAGAGGAACTCAGAATTGTGAGGGATGGAGTGAAAGCCAGGCTGTTAGGACAGAGAGGAAAACTGGTGGATTACCTCAAAAGGCAGGTGCAGATGCTTGGGTGACGCATTATGCATTTTTGAGAAGAATTCCACTTGGATTTTTCCTAGCAAATGTGCATCTATTAAATGAGTATGCTTGCCACTTGCTGCTTCATTTTGTTGCAGCAGAAGAGGGTTCAGTACCAACTCCAGATTCTGCTGCAGGTGCCTATCATGATATTACGAAAAACCAATGTGCTAATTTACAAGTTGGTCATGCTAATACTAGCCTATATCCGAGAAGCAGCATAAGAATGAATATGTGCACTGAAGAACCTGCACATCGAACTGAAGGCTTCAGGGAGTCTACCTCGACTGATTTTCAAGGTGAACGAAAGACAAATTGGGTGAGAGTTACTGCTATGATTTTGGGTTTTTTGGATATGTTAGATTTTAACTATCATGTTTTTAAAAATGCCAAAAGTTGTCAAATTTACTGGTCTGAAGTAAAAGAAAGATCTTCAAAGTTCTTGGTCACCTGTATTAAAATGTTATTGGAAAGTAGAGATTTACATGAATCAAGATTGTTGATTGATCTGCGACAAAGACTTGTTGAGTGGACCCATCATGGGGAAACATTGTTTGATAAAAATACTATATGCCAGGATATTTTGCCAGCATTGGATTCCCAAATATCTTTACTGCAAGCAAGTCGGTAGACCAAAAATATATGCCAGTGTAGATTCCTTGTCATGTAGATATTCCCCATGCCATTCATTATTTTATTATGGATTACAACTTAAAAGGCTTAGTTATGTATTATTATTTATACGGTCTCAGTTGAGGTGTGGTAATACATTGTGCCTAAATGGTGTTGTCCATTTATGGATGATTCTTCAAGAGCTTCTGTTTTGTCCAGTGAGGCCTTTGGATGTATTCGGTATCTGGTGACAAACTTTTGCATGATGGCCCACAATTAACCAGTCAACATGGCCAAGTGATAGCAACTTTTTTGTCCCAATCTTGCATGTATCCTCAGGGGTTGATTGTCTTATAAATAAATATGCGCTATCATTTCAGTCAAATGTTGCTCAGAAGAGTGATTATGGCTTCAAGTTTCTGGAGATTTTTGGTGTTTTGATGCTTTTGGGAGAACTTGTGATTCCATGTTATAGTTATTTGGATGATGTCTTTTCTAAGAATTTTATACAGTTGATAAAGCTTGTTGATTTTTGATGTGGGCCCATCTTGTACATTTAGTGTGAATACCACTGGCAAGTGGTCACGATGAGTGCATGGGACCAGTTTCCAGTGATGCCACTGTTCGGCTTCCACTATCGCACGAGGTCGACATTTTTATATTATGTAATTTTGTATTTCATGCTTTCCACATACATGGTAATTGTGGCTGATGACATGTTGATTTTCAGGGATGTGAACATACCAACTCAATTGTCATGTGCATTTCTGATTTACATTTAATTGCACTTGCACTGAAATTTTGCCTTACATTACTCTATTTTTTGCATTTCTTGATCGGCATATGCTTTATATCTCAAGATGCAGGTTGCACATTGGAAGCCTTTTTACTAAAGGGGATCTACATCTCAATGCTGCAAAGGTCTAATAAACAAGTGGAGATTTACTCAAAATTGCAACTAACAGTGCCCATTCAATTTTTTAAAGATAACAACATGAGCTAGTCGCACAAATTTAGTAAATATATCGTTGTTGTTATTAAATAGAGTGCTAATGTGATGATCTAGTGGATTACTTCGAAGATTCTTTCTCGGTTTTGATTCCCAGTGAATGCAACAATTTTAAGTGCATCCAAACAAACACTTTTTAGTCCAACTCAAATACCATTGAGAGGGCTAGAATGTTGAGTGGATTTAAGGATATCACTCTATTTTTGCTGAGTAGGTTTATGGATACCCATCTTGAATATAGCTTGCCCAAATACATTTGAGTGGGTGTATGGATACCCAACTCGAATATAAGTTGGCTTCAATCAAGATACTTAAGTGAGTTGGTTTATAGATAACTAGCTCAAAATATGATTGTCTCTTTTGAACATTGCCACTCCCCCCTTAATATGAATTGGGGCCATATAGTGAAGATATAATCTTCCTCGAGAGCCATATCTCCCACCAACACAGTTCCACAAGTTAGTAGAGGTGCAATTTGGTAAAATATAGAAGACAGATCCGTTGAAACATGATGATTAGATGAAGGTACAAAAGAGTGACACTAGTTGTTGCCGAGACCAAAGAGGTTGAATGTAGTACATCTAAAGCGGACCAACATTAAAATGTGGAAGGAAGAGATCCATTGTAATAAGTTAAGACTCAATCACGGAATAATCATATGCAAAAAATATTGGTATAGATCTTGGGGATATGTGAATGAAAACTCTATCAAAGATAACACTTGTATTGGAAGGATTATATATACAATATAGTAGAATATGGGAAAGGAAACACACTAAGGATTATGAGTTTTGAGCTCAATCTATTTTAAGAGAATTTTTGTTGTCCTTCGATGAATGCATTTATTTTGTATTTTTTGGTTGAGATCACAAGAGAAAGCAAGGATTGAATGGAACTATCGACAAACCCTAAAACTTGCAATAAAAGAAGAAAGTGACACTTGATAAAGAGTGCACAAGTGTACTAGCATTGAATAGGTGCATTATATTAAGAGACTATAAGATCGCTATAAAGATATAACCAAATAAGAGTGTTATAAAGAGAACCAAGCACAAATATCAGGGCAAGAAAGTGAGCAGGTGCAAGTGTATGGTGTTATATGTTATTGGAGAGAGTAGTAACTATTTATTGAATTGAGAGTAGCGAGGTGCTCTACAACCCAGTATGGGGGAGATGTTGTAACGTAATTTAACATAACATACCGTAAATTTATGTTACCAAAAAAAATAAAATAATGTCAACTCATAAAATACAGAATTAAAACGAAATAAAAAGTAATTAAAAAAATCCATGTCAACTTATAAAATAAAAATTTAAAACCAAATAACAAGTGATTAAAATAATCGATGTTGGATCATAAAATAAAAACTTAAAACTAAATAAAAAGTAATTAAAAAAATCCATGTTGGTTCAAAATAAAAATTTAAAACCAAATAAAAAAATTAAAACCAAATAAAATACAATTTTAAAACCAAATTTGTGCTTGATAGAGCCGGGTTTAAGATGGATCTATGTTGTTACACAACACAATAATTAGGGTGCCCTCTTAATTGGGTTTATGTGCCCACATAATGACTAAGTCAACATTAATGATTAATGATTAAGAAGAATAACACTAAATAAACATAAATTTTTTTTTTTCAAAAGAAAAAACATCTTTATATTTGGTATTTCTAAGTGAGAAAACAAAATATACATTGTTCTATCCATAAAGGATGTAAATACTTATCAAGCTTTTAACATCATCTATATAAGGCAAGACCGTGTAAACTTATTACAATCATCCTGTAGTGTCATGTAAACATCTATTTCACACCCTTGGCTAGCAGGAGCCTTGGGCGATTCACACTTATGGAAAGACTTCGAGTACACTTATGGTAAGACTTCGAGTGGCAACATGCTTGACGAAGTACCCCGATGGGCATGGTTGGCATGGAATGGAGTGCTCACCTTGGAAGCTTGCATGGGAGGAGTGCTCGACATGTAGACCACTTGGTGGACGAGTGTAGACGAGCATATCGACATGAGGGGTTTCAAATGACGGCAAGATGGGCTTGGCGCCCATGTCGAAGATGAGGTGTTCGGGAGGAGAGACCAACATATTGAAGTGGAGGGGCTCGATGGCATAAGTAACTTGGGCACTCGAGCGTGCAAGCAAACCTAAGAGAGGTGTGTGTGGTGGCAGAGCACCCACACCGAGACATCATATGGCGACTGAGAAGAGGTAGCACAGGTTGGGTGCTCGTGGGTGAAACATCAACGGGTGGACTTGGGTGCACAACACAGTCTCCGTGCACTCAACATATAACATGACTTGGGAGCCCCGACAAGGAGTGGTACCGAAGTGATCGACCAACATGGGACGGGCATACGGTGGAGGACGTGAAGTTTCAACATGGCCGGGGGCATATATCTAGTGCACGTCTTGTGGAGATTCAAACACAAGTGAAGTGGAGACAAGTCCAAGCAAGGTGCGGATCATTGGGGTAGTGCGACATGGGCACAATCTGCTGCAGTACATGAAGTAGTATGACTTAGGCACAATCTGTTGTAGTATGACTTGGGCATAGTATGCCACAATACGACTTGGGTGCTTTGGCAAGGTGACATGTAACTAGGACAAGTGTCACAGGACTAGGACCTGCAGGTGCGACATGGGGAGAGACTATTACGAGACATAAGTGTGTTATGGAATTTTTGGGATTTCTTTGTAAGGGGTTGCTGCTGTGTTTTGGGCGCACTTCTGAGAGAGGCTACCTTGGGTACCCTCCTCACTGTCGTACTTGTAAAATTGACACTCTTGTAATAACCCCTTTGAGGTGACACCCATCATATTTTTGTTGTTCTTGCATTTGGATTGGTTGTGTGCATTTTGTTATAACGTGGATAAACTAAGTAATAATACGAAATAAGTAAAGTGAGATGCGTAGTTTGGTAAGCCGACGTCGGGTTGGTCACACCATTGGAGAGTGGATCTTGGGCTGTGCCTCACGGCTAAGGAAGGAAACGAAGCTTCAACATCGAGTTGGATCCTTAAGTCCATGACAAGTGGTATCTGAGTTGATTTGAAGGTAAATTTGAAGTGCTCTTCACCACTGTCACCTTTGTGACATGTAGTATCAGAGTAGAAAGGTTGTTTGAAGAAGGTTTCAGGAGGTGTGCCTGGGATGTAGCACTTCAGGAGGTGCTCGATAAGAAGTGCACCCAGGACATAGCATGTCAGGAGGCGCCTAGGAACAATGCGCCCTATACGTAGCATGTCGAGGTTCACTCGAAACATAGTGCACTCGAGACACAACATGATTTGGTAGAGAACCACTCGACACATTGTGCGATTCGATAGAGATGCACCTGACACACTATGCAATTCGCCAGAGAAGTGCTTGGCACAATGTGCGCTTCGTTGGGCGCTCGACACACTGCATGCTTCGACATATGAGTTCCTGACACATAACCACTCGACACATTGTGCGATTCGATAGAGATGCACCTGACACACTATGCAATTCGCTAGAGAAGTGCTTGGCACAATGTGCGCTTCGTTGGGCGCTCGACACACTGCATGCTTCGACATATGAGTTCCTGACACATAACATAAGTGTTCCCGAAACATAGTGCACCTGAAACATAGTGAAACAAACTTAGTGTCACAGGTACTAGGCAAGAGGTTTCATTTACAGAAAGTTGGGGTTTTCGATGGTTTGAAGAGATCTCGATCATTGATCAATTTTGAAGGGCTACTCTTAATTTTATGTTGAAGGGTATATATTCACCCAACCTTTCCGTGATGAAAAGTTGAAAAAATATTTGTACTTCAGTTGATAATATTAAAATAGGTATACACTTCAAGAAGAATATTCTGAGTAAAATTATTCTCTTCAAATTGTTTACAATGTTTATAGTGGATTAACCGCTAGATACATACGTTTTAATTTCAATAAAAGGTGGTAACATGTATACCTTATAATTTCAGGTTAATTTACATTAATAATAAAAATTAATAAATATTGTGCCATGTTTTCTTAATAGGAATTTCATAGTGTTAAAAATGACTATAGAATCTCAAACACAATGACATAATCAACCATGAAAAAAGGTGTGCAAGAGTGGGAACATTTAGAGCATAATCCATAATGCATAAGTTTGGTTATAACAATAATTACACTATTTTTTGGATAAAGTTCCTAGGAATCCCACACATGCATAAAAAATGTTGTTCCAATTATTAATTCTAAAAAGGATGTCTTTTTGACATTGGGCTTGGGATGGGGTAGAGGGAAAGAAAGTTATGGAGAATTCTCAAAATACTTTACACTGATGTTAAAGTTGAGTTATAACAAAGCATCAAGGAAGTGAACGTGTGTGATAGACAAAGATGCATAGAGTTGGTAAAAGGGGAATGGCTATTTTGGAGAATAGAGAAGCAAAAAATTGATAATGTAGAAAATTCAATGAAAAAAATCATAATTTTGAATGTTATAATCCATATTTTAGGTTTGCATAGATAAGATCTGTTTTGTTCAAGTTCATATCTAAATTTAATTAAGAATATTTAAGTACGGATATTTTGCTAAGCTTAATAGAGATTTGTCCCAAACAAAATCACTAAATAGTTTTTTGAAAAATAAAGGAAAATCTATGCATTATTTTTATGATGAAGCTGGCCAAACTTGCACAAGGTTCATGGATTGTTGAGAGATATATTTAGCTATTAGTTATATTTTCCCTGTAAGTATCTATTGTAATAAAGAGTATTCCATTAATTACGAACTCAGTGATTCAAAGGCCCAATAATGTAGTCAAATAATAAGCAAATATTATATATCAACATTGTAATCATATCATAAATTTTAATACAAAAACGCAGCATTATCAATACAATAAAATGACTATAAATCAACATGTTAGATGCTTTTAAAGAGACGAAAAATGTAAATATGAAAAAATGGAGATGCCCACATTTTCTTAGGTTCATTCTGTTGGATTTTCATCTATTTCCAGATCTTGACAATTATTTACAATGATTTCAAGCATTCATTTCATCCCATAGTTTTCATTGAATAGTTGCACACTGAAAATTTCAACTTAAATTGCAGTAGAAACAAAGGATCATAGAAAGAAGCCATACACAAGAGACAAAGATTTTTATCCCGGGAAACCCAAAAGGGAGAAAACCTAGCCAACTTTTCTTAGAAGAAATCAATGCAATTCAAGTACAATACCAACATGAATAAACCCTGCCATTGAGCCCTCTTTTATGAGGAAACCCTAGCGAACCTCTAGGCAGAGATATCGAACCACTAGGAGATGATAAGAACCCAAAATAATTGCTTCATGTTCCTTTGCTAGGCCTTCTTGGAAAGTGCACACAAGTGGAGAAGAGAAGAGAGGATGCGATGACGATGAAAATGAATTGTTGGAGCACTTTATTTATATTCTTTAGTTCACCTAACTTTTTCACCAGTGGGGCTGAGTTATCTTCTTGTTGGGGCCGACTTGCTCTTTTGATACTCATCTTTTATTTTATATTCAGGGCAGACTTGGTTTTTGTCTTCAATGTTTCCTTGGGACTTCTTGAATGCTATCTAGGACTTCTTCAATGGTTGACTTGACTACTTAGTTATTTCTTCATCATAGAAAATTTGTCCTTGTTGATGTTCATCTCCTCAAATGCATGTTTATTCACGCATATAGCTCTAATGTTGATTTGACCCCACTCTAAGAAGTCCTGGACACTTCTTATAGCCTATGCCAAATTCAACATTAGATTAGACTTTGTATGTTTCACAAATGGTTGGAATCCCCTATCAACTAAACAAGTCAACTCACCCCAATAAAGAATGGATCACTCTATCACAGAGCACTCCCTCATAGAGTATGCAATGTGACCTCTAGCCTTATTCACTCTTAGTCAACAAACAAGACTAATCAAGGCTAAGCACCTCGAGCCTTATTCACCTTACTCACTCTTAGTCAACTCACATGACTAACCAAGGCTATGTTAGGGCCATTCTCAACTAGGAATTGGTCAACACACATGACCCCTCTGGGAGAATGTTTGCATAATGTTTTCCCAATGCTACAACCTAGAGAAACATCAACACTCCTTCTCAGTGAGGGAGACATTCTACATCACTCCATGCATCACACTTGGTGAGAATGTGCGTAGGAGACATTCCGTATCACTGCCAAGCATCATAGTTGGTGAGAATGTCCGTCGAAGACATTCTGCATCACTACCAAGCATCACACTTGGCGAGAATGTTTGTAATCCATCTTGAATAAGTACCACATCTACATCTCGAGTGTTTCACTCCTAGCCAAATCATATGACTCTTGATAAAGACTGTGCCAGGGCCATTCAATTCACATGAATGTATCATTTTTCCTTGATCAAATCACATGACCAATTTGGGAAAATGTCAGCTCGATACTGCTCATTTGTGGAACCATCACGGTGTCTGGGCCATTCACCTTTCGTGAATGTCTGCCTGATCCTTCTCATTTGTATGTCTAGGCCATTCACCTCTCATGAATATCTGCCGCTTTTATGTAGGACCATCGACACTCCCTCTCACTGAGGGATACATTCTCCATCGCGCCAAGCTTGTCTCTGAAGTATACAAACTTTGCCTTAGACAAAGGCTTGGTGAGAATGTCAACTATCTGCTCATTTGTGGATATGCGCTGGAGCTTCACTGCTCCTTTCTGCCCATGTCTTGAAAGCTTCGGAAGCCATACTGCTTCACGATCTACGACATTGACTATGATATATTCTGCATCTGTTGTATTGAGTGCGACATATGTCTACTTCCTGCTAAACCATGATCTCATAGCTGATCTCAAGTTGAAGCAACACCCTTAAGCGCTCTTTCTTTCCACAACACTCCCCGCCTAGTCATAATCTCTATATCATTGCAGCCTCACTTAACCACATGAGATATATCTCAAACGATATCCAACTGTACAATGAATGTACCTAAAAACAAGCTTTGCTGCAACCCAATGTACATGCCTTGGCTGAACTATAAACTGGATTAGGGTGTTCATTGCAGAGTGAATATTTGGACTAGTGTTAACTAGGTACATCAAGGGTCCAATCAACTGCCTGTACATAGTGGGATCACCAAATATGAATCTAAATCGGAATCACTCAAATTCTTCAGATTTTTCTTCCCGCATATAGTGTGATTCATCAAATATGAATCTGAATCTGAATCACTCAACTTCTTCAGATTTGTCATCATAGGTGTAGCCATGGATTTGCAGTTCATCTCAACTGTGTACTTCCCTTGATGGAGGAAGATCTCTCATAGTCTTTGTCACACCTCCAATCCCAAGAAATAATACATCTAGCCAAGATCCTTCATCTCGAACTCATAGGTCAACTCCCTCTTGTGCTCGACTATGAGCTTATTTGCTCTAGATCATCAACAAAATGTGTTGCAGCTACTCACTCTGTGTAGGCGCATGCAACTCCCTTTTCACTTGAGTATCCTTCTCCCTCTCCATCTGGACACTCTGCTCCGTCTGCATTTGAGTATCCTGCACTCTCTGCTTTCTCTGCAAATGAGTATCTTGCACTCTCTGCATTTGGACACTTTGCTTTCTCTGCATTTGAGTATCCTACACTGTAGCAACCTGCTGTCTTTTGCACTGTCGATATCTATGTATCCATCTGTGTCATCTCCCACCAAGTGGGTCCTCCTGCTCACTCAAGAACATGAATACCATCCATGAATCTCTCCGAGCCTGCACACTGACTAACTTCATAACTTATATAATGTGCCCTAACATATGCCAATTTGGACTGCATGCTAGATCTTATAGATCTACTTGGAAGTCACCACTGACTTCCCCTTAGGTCTCGGCACTATCTCTCACACATCATGCTTCATGATGGACTGATACTCTTCCATCATGTCATCCTTCCAATTCTATTGGTCTGTTGCCTCCTGGAAGGCTTAGCATCAATGATGTGACTCATATATAAATTGCGAACCTATGAGGTCTTTTGCTTTCCCTAAAAGTACCACTGGGGGCTACATGCCTCTCTGCATTACAATAGGCCTCCGGATATGACTCACTGGATCTTAGACTCCTGACTCTCATTGTGTATTGACCTCCACAAGAGATATAACACTCCTGACTTACAAAAGATATGACTCACTTCTATCACTCACAAAAGATATGAATCTCTTGTCCATTCAACATATATGACTAACTCTTTCTCACTTATGTTATTCACAAGAGATATGACTCACTCTTGTCCACTCAAGAGATATGACTCACTCTTGTCCACTCAAGAGATATGACTCACTCTTTACTTACAAAAGATATGACTCACTTCTGTCATTCACAAGAGATATGACTCACTCTTCTGAGCATAAACTGTCGTATTGGATGCCTCTGCCCATTAGAACATGGGTAAATCTTGATCATGGATCATTGCTTTGAAAAAATTCATAATGAACCTGCCCTACAATACATGACATAATTTTTCCACAAGACTTTACCAGTAATATTTATGCAATTCATCAAAATATCAATTCAATTTAAGTAAATAAAACTCTTTAATTAAAGAATTTAAATACTTATATTTGTTGTTGACTCCCTCTTGATTCCTACCTCCTTGCAGAAATCATTGAAGTCCTTGGAGGTATACTCTCCTCCAAAACCTTGATATTCTTCTTTGTGAAGTTCTCTGCCTGAGCCTTAAACTTATGGAACCTGATCTAAATGTACTAGATCCAAGATCCCCTTGGATCTACCATTACTGCTTAAAAAAATCCCTTGGAATTCTTTCCAAGTGTGCAACCTCCTCAAATATCCTCAAGATCTACTTGGAGCCTTGGAATACCTCTTTATGAAGTGTGCCTTGATGTGATAGCTGGTCTGCATTTGTCAATCTTCAGACTTATATTTTATGTCAAAAATTCTTCTCACCTTAGCATTAAGTTTTGTCTTCTTCTGTGGTGGATACTCATAAACATCAGTTGTTGATGCATGTTGATTTCCCTTCCTTTTCTTCTGAGGACATTGAGAAACATAGTGACCAAATGTATGGAAATTGTAGCACTTGATCCTTGAAAGACCCTTCTTTTTATGTTCTTGAATTGGAGCTGATCCTTCACCTGTATTTTCCCTTCCAAAATTTCTTCTTTCTTTTCCTTTCTTCTAAGGACACTGAGAAGCAAAGTGACCAAATTTATGACAATTGTAGGACTTAACTTTTGAAAGATCTTCTTTTCTTGACCTATCATGTGTCTCAAAGCACCACTATCCATTGACCAAGTATCACTATTATCTGTAATAGTGCCTCTAAGAGAAGATACAAAAGAATACTGGAGATAATATGCAATCTCAACATCATCCAACCTGTCTTCTACTGTGATATTGGGCACCATCTTGACAAAAATATGAAATCTCATTCAAAAACCCTAGTCCCAACAAAAATTATGTCAAAATTGAAATTTGACAAAACCGAAAGTTGGCCCCATAGAAAGATGCGCCCTACCAAGGCGACCTCCAGAACACTAAGTTCAAGCCAAAACTTAGGTTAGAAGAGTCCAAACTTGGAAGCCCTATTTTTTCAGACTTAGGGCAAAAGCTGCTAAATGGTTGTCTTTCAAAATTGCTTTGATACCATGTTGGATTTTTATCTTTTTCCAGATCTTGACAATTATTTCACACTAATTTCAAACATTCATTTCATCGCACAATTTTCATTGAATAATCGCACACTGAAAATTTCAACTTAAATTGCAGTATAAACAAAGGATCATAGAAAGATAGCCATACACAAGAGACACAAAGATTTTTACCTTGGGAAACCCAAAAGGGAGAAAACACATGCAAATTTTCTTAGAAGAAATCAGTCCAATTCAAGTACAATACCAATCATGAAGAAACCCTAGCAATGAGCCCTCTTTTATGAGGAAACCCTAGCAAACCTCAAGGGAGAGATAGCGAACCACTAGGAGATGATACGAACTCAAAATAATTGCTTCATGTGCCTTTGATAGGCCTGCTTGGAAAGTGCACACAAGTGGAGAAGAGAAGAGAGGATGTGATGATGATGAAAATGAATTGTTGGAGCACTTTATTTAGATTCTTCAGTTCACCTAAATTTTTCACCAGTGGGGCCAACTTGTCTTCTTGTTGGGGCTGACTTGATATTTTTATCTTCATCTTTTATTTTATCTTCAAGGTCAACTTGCTTTTTGTCTTCAATCCTTCCTTGGGACTTTTTCAATGCTATATAGGACTTCTTCAATGGTTGACTTGATTTCTTGGTTATTTCTTCATCATACAAAAGTTGTCCTTGTTGATGTTCATCTCCTCACATGCACGTCTATTCATGCATAGACCTCTAATGTTGATTTGACCCCACTCTAAGAAGTCCCAAACACTTCTTAGAGCCTATGTCAAATTCAACATTAGATTATACTTTGTATATTCCACAAGGGGATGAAATCCCCTATCAAATAAACAAGTCAACTCACTCTATAACAGAGCACTCCCTCATAGAGTACACAATGTGACCTCTAGCCTTATTCACTCTTATTCAACACACATGACTAATCAAGGCTAAGCACTTCGAGCCTTATTCACTCTTTGTCAACAAACATGACTAATCAAGGCTACGCTAGGGCCATTCTCCACTAGCCATTGGTCAAAACACTTGATCCCTCTAGGAGAATGTCTGCAGAATGTTTTCCTGATGCTGCAACCTGAAGAAACATCAACACATTCAATGCATATTGTTTGCATTTCAAAATTATCATTAAGCCACACATTCACAATTAATCTTACTAATTAGTATTTTTGTCCAAAAGGAAAGTATTGGAAGATGAACTCTAAATTGCGTTCATGTTTCACATCCATCCTCATATAATACATAAGGAACAATGTTCATTGAGAAACCAAGACTTTCTAGTGAAGACATTGATGGGTTGTCGAAAATGCTATCCATCTTTTGAAATTTTATAAAATTTGTTGTCCTTCATAAACGACAAGTGATTTGCATTTTTTTTAAGGGTGATTTTTGAATTACCCTTTAGGAAGGGTTTGAACCCATCGGAAGGGTTGGGAAGGGTTCAATTTTGATCACTGATCCCGTTGGATCAAGGAGACAAGTCATGGAAGATGGGATTGGAAGCTACAATGACATGTTTAGTGTTTGAATTTTAATACTATAAATATGGTTATGTTAGATCTTCAAACAATTTATATATTATCATAATAACCATATGCAATAGGATCACTAGAAGATAGACAAGCACATCATAAACAAGAGTACACAACAATTTATCCTGGGAAACCTTCTTGGGGTAGAAAACCCAACAAAACGTCTTCAATATAGATTCATTACCAAGTACAATGTCAATCTCGTACAATAACCCAAGAAAAAAGAAACCCAAGAATAAGATGTCTTCAATGCAAATATTCTTTCTCCCAAGTGAACTTGTCTTTCTCTCTCTACTAATGCGAACTACTTTGAGTGAGTGATTTACCAAATGAGATAGGCACCAATCTTATTTATACTAGTTATAACATGACCTTTTTACCTAACTAGGCCGACTTGTTCTTCCCTAACTGGGCCGACTTGACTGAGATAGTTTTGCCTATTGTTTGGGGTAGACTACCAATTGTTTGGGGTGGTATACACATTGATTTCCGTGGTGCCGACTTGACTATTTTACTTAATTTCTTTTAGGTTTTTGCACGATCAATTACAATATGAATATTCCCCGAAGGAAGTACAATAAAAATACAATAAGAATATCTTCCGAAGTTACGTTTTTCAACACTCCCTCTTAACAAGGAAGGTATTCTTTCATTGCCATCATCACCACTGCTGCTGCAGCTCTATACTATGACCATTGACTTCTGACATCTCTTGAATCTATACATCACCATAAGTTTTGTACGGGCAAGCCATCAAGTGGGTCTAGCCCAGGAGCCCTCATTACGTCACCACAACAACCACCTATGTTACCACACTACATGTCTAGATCATCTCGTGACTGTAGCCTAGGAGCCCAAATTATGTCACCGAAGTGACTACCCGCTAGCACGTCACATCTCATCATGTGGAGACCAACCAAAGAACACGAATTATGTCACCTAGTGACCACCTGCGTCTTTGCACATCTCGACAACACGAACCTCGTTAGTATATCCTAGGAGCACAAATTACGTCACCAAAGTGACTACCCGCTATCATGTCACATCATGTGGAGAACAACCTAGGACCACGAATTATGTCACCCAGTGACCACCCGCGTCTTCACACATGTCGTGTATGCCCAACATAGTGTCAATAGTCAGGAGTCTCAATTACGTCACCAATGTGACTACCTACTCCATCCTCGTGAGTGTAGTTTGGGAGTCCACATTACGTCATCGAAGTGTACGTCACTACGTGACTTCCTGCATCTCACATGTACTATGTTGCTCATCCCTCCCTCTTTCGAGAATCATCGATCTGGAAAACTCCAAGCTATCCCTGAAGTACTCAAAATTCACTCTTGATAGAGGCTTGGTCAATACATCGTCTATTTGCTCGTCTGTCGCCACATGCAGAGCCTCATTGCTCCTCTCTGCACCATATCCATGATATAGTGGTACCTGATCTCGATGTGTTTCGACTTGTTATGAAACACTGAGTTCTCATACAACTTCACACAACTCTAGTTGTCGTAGAAAATACAAGTCACCTCTAAATCGAGATAAGTAACTTCCGAAGCCACATTGCTTCACAGCTAACTGAACAAGCTGCCACGTACTCTGCTTCGGCTGTACTGAGTGCCACACTCGTCTTCTTCCTACTAAACTAGGAGATCATACTATATCCCAAACTGAAGCATCATCCTGAAGTGCTCTTCCTGTCTGTGACACTACCGGGCCAATCTGCATTAACATAACCCTGTAGGTTAATCTTATGATCTGTTGCATATCATACCCCTCAGGTACCTCAACACATGCTTTGCCACAATCAAGTGAACTTGTATCGGCTCTACCATGTACTGACTCAATGTGTTCATCGCAAATCATATATCTGGCCTTGTGTTCGTTAAGTACATCAACGAATCAATCATCTGTTTGTATACTGTAGCATCCACTTACTCTGAAGAAGTATCACACAAAAACTTTAGATTCGATGCCATTGGTGTGGCCATGGCCTTGCAATCCATCATCCCGAATCTCTTCAGGATATCTACTACATATTTTCCTTGGATAAGGAAAATCTATTTTGGATTTTTCCACACCTAAATACCTAAGAAGTAGTGCATAATACCCAAGTCTTTCATCTCGAATTCTACAACAAGTTTCTTATTTGTTTATGCAATGAGATTCTCATCACCTGTAACAGGTCATCTACATACACAAGTAGTATCACTAGTTTTCCATCCTCAACCTTGAAGTAAAGGTTGGAATCTTTTTTATTCTTGGTAAATCCCAAGCTCTCATAAATCTGTCAATCCTACCATACCACGTCCTGGGTGCCTATTTCAAACTGTACAAGGACTTCTTCAATTTGTACACATGTTTATGCCTCTCATGTGTATTAAATCCTGGTGGTTGCTCCAGATACACTTCTTCTTCTACCACACCATTTAGGAAAGCTGTCTTTACGTTCATATGGTGTACCTTCCAATTCATCACTACAACTATCACAAGTATAGCTCTAATTGAAGTGTATCTTGCTACAAGAGCAAAAATTCTCTTCATAGTCGACTCCCTCTTTCTGTGAGAAACCATGGTCATTTCCTTGTACTTATGTAGTATGCTTGAATTTGTAAATATTCTTGAAGGTCACTATTAAACAATCATCACTTGTTCTTCGAAACAAGTATCATCATCCTTCTTTTGTAGGTCATAGCACGCAATTTTTCCTACAAGTCTAATTTAGTCACATGACTAGTAATATTCCATGTAATGACAAGTTCTTATGCATAATGCACACAATCATATAACCAATGCATCTTATTCAATGCTTTAGCACAACACATCCATATCCCGTATACACACGGTAACTATCTAGATGCCTTTCATCTCTACTAGAACATACTATTAAGAGCGTGCATTGCTCTTAACATGTTAGCAAAGAGGTTTCATCCTAGACTAGATCCATCAAGGGCTCATGGGATGTTGTGCAACACTATAGGTCACTTACCCATAACATGCACTACATGAGCCTAGTGCTAGTCAATCTTAGTCATATATAAATGCATAAAATAAAACTGTATCATAGATCTACATGTAACTGTTATGAGCAATATCCTTCAAAAGACTTAGGAATCTAAATGATAGTAAATACTTATCTTTCATGTGTTTTGTAGGCTTCCTCTTAGTTTATTCCGCCTTGCAGAAGTCATTGGAGTTTCTGGAAGCGTACTCGGCTCCATCATTTGATTTTGAAGACCTTGATCTTCTTCTTTGTCTAGTATGGATCTTTCTGAAGTATTCATCCTTGGCCCTCATGTACTAGATTCAAAATCTCATTTTTCTTAGAAAATGATTCTTCACATTCTTTACATACACTATCATGTTTTGTCTGGATCTCAGGTAGACCAATCCCCATTTTTGCTTACAATCGGTAAAGCCTTGTAGCGTATATATATACAAGCCTTTTGTGCCATAGTTCACTTGGTTCCATAGTGTCATGAAACAAAGCTTGATCTAGTTGGCCTTTTGATTTGTGCAATCCTCCCTCTTGCTCTCTCATTACTACTGTATCATCAAAAGTTTTAACTTGTGAGTGCTGAAGTCAAGACACATTCTTCATCTCTTGAGGAATCTTCCCTCGCATTCTTCTTAATTGGTTCATCATCTTCTACAACATGAACATGACACCTCTTCTTCTTTCCTTTCTTGTTATGGTCTTTGCTTATGGGGCAATCTCTTGCAAGATGTCCCTTTTCATCACAATTGTAACATTTGTAGTTTGGGTAGTCCTTATGATTCTTTTGGAGTCTTCTAGGATTCTTGTGAGAGTGTTATTATTTCTTGCTCTTTTCCCTTTTTGTATTAGCTGTTAAGGATTGATTATCTTCTTCACCCATCTTCTTTTCTTTGGCTTCAATTCTAGCTTCCTCTTGAGTACAATTTTCCCATATCCTACTGAATTTGGTGAGCTTCCTTCTAGAACAAATTCTTTGAATGATGATTCCCATGATCTTAGGAGACCATTCAATGCAGTCATCACCAATTTTGCTTCTTCAACATGTTCTCCAATAGCTTCTATTTGTTCTTTGATTTGAGAGACCCTTGTGAAATAGGATTGGATGCTTTATAATTTTTGCATATTCACACGCTTGAGTTGAGTTCTCAAGGTCATCTTCCTATTAATGTTCTTTCCTTCATATAGTCTCTTCAATGCATCAAACATTTCCTTGAGAGTCTTCAATGATGAGATATGGGGGATCAAGTGATCCTTGATGGAGTCAGCAATGATCCTCTTGGCCCTAATCAAATTCTTCTTGTGTTTAGCCTTGTCTTCATCTCCTTGTAGCTCCGCAACTTCCTCTTTAACATAGTTGTCCAAATCATTGTCTTCTAGAATGAGCAATACCCTATACTTCCCGACTCAGAATTTATCAACTTCTTCAAGATTACCTCAAGCTTGGTATTGCTTGTCATCTTGATAAAATGAGAACCTCAAATGGAAATAAAGATAATAGTACTTACCAATCAATATGCTCCAACCAAGTGCTTTCTTTGACGCCTTCTGAAATATGCTACCTATTACACACCAGGTCTATAGGAAGAAAACACACACAGATAGGTATCTACATGCAGACTCCCATCCTTACCCTCCGCAAAAGATTGGGGTTCTTAACACCTTAGCAAAAAGAGAATTAAGAATTTGTGATAAAGAACATGTGGAACAAGAGTTGAAGCATCTAACGGAAGTTTTCAAAGACAATGGCTATAATAATAACCAAATTAACACAGCTATAAACAATGCTAAAAAATCTAAGAGGAAGGAGAAAGACGATAATAATGAAAACAATTATAATATAATTTCTCTTCCATACATAAAAGGAGCCTCGGAGAAAATAGCCAAAATTCTAAGAAACAAGGACATTAAGGTTTCTTTTAGGCCTCCAAACACCATCAGAAAGATGGTAGACTCATTAAAAGACCCAATCAAACTCGGATTATATAAAGGAGTATATTCAATACCATGTTCTTGCGAGGATGTTTACATTGGCAAAACTGGAAGATCTTTTGAAGTTAGGATCAAAGAACATTGGGCGGATCTAAAACATGACAGGGTTAAAAAATCCGCTCTAGC
This sequence comes from Larix kaempferi, assembly GCA_027924585.1. NCBI lineage: Eukaryota > Viridiplantae > Streptophyta > Pinopsida > Pinales > Pinaceae > Larix > Larix kaempferi. The sequence goes on from BSBM01000187.1 coordinate 25,543, forward strand.
CGAGCATGCACATTTAACCAAGCATCATATATGCATGGAAAAAGCAACGATCATCGCAAAAGAAAAGGATTTAACTAAAAGAAAAGTAAGGTAAAAGATAGAAATTAGGATGAACCCAGATTGCATGAACAGGGATGATGAGAAAAAATTAAGTGATACATGGACCCCGTTGCTACACTCTTTACAAAAAAACAAAAACCCAAAACCGACAACAGCAAAAGAAGAGGATTTAACTAAAAGAAAAGTAAGGGAAAAGATAGAAATTAGGATGAACCCAAATTGCATGAACAGGGATGATGGGAAAAAATTAAGTGATACATGGACCCCGTTGCTACACTCTTTACAAAAAACAAAAACCCAAAACCGACAACAGCAAGAATAAGCCGACCTGCATTAAAGGATATTATTCAATGGTCAAATAAAGAGCAAGTTTCTGATATTTAAATGTAGTTTTTCATAGCCATTACATCTCGAGCTCTCAAACTCTCCCGAAGATGATCTTAGAGGAGAGATTGAAAATTTGAGCACAGTCTTGAACACTAACGCAGTTCTAGATTACAAAAATATGCTACCTAGTTGACCTAGGGTTTATTAGAGAAACCTTAATTTTCCAACTTTGGAATATTGCAAATCTGAGTCGAGGGAAAGATGCGCCTCCCTAAGGCGAGTTGAGAAAACCCCTCCTTTATCCAAATCCATGGACACAAGTATGAAAAATAGATGCCCTAGTTTTCTCGAGCAGTAGTGATAGGGTCAAAATTCAAAGTTCTTAGATCTAAAAACTTCCTCCATAGAAAAATGCGCCCTCCTAGGGCGAGTTGCTTTGTCCTCCTTTTCAGGCCAATCTATGGTGAAAACCCTCAAGAACAAGAAACCCTAGTTTTCACTTGCGGTATTTTTGCTCCACAAGGTCTTCTTTCAAGCTAGTTGTGATACCATGTTAGAATTTTAATACTATAAGATGGTTATGTTAGATCTTCAAACAATTTATGTATTATCACAATAACCATATGCAATAGGATCACTGAAAGATAGACAAGCACAACATAAACAAGAGTACACAACAATTTATCATGGGAAACCTTCTTGGGGCAGAAAACCCATCAAAACTTCTTCAATATAGATTCGTCAGCAAGTACAATGTCAATCTTGTACAATAACCCGAGAACAAAGAAACCCAAGAATAAGATGTCTTCAATGCAACTACTCTTTCTCCCAAGCGAACTTGTCTTTCTCTATCTACTAATGCGAACTAGCTTGAGCGAGTGATGTACCAAATGAGATAGGAACCACTCTTATTTATACTAGTTATAACATGACCTTTTTACCTAATTGGGCTGACATGTTCTTCTCTAACTGGGCCAACTTGACTGGGTCAGGTTTGCCCATTGTTTGGGGCAGACTGCCAATTTTTTTGGGGCAATTTACCCATTGATTTCTGCGGGGCCGACTTGGCTATTTTACTTGATTTATTTTAGGGTTTTACATGATCAATTACAATATAAATTGTAATGTCCCCAGCTTGACCCTATTGCATTAATATTGTAAATGATGTAAATATTGTTATTTAGTCATGGTGAGGAGCTCAAGGCCAAGGCCCCGCCATTGATTTATCGTTTTAGGTATCGGCAATTAGAATAGATACATATGGTTCTTGTGCTAGCGGAGCACAATGTAAAAATCGGACATCATGTAAATATGCGATTTTAATAAAAACCCACAACCAGCTACGCAATGCAACAAAGAGATGGGGGCATGATCTTTACAAGGAAAAGGGAGGGAAATTATTCAAACCCTTGAGCCAATGGTGTTAATCCATGTGTCAATGGGGAAACCCATAAATCACCAACTACCCATTTTGTCTCATGCCCCCAATCATTTAATTCTTCCAAGAAATTGGTTAAGGCATTTAATGCCTTGGAAATGAAGAAGTATGGCAGCCAATTTCGTGCATGGGCAAGCCATCAACCTGGAAATCGTGTTTTTGCTTGTTGGGCAAGAAAACACCCACGAAATGGTGCCCAAAGCCATTCTGAACAGTCAGTCTTCACTCACTCACGCAGTTGGATTTAGCTGGGCCTTTCTCTGCACGTTTTTCATCCAAATCCTGCATTTTTCCATGCCCGGGAGTTCGTTTTTGCATATACAGTAGCTTGGGAGAGAAGGGCCACGATTTGGGGACTGTATGGAGGTCGTTTTTGCCCCCGAATGTCCAAGGACGTTTTTCTAAAAACGGATTGGCTTCCCAGGGTTGTTCCCCATCTTCCCATTTCGTTTTGTGTGTTCCCACGTTTTTCTGAGTGAGTTGAAACCCCATCTCATGCATCCCACTGTGGAAAGCGTTTTCCTCATGCCCAGTAATTGTGGTTTTGTTGTTCAGTGCATCCCGTTTTGGATTTGAACCTGTGAGCAGGAGTTTCAAGAGTGGAAGAGGACAGATTTGGCTTGATGAGCCCAATGGTGTATCCATAGCTCCATGGTTGAGCCACTAGCCTAGTAATTCACCTCTGCCCCACCTCTTAGCAGCCTGAAAAACCCAACTGCTAGTTGGCTTGGCTGATTCTGGCATATCTTTGGCTATGTGAGAGCCTGTTTCCTCTTTTCCTTGTGGAGATCGTGCCCAGCTCGGGGGTGGCAGTGGTGCTGAGAGATTAAGGAGCACACTGGCCTACGATTGGGTGGAACGTTGCAGAAGCGTAGCTGGTTGCTTGGGATTACTTCATTAATATAAGTATCCTCTTGTGCTATCCTTCAATTGTTTAATGGATGAATACCTTGAATGTGAAATGAATGAGTAATTGTAATTACTTCTGCTGTGTTTTTAAAAATCCTTATGCATCTTCATATCTCCATTTAGTATGTGATTGCTCATGAAATAAGTTTATGGGGCTGGATGCCCGGTTTAACGTCATGATCCTCTCCACCTAGCTGGTAGGAAGGGAGGGGACGTGACAGAATGGTATCAGAGCTGCGTTGCAGCATTGGGCCTCTATGGGCCAAATCTGATAAGCAATTAGAAGGGAAGATTTCAAAAATTTCTTAAGTCTGTTTTTGGAAATTTTTGGTTTAAAGTTTGTTTTTGAAAAATTTTGGTTTAAGACTGTTTCGGAAAGAATTCCCGAATGCCTTCCGCAACTGCGGAAGCATTCGGCGAATCGTTCCGAAATTTCGGAAGCGTTCCGAGAATTTTTCCGAAAATTTGCGAAGGGAAGTTTTTCGGAAGGAATTCTCTTCCGAAATTGCGGAAGGATTTCTCTTCCGAAATTTGCGGAAGGAATTCTCTTCCGAAATTGCGGAAGGATTCCGCGAGTCGTTCCGCAACGCGGAAGAGTTCGGCAAGCCGTTCCGAAGTTGCGGAAGACTTCGGCGAATCGTTCCGCAACTGCGGAAGACTTCGGCGAATCGTTCCGCAACTGCGGAAGACTTCGGCGAATCGTTTCGCAATTGCGGAAGCATTCCGCAAGTCTTTCTGCAAAAGCATTTCGCAAAAATTGCCCGAAACCGAGGAAGCATTCCGCGCAACGGCGGAAGCCTTCGCGGAAAGGCTCCGCAATTGCGGGAGCATTCACCGAATGGCTCTGCAATTGCGGGAGCATTCGCCGAATGGCTCCGCAACTGCGGAAGCCTTCGCCGAATGGCTCCGCAACTGTGGGAGCCTTCCCCGAATGGCCCCGGCATTGCGGAAGGCTTCAGCCAACCGGCCCGTAGTTGCGGAAGCCTACCGACAACCGGTCCGCAATTGCGGAAGCCGTCGCCAAACCGCCCCGCAGTTGCGGGAGCAGATCCCGCAGTTGCGGGAGAAACCAGTGAACCGCCCATCGCGGAAGGATTCGGCGAACTGCCCGTTGCGGCAGGATTTCGCGAACCGCCCGATGCAGCGTGATTCCTAAAAAAAAAAAAAAAAAAAAAAAACGAGGGCGCTGCCCTCGACCCGCCCTGCAGTGGCCACAAGGGGGCAAGCCCCCTTGAACCCCTTTCTTTTTCCCCCTCATGTGTCTTTGTTTGTGATTTGATGAATTGTTAGTATGGCATTCTTCCCACATGCATGAAGTAATTTGTGAATTTCAGAGGATATAATGCAACTGTGTAAAATGTGCAGAATGGGAGTGAAAGTTGTCATTCTTGAAAGGATGCAGTTCCCGCACCTGATGTCAGAATGGAGCATGAATACAGGCATTGGAAAGCTTGTCCAGCAGGGAGCAATGATGCATGACCAGAGTTTGAAGGAGGTCTACATATATCATAGATATTTAGTGCAGAAGAGTGCTAGCGGCTGTTTTGACAAACAAATTTTGTTGTCAAAACGGGCAATTTCTACAATTGCATGATATGGAAGAGGAATTCCATGTTACGATGAGAGACCGAAAAGGGAAGAATTCCTTAAACCCCTGTTTGTTACCATACTTACAATTATGAAATCGTCATATGGCATAAAAATGTTAAAAATGTAAGAGATTACATAGATGTATATGCACTAGATGGCATCTTAACAAACATTGCATCGTGCATATGGAAATGCTTGTGCCTAAATGGGATATTGCATATTGGTAAGATAATGAAGTCTGCGTATGCAATGAACCACTAATGGAGGATATTGTGATTGATGATCACTATTGATGTTGGTATTGGTTGTAGGACCAAAGATAACAAAGAGCATGGCTAAATGTGCTGAGGATGTTGTTGCATGAAGCCAACGACCTTATGTAGAAAGGATGGTGCAACAAATCTATGATCAAAAGTTGGCAAAAGGACTAAGCAGCCTTGGTAAGAGGCCAACTGATCGGGTAACATCAGGCGATGTTAATGGTAACCCTGTAGGTAATGACTATCAGTGCCAAATTGCATGAATGTTGAAGAGGATTCGGTAAGATCTCTTCAACTATGTTTGAGCTATGTTGAGATAGTTTGCATGTGATATTGAATACCGATTGGGACTGTTAACCTACCCATCTTGGTGAGGTGTGGGTAAGTGAAGGGATGACCCTTACACCCTATGACTGTTTAGAATCTCAATGCATCCATGAGAATTTATATCATGCCATGCATATGATTGGTTATGTGCTTAATAACCCAAGCAAGTGAGGACTGGTGGTCCTAATTATGGTAATGCAGGTTATATGAGATAGTCATGTTTCTATCATAATATGCTTGAAGGCATAGTACTCATGAAACAATGCAAGGTAGCATTGAGTAGATGAGCATTAAGAGATTTTATAAATCTTGTGATGCAATGTATGAATGCATAGGGATGATGCATATATAGAAACGTATATAGATTTCATTGCATTTCAAATGTTCAACAGCTGAAGGTGTTTGAATTATTGAGTATTCCAAGATCACTTCAGTGACTATTATGGGAATGAATGATTATGTGCGTAAATACTCACGACGTGTTTGGCTGATTGAAGTTTCAATTTCAGGTAGAAAAGTCTTGCGTATGGCAATGAGGGTAAGCCCATAGTAAAGACCGGGATCTACCATGTGAAAAAGCCAAAGGTTATGAGGAGACTCTCATGGAGGACATGCTGTAAGTGGATGCTCATGTATGGCAGCAGGCATAAGACCATAACGGGCAGAGTGGTGTCCCTTACAGGAGCCAAACAATATGAGGATAGCCTCATGGATAAGAAAATCAATTTCTGTAGTAGACAGAATTGAAAATTCATATTGAATTTAATTATTAATGCTATTGATTGGTTATGGAACAATCGTATTTGAAGCTTATTGCTAAATGTTGCTGACTGTTTGGCTATTTGATAAAGTGTGCCAAGAGGACACATTGCAGGAAGATCATGTGCGATGGCTTGCAAAAGCCAAACCGGATGGGAAATCCCCCTTGCTTTGGAAATGGGTTTCGAGTGAAACGCCATTGATAATGTCTCAGCCAAATCGCATGACGGTAAACCATGAAAGTGAAAGGGTAAAGATATGTCCAGAAGGCATGTGAGACACATCTGCAAAATGAATGAGTATTCTGTGACCCTAGACAAGAACATTCATGTCTAAATTATTAGGGTTAATATGCAGAGCATGCTCTATCTTATTTATATCATTGTAGACTGCTTGAATATGATTAGGGCCTACATGGCACACATCGGAAAGGGGGTGCACACCTTTTCTGGTGTTGGGTCATGATAGGGTTTTCAATATTGACCACACCCAAAGGGAATGGACGCATTCCTAGTGTTTTAATACTTGATAGTGAATGATATGAAATGATTACAATTTTTGGGCAGCAATACTGATGAGCCTGCTTATCCTTCTTGTGCTAACAGCTTACACAAATGCAACTTGGTGTTTCACATAAGAGGCAAAGTGAAATAAGGGTGCTCAAAGAGGACTGTATGGGCAGTGGTAACCTTTCTACACTCACACTAAAGGGCAATAGAAGAGATGGATAGGCCCAAGGAGCTGTGTTGCAGAAAAGGGGTATCATCCTTGTGTAGTGTGAGTGGGTATTGTGGGGCCATGCTAGTCTGCAGTCAAGTGAGTCACCTATGGAGTTCCTGGAGGGAACCACTGGTTGCATAAGAGAAGGAGCCACGTAATCATATTATGTTGTTCATATTGCCTGATAAACCCAGTCGGCATACTGGCTTGGCAATGGTGGTTGTATGCCTGATAAACCCAGTCGGCGTACTGGCTTGGCATTGGTTATTTGGGAGTTGGGGCGAAAGGTTGCTGGATGCCTGATAAACCCAGTCGGTGTACTGGCTTGGCATGTTGTTAATTTAATGCCTGACAAACCCAGTCGGTGTACTGGCTTGGAATTGGTGATTTGCATGTTGTGGAGGTATTGATGAAGGGTGTTATTTCCTGACAAACCCAGTCGGAGAACTGGCCTGGAAATGGTTACTGAATGCTTGATAAACCCAGTCGACGTACTGGCTTAGCATACTGATTTTGAAATGCTTGATAAACCCAGTCGGCGTACTGGCTTAGCATACTGATTTTGAAATGCTTGATAAACCCAGTCGGCGTACTGGCTTAGCATACTGATTTTGAAATGCTTGATAAACCTAGTCGGCGTACTGGCTTAGCATACTGATTTTGAAATGCTTGATAAACCCAGTCGGCGTACTGGCTTAGCATACTGATTTTGAAATGCTTGATAAACCCAATCGGCGTACTGGCTTAGCATACTGATTTTGAAATGCTTGATAAACCCAGTCGGCGTACTGGCTTAGCATACTGATTTTGAAATGCTTGATAAACCCAGTCGGCGTACTGGCTTAGCATACTGATTTTGAAATGCTTGATAAACCCAGTCGGCATACTGGCTTAGCATACTGATTTTGAAATGCTTGATAAACCCAGTCGGCGTACTGGCTTAGCATACTGATTTTAGGGATGCCTGATAAACCCAGTCGACGTACTGGCTTGGCATTGCCTATTCGGATGATGTTGTGGAGCAGCATGTGTGCTGGCCAAGCATCCACCCCACAGGTGATCCAAGGCTTGTAAAGCAGAGAAGGAAACCTGTGGAGTAGCGAGGAAACGCACAATACAGATAAGTATTCATTTTCATTTAATTCTTGTTTGGAATAATGAAGATTTCAGGTGCAAGTCTTATTGCAACCAAACTAATACATTATTGTTTCCTTGTTGGAAACCTTGGTCAATGCAGGAAGCAAGGACCCTGAAAGAACTGAAAGCTGCTTGGTAAATCCAGAAAGTGGCTGGTTGAGCATTGATTAATTGATGTTGAGGAGTAGCCTGCGTGCTATCCCAACATTCGTTATTATACCCATAGAAGATCCAAGGCTGGTAAAGCACAGAAGGGTCCTATGGAATAAAGTGAAGACATCCAACGCAGGTATTGTTGGAAGCAAGAACCTTGAGGCATCTTAAGAATGCAGGTGGACATGTAACCACCTTGAGGAGCTCAGCATGAGCAGTAATGAAAGATGGGGCTAGTGGAACTGTGTGAGTCCTAGCAGCCAAGAGTTAGACCAACCAAGTGGAGGAACTCCATGGTTGAGAGGTCCAGAATAAACCATAGACACTACGTGTCATAGCCAAGAAGGGAAGGTCAAGAATTCACGTTGAAGTGAAAGAGGACAGGAGCATGAAAACCACAGTGGTGGTGTGGGTTCCAGAATGGAACAAGACTAAGAGGAGAAACTCTTACTGCTCTGTCTCTTTCCTTTTTTTTTTGATGCAATTATAGAATTAGAAAAATGCTGAATGCATGCATGACTGAAAGTAAAAGTGTGTTTATTTGATTAAAGTGAATTGTGAATGCTAAATAATGAATTTCCTGTGAATGGATGAACATGAAGGAATTCATGTGTATGTTGGGCAAGCATAAAAAGTGTGGGAGTCTCATGAGTAAAGCATGGACTATCCATGTCAACTGGGAAAAAAAAACCATTGACTAATTTTTAATGTTTGGGTTATGCTGGGCCTAACGAGAATTGTAATGATGAATTTCACGGGTGGAAATTGAATCAATTGGTTGCAGCCGGTGCAGGCAAGTGTGCTAGTGAGCAAAGTGTGGTCAGTTGTTTCCATTGACCATGGCGGCAGACCAAGGGCTATTGGGATTGGCTGGAAGTCTTCTTCAAACAATTGCCAAGACCCAAGAAAATCTTGGAGAGATGCTCAAGATGCAAAAGCAGCAAAACAAGATGAACCACAAGGTCTTGCAGGACTCTATTCGTCTGCAGAAAGAGGTAAAAAGCATTATGAAAGCAATCAGCAAAGGAAAGAAAAGTGGAGCAGTGAAGAAGCATTCATCCAATCGTCCGATTAAGGAACGCTCCAGGTGGGAAGACTCAAAGGAAATCGAGCAGGTAAAGATGAAGCAACCCGTGAAGTGTTGGAAATGTGGGGGGGAGCATTACCTCCGCAACTGCCCAACAAGAGAACCTCAAGAGGGTAGCAGCCATAAAGTTTTCAGACGTATGGATGAGCTAGAAGATCCGAATCAGCAGGAGCAACTCGTGAAGATCAAAGGACTTGGTCCTGAAAGTTCAAAGTAAAGAACAGAATGCAGGGAAAATCTGCAAAGTTTTTGTGAATTTTGGACATATGTAAAGCGGGTATTTATTTCCGAAGTGTTGGAACACCGAGGACGGTGTTATTCCAAGGGGAGGGGAATGTAATGTCCCCAGCTTGACCCTATTGCATTAATATTGTAAATGATGTAAATATTGTTATTTGGTCATGGTGAGGATCTCAAGGCCAAGGCCCCGCCATTGATTTATCGTTTTAGATATCGGCAATTAGAATAGATACATATGGTTCTTGTGCTAGCGGAGCACAATGTAAAAATCGGACATCATGTAAATATGCGATTTTAATAAAAACCCACAACCAGCTACGCAATGCAACAAAGAGATGGGGGCATGATATTTACAAGGAAAAGGGAGGGAAATTATTCAAACCCTTGAGCCAATGGTGTTAATCCATGTGTCAATGGGGAAACCCATAAATCACCAACTACCCATTTTGTCTCATGCCCCCAATCATTTAATTCTTTCAATAAATTGGTTAAGGCATTTAATGCCTTGGAAATGAAGAAGTATGGCAGCCAATTTCGTGCATGGGCAAGCCATCAACCTGGAAATTCGTGTTTTTGCTTGTTGGGAAAGAAAACACCCACGAAATGGTGCCCAAAGCCATTCTGAACAATCAGTCTTCACTCACTCACGCAGTTGGAGTTAGCTGGGCCTTTCTCTGCACGTTTTTCATCCAAATCCTGCATTTTTCCATGCCTGGGAGTTCGTTTTTGCATATACAGTAGCTTGGGAGAGAAGGGCCACGATTTGGGGACTGTATGGAGGTCGTTTTTGCCCCCGAATGTCCAAGGACGTTTTTCTAAAAACGGATTGGCTTCCCAGGGTTGTTCCCCATCTTCCCATTTCGTTTTGTGTGTTCCCACGTTTTTCTGAGTGAGTTGAAACCCCATCTCATGCATCCCACTGTGGAAAGCGTTTTCCTCATGCCCAGTAATTGTGGTTTTGTTGTTCAGTGCATCCCGTTTTGGATTTGAACTTGTGAGCAGGAGTTTCAAGAGTGGAAGAGGACAGATTTGGCTTGATGAGCCCAATGGTGTATCCATAGCTCCATGGTTGAGCCACTAGCCTAGTAATTCACCTCTGCCCCACCTCTTAGCAGCCTGAAAAACCCAACTGCTAGTTGGCTTGGCTGATTCTGGCATATCTTTGGCTGTGTGAGAGCCTGTTTCCTCTTTTCGTTGTGGAGATCGTGCCCAGCTCGGGGGTGGCAGTGGTGCTGAGAGATTAAGGAGCACACTAGCCTACGGTTGGGTGGAACGTTGCAGAAGCGTAGTTGGTTGCTTGGGATTACTTCATTAAGATAAGTATCCTCTTGTGCTATCCTTCAATTGTTTAATGGATGAATACCTTGAATGTGAAATGAATGAGTAATTGTAATTACTTCTGCTGTGTTTTTAAAAATCCTTATGCATCTTCATATCTCCATTTAGTATGTGATTGCTCATGAAATAAGTTTATGGGGCTGGATGCCCGGTTTAACGTCATGATCCTCTCCACCTAGCTGGTAGGAAGGGAGGGGACGTGACATAAATATTTTCCGAAGGAAGTACAATAAAAATACAATAAGAATATCTTCCGAAGTTACATTCTTCAACACTTGGAACTCTACCTATTGTTACGAGAGCATGAACATAGGGTAGAACAAAAACACTTGCAAAGAAGGACTTGGGATTGAAACCTATTGGAATCTTGGAAGCTATCAGAGGAGGTCACTTGGGGAAGCAAGTTACATTGGAGAAGACATGACATTGCATTCAGAACGAACTATGAAAAAGAGATATTGGGAAGAGTCATTGAAGTCCAAAGTGAAGGGCATAGCCTTGGGATGTGCATGCTAAATTGAGGAGATCCATGTAGAGTGCCTAGACCATGTGACACAAATAGAGTAGAGTAGCATGCAAGCCGAAGCTTGGGATCAATAATGGACAAACCACCAAGTGAAGACTTGGATGTTGCAGATGGAATCTCTCGAAAGTGAATATGTCAAAATTGTAGCATGGGTACAATATCAGTTGGGAAAGTTCATGAAGGAAATATGCCATGCAATAATAATTCTTATGGAAGATCGAAGTGGAAGATTTGTGGTATTTGGTGGAGGTGTCATAGGCAACCTCTTGCCATCTCCTTGTCAATGTTAATATCCAAGGATGGATTACTTCTTAGAGGTAGGCAGTGAATACTTGGGCACTATTACTTTAGGTTCCCTATAGTGATAAGTATTGAATGGAAGGGGAGATAACTTGTTTTTCGAAAGCAAAACTTGCAAGGCCAACAAGATTATTGGCCATCCTCTTCTCTCATGGAGGTTGTTTTAGGTAGTCATTCTCCATTGAGCATGGAAATGGGTATATGTTGAGTCACATGTGGTGACATGACAAGCTTAAGGAAGAGGTGTGGACCTTTCCTTGGGAAAACAACAGCATCAGTTCCAGATCCGAGGACACTTTCTTGGGTGGAGAAAGTTGGCATGGTTCCTAGTGATGTGATGGAGGAAACATAGTTTTGTCCATGAAGATGGGTGCAAATATCACACCATGGAAGTTTAGACTAGAGAGAAGAATTGATTGATGAGCCCATCGAGGTGGATGGGAACTTAGAGAGTGGCGAACATGTCAACTTAGGAGATGATTTCCTACCTTTGGTATGGGACTTAGGATATGTTTGAGACTTCATTTGGGATTGTTGATAGGATGGATCAATTGGTTGATGATGTAGATGAGTAGTGGTGTGGAGATGTCTTGCGAAATTCGTGGAACTCTTTTATTTTCTCATCATACTAGGTAGAATTTGGACATGTTATTGAGGGTAGAAGGTCGTGAGGGATAGACTGCTACTTCTCCATATTGAAGCTTGTGGAGGTCTTGGATTGCGATGGTGGCTTGATGGTTGAAGGAGGGAAATGATTCCTTATTGTTGAGTACACTAAAACTTGTTGTGTTGGAGGCAAAGGGGATTGGGCGCTAGGCAGATTTGCTCCAACCGGATTGCGAAGGCAAGAAACATGGCTACACACCAATGTGAGATCCATTATGTAAAAGTTAGTGTTGGTATGTAGGAGTGCAGTAGGCACTCAAACCAACTAGACTCTTAGATGTGTTGTGGTAGCACGGTGGAGAAGTAAGACATTGAAATTTAAACAGGTTGTGTGCACTTCTATTTTGCGAAGCTTGACATATATTGAGAGAGAGACTTTGGTGAATTTTGCACCCCTATCACTTCCTTGATAGATGATATGAGAGTGACTTATTTCAAACGTTGAGGAATTGAGAAGCAATTCAAGGGGAAGCAAGGGATTATGCAGGTGACGATAGTCTTGTTATCACATATATAGTAGCTGGGCTACCATACATTTTTTGTCAGATTCCAGTACACTATTAAGCCAGTTTCCTTACATTGAGATGCTGAGATGAGCATCTATTATGGATCACTATCAGATTTTGGACAACAATTATATTCCCCATGCCACGATTGAGTTTCAGGACACTCAGAGAGATGACAGATGTAGCTATTTAGCCATTTGATCAGAGCAGTTAGTAGTGCCTAGAGTTACAGCAGTAGTTTCAGAGGACAGATGTTGGTTCAGATGGTGAGCATTCAGGTATATGACTCAGCAGGTATACTATGGTGTTGTGGTTATGTTGCTTTTATTTCCATTTTCTTAGCATGCCTTAGCACTTAGTATCATGATCTGGCGATCATATAGATATGTGGACCTGGTTGTACTTATATATATATATTTGTCCCTACTCAGAATTAGAATTTCTTGGCCTATACTCATTGGTTTTACCCTCCCTAGGGAGAATAGAGGTGATCATTCCCGCCATACTTTGGCTTGCTATTGCCGGTTTCATTATTCATTGTCTTCATCCATCCATGACTTACCCAATTTATTCATTACCTTGACTTACTACTTGACTAGTGGCATGGAGGACCTTCCCCCACTGTAGCCTCTATATTGGATAAGCTTTCCTATTTATTGTGTCTCGGCTCTAAGTTGGTGACAAAACTTACCTATGGTGAGTTGGCTTAGTCCCCCTAGTCACTAAAGATGTTGTTGGCTAAACCTGAAACTTTTAGTGCTGCCATGAATACAAAGTATGGAAATCAAATGTTGTATCTTGTATGAATGAAATAAAGCCAAATGAAAATGGCTATGAAATATCAAATGTTATATCTATTGTGAAATGTAAATACCTAGGTAAACAAGCTGTCTATGACACACCTAGAAGTGCTCAGGTAAACAAGTGCCTTAAAAACACACCTGCAGCAAGAAGCCTAAATTAAATGTAAATCTATGCAATGTGTTTATAAACACACATAGATCAAAGGCTATGGAAACTCTAGGCCCAAAAAGCAATGGAACTTAACTCTATATCAAAAAGATTGCTGGCCTCATTTGTATTATGGATTGTGCGCATCAGTGTAAGGTGAATAAGCACTCTTTGAACAACTTATCCATTTGTGAGACACCGCCATTCCCTGTGTTGTTGCTTGTCTACTATATGCTATGGTGTGTATTCCATTTTCCATTTCCAAAGTGTCACAGTGTTAAGTCAGTAAGTCATCCTTTAACCTAGCCATGTTATTTTTAGCCTTCACCCTTCACTAGCAAACTGATCACAACTATGAAGTGAGCATGAACTTGAAAGTCTTGTCTGAGTAATAAATAATAATTAATGACATATTATATTTGGATTTAGATCGCCAATAATAATTGCTACTTGTTATAATTGCTATGTGAATGGATTGTAAAGCATGTTTTAACCTTTGACACCTTGCAGCAGCTTGATGACAGTTTGAGTCATATTTTGGTCATGTTGACTTGGTCAAACCTTAGTTTGACCAAAATTCAACCACAGGACATGAGGTGGCAGACCTCAGATGTTACAAATAGATGATATATGGTCTGGTACAGGTCGCCATGGTGGGCTTATGCAGTGGTTTCAGGCTTATGATGATGATTTGTGCTTTTCAACACTTTTACATATTATTATTATTTGGTCTGTCGGATATGATGAGTATTTATTTTGGACCATGCAGAGGTATATATGGTGTATGAGTACACATATTAGATGTATTTGGACCTTTTGAGTCCAATGAGATAGTCTGTTTTCAGTTCCAGGCAGTTACAGTGATGATTGAGCCTCAATTGGCTATCCTAGTGCAGTTTTGGCTTGTTGGAGACCCTGGCAGAGTAGAGCAGAGATATGATTGGTTCACCTAGAGCGCTATTTTTGGAGGGGGTGGTCCAACCACTTGTTATTACCATATTACCCCCTCCTAAACAGTTTGGTGATTTTTATTTTTGGATCCAGGCACTCTAGGAGGCAGTTTGGGCAGTTTCACACTTCCCGAGGCAGTCCAAAAATGGTTAAAATGGCTACAGAGGAATTCGATTTGGGATACTGAGGCAAGGTTATGGCATGGGATGATCAGTGATGATGAGTGGCATGTATTCCACACCTTTTCCAACAGTTTCAGCTTCATCGGGACCCACATCCATCACTTATGGCACTTTTTGATGATTTCTGGAGCCTCCTAAGGTTCACAGCTTTCCCAGAGAGGCACGATTTGGTGTCTAGATCTTTTATTCTTGGATATTGTGCCATGGGGATTGATCAAGGGTGTTAGAAATTACCCCTTGGACCCACCATGAGCTATATTTTATGTTTTATCATCATGATTTGGTGGGACCCCCCTCTCCTAGGGTGATTTTGTCCACTTATTATTATATTTTATTAGTGATCCATGTATTGTATTTTTGAGCTCATCTCAACCATTGATTATATATTTTGATCTTTTAATCTTAGCCATTCATTCAAAAAGTGGTTAAGGTTATGGCCTCTCTCCATCCTATTTAAAGGGGAGAGCTTCTCATTGTAAAGGGGTCTTTGGCTCTTGGAATCTTGATATAGAAAAACTTTCTTGTGGAAATTATTGTGGTCTCCTTTGCATCTGGTGTTCTTAGATGGTGATTGGAAAGTCTATTGCATCCTAGCTTTTGGGTATTTGTGGTAAGATATATCTTTTTTGGAAACTTTTGTCTTGTCTACAGGAGGGCGACTTCACTTGGGCATTTTTGCAAGGCTTCTTCAACTCGCTCCACTTGGAATTCGCTTGTATCAGGGGGTTATCATTAGTATCATTGTGATCTATGCTATATTTCTGTTATTTCTCTTGTGGCAGTAGTCTTATCTCTTGTTCGCAGTAAATCTGATATTGTTGACGTTTATTGTGCAGGAGAGAGGGTGCATTGGTTTCCTTGGGCAATTCGACTTCATAGAAAACTACCTCAAATCGCTCCAAATTGATCGGGTTTGCATAGATCATCATCATCAAGGCATATACAAGGTTATCCAGGTAAGATCCACAGGTTTGTTCTTCTTGTCTTGGCTCCAATCCATCGACATAACTACTTCATTGATAAAACCCTCAATTTACAAACCCTCATTTTACATTTTCTCAGATCTAGTAAGATCCACTTGGTGTTTGGGTATAAAATTTAAAACCCACCTCTACAGTATCCATGGAAATTCAGATCTGTAGTTTGGTGTGATTTGGCCTTCATCTGACCCCTTTGCCAAGGCAAAATAGTCTCTCCAAGGGAGGTTGCACTTCCTAGGAGGGGCTAGTTTGCAAGGATCTAGCACCTGGGTAGGTGAGATGCCACTTCATCCTTGATCTCCATAATTGATAACCTACCCCTAGTGTGTCACTTTAGTGATTTTGACCTTGTGGGCCCCATTCCTCATTTTGAGGGTTGAGCCCCACTTGGGTCACTTTGTGGCACATTTCAGTCTCAGATCTACTGAGATCTAGCCATTGGATGACCTTAATTTTCAAGATCCACCTACCTCAACACCTCAACATTCCAGATCTATAATTGGGTGGGCATCCGACTCCATTTGGCCCAATTTCCAAGGCACTAATCTTCCCCAAGTCAATTCGACTTTCCTAGATTGTTGAGTTATCTTGTGGCTTGATCTTTGTCTTGTTGCTTGAAACACCTTGAAACTATCATATCCTTTCATCAAGCATAGCTAGAAATCCCTAACTGTCAGATCTCTGATTTGGGACACTTTCCTTGTTTTAAGGGTCACGTTTCCCAAGGCAGTTGGTTTTGACTATTTGAAACTAGCTTTGAGTCCTGGAATCATACCTAAATCACTGTGTGTTATCTTTCATTGTCATATTACACCTTTCCCAAGCCTCCACAGTGGTCTTAATTCCTTATTTCTAGGGTTCCATACCTATCACCTTATGTACCTCATTAGATTGATTTGATCTGGTGATTGGGTTGATCTCTCCTATCGGGTGTAGGTCTGGGTCTCCCCCTTGCTATCTTGGATTTGATAGCTAAAGCGAAGAGTGCCTTGGTTGGCGTGACAACCATCCTTTTGGGAACCAAGGTCCTCTTGGTTCACCACTTTAGTTGCCTATCCCCTCTACCAACCACATTGGATCCACCTGTAGGGGCAACTACAAGATTGGTAATAACAAGTCCCTTTTTGATGGTTTGAGGCAAGAAAGATGACCTCACCTTCTTGTTCAAGGGGAGTTATGTGGATAGATGGAAAATGCAAAGGGAAGATATCAGTTTCACGTGGAAGTAACTTGTTGGAAAGTTGGAAATAGATTGCAATGAGTACTAGAGATGGTCTATGGAGACATGGCAAGAGGATCAAGTACCTGAGTAGAAGTAAGTCAAAGTATTAGGAAGCTTGGTGCTGAGAATTGGTACCTTGGACTATAGATGCAAAAGGCGTGAGAAGGGACTATGAAGTGGTGCCTTGGAGAATTGTCAATGTGTAGAAGGAAATTTGACAACAGTAGGGCAGAGGTGATTACCTTGCCTTGGTTTGATATATTTGCATAGATGATAACAGCGTAGATGGAAAAGATAGATTTGGCATGATGAAGTTCATTCTCATGGAGTTGAGCACGACGATTGGGCTTTATACCCAACCATTTCAACACATGAGAGTGCACAATGAATATAGGAATGATATGGTTGAAAAAGTATTGAAGAAGGAGTAGGTTGGACACGTGCAATGGTTGGAAAATTTGAGACTTATTTGGAAGACTCGGTTGCAACAACAACATTGGTTTTCAGGAGTAGTGAGCATTCTTGAAGACGTTCCTGAGGGAGAAAAAAACTTGGAGTGGGGGAAAATGTCACACCCTTGGCTAACAGGAGCCTTGGGAGACTCTCACACTCACAGGAAGACTTCGGGCGACAACATGTTCGACGAAGTACCTCGATGGACATGGCTGGCATGGACATGAGATATTTCCTTGGAATACTGTGTCGAAGGAGTGCTTAACACACATATCACTTGGTGGATGAGTGTGGAGGGGTGCATTGGCATGAGGGGTTCTGAATGATGGAAATATAGTCTTGGAATCCACGCCAAATATTAGGAACGTCAGGAGGAGAGACCAACATGTTGAGGTGGAGGGGATTGATTGCACCTGTAACTTGGGCACTTGATGTACTGATATGTGGACATGACCGCAAAAGAAAACTCAATAGAGGGGCATGTGCTGGTGGGGAACCCATGCTAATACATCACATGATGACTAACAAGAGGTGGAACAAGTCAGGATCCCACAAGTGGAATTTCTATAGGTATACTTGGGTGCACGACATAGTCCAGGTGCACTCGACAGTAACAAAACTTGGGAGCCCCAACAAGGAGTGGTATTGAAGTGGTCTACTGACACGGGATGGGCACACGATAGAGGATGTGATGTTTGGGCATGGTTGGGTGAATATATAAATATATATCATGTGACTTGTGGAGATTCAAACACAAGGGAAGTGGAGACAAGTCCAAGCAGGGCGCAAGTCTAAGAGGAGAACTGATGTAGTGTGACCTTGGAGTAGTCTGCAGTGCAGGTAGTAGTATAACTTGGGTGCAGTTTGTCCTAGTACAACTTGGGCATAGTCTGTCATAGTTTGACTTGGGTGTAGTCTACCATAGTACGACTTGGGCGTATTTTTTCACAGTATGACTTGGACACCTTGGGAAGGTGACGGGTGACCAAGAAAAGTGTCACAGGAGGTGGACTTGTGTGTCAGAAAGGAGGAGATATTGTCGAGAGACTGAAGTGTTTTTTAGAATTTCAGGGGTTTATTTGCAAGGATTTTCTGTCGTGTTTTGGGTGCACTCTTGGGAGAGGCTACCTTTGGAACCCTCCTCACTTTTGTACTTGTAAAATTGGCACACTTGTAGTGAAAGGTTTGGCACACTCCTTTGAGGTGACGTCCATCATACTCTTGTGTTATTCTTGCATTTGGATTGGTTATGTGCACTCTGTTATAACATGGGTAAATTAAGAATACGCATAAGTAAAGTGAGATGCATAGTATGGAAAGCCTATGCCAGGTTGGTCATGCCACCATAGAGTGGATCTTGGGTAGTGCCGCGCGGATAAGGAAGGAATCTAAGCTTCGACATCGGATTGGATCCTTAATCCTGTGACATCTACCCTTTCCACCTAGAACCAAAAAATAATGGCTCATTTCCATAATTATCTTGTGAATTTAATAATTCACATTTTCTCAAAAGTTCATTATCAAACAAAAATTTTAACTACTCAAAAAAACTTTAATTTTTTTTTTGGTAGTAGTAGTAGTTATGAGAGTGCCACCTTTGAATTCAAGTTCAGTAAAGCATCCCTCATGCAAGAGCAAAGCTTCTTTAGATATTTTATCCACTTATATGTTGAAATCCTGATATACATATGTAAATGAAATAGTTTTAAAAGTGAATTTGACCTCTTGTACTAAGTTTATGATT
The DNA here is from genome assembly GCA_027924585.1 of Larix kaempferi. NCBI lineage: Eukaryota > Viridiplantae > Streptophyta > Pinopsida > Pinales > Pinaceae > Larix > Larix kaempferi. The sequence goes on from BSBM01000187.1 coordinate 44,369, forward strand.
GGTAACAATCCTAGGTTTATAATACTGCATTGTTGGTTTGTCCAGTCCACCAAGAGATTTGAGTCATCAAACACCTAAATATTTTTTAACCTTTTTTCTCTTGCAATTTTAAATAATATCCAAAGAGCATAGAATTCAACTTGGTTGTTTGAACCTTTGTCCAACAACATACTTTAGATGTATGTAATGGATTGAATTTAAACATGGTACAACCCTTGCTCCATAGATACTAGGGATAACTTGTCTATCTCTATCAAAGTATCTTGAAGTTCTTTCTTGATCAATTTGTGGCCTTAGTAAAAATTTAATGGAGATCACTTTTGGAATTTTTTTGTTATCAACCCATGCCAATTTTACTCTGTGTTACCTGTGGAATTGTGAAATCCCAATCTTGAAAAATCATTTGATTTTTGGTCCCTCTTATCCCATAAACAAAAAAGGAAGTAAGTGACTGTTTTTCTACTTTATTGTTAGATAATCAGTTAAAAAAGCATTCATCCAAATTCTGTTTATCCCACTTAGTCAATATTGCTATAGATTGTGTAATTGTCTTTCATAATTCTTTAGAAAATGGACAAGTCACAAATAAGTGATTCATTGTTTTAATACTACTTTTGCACAGTATACATATACCAAGCCCAATCCAATTCATCTTTTGTCCATTTTCCCATGTTAATAATTTCTTATTTAGTTCCAACTACAAGGGTATTTTGTTTTCATAGGGAAAGTTAGTTTCCAAATATATCAACACCTCCAAACTCTCCCAACGCTTAAATCTTCATCTATTTTTACTTTATATCCCAACTTCACTATAGATGCTCCCATTCCCATATTTCTTGACCGTGTGAGTTGATCCTTGTCATTCAATTTTATTTCATTATGTTTAAGTTGGTTTACATAAAGTCCCTACTCACATACTAGATCCCTTTGCAAATTTATATCTTTTGTTATCTCCCATCATTGTACTCATGTTTCTATTCTCTTGCGTGGCTGCATCTAGTTAGTGATAAATCTCCTTTTCATGAAGTATACTAAAAAAACATTTGACAGTTTGAATATACGATTGAAATTTGACCCCCAACAAGCGATCCTCTCCAATACTCACCTTAGAATTATTCCCAATTTTCCATACTACTTAATTACTAATTAAAGCGTTTGCTATTACATGTGCTTTCCAAACTATTGAGGATCCCTTAACACGTGGTTAACATAATTATGAAAACAAATATTATTATTGTCTCCTTCCTTAATCCATAAAGCCTTGCCTTTAAGTCTCTATCTATTCTCTTCTTTGTATGAGATGTATTTTTTACATTCCAGTTCCTTCAAATAATGACCTTCGTCATCTTTAAAGACACCCATGCAATTATGATAAGCACTAATCTCTGCTTCTACCTCCTTTAAATATTTTTGAAACTTAGTAGCTAAAATTTGGGCCACACTTTCAAAACTCCTTCGATTCTTTTTATATTGTTTGTAAACTATTTTATAACATAATATCCTTGGTGTGTCTCTAATGGCTTCCAATGTTTAACTAACAACTCTCTAAAATATTCCTCCATCAACCAAGAGTGATTAAACTTTAGTAGGATCAAAGGTTTCCACATTCCCGAATCCAAAATTAACAAAGTTGGAAGGTGATCTTAAGTACACCTTGTCCCAATTGTAGATTTTATTTTAAACATATATGTGAAAAGTTCTTTTTCCAGTAAGAATTTGTCTAATCTTTTGGATATGCCCTCCTTTCATCTTCTAGCATTCTTCTAGGTCGGTACTATCTTGACCGGTTCTACATCAACAATATGGTGTGTTTTAAATCGATAATATAAATAATCTCTAAGTGGATCTTTTCAGCTAACTCCCCCAAACTTCCCTTTGGTTGAGATTTAAATTCAAATCTCCTCCTAAAATCACAGTTCCTCCTAAATAGCTTCTGCTAACCGAATTTCCCCAATAACATTTTTTGTCACCATTCAACGCTTAAACATTGATGATTCTAAGTTCTTTCCCAATGTACTTAGCATAAAGATCCACTACAATGCCTGAGTTCAATATTGAAGTAGAAATAGAGTCAAACTTAACCTTCGATCAAATTAGTATTCCCCTAGAGAAACCTACAACATCTAAAGTATGAAAATTCCAATCCTTTAAATAGGATAAGAATGTTAAATCTTTTTTACTAGAACACATTGTTTCTTGTAATAATTGAGCTTGTAACTAGAAACATAGTCTTTCGAGGGTTAGCTATTTGTGGGCACCCCCTACCCCTCTAACATTGAAAGAGAGAATTGTCATTTAGTAACCTTGTTATGGGATATCCTCACTCCTAGGGTCCTATCAATGGTGCTTAGTTTACCTTCTTGGATTTACCTCTTCACTTGAGACTTGGCCTTTGAGATGTGATATATGCTATTGATAGTGGTTGGAAAATATTTATCCAAAGTGAGTCCAAGCTTCCAAATCCTCGATAACCTTTTCTTTCTCTTGATTGGAGCATAGGTAATATGAGGACCTTAGAGGAATATTTTAGGATTTTTCCTTAGGTTTTAAATATGTCAAAGGTAAATTATCTCCTATGACCACTTGAGAAACCTTGTTCAATACTCTACCATTTATATCAAATTCTTGTCCTATATCCATTGAATAGGAGAAAGAAGACGAAGCATAATCTTTACAGCTAGTCTCACACATTTTATCTTGTAATAAAACTCCCTATTAATGTGCTTCAACCCCAACATCACCCATTGAATATTGTATGGGTATAGGGTCACCTGTAGGTATGTTTCCATAAGTTTATTTGTAGCCTTATTAACCAAAGGATTTGTAGGACTACCAATTACTTCATGAAAATACACATTAGGGTTTGATGAAATATTACCTTTTTTCAGAGGTATTTGCTTCCTTTGTAGTAGTCTCCAAAGGATTCAAAGTTGGTGCTTGGTCTAGAATTGTAGGGCATCTCTCCACAAATTGAGAGTGTACCCTCTAAGTATTCACTCCCTTTATTCCTTGAAGCATTTGGAGTATCCTCTATGATGTTATTTTAGAAACATTTTTTAAAATCTAAACAACCCCTTCCTCAAAACTATGGAGGATTCTTGCAAGTGTTGAACTTGAAAGTAGCCACAATGAAATGGTAGTTTCCAATAATCTAAAATTTGAGAAAAATTCCAATCTCCCCACTCTATCTCTAATTCAACTAGTGTAAACCATAGTAGCAATATTCGAGTTCGAATATGAATACAAATATGATTTAGTACGAAAAACACGAAAAGAAAAATTCTAGTACGACAAAAATACAGAAGTAGACATCTCATAAATACAAATAATGCATCTCAAAAATACAAAAAAATTTAAAACTTTACATGGCCATTCCAAATTTTGTGTAATATTAATTCTTCACTATGAATAACTTGCGACATATAATTTTTTAATGTGGATTAAGTAAATTTTTTTACTTAAATGTTTATTTAAAATATAACAATGGAACAATATTCACAAATTTGTTTAAAATGGTTTGAATTTAGATTTATTTATAAGAAAAATAATATACACTAAAAGTTATTCTAGTTGAAATTCCATGTAAATTTCACTATTAACATTTAATGAATTTTTAAAATATAAAAATTTAAATATATTTAAGTGCTTAGTAAAATTTATTATACGTATCCATACTATGACGAATATTCCTGGAATTTTGAATTCCAAACGAATTTCCGCACAAGAGATCTCGATATAGGTGAGTTTTGCTACTATGGTGTAAACATAAGTTAGACACATAAATTAATGATATAATATGGGTATGTTGTATCTACTTGTGAAAATGACATCATTCTCAACAACTCTCATTAAGTTGAATATGGGGCACAAAGAAGAATGATGAAATATAGATGTGAATGAGTTTATAGATATCCTATAGATAACAACGCAATAAATTTAACAATATTCAATATCCAAAAGTGAGTGGGTTTATGAATACCCAATTCAAATACCATTAAGATGGTTAGAATGTTGAGTGGATTTAGGGATACCCAACTCGAATATCATGAGTGATTTATGCATACCCATCTTGATTATACCTTGCCCAAATACAGTTGAGTGGGTGTAGGGATACTCGGCCTAGAGATAAGTTGGCTTTGACAAAGATACATAAGTAAGTGGGCTTATAATTACCTAGTTCAGAATAGGATTGCCTTTGTTCACAATGTCAACCCTTAATCTAAACAAGAGGCCACGCAAGGTCGCCTGACAAGGGTTCTTGCTTAACGATTACACACAACACACGTGTTCACATAAACAAGATGTAAAAAGGATGCCAGAAGTTGGCTTCTATTACTTCAAATCAATCGATTACAATGCTAAATGCAAGGAATGTAAAACAACTAACTATGTCGGCCTTATCCTTACAATACAGAAGTAACTGTGTGCTATTTTAGTGTGTCGATCCTCACCCTCTCCTGGTTCACTACACAACTATGAGCTATGGCTCGATCTTCTTTGCATTCGGTAGATGTGTGACTGTCCTATCCAATCTACAAATCTTCTCCCGAACTCTCCTCTGTGCTAACTCCAAAATGGAACTAACTCCACTCCTCTGTGCCTGTGCACAAGTCTTCTACTCTGCTGCTCTCAGCTGCGCATCCCAATGTCTACTCCGACTCTCGAAACACTCTTCCTCTGTCCGTCGATCTCCCTAATCATGCAGACCTGCAACTGTCAGCGCCTCTGTCGTGCTACAAAATATCCTCCCGTGGCCACATCTGTCATGTCTTCAATCCCTGCAATAACTGCTCATAACTTCCTTAGCAACCCCGAACGGCTACCAAGTACTCTACTTGAATTTCTACGCGTCCTTATGACACTGCTACAATAGTTGGTCTTATTAATGCCTCGACCATACTATCTTCCATCAGCCTTCGACATACCTGTCTGCTTCCTTTCATACTCAAGGCTTTGCCAGTTCGCCCCTTACTCCTCGCTTGGCTCATGCCCAAACTTGTCCGAGTCGCGATTCAACAACATGTCGATCCACGATGCTTTCCGCTGCAACTTCGTTGTCTGTCGAACTCTGACATGTCGACTCTCGACCTTTCGCACTTCTGTCGATCGCATATTAACTGATTCTACACGACTTATTGACTTTGTCATCCAATCTTCTCTTCCGCACTAGTGGTCGTCGTCACTCCCTCTGGTCGGCCTTCTCTTTGTCGATCATCTTCGACTACTCTACCTAGGCCCCGATCCTCCTGCATTAGACTCCCTAGGTGAAAAAGAACTCGACTGCTCCGTCAGTATCCTGAAATCTTCTTCGGAAATCCACGTTGCCTCCTGCAACTCATCATCTTTCCATCTCACTAAGTATTATTTCCTTTGAGAACTGCGTGTATGCCTGACATCGCGTTCCTCTATTACTTATGTGATTTCTTCTTTGTGTCGATTTGGAATCTGCACTGTCCAGTCGATGTCTGACACTTCTGTGCTTCCATTGCTTAAAACTTCTTCGAACTTGTACAGATCTGAGACATTGAACGTTGATAAACTGCTCAAGTCCTTCGGCAGCTCCAACACATAAGCGTTGTTATCACTCCAGGAGTCTTTCCCTGAATGTTAAGAGAATGAGCCTAGTAACTTAAATAGATCAATAATGAATGGGAAATAGGATCAAGTGAGATAAATTAATATATTCACATCCACTCAGAACACATGAATCTACTTATTGTTCGGGAAATCTACCCTATAGTGAGGAGAGGGACACTACCAACTTCTGGGGTGACAGGTAAATACATTTATCGTATCACATAGGTTTCTACAAAAAGAAAGAGATCAAGGTTCTTGAAGGAATACCTTATTAACGAAGTTTGATCCTAGCTTTCACTTGCTCCTTCGATCGATCCTCCACTTGATCTTCCGTTTGACGAACCTGCAATACAAAGATACCTTCCTCAGCGTATCTTGATTGATATAACAATGATGAAATTGAAATACAATTTAGACATCAAATACAATCAAGCATTTAATTCAAACAAATATGAAATCCATTAGACATTTGATTGGGACAGGAAGGGCATTTCAACCTTTATTGTCAAAAGCAAATAATCAGTACAATTATACCTGATCATTCAGAGTGCTTGTGCTACCAGATCTTGGGCTCCTTCTCTTCACACTAACTTGGAATTCCTCCAGCGTAACAACCCTTAATGCATAGTTTCTTCTCCACTCTCTCATCTATCCCCCTTGTATTTATGGGACAAGGTAGGCAGTTTGGATCGAGAGGTAGTTTGATTGGGAAGTTGGGGAAGTTGCAAAACCAACTTCAACTAATCCCAATTCGTCAAATTAATATATTTTTGATTACTTTTTAAGGTGTATGCTACTTTACTTAAGTGGAGTAGCGTTCAACATGCAACTTCCATGCTTTACAACCAGCGTTTACAAGATTTCTGAAGCTGTACACTACTCTATTAAAACAAAGTAGAGCATTTTTGAGGGAAAACACTACTTTAATGAAGTGGAGTAGAGTATTTCCGGAGGCAAACGCTACTATCATGCTTGTAGGGTAGCATTTTTCCTTAAAAGTAGGTAAAACGAGAGTTTTGTCAGTTGTGAAGGGGTAAGTCTAGGACATTCATCATCTAGGGTCATCATGCTCTTCAATCCAAGTTGTCCTTTTGTGTGATCAACAGCTAAATGTGATCATGGACGGAGAAGTGCAGATTTGACCTATAATAGATGCCCCCTAATGTGTGAGGTTAGAGGGAAGCGATGGCCGAAATACATTATAATTCCAAGTCAGCGGAGGATCAAGAAACCACAGAACCAAGTCACAAAATTACCTGAAATAACGATCAAGTTCAGCGAGCAATTACAATCTTGACATCATATAGATGTGTAGCATGATACAACATGATCTTCGATACATAACTAGGAGATGTATATATAGCATGGCCACTGAAATACAAGCGTGGATCCATGTGAGAATGAGAGATCATAGCCATAACAAGAAACTGGATCTATGTCTCATGGAGAGCCAAAATGAGTGAGGCTCAGTCTTACGCAGCTTGGGTGATAACATAATGAGGCAATGTTATCAAAATCCCAAGGTCTTCATCCAAACAACCCAAGGTACAAACCCTAACCATGTGAATAAATGAGCTGAAGTCAAACATGGGGGGACTTGTTTGATTACCAGTCATTGATGTATACCGTTAACAAACGCGAGGGCTTCCACCGATAATGATAATGGGGCCCAAGGTACCTAGTACGATCCAACAAGTGTGAATAAGTGGACTTGAAGTCAAACACCTGAGGAACTCGTTGAATAAGAGACATTGATGTATTCTCATTATTAAACTACGAGGGAAACTCCCACCGATGACTGCAATCCCCAAGGTACTAACCGAAACTCTAAACTTCATTCCCAGACCAAAATGAGTTGATGTCGATGGGAAGAAGTCCATTGGAAGGGAGGCCTTAAGGCATCCTCCATCATCCAACATGAGGGACACTCAAATGGTAAGAGCTGATGTGGAGTAGGACATGCAACAAGACTGACACTAGGATGGCCGACACATGAGGTCAAGGTAAACTGAAGAATGGCCCACACAGGCTGTATCCTTGAACAGTGAGCACGACACAAAGTGACTTAGGCAGTTTTCAACATGATGGGGAAGTGAAATAAGCCTGCAATGTAGGAGACATTGGCAGAATCTCCTTATGATTGGAAGAATAACCAACCGAGGGAGTAAACAACTCGGAGATCAGGTTCACCCTAAGGTCAAAAAACTAAACCCAACTGAAATGATAGACTCAAATAGGTGTTTTGTTCAAGGATAGGACTGACTGAACTGCCTTTGAAATTGTAAGATGTGATATACCCTTCTTATCCCTTATTCTTTTTAGATAAAAGAATATCTTTCTTGTTGTTTTAATGAGTCTAAGAAAGAATGAAAACTCAATAGATCCAACCATGTAAAGATTTTAACGAGCCCATGGGAGGAAGACTCAGGACCTTCTTCATTGTTTACAGAGTTCGAAGAAGAGATAGAAGATTACTCTATAGTACTAATCTCTGGATTTTAATATCGAGCCGAGATCTGTTCTTGCTCGCCGGTGTTTTCAATTTAAAGGAGTTTGAAAAACTTAAATAATAACTCCATACACCTACTCGTGGATTTTAATATCGAGCCCAAGTAGGTTAATGCTCGCCGGTGTTTTCCTGTTTATAGAGTCTGAAAAACTTAAACAATCCTCTATTTACCCTCTCGTGGATTTCACATCGAGCCCGAGTAGGTGAGTGCTCGCTTGGTGTTTTCATATTTCGAGAGTCTGAAAACCCTAAAGAAGGCTCCAAAAGGTCCTTTTTCGTAAAGTTAGTCTCCTCCCCCGAAAAAGTGTAAAACAATGGAAGAAGAACTCTTCTAGCCACGGATGACTAGAGTATTCATTTTTCGTAAATAATCCGCAAAAGTCCGGAAAAGGGTTAAACTTATACTTAAGCGGATGTCGCTTCAAATCCTTTAACAAGTCTGAAATGACAACTATACTTGACAAGAGCTTAGAGAAACTTGTCATATTTAAAGAGTCTAACAAGAGCTTAGAGAGAAATCCATAAGAATCTTTTTTGTAAAATTTTAACGAGCCCAAAAAAGTAAATTCATGACCTCCTTACTGTTTTTAACGAGCTCAAAGGAGAGATGGAAGAATGCTCGTAGCTTCCTTACTATTTTTAACGAGCTCGAAGTGAAGGTGGAAGAATGCTCATAGTTTCCTTATTGTTTTTAATGAGCTCGAAGGGAAGGTGGAAGACTGCTCGTATGACTCCTTCAAGTAGGGTCGATGCCTAGAATCTCCTCATGAGACCAAGCAATGACGTCACGGAATTCGTTAAAAAGATTGGTATACACAACGATATCTTCCAGATAACAATCTGCTCCAATGAAGATGTTTTCGGTGACCCCAGGTTCAGTGGAAATGTTAATCGGGGTGGTTCTCGCTGTACTCGTCCTATTCCTTTCGACAAAAATAGCTTGTGAAGTGGAAGGGACAGAGGACCAATCAACATTCTCACTGGGTCTCGGAAAAAACTCACCTCTCTCAATTAAGTTTAGAACAGGAAGTAGATAGGTCCCGGGGTGTAAATGTTCCCAAGGGTGTCTCAGACCTATCATAGCTTCAAAAAATGTTTCGTCAGAAGGAAAAACCGTGTCTAAACTATCAGGAGAGAGGGTAGAGTCCATTGACCGTGCGGGAGCATGGTCCATATCCGACTCGGCAGAGACCAATGGAGTCGTGATATGTCTGTTGCAGGTTGTTGTGAATCCAAGTGGGTTACTTCTGCAACAAATTGAGGCACACTTTGTTCTAGTTCAGTAGGAAGGATCCACGGATCAGTCCTTAAACTGGTCGTGAAAGTTTCAGTAGATGTACCTTCATCAGAACACATGAAAAGAATGGGAGAGGGTAGGTCAAAAGTGCCTATTAATGACCCGTAAATCCCTGCTCCTAAACTCTCGATTACTGGGGCAGATTGATCAACTAAAGGAACTGTGGATTCCGATGAAGTTTGGTTGTTTCACCGAGAGAACGAAAGCTGATCGACTGTAACGATCTTTCCTTCATGGGGGAACATTACAACTCGAAAAATGGCCGATGCAATAGCTCGCATGGCATATGTCTAGCTCCTTCCTAACAACATATTGCAATCAAGCGGAGCGTCCAAAACTTTGATCTCTATAGCAACTGTCTTACCAGCAAGTGTGACATCAAATGATGGCAAGACTCCGTGTGGACGGAAGGTTCTGCCATCAAATGCAGTAAGCAGTGTGTTAGAGGGGGATAACTCGGGAGAACCCAAAGCTTTCCAACAAGAAATTGACATTACGCACGTAGATGCGCTCTCATCTACGACAACTTGTCTCATGGTCATAGGACCATAAGCTACCTCTATCTGAAGGGAAACGTGGTACGAAAACGAGTATTTGATATCAGACATATCAAAACGTGTAGTCATGTTGGATGATTCCATACTTCCAATCACTTCCAGAAGTGCATTTTGTTGTAATGGACAACTTTGCAAAACTTCTAAGGTGGGCATAGCACAAGGGGTTTGGGCTAGGTCTTCAACCACACTGTAGTTGGTGGCAGCCCGTGCGTTGGGATTGTGCGAAGCCCGTTTCAAGACACCTTTTGGGATCTTGGGCAGTGGGTCCATAGGAATGTGGAGAGGAGTGGAAGATTCAGGAACATATTTATCCTTGTTCTGCGAATCCAGGGTATAATTTCTTGCACGCGTTTGTAAAAGAGTGTTCGAGTTAACTATATTAATAAAAGTTTGATCAACTGAATCGTGGGTGGTGCCCCTAGTATTGGAGGTGCCAGAAGCTGATCCCTGCCCTTTTGGAAATGGATCTTTAAAGACGACAGGTTTCTTTTCTTGAAGCAGCTTCTGGGCTTCTTTGATTAGAGGGCATTGGTGAGTGAGGTGGTCCTGCTTGCAAAGCTTGCAAGGGAACTTGACCTTCTTCTTTTCTTTGTTGCCCTCCTCGACATTTTCTTTGTTTTTGGGCTTTTGTTGGTTCCCCTCTCCTTTCTTGCCCTTTTTTTTATTGTTGGGCTGTCGAGGGCCCTTTTGATTAGTCTGAACCTGTTGTACAGATTCAGTAGTAGAAGGAGAGGTTGTGACGGGAGTCACTTATGCAGTCGATTGTTTGACTGATAAGGCATGAACCTGTTTAGTCAATGCTTCGAAGGCTATAGAATCAATTGAACCTACTATGCCGTCCGCATGTGGTACAGGTTTTGGTCTACCTAGATCAATGTTTGATTGCGGTGGATCAGGTATAATTTTGTAAAGGAGCCCAAACTGAGCATAAACCAAGTCTAGTTTCCGGGTCCTTAAAATGGCTTTTTCTTCTGATGATTCCCCAGAAGTAGCTACTTCCTTAGAAACATAAGGAATGAGTGATTTCAGATACCACTCTAATAAGAATTATGGGGGGATATTGGCCTTAATGAGCCTCTTCCGTCTTCGCCACTCCTGAATATGATCAGATAAATGGGTGGCTTTGTTTAGTCTAAAGGTAGACAACAAATCTATCCCGGCATCGTACCGAACAGGAAACTGGAAGTGGTTCAGAAAGAATACAACGAGATCCCGAAAGTTAAAAAAGGTGGCTGCAGGTAACTCAATGTACCATTTGGCTACAACACCGATTAAGGTTCTTTGAAAAAGCCTCAACCCAATGGAATCTTCGTTCAATGAGTTTGAAGAACACCAAAGATGAAAAGTGGTATCATGATCACCAGGATCCTCACCAGTTTTACCTTCGAATTTTGGAATGTCTGAAGGTAGCTTAGTAAGAACTAGTGGCCACATTACGTTATGGCACACCGGATCGTTCGTTAACTTGGAAAGATCTGGCAAATTCAGAGTTTCCAGAAATAGTAAACGAGGTCTATAAGATGTCATTTGATGAGATGCAGTCATGAAGGGGGAACCTCCCATAGTTTGACACATGAACTGTTGGTTAGGGTTTTCCCCCAGCCATCTGCTAGTAGGGGTTGCCCTCGGCCATCTGCTGTTGTGTGAAAGTGTTGTTGAAATTCCCCCACCCGAATGAAAGCGGGTTGGTACCCTGTGTATTCATCCACTGTGGCTGGGTGTTAGCCCTGCCATATTGTTGGTTAAACATATTACCCCCTCCTCCGGAAAACAAATAAAAAGTGATATTTCCTACAGGTATATTACTTTGATTCATATTGTAACCTGCAAAGGTGTTAAAACCAGGGGTAGTCGAGGTGGACAACGCAGTCATGGTACTCATGACATGAATAGTTGCAGAGGGATTCGGCCCAACATTGGGTGTGGAAATCCAAGTACTAGGTATATGGTATGCATGTTGAGTTGCGGGAGGTGGAATGACATTCACTGTATTACTGGGTCCAAAAGTAGGGGTAGAGGCGGATGCCAAAGCTGTTGAGCTTGGCATGCCTAACGTACCAGCGTTGAAACTGAAGGACGGAGTTGAAACAAAAGTTGTCTGTGTCGAACTTGGTGTAGCAGTGGAAGGAGGATTTACAATACTTGTATTCATACCCATTGTGGGAGTTTGTGGGACTCCCTGTTCGTCTCCTGGATTAGTCATAATATGCCCATGTGTGAAAAAATATGCACTATACTCGGGTTGCTGGAAACCAACAGGTAACAGAATCGGATCGTTAAGTCCGGTAAGAGGAGGGTTAAAAGGAGTGTTAAAATCACCATAAGTGATATCCTCAACCTCAAAAGTATTGAATACTTGTTGATCCGGGGGTTCTAGGTTGTGGTTCACCAGGAAACTCTATTTCACCAGTAGATTCAAAAAGACCACTGGAGTTAGTCCTCCGTCGTGGTGGTGGCGGTAGTGACTCCACACTGAGTGGGGGAAGGTTTTGCACCCTTCGAGACCTATGAAGTTGTTGGTCTTCCACAATTATATAAAAATAACACTAAGTAAAAACGTAGTGGCCACTAAGACTAAGGGGAAAACAACATACCACTAAAAAATCCTAAGTAATCAAACCAATCAAACGGATAGAAAATACTCTCGAAAGTAAGTCTGGGATGATTAGGGCCCAGAATAGACTAATAGAGTACTAATGGTCAGTTTCGTGGCATCCACTGGAGGTCCACTAGGTGCAAGCGCTTGAATCACCAAACCACTTTCCCGGGAGTACTGCCAGAGGGTTACCTTCCACGCCTGTCCGAGGTGAAGTGCGAATAACGACCCACTCTACCTATGTAAGATCCTAAAGGTCTGATACTAAGGCTACCATACATACGAAATATCCTGGGGGGGATAGTCATCAGCCTAGTCAAAACGCATGGGCAGGGTAGCAAAGCCCAAAGTCCGAAAGGACCCTCGTACACAAATCAACTCTAGTTTATGGTCAAAAGGAAGGTGAGGGGATATCCTCAATGATTCCAGTCTTCCACGGCCTCGTGCTTAACTCTGGTTTGAGTAGAGCATCCCAGGGTTATTTGATATATATGGGTTTACCTAAATGAAAGTTGTACTACGATTGTTGCGTAATGAAGCCAGTTGCGAGCAGTTTAAAGTGATTTAAGCTCGTAAATCTAGCCTAAGATAGTTGATGTCGTGTATACCTAAAAAGAAAATGTTTCTAATTTATTTTATTAAAATTCTTTTTAAGGCAACTTTTTACTCAACGGGGTAGTGCATTGTGTGGAACTCGTTTGAGAAAGTAAATTGCAAAAGAAATAACTTTCAAAGCAACAAAAGACTTTTTTTTTTTTCATGCTCTTTCCAAAATGAAAAACTAAGCAAACCAAAACGAATCTCTTTTTTCTTTTCTTTTCGAATTCAAAACAAAGTAAACTACGCTACTTCGAAATGATTATAAGTCTTACTACTTTAAACTACCAAACTCATTTTTTTGCTTTTTCTGATATATGTAAAAGAAAAAGAACTCGAAAATGGAAGCAAGTAAGACCTAAAAAATCAATGTAAGTAAGGAAAAGAAACTCTAAGGCTCACAACAATCAACTTGATGTCTTGACAAAGATTTGTCCTACAATGTTTTTAAAGAGAAAAAAATTTGGGCTTGGAAGACAAAGTGGAAAGAAAAGAAGGATAAGAGACGCTTTAAAATTGAAAGGCAAACTTCAAAGGTTGCTCCAAAGCATCAAGAACCCTAAAAAGTACTAAGCCAAGCAAACGGTAGGAAAGCGAACCAAATATGGCCTTACAACTACAAAGACTCGAATGGAAGCAAACTAAATGACTTCAACTTACTTGAAACTAAAACTGACAAAGCAATTAGGAAGTGTCTAGACTCAAAAATATTTTGAAAACACCCTAAAGACTCCAACTTGGGGTCAAACCCTAAATCAAAGGTCAAGACACCGTCAAAGAATGCTTAGAGTTGCCACAAACAACAAATGTCCTAAAAAAAGGTTTGTATACCTGCAACAAGCAACTAGGGTACGAACATGTAGCTATGTTGAACTAGGGACAAGGCATGGTTTCCAAAAAGAGCCACAAACAAACAAGACACCTCAAAAGTACTCAAGCAAGCAAAAGATTACCTAAGGGACTTAGGAGAGGTAAACAAGACTCAACAAAGGCATAAAGACCTCAACGATCAGTTAAGAAGACAAGGCAAGAGGCTGAAAATCAAACCAAACAAGTGGAAGTCAAATCCCAAAAGAAAACAGAGACTTACAAGAAAATACCCTAATGTGCAGTAGGGAAACCTGTGTTTTTCAGGAGGTGTACTCTACTGTGTAAGAGGTAAACCAATGTTTTTCAGGAGGTGTACCCTACTGTGTAAGAGGCAAAGTAGCGTTTTTCAGCAGGTGTACACTACTGTGTGCAAGGGATACCAGCGTTCATGTCATAGCAGGCTTGAAACAAACTCTAAAACTTCAAATTGGAATGAGTCAAGCAATAGAGACAGGCTACAGTAACCTATAGAGCCTCTCAGAGGATCAAAAAGATCAAAAAGTACTGGAAGGAAAGTCAAATGAGTCTCCTAGAACAGAAAACAATTGGTCCCCAGCGGAGTCGCCAGTCTGTTGTTCGGGAAATCTACCCTATAGCGAGGAGAGGGACACTACCAATTTCTGGGGTGACAGGTAAATACATTCATCGTATCACATATGATTCTACAAAAAGAAAGAGATCAAGGTTCTTGAAGGCATACCTTATTAACGAAGTTCGATCCTAGCTTTCACTTGCTCCTTCAATCGATCCTCCACTTGATCTTCCGTTTGACGAACCTGCAATACAAAGATACCTTCCTCAACGTATCTTGATTGATATAACAATGATGAAATTGAAATACAATTTAGACATCAAATACAATCAAGCATTTAATTCAAACAAATATGCAATCCATTAGACATTTGATTGGGATGGGAAGGACATTTCAACCTTTATTGTCAAAAGCAAATAATTAGTACAATTATACCTGATCATTCAGAGTGCTTGTGCAACCATATCCTGGGCTCCTGCTCTTCACACTAACTTGGAATTCCTCCAGCGTAACAACCCTTAATGCATAGTTTCTTCTCCCCTCTCTCATCTATCCCCCTTGTATTTATGGGACAAGGTAGGCAGTTTGGATCAATAGGTAGTTTGATTGGGAAGTTGCAAAACCAACTTCAACTAATCCCAATTCGTCAAATTAATATATTTTTGATTACTTTTTAAGGTGTACGCTACTTTACTTAAGTGGATTAGTGTTCAACATGCAACTTCCCTGCTTTACAACCAGCGTTTACAAGATTTATGAAGCTGTACGCTACTCTATTGAAGCAAAGTAGAGTATTTCTGAGGGAAAACGTTACTTTAATGAAGCGGAGTAGAGTATTTCTGGAGGCAAACGCTACTATCATGCTTGAGGGTAGCGTTTTTCCTTAAAAGTAGGTAAAAAGAGAGTTTTTTCAGTTGTGAAGGGGTAAGTATAGGCCATTCATCATCTAGGGTCATCATGCTCTTCAATCCAAGTTGCCCTTTTGTGTGATCAACAGCTAAATGTGATCACAGACGGAGAAGTGCAGATTTGAACTATAACAGATAAAACTACTCGAAGACGAAAGGATTTCTATTATACTGCTCAGAAGGTTTAAATCAAAGGTGTGGAAGTATGGAGAATACTTATTATGCTAACAGAAATATACCTACAACAACATATGTGAATGGCCAGCTATGACAGGTAAAGTACTTATCATACTAGCAGAAACATACATGCGATTGTATACCTAAATGGTCATACATAACAGGTAAGATACTTGCAACTCTAGTTCATCAATGCAAAGACACGATGACATCTATTAGGCATTAGAAAAACATTAGAATATGAATGTAATATTCGTAAACAAGTACAGCGAAGAAAAGGAAATGAAAATCTGAACAAAGCACAATGAAAGAATCTTCTGTGTTAAGATGTACTCATGAAAATCTAAATTAAGTATGGTTACAAGTTCCTGAAATTGAACCACAGTCTCTCAGAATGTTTTCCTCCATCCAACATTGCAAGAAAACATAAGCTTTATAACTTTTACAAAGCAGTTTAAGATCCTAAGAAATTGGATCTGAATATGCTAATAATAGAAAATCAAAACAGTTTCACAAAACTAGGATAAAATCCTATATTAAGGGTCAAACCCTTATCATGGTGATCTTCATGGCCTTCATAGTCTTCAACATCTACATTAGATCTTCATAGGCTGAAAGCTAAGTCGAAATTGCCACCTTGATTGACAGGTCATCTCTTGCCACAAAAATTGGGCCAAACTGCTGAAAACTGGGGTTCAGAGATGGATTTGGTTCTCCAAATATATGACACCTGTGTATAAAATGAAAGCGATTTTTTTGGATTGGTTTGTTGTGAGCAAAAACCTCTCTCAATTCTTTGAAATTCGTTTTCATTTGCCCGAGATCTGTAATTCAAAAACATGTGTCAAACAGGGAAATTCTGAGATCCGAAAATTAGGGCTCAAATATGGATTCGATTCTCCCAATCTGCAACACCTGTAGTAAAAATGGGAGAGGTTATTATTCTATGACATGTTAGGAACAAAAACCTCCAACCATTTTTCAAAATGATTCTCTAGTCGCTCAGAATAGTCATTGGAAAATGATGACTCAGCACAGTAAAAACGTCAATTTCGGTGACTTAGAGCACTCTGAAATTTCGCTGTAAGATGTCGAAAGCTAGGCTTTCGGTGGCTAATGAACAGTTTAAATGTCCGCCTAAGCCACCGAAACCTGATTTTTGACTTTTTTGAAATGAAAACAAAATAAAATGTTTTTCAAACTTTATTACATACCTAAAACTCTAAAAACTGAGCCTTAAAAAATTTAGAAATGTATTTTTTTCAATGACTTCCTATCACCTAAAATAAACAAACTTGAATATGTTATTTGAGAAGATAACATATGGCTCCTACTCAGGGATGAAAGCCTCCCTGTGAGGTTTCAAGAACCTAGAAGTTCTAGTCGCCTTATCTGTTGGGCTATGGAGTCATCTGGCTTGTGAAACCAAACTCTCAAGGCCTGTGCAACTGATCTCTGTACACCTTCAAAAACTGCCATTCTCAATATCTACCTTTATTCATATAAATTGACTGCTATTTCTGCTGCAAAGTGGAAGAAAAGAAATGCTCGGGCATCGAGCTTATTTCCTACCCTACTCTACTCTAACCAGTTCCGCAATTGGTTAAGTGAATGCTAACTTCCATAACATCCATTCAAGCAATTTGAAAATTGAAGAAGCCTTGTCACTGTCACTGATTAACAACTGATGTTTGAAATGTAACAATAGTAAGAAGAACTCTTTCCAGAAATCATACTCACCTAAAAACATGGGTGATCCAGAGAAATCTGAAACTTTCAAGCTCTCTGAAAAGTATAACTCCATGAATGCTGCCACAGGATCCTTGAAAGGAAGATCAGAAACATGCTGATCCTCGGGAAACAATTGTACATCAATGGCAGTTCCTTTGCTGGAAAATTGATGACCTTCTTGTTCTTTTGTGATCACCTTGTGATCATCAAACACTATGAACTCTTCTTAAGAAAAGTGCTCAAGAGATGATGATAGAGCAATGTTTAAATGACAAGGACTATGATAATCTAGGAACATATAGTTTCCTATGCAATCACTAGTTATCATAGGGTCATTTTGATTTATAAACTGATCATAAACTTCAGACTCATACCTGTCTCTGGAGTACTCTACACATACTGAAGAATCTGATTCTGAATATGAAATATACTCATCTTCAGGCTGCTGTTCCATATTTATTTCATACTCATTGCTTTCTTGCTCTGAATCTGAAATGTACTCACCTTTTTGCCCTTGTGCATGTAAGTATTCAAAGTCAATCTGCTTTCGAATCATCCTGGAAGCATGAATGTTCTCCTCTACCTCTTGGGCATCTTCAAACAAGTGTCTTAGGGATAATGACTTCCTTTCTAACAGGAGAAGGGAAAGTTTTGAATGCAAACTCATAACATAATATATCAATGCAGCAGTCTTTGTAGGTCAGATCTCCAAAGGCATATCATGATAAACGCTGTAGAATCTTCGATTGAAGATAGGCAAAGATTCGTCCTCCTCTTTCTTCAAAGCATAGAAATCAGCGAGATACAAATCAAGATATTTGTACTCACCCCAATGCTTCAAAAAGGCATTTGAAAACTTGATCCAAGAGCTAATAGAATCATCTCTCAAACTCTTAAACCATATTGTATCATCTTTGACCAAAGTTTTGGAAAATATCCTCATAATCACATCATCATGAACTATCTCAAATTGATCAAGGAAGTTTTCAAAAGCCCCTAAGTGCCTCTCAGCTGTAACATGATCATCTCCAGAAAACCGGGGAAGATACTTAAAGAAATCAATAGGATAACGGTTAAGGTGACATGGAAACCTCAAAGGTTTAAACATGCTATTTGTGATTTTGACTTGAAAAGCAGTGGGTTGAACTTGAGGGTTAATAGTTTGATAAGAAGGATCAGCAATAAGGGAAAAATGTGCTGTGATCTAGACAGGTTTTGAAACAAGTTCAACCTTCTCAAGGTTACATGGATGCTCAAATTCAGAAGGAATTTGAATGCAAAACTCTTCTTTAGGAATAGGTTGAGGTAAAGATATAGAATTAACATCAACCACACAAGGAGGTTGCAAACCTTCCTCTTTCAAAGATGGGTATACAAAGGTAGGTTGATGATCATCGGAATAAACAAAACAGAAGATAATCCTCTTTACATGTGAAGGGAAAAGCATGAAAGAGATGATAAAGAACAACAACAGTTCATGAAGAAGACTAATGAACTGATACCTGGATTTAAAATTTAGTCTCTTCATCTTCTGTCAACTGGATCCTCCCTAGTGGAGTCTTTAATCGTGGAGTCGCTAGGAAGATGATACAGTCAATTCTTTGTCCTCCTTTTGTCTTCCATCAAAAGTCGGATGTATGTCGTTCTCCCAAGGAAATTAGCTTCAATCTCCTCTCCCTGACAACGACGCCAATTTGTTATCACTCCAGGAGTCTTTCCCTGACTGTTAAGGGAATGAACCTAGTAACTTAAATATATCAATAATGTATGGGAAATAGGATCAAGTCAGATAACTTAATATATTCACATCCACTTACAACACATGAATCTACTCGAAGACGAAAGGCTTTCTATTATACTGCTCAGAAGGTTTAAATCAAAGGTGTGGAAGTATGGAGAATACTTATTATGCTAACATAAATATGCCTACAACAACATATGTGAATGGCCAGCTATGACAGGTAAAGTACTTATCATACTAGCATAAACATACATGCGATTGTATACCTAAATGGTAAGACACAACAAGTAAGATACTTGCAGCTCTAGTTCATCAATGCAAAGACAGGATGACAGTCATCAAGCATTAGACAAACACTAGAATATGAATGTAATATTCGTAAACAAGTGCAACGAAGAAAAGGAAATAAAAATATGAACCAAGCACAATGAAAGAATCTTTTGTGTCAAGATGTACTCATGAAAATCTAAATGAAGTATGGTTACAAGTTCCCGAAATTGAACCACAGTCTCTCAGACTGTTTTCCTCCATCAAATATTGCAAGAAGCATTAGAGGAAATTTCAATTTAAAATGGGCCTTCAAAAACTAATACAAATTCCATGTCATCATGTATTAGCCAATCAAAATGCTTTAAAATTCAAAAAGGGAGCACCTAAAAAAATTGGAGGGAAAAAATAAAAACTACTTTTTTGGATCGTATTTTCAACTTATCTCCTTATAGGTTTACTCAAATTTCAAGCGGGAGGACTCGTTGGAATTTAATTAAATTATGCATCCAACGAGTACCCATGTTGCATACTTTTAACAACATCCACACCATGAAAAACGAAAATACATTAAAAAACGTATTTTCTCTCACTAGAAACACGTTTTTTAATGTATTTTCAGCTTTTCATGGTGTGGAAGTTGTTCAAAGTATGAAGCATGGGTACTCGTTGGATGCATAATTTAATTATGCATCGAACGAGTCCTCCCGCATGAAATTTGAGTAAACCTACAAGGAGATAAGTTGAAAATACGATCCAAAATGTAGTTTTTTACTCTCTCTCTACTATTATTTTATTATTTTCCTTAGGAGGCCCATTTTTTACCCAAATTTCCTTTAATGACATAAGTTTTATAGCTTTTACAAAGCAGTTTGAGATCCCAAGAAACTGGATCTGAATATGCTAATAATAGGAAACCAAAACAGTTTCACAAAACTAGGATAAAATCCTATCTTAAGGGTCAAAACCTTATCATGATGATCTTCATGGCCTTCATAGTCTTCAAGAGCTATAGTAGATCTTCATAGGCTGAAAGCTAAGTCGAAATTGCCACCTTGACTGACAGGTCATCTCTTGCCACAAAAATTGGGCCAAATTGCTGAAAATTGGGGTTCAGAGATGGATTTGGTTCTCCAACTCTATGACACCTATGTATAAACCGAAAGAGGTTTCTGTGGATTGGTTTGTTGTGAGAAAAAACCTCTCTCATTTCTTTAAAATTCATTTTCATTTTCCCGATATCTGTATTTGAAAAACATGTGTCAAACAAAGAAATTTTGAGATCCGAAAATTAGGGCTCAAAGATGGATTCGATTCTCCCAATATGAAACACCTGTAGGAAAAATGAGAGAGGTTATTGTTCTATGACATGTTAGGAACAAAAACCTCCGACCATTTTGAAAAATGATTCTCCAGTGGCTCAGAATTATCTTTTCCAAATGATGACTCAACACAGTAAAAACACTAATTTCGGTGGCTTAGAGCACTATGAAATTTCGCTGTAAGCTGCCGAAAGCTAGGATTCCGGTGGCTAATGAACAGTTTAAATGTCCGCTTAAGCCACCGAAACCTGAGTTTTTACTTTTTTGAAATGAAAACAAAATCCAATGTTTTTCAAACTTTATTACATACCTAAAACTCTAAAAAATGAGCCTTAAAAAATTTAGAAATGTATTTTTTTATGACTTCCTATCACCTAAAATAAACAAAATTGACTATGTTATTTGAGGAGATAACATCTGGATCCTACTCGGGGATGAAAGCCTCCCTATGAGGTTTCAAGAACCTAATAGTTCCAGTCGCCTTATCTGTTGGGCTATGGAGTCATCTGGCCTGTGAAACCAAACTCTCAAGGTCTGTGCAACTGATCTCTGTACACCTTCAAAAATTTCCATTCTCAAGATCTACCTTTATTCAGATTAGACTGACTGCTATTTTTGCTGCAAAGTGGAAGAAAAGAAATGCTCAGGCAGCGAGCTTATTTCCTACCCTACTCTACTCTAACCAGTTCTGCAATTGGTTAAGTGAATACTGACTTCTATAACAGCCATTCAAGCAATTTAAAAATTGAGGAAACCTTGTCTTTGTCACTGATCAACAACTGATGTTTGAAATGTAACAATAGTAATAAGAACTCTTTCGGGAAATCATACTCACTTGAAAACATGGGCGATCTAGAGAAATCTTAAACTTTCAAGCTCTCTGTAAAGTATAACTCCATGAATGCTGGCACCGGATCCTTGAAAGGAAGATCAGAAACATGCTGATCCTCGGGAAACAACTGTACATCAATGGAAGTTCCTTTGCTGGAAAATTGATGACCTTCTTGTTCTTTTGTGATCACCTTGTGATCATCAAACACTATGAACTCTTCTTCAGAAAAGTGCTCAAGAGATGATGATAGAGCAATGTTTAAATGACAAGGACTATGATCAGCTAGGAACATATAGTTGCCTATGCAATCACTAGTAATCATAGGGTCATTTTGATTTATAAACTGATCATAAAATTCAGACTCATACCTGTCTCGGGATTACTCTACACATACTAAAGAATCTAATTCTGAATCTGAAATATACTCATCTCCAGGCTGCTGTTCCATATTTGTTTCATACTCACTACTTTCTTTCTCTGAATCTGAAATGTACTCACCTTTCTGCTCTTGTGCATGTAAGTCTTCAAAGTCAATCTGCTTTCGGATCATCCTGGAAGCATGAATGTTCTCCTCTACCTCTTGGGCATCTTCAAACAAGTGTCTTAAGGATGATGACTTCCTTTCTAACAGGAGAAGGGAAAGTTCTGAATGCAAACCCATAACATAATATATCATGGCAGCAGTCTCTGTAGAATGGATCTCCAAAGGCATATCATGATAAATGCTGTAGAATCTTCGATTGAAGATAGGAAAAGCTTCGTCCTCCTCTCTCTTCAAAGCATAGAAATCAGCGAGATACAAATCAAGATATTTGTTCTTACCCCAATACTTCAAAAAGGAATTTGACAACTCGATCCAAGAGCTAAGAGAATCAGCTCTCAAACTCTTAAACAATATTGCAGCATCTTTGAACAAAGTTTTGGAAAATATCCTCATAATCACATCATCATGAACTATCTCAAACTGATCAAGGAAGTTTTCAAAAGCCCCTAAGTGCCTCTCAGCTGTAACATGATCATCTCCAGAAAACCGGGGAAGATACTTAAAGAAATCAAGAGGATAAGGGTTAAGGTGACATGGAAACCTCAAAGGTTTAAACATCCTATTTGTGATTTTGACTTGAAAAGCAGTGGGATGAACCTGAGGGTTAATAGTTTGACAAGAAGGATCAGCAATAAGGGAAAAAGGTGTTGTGATCTGGATAGGTTTTGAAACAAGTTCAACCTTCTCAAGGTTACATGGATGCTCAAATTCAGAAGGAATTTGAATGTAGAACTCTTCTTTAGGAATAGGTTGAGGTAAAGATATAGAATTAACATCAACCACACAAGGAGGTTGCAAACCTTCCTCTTTCAAAGATGGGTATACGAAGGTAGGTTGATGATCATCGGAATAAACAAAACAAAAGATAATCCTCTTTACATGTGAATGGAAAAGTATGAAAGAGCTAATAAAGAACAACGAAAAGTTCATGAAGAAGACTAATGAACTGATACCTGGATTTAAAATTTAGTCTCTTCATCTTCTGTCAACCGGATCCTCCCAAGTGGAGTCTTTAATCGTGGAGTCCCCAGGCAGATGATATAGTCAATTCTTTGTCCTCCTTTTGTCTACAATCAAAAGTCGGATCTATGTCATTCTCCCAACAAAATTAGCTTCAATCTCCTCTCCCCGACAACGACACCAATTTGTTATCACTACAGGAGTCTTTCCCTTGCTGTTAAGGGAATGAGCCTGGTAACTTAAATAGATCAATAATGTATTGGAAATAGGATCAAGTCAGATAACTTAATATATTCACATCCACTCAGAACACATGGATCTATTCAAAGACGAAAGGCTTTCTATTATACTGCTCAGAAGGTTTAAATCAAAGGTGTGGAAGTATGGATAATACTTATTATGCTAACATAAATATACCTACAACAGCATATGTGAATGGCCAACTATAACATGTAAAGTACTTATCATACTAGAAGAAACATACATGCGATTGTATACCTAAATGGTCAGACATAACAGGTAAGATGCTTGCAGCTCTAGTTCATCAATGCAAAGATAGGATGACAACCATCAGGCATTAGACAAACATTAGAATATTAATGTAATATTTGTCAACAAGTACAACGAAGAAAAGGAAATGAAAATCCGAACAAAGCACAATGAAAGAATCTTCTGTGTCAAGATGTACTCATGAAAATCTAAATGAAGTATGGTTACAAGTTCCTGAAATTGAACCACAGTCTCTCGGACTGTTTTCCTCCATCCAATATTGCAGGAAGACAAAAGCTTTATAGCTTTTACAAAGTAGTTTCAGATCCTAAGAAATTGGATCTGAATATGCTAATAATAGAAAATCAAAACAGTTTCACAAAACTAGGATAAAATCCTATCTTAAGGGTCAAACCCTTATCATGATTATCTTGATGGCCTTCATAGTCTTCAAAAGCCGCAGTAGATCTTCATAGGATGAAAGCTAAGTCGAAATTGCCACCTTGACTGACAGGTCATCTCTTGCCACAAAAATTGGGCCAAACTGCTGAAAACTGGGGTTCAGAGATGTATTTGGTTCTTCAAATATATGACACCTGTGTATAAACTGAAAGAGGTTTTTCTGGATTGTTTTATTGTGAGAAAAAACCTCTCTCAGTTATTTGAAATTCATTTTCATTTGCCCGAGATATGTATTTAAAAAACATGTGTCAAATAGGGAAATTCTGAGATCCGAACATTAGGGCTCAAAGATGGATTCGATTCTCCCAATATGAAACACTTGTAGGAAAAATGAGAGAGTCTATTGTTCTATGACATGTTAGGAACACAAACTTTCGACCGTTTTTAAAAATGATTCTCCAGTCGCTCAGAATCATCATTTGCAAATGATGACTTAGCACAGTAAAAACGCCAATTTCGGTGGCTTAGAGCACTATGAAATTTCGCTGTAAGCTGGCGAAAGCTAGGCTTTCAGTGGATAATGAATAGTTTAAATGTCTGCCTAAGCCACTGAAACCTGAGTTTTGACTTTTTTGAAATGAAAACAAAATCCAATGTTTTTCAAACTTTATTACATACCTAAAACTCTAAAAAATGAGCCTTAAAAAATTTAGAAATGTATTTTTTTCAATGACTTCCTATCACCTAAAATAAACAAACTTGACTATGTTATTTGAGAAGATAACATTTGGATCCTACTCGGGGTTGAAAGCCTCCCTGTGAGGTTTCAAGAACCTAGCAGTTCAAGTCGCCTTATCTGTTGGGCTATGGAGTCATCTGGCTTGTGAAACCAAACTCTCAAGGCCCGTGCAACTGATATTTGTACACCTTCAAAAACTTCCATTCTCAAGATCTACCTTTATTCATATAAACTGACTGCTATTTCTGTTGCAAAGTGGAAGAAAAGAAATGCTCGGGCAACGAGCTTATTTCCTTCCCTACTCTACTCTAACCAGTTCTGCAATTGGTTAAGTGAATGTTGACTTCCATAACAGCCATTCAAGCAATTTGAAAATTGAATAAAACTTGTCTCTGTCACTGATCAAAAACTTATGTTTGAAATGTAACAATAGTAATAAGAACTCTTTCCAAAAATCATACTCACTTGAAAACATGGGCGATCTAGAGAAATCTGAAACTTTCAAGCTCTCTGAAAAGTATAACTCCATGAATGCTGCCACCGGATCCTTGAAAGGAAGATCAGAAACATGTTGATCCTCGGGAAACAACTGTACATCAATGGAAGTTCCTTTGCTGGAAAATGGATGACCTTCTTGTTCTTTTGTGATCACCTTGTGATCATCAAACACTATGAACTCTTCTTCATAAAAGTGCTCAAGATATGATGATAGAGCAATGTTGAAATGACAAGGACTATGATCAGCTAGGAACATATAGTTGCCTATGCAATCACTAGTTATCATAGGGTCATTTTGATTTATAAACTGATCATAAACTTTAGACTCATACCTGTATCTGGACTACTCTACACATACAGAAGAATCTGATTATGAATCTGAAATATATTCATCTTCAGGCTGTTGTTCCATATTTGTTTCATACTCACTACTTTCTTGCTCTGAATCTGAAATGTACTCACCTTTATGCTCTTGTGCATGTAAGTCTTCAAAGTCAATCTTCTTTTAGATCATCCTGGAAGCATGAATATTCTCCTCTACCTTTTGGGCATCTTAAAACAAGTGTCTGAAGGATGATGACTTCCTTTATAACAGGAGAAGGGAAAGTTCTAAATGCAAACCCATAACATAATATATCATGGCAGCAGTCTCTATAGGTCGGATCTCCAAAGGCATATCATGATAAATGCTGTAGAATCTTCGATTGAAGATAGACAAAGCTTCGTCCTCCTCTCTCTTCAAAGCATAGAAATCAGTGAGATACAAACAAGATATTTTTTCTCACCCCAATGCTTCAAAAAGGAATTTGACAACTCGATCCAAGAGCTAATAGTATAAGCTCTCAAACTCTTAAACCATATTGTAGCATCTTTGAACAAAGTTTTGGAAAATATCCTCATAATCACATCATCATGAACTATCTCAAACTGATCAAGGAAGTTTTCAAAAGCCCCTAAGTCCCTCTCAGCTGTAACATGATCATCTCCAGAAATTCAGGGAAGATACTTAAAAAAATCAAGAGGATAAGGGTTAAGGTGACATGGCAACCTCAAAGGTTTAAACATCCTATTTGTGATTTTGACTTGAAAAGGAGTGGGCTGAACCCGAGGGTTAATAGTTTGATAAGAAGGATCAACAATAAGGGAAAAAGGTGCTGTGATCTGGACAGGTTTTGAAACAAGTTCAACCTTCTCAAGGTTACATGGATGCTCAAATTCAGAAGGAATTTGAATGCAAAACTCTTCTTTAGGAATAGGCTGAGGTAAAGATATAGAATTAACATCAACCACATAAGGAGGCTGCAAACCTTCCTCTTTCAAAGATGGGTATACGAAGGTGGGTTGATGATCATCGGAATAAACAAAACATAAGATAATCCTCTTTACATGTGAAGGTAAAAGCATGAAAGAGCTGATAAAGAACAACAACAGTTCATGAAGAAGACTAATGAACTGATACCTGGATTTAAAATTTAGTCTCTTCATCTTCTGTAAACCGGATCCTCCCCAGTGGAGTCTTTAATCGTAGAGTCGCCAGGCAGATGATACAGTCAATTCTTTGTCCTCCTTTTGTCTGCCATCAAAAGTCGGATCTATGTTGTTCTCCCGGGGAAATTATCTTCAATCTCCTCTCCCCGACAACAACGCCAATTTGTTATCACTCCAGGAGTCTTTCCCTGACTGTTAAGGGAATGAGCCTGGTAACTCAAATAGATCAATAATGTATGGGAAATAGGATCAAGTCAGATAACTTAATATATTCACATCCACTCAGAACACATGAATCTACTCGAAGACGAAATGATTTCTATTATACTGATCAAAAGGTTTAAATCAAAGGTGTCGAAGTATGGAGAATACTTATTATGCTAACAGAAATATAGCTACAACAACATTTGTGAATCGCCAGCTATGACAGGTAAAGTACTTATCATACTAACAGAAACATACATGCGATTGTATACCTAAATGGTCAGTCATAACAGGTAAGATACTTGCAGCTCTAGTTCATCAATGCAAAGACAGGATGACAGCCATCAGGCATTAGACAAACATTAGAATATGAATGTAATATTCGTAAACAAGTACAGCGAAGAAAAGGAAATGAAAATCTGAACAAAGCACAATGAAAGAACCTTCCGTGTCAAGATGTACTCATGAAAATCTAAATGAAGTATGGTTACAAGTTCTTGAAATTGAACCATAGTCTCTTGGACTGTTTTCCACCATCTAATATTGCAAGAATACATAAGCTTTATAACTTTTACAAAGCAGTTTCAGATCCTAAGAAACTGGATCTGAATATGCTAATAATAGAAAATCAAAACAGTTTCACAAAACTAGGATAAAATCCTATCTTTAAGGGTCAAACACTTATCATGATGATCTTCATGGCCTTCATAGTCTTCAACAGTTGCAGTATATCTTCATAGGATGAAAGCTAAGTCGAAATTTCCACCTTGACTAATAAGTCATCTCTTGCCACAAAAATTGGGCCAAACTGCTGAAAACTGGGTTTTAGAGATGGATTTGGTTCTCCAAATATATGCGACCTGTGTATAAACCGAAAGAGGTTTTTGTGGATTGGTTTGTTGTGAGAAAAAACCTCTCTCAGTTATTCGAAATGCGTTTTCATTTTCCCGAGATCTGTATTTGAAAAACATGTGTCAAACAGGGAAATTCTGAGATCTAAAAATTAGGTCTCAAAGATGGATTCGATTCTCCCAATCTGCAACACTTGTAGGAAAAATGAGGGAGTTTATTGTTCTCTGACATGTTAGGAAAAAAAGCCTCCGACCGCTTTTCAAAATGATTCTCCAGTCGCTCAGAATCATCATTTGCAAATGATGACTCAACACAGTAAAAACGCCAATTTCCGTGGCTTAGAGCACTTTGAAATTTCACTGTAAGCTGCCGAACGCTAGGCTTTCAGTGGCTAATGAACAGTTTAAATGTCTGCCTAAGCCACCGAAACCTGAGTTTTGAATTTTTTGAAATGAAAACAAAATCCAATGTTTTTCAAACTTTATTACATACCTAAAACTCTAAAAAATGAGCCTTAAAAAATTTAGAAATGTATGTTTTTCAATGACTTCCTATCACCTAAAATAAACAAACTTGACTATGTTATTTGAGGAGATAACATCTGGCTCCTACTCGGGGATGAAATATTCCCTGTGAGGTTTCAAGAACCTAACAGTTCCAGTCGCCCTATCTGTTGGGCTATGGAGTCATCTGGCCTGTGAAACCAAACTCTCAAGGCCTGTGCAACTAATCTCTATACACCTTCAAAAACTGCCATTCTCAAGATCTACCTTTATTCATATAAACTGACTGCTATTTTTGCTGCAAAGTGGAAGAAAAGAAGTGCTCGGACAGCGAGCTTATTTCCTACCCTACTCTACTCTAACCACTTATGCAATTGGTTAAGTGAATGCTGACTTCCATAACAACCATTCAAGCAATTTGAAAATTGAAGAAACCTTGTCTTTGTCACTGATCAACAACTGATGTTTGAAATGTAACAATAGTAATAAGAACTATTTCCGGAAATCATACTTACCTGAAAACATGGAAATCTGAATCTTTCAAGCTCTATGAAAAGTATAACTCCATGAATGTTGCCACCGGATCCTTGAAAGGAAGATCAGAAACATGCTGATCCTCGGGAAACAACTGTACATCAATGCCAGTTCCTTTGCTGGAAAATTGATGACCTTCTTGTTCTTTTGTGATCACCTTGTGATCATCAAGCACTATGAACTATTCTTCAGAAAAGTGCTCAAGAGATGATGATAGAGCAATGTTTAAATGACAAGGACTATGATCAGCTAGGAACATATAGTTGCCTATGCAATCACTAGTTATCATATGGTCATTTTGATTTATAAACTAATCAAAAACTTCAGAATCATACCTATCTCTAGAGTACTCTACACATACTAAAGAATCTGATTCTGAATATGAAATATACTCATCTTCAGGCTGGTGTTCCATATTTGTTTCATACTCACTGCTTTCTTCCTCTGAATCTGAAATGTACTCACCTTTCTGCTCTTGTGCATGTAAGTCTTCAAAGTCAATCTGCTTTTGGATCATCCTGGAAGCATGAATGTTCTCCTCTACCTCTTGGGAATCTTTAAACAAGTGTCTTAAGGATGATGAATTCCTTTCTAATAGGAAAAGGGAAAGTTCTGAATGCAAACCCATAACATAATATATCATGGCAGCAATCTCTGTAGGCCGGATCTCCAAAGGCATATCATGATAAATGCTGTAGAATATTCGATTGAAGATAGGCAAAGCTTTGTCCTCCTCTCTCTTCAAAGCATAGAAATCAGCGAGATACAAATCAAGATATTTTTTCTCACCCCAATGCTTCAGAAAGGCATTTGACAACTCGATCCAAGAGCTAATAGAATCAACTCTCAAACTCTTAACCATATTGCAGCATCTTTGAACAAAGTTTTGGAAAATATCCTCATAATCACATCATCATGAACTATCTCAAACTAATCAAGGAAGTTTTCAAAATACCCTAAGTGCCTCTCAGCTGTAACATGATCATCTCCAGAAAACCGGGGAAGATACTTAAAGAAATCAAGAGGATAAGGGTTACGGTGGCATGGCAACCTCAAAGGTTTAAACATCCTATTTGTGATTTTGACTTGAAAAGCAGTGGGCTGAACCTGAGGGTTAATAGTTTGAAAAGAAGGATCAACAATAAGGGGAAAAGGTGCTGTGATCTGGACAGGTTTTGAAACAAGTTCAACCTTCTCAAGGTTACATGGATGCTCAAATTCAGCAGGAATTTGAATGCATAACTCTTATTTAGGAATAGGCCGAGGTAAAGATATAGAATTAACATCAACCACACAAGGCGGCTGCAAAACTTCCTCTTTCAAAGATGGGTATACGAAGGTAGGTTGATGATCATCGGAATAGACAAAACAGAAGATAATCCTCTTTACATGTGAAGGGAAAAGCATGAAAGAGCTAATAAAGAACAACAAAAGTTCATGAAGAACACTAATGAACTGATACCTGGATTTAAAATTTAGTCTCTTCATCTTCTGTTAACCGGATCCTCCCCAATGGAGTCTTTAATCGTGGAGTCACCAGGAAGATGATACAGTCAATTCTTTGTCCTCCTTTTGTCTGCCATCAAAATTCAGATCTATGTCATTCTCCCAGGGAAATTAGCTTCAATCTCCTCTCCCCGGCAATGACGCCAATTTGTTATCACTCCAGGAGTCTTTCCCTGACTGTTAAGGGAATGAGCCTGGTAACTTAAATAGATCAATAATGTATGGGAAATAGGATCAAGTCAAATAACTTAATATATCCACATCCACTCAGAACACATGAATCTACTCGAAGACGAAAGGCTTTCTATTATACTACTCAGAAGGTTTAAATCAAAGGTGTGGAAGTATGGAGAATACTTATTATGCTAACAGAAATATACCTACAACAGCATATGTGAATGGCCAGCTATGACAGGTAAAGTACTTATCATACTAGCAGAAACATACATGCGATTGTATACCTAAATGGTCAGACATAACAGGTAAGATACTTGTAGCTCTAGTTCATCAATGCAAAGACAGGATGGAAACCATCAGGCATTAGACAAACATTAGAATATGAATGTAATATTCGTAAACAAGTACAACGAAGAAAAGGAAATGAAAATATGAACAAAGCACAATGAAAGAATCTTCTATGTCAAGATGTACTCATGAAAATCTAAATGAAGTATGGTTACAAGTTCCTGAAATTGAATCACAGTCTCTCGGATTGTTTTCCTCCATCCAATATTGCAAGAAGACATAAGCTTTATAGATTTTACAAAGCAGTTTCAGATCCTAAGAAACTGGATCTGAATATGCTAATAATAGAAAATCAAAACAGTTTCACAAAAATAGGATAAAATCCTATCTTAAGGGTCAAACCCTTATCATGATGATCATCATGGCCTTCATAGTCTTCAACAGCTGCAGTAGATCTTCATAGGCTGAAAGCTAAGTCGAAATTGCCACCTTGACTGATAGGTCATCTCTTGCCACAAACATTTGGCCAAACTGCTGAAAGTTGGGGTTCAGATATGGATTTGGTTCTCCAAATCTATGACACCTGTGTATAAATTGAAAGAGGTTTTTGTGTATTGGTTGTTTGTGAGAAAAAACCTCTCTCGGTTCTTTGAAGTTCGTTTTCATTTTCCCGAGATTTGTATTTCAAAAACATGTGTCAAACAGGGAAATTCTGAGATCCGAAAATTAGGGCTCTAAGATGGATTCGATTCTCCCAATATGAAACACCTGTATAAAAATTGAGAGAGGTTGTTGTTCTCTGACATGTTAGGAACAAAAACCTTCGACCGTTTTGCAAAATGATTCTCCAGTCACTCAGAATCATCATTTTCAAATGATGACTCAGCACAGTAAAAACGCCAATTGCGGTGGCTTAGAGCACTCTGAAATTTTGCTGTAAGCTACCGAAAGCTAGGATTTCGGTGGCTAATGAACAGTTTAAATGTCCACCTAAGCCACCGAAACCTGAGTTTTGAATTTTTTGAAATGAAAACAAAATCCAATGTTTTTCAAACTTTATTACATACCTAAAACTTTAAAAAATGAGCCTTAAAAAATTTAGAAATGTATTTTTTTCAATGACTTCCTATCACCTAAAATAAACAAACTTGACTATGTTATTTGAGGAGATAACAAACGTTGTCCGAAATCTTCTTCAGAATCTTACATGGTCCAATCTTCTTCAGCTTCAGCTTGTTATATGTTCCTGTCGGAAATCTCTCCTTTCGCAAATGTGCATAGACTAAGTCTCCTTCGCTGAACAACTGTGGCCTCTTCTCCCTGTCGGCTCTCAACTTGTATGCCGCGTTACTCTTTTCAATGCACTTTCGCACATCTTCTTGCATTTCTTTGATATGCTCTGCGAATGATTCTCCATCCGCACTTTTCCTGATTTATGTCGGTAACTTGACCAAATCCACCACTCCATGTGGGATTCTTCCCTAAACAATCTGGAATGGGCTCAAACCTGTCGACAGATTCATAGAATATTTATATGCGAACTCCGCTTGCACCAACACGTTCTCCCACTGCTTGGGTTTGTCGGTTGTCAAACACCTCAGAAGGTTTCCCAAACTTCTGTTCACCACCTCGGTCTTTCTATCTGTCTGCGGATGATATGCCGAGCTAAACTGCAACTTCGTGCCCAGTTTCTTCCATAGGGTTCTCCAGAAATGTCCCATAAACTTGGTATCTCTGTCTGATGTGATACTCTTCGGCAACCCATGCAATCTAACTACCTCCTTGAAGAATAGTACAACAATGCTTGTGGTGTCACTTGTCTTCCGACACGTAATAAAGTGTGCCATATTCGAAAATCTATCGACTACAACAAATATTGAGTCGCTTCCTTGCTGCTTTTTCAACAATCCTAGCACAAAATCCATGCTCAGGTGATCCCATGGGTATTCGGTACAGGCAATGGTGTATACAACTTCGTATTCTGACTTCTTCCTTTTTCTAACTAGCAAACTCGACACTATCGTACCCACTTACCAACATCTGTCGTCATCCCTAGCCAATAATATTTTTCTTCGACCAAAGCCCTGGTCTTGTCGATGCCAACATGATCTGCTAATCCGCTGCTATGCAATTCTAGGATTAGGTTCTCTCTTACGGATCCTCTGGGAATACACAACTGTTGTCCCTTGAATAGGTATCCCTCTTGGATGAAATAATCCAAGTATGGAGTTCTGTCGACACTCCACGGTTCATGACATGCCTCCCATGCTTTAGCAAAATCCTCGTCGGTTGCATACTCTTCTTTCACTAACTCTATTCATGTTTCTTGAACTGTTGTCGTGTTCAGCAATGCAACTCTTCGACTTAGCGCATCGACAACCTTGCGTCAAGTGGTATCAGAGCCCCTTGAGTTAGTTCTATTTTGGAGTTAGCACAGAGGAGAGTTCGGGAGAATATTTGTAGATTGGATAGGACAGTCACACATCTACCGAATGTAGAGAATATTGAGCCATAGCTCGGAGTTCCATAGTGAACCAGGAGAGGGTGAGGATCGACACACTGAAATAGCACACAATTACTTCTGTATTGTAAGGCTAAGTCCGACATAGTTAGTTGTTTTACATTCCTTTCATTTATCGTTGTAACCGATTGATTTGAAGTAATAGAATCTAGCTTCTGGCATCCTGTTTACATCTTGTTTATGTGAACGCGTGTGTTGTGTGTAATCGTTAAGCAAGAACCCTTGTCGGGCGACCTTGCGTCAAGTGGTATTTTGGAGAAAATACATGACATGAAAACTTGCCCCTTTAATATTGAATGGGGGCCATATAGTAAAGTTTGATCTACCCTAAGTGCCATATCTCCCACACCAACATGGTTCCAAAAGTTGGTGGAGGTGACATTTTGTATAGGTATAGAAGAAATATCCATTGAAACATGCTATTTAAAAGATGGTAGAAAAAGTGGTACATCCAAAAAAGACCAACATCAAAATTTGGATGAAAGAGACCCATTTTGATACACTAATACTTAACCATGGAAGCATTATATTATAAAAAATAGTGGGATAGACCTTGTGGATATGTGAATAAAAACTCTTATCAAAGATACTAATTTGTATTGGAAACATATGTCTTACCATATAAACAATGTAACATAAGATGCGCACATGTCCTTAATAATAAAAAACCTTGAAATGTGAAATTAATGAACTCATATCTTGAATATTAGGAGGAAGGGATTTCACCATATGCATCAACAAGCCCTTGTTCTGAAGAAAGATAATATCATCTAAAAGATATATGTCACACATTGTTACTCTTGCAATATTAGGAGGAAGGGTCTTCAACATCTGCATTCACAAACCCTTGCTCCAAAGAAACAATATCATCCATAATATTCGTCACACATTATTACTCTTGCAAGTTCTTCAAGTATTTGAAGACAAATCATGCAGGACTTGAAGGAATGTTCCTCCTTATGGTATAAAATGCATACATGTTTTTTCTCTATATAATCATCCCAAATATCATAAGTAACTCACGAAATTGGCCAACCCGTTGACTTAGAGTTCATTATGTTCAAAGATGTTGCAAATAAAATTCTGAAATCCATCTTGATTAGACCCAAAGAAGGAAGAAATAGTACCAAATTTGAAAATAATTGTAGTATTTAATTTGCACTATGATAGTGCAAACCTTAGATGCAGAACACAACGATAAAGAGAATTTTATTGCAAAATAAGCAAGAAAGAGTGTTGGATTTGAAAAATGGTTCTAAATCCAAATTAAGAGATGATTTAGAAATCCTAGTTTTGTGTTCCATAAGATAATGTACTAGCCAAAAATATATGGATTAGCTATTGTAGAAAACAAATATGGAATTCCTAGTTCTATAGCATTTCGGGAAAAGCCATCAGTCAAAAATCTTCAGAAGAATTGTTGGAAAAGTTAGATCTAATAATCCTAGTTCCATTGGTCATGAGGCAATGCCACTAGCCAAAGATATTCTAATCCACTTCTAGAAAAGGAAAGATTAGATTTAGAAACCCTAGTTATATAGTGCTTAGGGCAATGCCGATAGCCAAAAATAATTGGATATGTTGTAAAATGCACACAAAATGTAGAAAATATTCCAACAACAATAATGCAAACCTAAAATTTCATCTTTTTCCTAGAGTTATTCCTTGATCTAATCCCTTTAAATTTTAAACCTTAGGGTTTTGAAATATAAATATAAAATTGGCCACAACGAACAATATTTCAACCGTTAACAATCCCAGTCCACTTGGAAATTCAATAGATAAGATGCCAATTTGTTCCAATAAGTTTCAACCCTCTAGAGAAGCCTTATCATGCATATAAAATATATAAAAAAACCCCTATGACCAGTATAAATACAACAAATCTTCCCTTATTTATGTTATAATGTTAAATCATTGATCACATTCACCGTTAACTTATGTCAAATCAACAAGACATGAGAGTTGTAAATTACAAAACTATGAAGAAATAAACGGTTGAAAATCAAATCTGCAATTTACGCAAGTATTCGACAATTACATACATATGAATTTATGCACAAATAATAGCCTTAACACAAGGATAGTAAAATACTTTAGATGTCCAAAACCTTAGCTAGGGAAAATAATGAAAACCCTAGCTCAACCAACGATATCCAAGAAACATGCATAAAAAAGTATGTCATCCAAGGTTAGATGTCTTCTCTTATTCTTCCCTTCAACAAATACAACCTAGGTATTCATCTAAAATACTAACCTTCAAGTCTCCATTGGATGCAACCCTAAATGCTTGAGTGAATGAATCTTTTCTCTCTCTCTCTCTCTCTCTCTCTCTCACACACACACACACACACACACACACACACACATATATGAGAGGCAAGGGGGGACAACAATACATATGTGGGCCTATGTAGGCACATACATGTGGAATGCTACACTCCAAGAGTACACATGTCAAGCTCCAATGTGACGTTGTCCACAAGAAATGATCCAAATGCAAGGGCACTCCACAAGTTGTGTCCAACACACCTCCTACAAGCCTCCAAGGAATCATATCCTCTTAAGGCATGTACTCCATTGGGTCAGCTCCTTGTTTGTTAGACATAAAATAAGATAAAAATGATAACTAATATAATAATAAATATCGATAAATAATATTAAAATATAAAATAAATAAACATAATAATAAATATAAATTAAAAGTCAAACTTTCACTAGAAAGGCACAAGGCTCTCTCTCTCTCTCTCTCTCTCTCTCTCTCTCTCTCTCTCTCTCTATATATATATATATATGAACGTTGAAATTCAATAAAGTGTATGCTTCAAGTGGTATTGGAGCTTCATTTTGATTGAGGGAAATTTGACACTTGTTTCTAGCACTCAAGTAGAGTCCATATAAGTTGTTGCAGTTGTTGTTGTACCATCCACCACATCTAGTCATTTTCATGCAATTTATTAAATGTGTGGAAAGGAAAAAGATACAAATTGTATGGTTTCCAATCACCTCCAACCCATATTATATCCTAAAAACAAATGGTGAAACTAATTTTTGTAAAGGGGCACAAACTTATGTGGTACAATGTCATCATATGGATATATTAGCGTTAGAAGTAGTATGTTTCGAACATCTAGAGATTCAAGGTCTAATCCAAACACATGAGATGGTATTCCAAGGCCTACCCATTGAGTTGCCACTGGAAAGAAGAGTTGAACATATGATTAACGTAAAGCTAGATTTAACAACTGTTAATGTCCATTAATACATTTATCCTCATCGTCATAAAACAAAACTCTCAAAGACTAATTCAGTTACAATGTTATCACAAGAAGTAGAAATCTGTATGTACCATTGATACTAGTCCAAAAAAATATGGATCTTTCATGCTCCATATATATTTCCAAGTTCTAAACAAAATAAAAATGAAGAACACGTTTCCCATTTCATTCATAGATGAAATGTTTGCTTCCTATTCACTTAGGAAATCATTACGGTTTGAGATGTTTTTGCGAGTGTGTTGATAAAAGAAAAGATTGTATTGCTTTCAATAGCATTATCTCATGAAAATCCAAAAGAGTTTCTCGCATTGGTCATAGTAATCTCCTT
Source organism: Larix kaempferi (assembly GCA_027924585.1). Classification (NCBI taxonomy): domain Eukaryota; kingdom Viridiplantae; phylum Streptophyta; class Pinopsida; order Pinales; family Pinaceae; genus Larix; species Larix kaempferi. The sequence goes on from BSBM01000187.1 coordinate 81,193, forward strand.
AAAAAGTTTTGTCTTGCTTAATATTTTGAAAGGTTATGTTTGATTTTCTTCTTTTTTGAAAGTTTTTTTTAGTCAAGCAAAATTTTCAAAGCATTTAAGTAGTATTTTCCATTTGTAATTAATTTCATTTTCATTTATTTTCAATTGAGAACACCATCTTTTAACACTTACGCATCCTTCTGCGTAACAACAACCACTAAAAAGAACGTTTAATCTAAAATTTATTAGACTTTTTGGATTTATAGGGTTCACCAACTAGTTTAGGGATATAGCCTTGGAATAGGTTGTCAGTTGACAATCTAAGGCTATTTAAAATTGTGAAACCTAGGAGTCTTTCATAAGGATAGGAAAGCCCAACTATCATATATGTGTGGCCAGGAAGCTCCTCTCACACAGGAATCAAGCACGGGGTTGTGTGAGGTTGGGTTGAAGAGATAACCTCCCTAATACCTAAATAGAGCATCTGTGGGATTTTGCATGTAAAAGGATTTCTTTAGTACCAATTTGCACCCCTTGAGGTGCCAGTACTTTTGAGGTTTCGGGGTTATCTACCCTGCCCATACGTACGATCCTAACAACTGATTGTTCCTTTGGATGTTGAATTTGAGTTCGTGACCATAATATCTTGTCTTATGTTCCACATAGGTGAATGCAGGGGATTCTTGATAACGTTGAACACACGTTAATACAAACTGATAATACCCTTGGAGGGTGTCCCTTGCTTTGTGAGGACACTTGAACCAAGAAGGACTATCAGTGGAGGCCTTGGTAACTATTATTAAACCTTTGTTATTTGGTTGTGAGACTTAATCAACCCACACTGAACTTTGAAAGGCCCTTTGTTTGTCTGGTTTATATCCATAGGATTTTTTACTAGTGGTGTGCTCTACGTGCTGTTGGTGCTTACTTGGCCTTTAGAGATTTCTTATTTGTTGAATCAGAAACTATGGCTCAGATTCCTATAGGCACCAACCAAGGGACCCATATTCAAGGATCTCCTTGTGCTTTTCCATTTGTTGGGGACGTTGGTGCTCCCTTGATGGCCACTTTGAATCTACCTTGATTCACACTCGGCTTACCGGTATGGTTATTTTCCATTTTTTTTGTCCTGAATGCTCTTAATTATTCTCAAACAAGTAATTTATATAAAGGGCATCCAAACCAAGCTCCTTCTTCTTCATTAAGATATTCTTATCCTCCTTCTACCTCATGTGGTTAAAGTATTAGTACTAGTAACCAACACTATAAAAGGAATAGACATAATAACAATACAAAGAAGACACAAAAGAAAGGGGGCATCCACCCAGTCACTAGAGGTCATACTGGGGGCACTTATCCAGTCACTGTGATTCATATTGGAATAACCCACCCAGCGTCTAGAATTCATGTTGGGGCACTCATCCAGTCACTATGAGTCATATTGGAATCACCCACCAAGCCTCGAGAGGTCATGCCAGGGGCACTCATTGAGTCACTGCAAATCAAACTGGTAACCTGCAAGCAACCTCTAGAGGTCATGTTGGGAAATAAATTTTAGTTACTACAAGTCATACTAGAAGTATGTCATCAACCACCAATACTAGCCATGTTGAGGACATGCCATTGATCATTGTGAGTCATATTAATGGCAAGTCACTAGTCACTGCAAGTCATACTGGAGACAAGTCATCAGTCATTGTAAGTCATATTGAAGACATCAAACCAATCGATGGAATTCATGCTGGGAAAGTTGAAATAGTTGACAAGTCTAAGAAACAAAAGCTTGAGTTCCATTGTAATCTGTGCGAGGGAGACCACCTTACGTATTTGTGCCCTGTACTTTCAAATATGCAAAGCGGGTGGTCCTTATTTTAAAAGTCTTTTGCTTTTGAGAAATCAACCACTGCAAGTCATGCTAGGGGTGAGAATTCAACCAATGTAAGTCATGTTGATACTATTGATACCGTTGAGAAGTCTAAACCTATAGGATGCAAGCCTAAGTTCCCTTGTAATATTTGCAAGAGGTCACCTTACTCACCTATGCCCTGCTATTCCATAGGTACAAAGAATTTGGTCTGTGTCTCAAGGATTTTTTGCTCCTAAAAAACCTGTAATTTCCCATAGTTTAGCCAACCTTTGGTTGATGAAGTGGTTGAACCAATGCAATATTTTGTCAATATCAATATTCCTTTGGAGAATGATAAGAATCAACTATTCGAATCGTTAAAATATTCAATCAATCCCATTTTTCCTTTGGAGAGTGATGTGGCTATATTTGAAATCTTCTTCATTGCCCATTTAGATTTTTCTGGGAAAGGGGGTACTCCATCCATGTTGAGTGAAACCCTACGAGTATATAGGATCATTTAATTTGATTGGAATAGTCTATATGGGCCTCGTCTTCCTTTGTCTGCACCTGTTCAGATAAGGGTTGAGGTCGAAAATAATACCGTTCATTGATGCATTGTATATGAAGGATCCTCTATTAGTATTTTATCCAGATACGCTTGGAGAGGTGTGGTTTCTCCCAACCTCATTCCGTATGTCAATCAGTTGTTTGATTTTGATAGAATACCTAGTGAACCTTTGGGATTTCTCCCTCAGTTACATGTAACTTTGAGTGGATAACTGTCTTAGTCGATTTTATGGTTATAGAGGTCCCTTTGGATTTCGATATGCTCCTCGGGTGTGATTATGTATATGCTATGAATGTTGTGGTGTCTACACTCTTTCCTGTGATGCATTTCACTCATAATGGAAGCATTATCACTATTGATCAACTTGCATTTGTTAATCCTCCTCATGTCTTGACTTTAGACCAAATATCCCCTTTATATGTTCCTAGTGTTTCGATTAACACTACCCTGCCACATGTGAATTATGCGGCATTATATCCCTTGTGTCTAATTTATTTTGAGAAGAAGCCTCTGCATTCATGCTTTACTTCTCGATACTTGCTTCCAGTAGTTGACTAGGTGATTCATTCAATGGGGGCATTAGACCCTTTTCTCCAATCTATTGATCCAAGTGAATGTTTGGACATGTGTTCCAGCTGGGATGATATACTTCCTTTAGATGAAGTTTTTCTAGAGTCTATGATACAGTTTGAAATTCCTTTGGATATTGATGTCCTTTCCAAATATCATCTCCCTAGATTAGACCTAGTTGCAATAAAATCTGGCCCCAATTTACCTTTTGAGTTTGATCTCACTGATGATAGATCCTTAGGCATTGGCACTTTTGGGTCTTTGGACTCTCCCATTGAGAAACAAGTCAATGCTCTTGATGAGTTTGATTCTGTTACTAAATTTTTTGACTCCTATGACGATGAGTATGTTCATATAGACTCTTTTAGTAATCTTTCTTATGATTTGGATCTCATTAGTTATAGATCCTCAAGATTTGGTACTATAGCATTTTCACTAGTAAATTCTTCCTTGGTTATTCCTGTTGTGGAATATGTTGAAGTTGCAAATAATTCTACCAAAGTGACCTGTATCATATCTTTATTTTTAGATTTTTTGGATATGATATTGATATTCTTGTTCCTTGGAGACGGGAATTTTAGTTGGATTCATGGTTTCTTGGGGATTATTTTTCACACGTTCCTCAATCCAATTAGGTATATTTGGAAACTTACAAAGAGGTTTAGGTTTCCCTCTATTCTGATGCATTTGAACCTTTTTCCATCCGAATTTTCCACAAGATCAAACATGTTGGATATTGGTGTGTTAGCCATGACAAATTGCCACTTAATATTGAATGGGGGCCATACAGTAAATTTTTTATCTACCCTAAGTGCCATATCTCTGTAATACCCCCAATTTGACCCTTAGGATATATTAGCCTTTAATGTAAATAATGTGTACATGTGATGTATGTTTTCCTAGCGTGGAGCTCAAGGCCAAGGCCCCGCTAGTGAAAGCCCGAATTTTATTTACAGGGCAAGGATTTGATATTTTGATTACCATGTGCTCTTAAGCCATGGAAATTGTAATATGATGTAATTAGACATCATGCAATATAAAATACCAAAAACTGGCTACGGAGGCAACGAATGAGAAGGGGCCACGTGTATCCACTAGGGAGTGGTGAGGGGGCTATGGGAGTGAACCATATGATGCCACATGTCCTTATGAGAACCCATTTGACCTTTCTAGATGACATTTATTCCTGTTGTAAGAGAATGGTTGAGATGTCAGCCCATGACTTTGATGGAGTATGGGCAGCCCTGAAATTCGTATGGGTAGGTATGGGATCTTTTGATTTGTCCCACAAGTCACTCTACATCTTGGGGGTTGCTCCATCCTTATCCCCATTCCACTGTGGAAGTATGGGACATCTTTCTCCATCCAAAAACGAGCTCCCAGCAGGGAGAAAACCAGAAATCGCGACTGTGAGAGAACCCACGTTTTGGGAAGCCAAAAACGTCCCGATTTGGTATTGGACAGTGAAATCCAATGGGGGATCCATTGGTAGGAACCTTGGGGCGAATTTGGGAGCAATAGCTACCCCAAAATCCATGGGAAAACCCAGTTTTAATTGCCCAGAAAATCAGTGACGGATTTGGGTAATTTGCTGAACAAAGCTGTGAGAAATCCAAGTGTGGATGTTCGAATGGAGGCTGGGATCGTTTGAGTCTAGGTTGATGTGTACCTAGCTCTGGGAATGAGCTTAGTGGACTAGCATTCCTCTCCATTTCCCATTGCATGCTTGAAAAACCCAACTGTGTGTTGGCTTAGCATGGTTGTCTGAGTGAAACCCTGACTGTGAGTGAGCCATCTAGTTCCTCCTTAGTGGATATACAGCCCAGCTCGGGGGTGATCTCTCAGCTGAAAGAATACAGGATGGACAGAGATCTATGGTTGGGTGGAACGTTGCTCTCACGTAGCCAGTCGTTTGGTCCATTACAATTCGAGATAAGTATTATTGCAATTGAATTATGTTAATTCTATGCTCTGCAAGTATTTTAATTAATGACTGTTGTTTATATGATTGAATGCATGATGAATCTGTGTGCATATGTCGTGTTTAGATCCGCTGTGTTTTATTGAAGTTTACATCTGTATAGAGAAGTTTTAATTATTACAGATTTATGAGTAAAAATATTGGGGCTAAGTTTACAAAAGCCCGGTGCGTTGTTGATGTTTCCTTCCCTGCATTTAATAGGAGAAGGGGACATTACAATCTCCCACACCAACACGGTTCAAAATGTTGGTGGAGGTGACCTTTGGTATAACTATAGAAGAAAGATCCATTGAAACATGATATTTAAATGATGGTACAAAGAGTGGCACATACAAAAACGACCAACACTAAAATGTGTAAGAAAGAGATCCATTTGATACACTAAGACTCAACCATGGAAGCATTATATTATAAAAAATAGTGGGATAGGCCTTGTGGATATGTCAATAAAAACTCTTATCAAAGATAACATTTGTATTGTAAACACATGTCATATCATATAAATAATGTAACATAATATGGGTACATGTCCTTAACAAGAAAAGCCTTGAAATGTGAGATTAATGAACTCATATCTTAAATATCAGGAGGAAGGGATTTCACCATATGCATCCACAAGCCCTTGTTCTGAAGAAAGATATTATCATCTAAAAATCCATGTCACATATTGTTACTCTCGCCATATTAGGAGGAAGGGATTTAAACATCTGCATCCACAAACCCTTCTCCAAAGAAATAATATCATCTATAAGATTCGTTAGACATTATTACTCTTGAAAGTTCTTCAAGTATTTGAGGACAAATCACGCGGGACTTGAAGGCACGTTCCTCCTTATGGTAGAAAATGCATACAAGTTTTTTCTCTCGATAATCATCCCAAATATCATAAATAACTCATGTAATTGGCCAACCATTGACTTAGACATCATTATGTTAAAAAATGTTGCAAATAAAATTTTGAAAGCCACCTTGATTATACCCAAAGAAGGAAGAAATAGTACAAAATTTGAAAATAATTGTAGTATTGAATTTGCACTATTATAGTGCAAATCTTAGGTGGAGAACACAATGATAAAGATAATTTTCTTGCAAAATAATCAAGAAAGGGTGTTGGCTTTGAAAAATGGTTATAAATCCAAATTAAGAGACGGTTTATAAATCCTATTTTTTTGTTCCATAAGCTAATTCCACTATCCAAAAATATTTGGATTAGCTATTGAAAAAAACAAGTATGGAATTCCTAGTTCTATAGCATTTGAGGCAATGGAATCAACAAAAAATATTCAGATGAATTGTGGGAAAAGTTATATATTATAATCCTAGTTCCACTGGTCATGGGGCAATGCCACTAGCCAAAAATATTCTAATCCACTTCTAGAAAAATGAAAGATTATATTTAGAAACCCTAGTTCTATAGTGGTTAGGGAAATGCCAACAAGAAATATTTTGATATGTTGTAAAATGCAGAAAAAATGTAGAAAATTTTCCAACAACAATAATGCAAACCTAAAATTTCATCTCTTCCCTAGAGTTCTTCCTAGATCTAATCCTTTTGGATTTTCAGCCTTAGGGTTGTGAAATATAAATATAAAATTGATACAGGAGCATCGGGGCCTAGGAGAAACAGTCGACGTTGATCGATAGGAGAAGTCAACCAGGGGGATTGTCGACGACCACTGGTGTGAAGGAAGACTGGCTGTCGAAATCCAAGTAGTCAAGCAGAAACTGTCGAGGTGCGGTCGAAGGTCAACAAGTTAATATGTCGACGGGCGACATGTTTGCAGCGAAAGAGGTCGGGTGTCGACAGGTTGTCAAACAGAGACACCGACAGGTTTGCGACGGAAGTCAAGCGTGGAGGAAGGGGTGGATTGGACTGGAAAATGTGGGAGTTAAGTGAATCAGATGAGTACGGTCGAAAGGTGATGAAGTGCAATATGGTTGAGATGTGGGGCCGACAACTGTCACAGAGTCCGATTTTTGCAGAAGTCAAAGCAGAGTACTTGGTAGTTGTTCGGGGTTTCTAATGAAGTTATGAGTAGTTATGAAGGTGGTTGGGATCAGGACAAATGTCACCATAGGAAGAGGTTGTGCAGCATGGCTAGAGGGCTCTAAAAACTACAGGTCTACAGGATCTGGAGGATTCAGTGGACAGAGGAAGAGTGTCTCGGGGATTGGAGTGGACCTCGGGAAGAGCAGCAGCAACAAAAGAGTAGAAGACCAATGCGCAGGCACAAGGAAGTAGGTTCGATCACAACATATTGACGAGGAGAGATCCTTCATCCATAGCTTAGCGAGTTCTTGCATTCAATAGAGGCCGTGAGAGGGAGAAGATCGCACATAGGGAGAACACACCAATTAATTATGTATATTGTATCAGGATGAGGCCGATTATTTTAGTTGTTTTTCATTTCGCATTGTAACCATTAGTTGATTGAAGTAATAGAATCCAACTTATGGCATCCTGTTTACATCCAGTCTGTGTGAACATTGTGTGTCATGTGTTGTTGTTAAGCAAGAGTCCCCTTGTCGGTACCGCCCTTGTGCCAGTTGGTATCCGAATTCGCGGAAGAAAGAATACTTAGTGTGATGGAAGGATGATGAGTTGTAGGAGGCGACATGGATTTTTGAAGAGGAATACAAGAGACTGATGGAGCAGTCGAGTTCTTTTTCACCTGGGGATTCTGATGCAGGAGCATTAGGGCCTAGGCGAAACAGTTGACGTTGATCGACAAGAGAAGTCAACCAGGGGGATTGGCGACGACCACTGGTGCGAAGGAAGACTGGCTGTCGAAAGCCAAGTAGTCGAGTAGAAACTGTCGAGGTGCGGTCGACAGAAGGATAGGTCAAAGGTCGACAAGTTAAGATGTCGATGGACAACATGTTTGAAGCGAAAGAGGTCGGGTGTCGACAGGTTGTCGAACAACGACACTGACAGGTTTGCGGCGGAATTCAAGAGTGGAGGAAGGGGAGGATTGGAATGGCAGCCATGGGAGTTAAGTGAAGCTGACGAGTAAGGTCGAAAGGTGATGAAGTGAAGTATGGTTGAGACGTGGGGCCGAAAACTATCACAAAGTCCGAGTTTTGCAGAAGTCAAAGCAGAGTACTTGATAGCCATTCGGGGTTGCTAAGGAAGTTATGAGCAGTTATGAAGGTGGTTGGGATCAAGACAGATGTCACCACAGGAAGAGGTTGTGCAACATGACCAGAGGGTGCTGAAAACTACAGGTCTGCAGGATCTAGAAAATTCAGCGGACAGAGGAAGAGTGTCTCGGGGATTGGAGTGGACCTCGAGAAGAGCAACAACAGTAGCAGAGTAGAAGACCAGTGCGCAGGCACAAGGAAGTAGGTTTGATCACAGTGGGTCGGCGAGGAGATATCATTCATCCATAGCTCAGCGATTTCGTGCATTCAGCAAAGACCGTGAGAGGGAGAAGATCTCACAAAGGGAGAACACGCCAATTACTTATGTATATTGTATCGGGATGAGGCCAACTAGTTTAGTTGTTTTTCATTTTGCATTGTAACCATTAGTTGATTGAAGTAATATAAGCCAAATTATGGAATCTTGTTTACATCCAGTCTGTGTGAACATTGTGTGTCATGTGTTATTGTTAAGCAAGAGGCCCCTTGTCAGGACCGCCCTTGTGCCAAAAATTGGCCACAACTAATAATATTTCAACCCTTAACAACCCCAATCCACTAGACAATTCAATAGATAAGATGCCAATTTGTTCCAATAAGTTTCAACCCTCTAGACAAACCATATCATGCATATAACATATACAAAAAACACCTATGACCACTATAAATACAACACATCTTCCTTTATTTCAGTTATAATGTTAAATCGTTGATCACATTCACCATTAACTTATGCCAAATCAACAATCCATATGAGAGTTGTAAATTACAAAACCATGAAGAAATAAATGGTGGTAAATTCCTTTAGATGTCCAAAACCTTAGCTAGGGAAAACAATGAAAACCCTAGCTCCACCAAGGATATCCAAGAAACATGCATCACAAAAGTATGTTATCCAAGGTTAGATGTATTGTATTCTTCTTCCCTTCAATAAGTACAACCTAGGGATTAATCTAAAATCTTAATCTCCAAGTCTCCATTGGATGTAACCCTAACCCTAGTGTTCAAAATGCTCTGAGAAGCACAAGAAATATTAGAAACTCCAAGAGAGAGAGAGAGAGAGATCAAATACAAAAGAATCCAAGTGATAGAGGAGGACTAATGCACTCCCCTTGATCACATATGTACAACAATAATGCGCGATGAATGCATTGGTGAATGAATCTTTTATTTCATATATATATGAGAGGAAAGGGATCCAAGAATACATATGTCGGCCTATGTAGGCACATACATGTGGAGTGATACACTCCAAGAGTACACATGTCAAGCTCCAACTTGATGTTTTCCACAAGAAAGGCTCTGAATGCAAGGGCACTCCAGAAGGTGTGTCCAACATGACTCTTACAAGCCTCTTAAGGCATGTACTCCGTTGGGTCGACTCCCCCTTTGTTAGACATAAAATAAGATAAAAATGATAACTAATATAATAATATATATCAATAAATAATTATTGAAATATAAAATAAATAAACATAATAATAAATATAAATTGAAAGTCAAGCTTTCACTAGAAAGGAACAAGGTAACCCTTATGTTTTATTTATAATCAGGGACCACTCAAGGTAAAAACATCTCTCTCTCTCTCTCTCTCTCTATATATATATATATATATATATATATATATATATATAATTGAACATTGAAATTCAATAAAGTGTATGCTTCAAGTGGTATCAGAGCTTCGTTTTGATGGAGGTAAATTTGACACTTGTTTCTAGCACTCAATTACAGTCCATTCAAGTTGTTGTAGTTGTTGTACTAGCAATACAAGTTGTAGTCATTGTCATACTGCCAATAAAAAACCGCAGTTGTTGTTGTACCATCTAGCACATCTAGTCATTGTCATGTAATTTATTAAATTTGTGGCAAGGAAAAAATACAAATTTCATGGTTTCCAACCACCTCCCACCCATATTATATCCTCACAACAAATTTGGAAACATTTTAGTAAAGGGGCACCAACAAATGTGGTACAATGTCATCATTTGTAGATATTAGCATTAAAAGTAGTATGTTTCCAACATCTAGAGATTCGAGGTCTAATCCAAAAACATGCGATGGTATTCCAAGGCCTACCCATGGAGTTGCCACCAGAAAGAATAATTGAACATATGATTAAGGTAAATCTAGATGCAACACCTGTTAATGTCAAGTCGTACATATATACTCATCGCCATAAAACAGAAAACTCAAAGACTAACTTAGGACCTATTAATATACAGTGTTATCACAAGAAGTAGAAATCCGTATGTACCATTGATGCTAGTCCCAAAAAAGATGGATATTTCATGCTCTGTATATATTTCCAAGTTCTAAAAAAAATAAAAATGAAGAACAAGTTTCCCATTTCATTCATAGATGAAATGTTGGATGAATTCCATGGAGCTAAATACTTTTCAAAACTAGATTTGAGACCATTATCAAATTGAGGCGAGGTTAGAAGATGTTGCAAAGATTGCGTTTTGAACTTGTGGAGGATACTATGAATTCAAGGTGATTCCATTTGGTTTAACAAATGCTCCTGCTACTTTTCAAGCAATATTGAATGAACTTTTCCAACCCTATATAAGGAAGTTTGTACGAGTATTTTTTGATGATATTCATATATATAACAAAACATGGAAGGAGCATCTCAAGCACCTGTAATATGTACTCTCTCTCTTAGAAAAAAATGTTTTTATGCAAAAATGTCAAAATGCACTTTTAGTAAGGATGATACGAAATACCTTGTCCATATCATATCCAAAGAAGGGGTCGATGCAGATCTAATAAAAATCAAAGCAATCACGAAATGCCCCAAAGCCAATAACATATTTAAGTTAAGGGGATTTTTAGGGCGAATATGGGTATTAATGGAGGTTTATTTAAAACTATACACATTTGATAAAACCCCTATTGAATATACTAAAGAAATATTCCTTTTAGTGGAAAAACAAAGCATAAGAATGTTTCAAATCCATGAAAAAGATTACATCATCCACACTAGTGTTACTAACCCCTGATTTGCAAAACTCTTCGTAGTAAAATCTGATGCTTTCAGGTTTGGAATAGGTGCAACATTAATGAAATATGTCCACCTGATATCCTTTGAGAGTAAATAACTCAAGACGTGAGAGTTTAAAATCTACATGAAGAATTGAAATTTGTCCTCCACAATTTCTTAAATGACAAAAATCATGGTCTTGATGGATATATAGTTTAATTTTCTTTGGGTTCTATGATTTAGTATATGATTAGACGAGGTTGGAGTGGATTCAAGATCATAAGGGAGGATGCTTGATTCTTTTATTTCAAATATCATTGCACTCATTCACAATCATACAACCTTGTAACCTTTGGTGAGTATAGACCTGTATCTCTCTGCAATTTCTTTTATAAGTTTATTGCTAAGATCATCTCTACAAGGGTTAAGAGTTTGTTATCTCAATCCATCTCTAATGAGAAATTTGGAATCTTAGAAGTGAGAGAGATTCATGAGACCATTGGGGTGGCTCAAGCTGGCCTTCACTCCATTAAGACAAGGAATCCCAAATAAATGCTATCAAAGGTTGATTTCTCGAAGGCATATGACAAGGTTGACTAGTGTATATTTTAGATGAATGCTTATTCATTTGGGATTTTGTGTTCCATTTGTTAATTGGGTGTTGGATTGCATGCCATTTGTATCTTTTTATGTGTTGGTTAATGGATTTGCATCTTCTTTTTTTAAGCTTGAGAAGGGGCTTAGGAAAGGATTCCCCTTTTCTTCCCCATCGTTTTTTATTGTTGTTAAGGACCTCAGTAAGGCTATTATGGAGGCCAAGAAGGGTAAACATTTTAGAAGGCATTAAGATTGGGGAAGATTTTTATCTTTCTCATTTACTATCTATTAATGACATCCTTATTTTCTATGAAGGGAAAATAGGGATGTATTCAAACTGAAGGATATTGATTTTGGATCTCTATTGTAATACTATAGGAATGCATGTTAATGTAAACAAATCCAATGTGTTTTTTCAAGGGGCACCTGATGATGATATGATATATTTCTGCATTATTCCCATATACCATTTCTAATTTGGATGAGCGTCTAAATCACTTAGGATTTGTATCAAGAGGTGGAAGGCTGCTATTGATCAAATTAGTGTTGGAAGCAACTCCTATTTTTTGGATGTCTTTGTCTTAGATTCCTAATGGTGTTTTGGATGAAATTAGAAGGATCAAATTTGAAATTTTATGATTTAGATGTAAAGAAAAATTAAAAAGAAGGAATTCCTCTAGTAAAATGGAAAAAATTGGTAGTCCCAAAGGACATGGGAGGTTGGGGGCTGAAAAATATTTATCTTTTTTCAAAGGCATTGGAAACCAAAACTGTTTGGAGATTAGTTCAAGGGATCAATTTATGGTGTAGAAAAGTGAGGGAAAAATATATTATGCTAGAGACGATTAATGAATGGATTAGGAGGTTGACCAAAATTCTACATAATGTTTCTATCATGCTGAAGGCTACAATCCTATACATTTTCTTAATATTGAATTAGTTAGTGCATACATTGGGGTCAAGGCATAAAGCTAGAATTCGAGAGGATCCATGGGTTGGATATAAAGATGATAACAATTTTCTTGCACACATGATACAATATCCAATGGAAGGAGGATATTTTTATGTCAGTCAACTAGTTTTTTTTCATGTGGTTCACGACATTGGATATCGGTGCTCGCTACATTCATCCCCCTCACTATTATGTGAGGAATGTGGGAAGGCTATATATTGTTGCTAGAAAGGTGGCTCAACAACAACATCAAATATGCCCATTTAAGGGTCAACCTATGTCATTCAAATAATTGATCATGATTTGGCTTCTATTTGGAGTCAAGAATGGAAGTCATATGAAAACTTAGGATTTAGCGAGGACAATGGTATTTGTTGGAATATTTATGTGAGGAATATAAGGACAATCATCTAAGACTTGGAAATGAAGATGATTGTGTTGAGAAAATGTTTTCATTGTGTTGAGGCCTCGGGGGTGCAGGGTAATTGCAAGGTGCTGGAATGGGTCCAAGGCTCCCAACAGAGGGTGAAAACCCAGACTGAAAGGCTTCGAAAGACCCTATGCAAGGGCAGTTCTATCCCCAACCTGTTTGGTATGGAAATATCCCACGGATATTCAGCCTCCGCTGGCACTCTATGAGTTGGTTTTTCGATCACTAAGATCGGTTGTCCACTTAAGGAAAACAAAAGCATGAAAACTTAGTACATTCTAACTTAAACTATTTAAGATAGAAGGATCTACGCTAGGTTAGATCTAATCTAAGGAAAAGCTTGTTGTTGTGCAGATCAATCTTGATGTGAGAGGAATAAGTATGTTTGTCAACTTTGACATAAATGTAAAAGATGCATTTACTTATTCACTTAAATCATAATCAATTAATGAAAATTAAGTGACAATAATATAAGTATGTAATCTGTTCAAGATGAACCTGTAATCACTCTGTTAATTGAAAAATTAACAATGATTAAATCGAATGTTGATCATTTGCAAAAATCAATAAAGAAAACATCTTAATTGACAGAAATTGAATAAAACATTTTCATACACAGATCAGTCATAAAGAGAAATTGGTAGAACAAATCCTTATGTAAATTAATGCTTGTAAAAGATCACACATTGTAGATGACAATTTGAAGTAAGAAATCAGGCACTGTCAAAGAAATTTGAACAATAAACAAGAGATGATTCAAAGGGATTACTTTACTGTATTAATGAAGTCTGTAAACAAAATTACAAAGCTATGCTAAGACAGAGTATCTCCAAGTCCTCTCCTACCGATTTCTAACCCAAAAATTATCAACCACCAACATCGAGAGGCATTCCTCTTTAAATAAGAATTACAACAGAGTGTGAATGAGAAATTCCCAAAAGATAGGGATTACAAAGTTAGGATCAGGCTGTCGATCCAGTAAATCCTGCCACAATAATCTGAAGAATTTTAGCTGAAAAGATTCCCTCCAACCCCACGACAAAGTTTGAAGTAAGGGTCATTTTCTAATTTCAGGAGAAATCCCGTAACAAAATTGAAAAATTCAACAATGGCCCACTAGCTGTCAATAATAGGCAACAGATGATCCATCAAATCTTCCTGTTGAATCGCCTTGGAATCTTCCTACTGATTCACAACGTTTTCGAAAACAGAAAAATCGGACAACGGGTCTTGCTTCTCGAGAGCTAGTGGAGTAGCAGGTTCCTAATTGATTATAAAATCATGGATAATGGAGTCATCCTGATCACATGGATGTTCATTGATTTTCACTTCGTTCTTATGAGGGAGTAGTATGCAAACAGGCAGAGTTTTAGAATCTTCCTCTTCGCTATCACAGCTAGTATCAAGAACACCCGCATCAAAGGGTGGCGACATAGGTTCTTGAAATAACAAAGGCTGAAGCTCTTCTTGCATAAAACATCCATCGAAGGATTCATAACCTATCTGCATGTTACTCACACCAGATCGTCAGAAAATAAAGCTTTCAAAATAAACAGGAAACTTTTCAGACGACGAACTAAGTGCTTCATACTTGCGACCATATTTAAGAATAACTTAAAAAAAATCATAATTATTGAATATCATGAGTTGCAATGATTGAAAGCATAGAAATTTAGAAATGCAATCATTTGAATTGTAATGAAACGACATCGTAGCATATGTTAACCCAAAATGGATCATAACAAAGTACAAATTTAACAGAATCACGCACGATTTGAAGTCGCATCTGAAAACTGCGATTACAAACCAATCTAATCAAGCAATCATATCTTCAGAAGTGATCATGAGGTGAGAATTGCAGTGAGAAACCTAGTTGTAAGAACAACGGAAAAAAGGCATTAAAACGTAAGTTTGAACGATTGAATTTCATCCACTGGATCAAAGGAATCGACGGTGCAGATTAACCCATGCAGGATGCGGGATCAGGTCTTGGGAATTTATTCACAAATTTATTCATGATCCCAAAAGCCGCAACCCGAAAGTTGCGGGTTTCGGGAGTGCAAACTAAACCAAAACATGTAAACGGGTTTCCGAAAGCCGCAACCCGAAATTTGTGGGTGGCGGGTTTCGTGAACGGAAATAGTGTGTAAAAAATGAAAAAGCTATTCCTGCATCCCGCAATCCGACATTTCGGGTTGAGGGTTTCGGGGACAGACAACGTAGCTAAAAGGTGAAACAAGATTTCCGAAATCCGAAAGCCGCGGTTGCGAGTTTCAGCTTTCAATTTTTTCAGGATGAAAAATTCCCAAAATTATTAGCGAAGGGTTCTTGCAACTCGCGCCTGGGTTGCGGGTTTCGGGTTGCCCAAAAACCAAATGAATCAAAGTGAATTCCCGCAACCCACACCTGTTGGGTTGCGGGTTTCGGGTCTGTGGATAATCGGGTTTCGGGTTGGCAGAAGCAAATGACAAAAAGCTTGAAAAATAAGGCTTCCAGCAAACCCAAAACACTTGGAAAAATTGCAAGCAAAAAATGACAATCAAGGCAAATAAAGGTACCGGTACAAGATCATAGGAGAAAAGTTCAAAACCTTATGCTCACGAGAACACCTACCAAAATACCTTTGTGTTTATTTAAAATTGGGGCTCCCGTGCTTAGCTGAAGCATGGGATCTGTTGTGGCCACAACACATTGATGTCAAAGTGGCAGTGATGATGATGATGTGGCAATGATAGAGGTGGATAGTGTTGTCTTTAATGTCAATGATTGTTAAACAATGATATGGTAGTGATGGTGTCTATGATGCCTAGAGAAGAAGCCTTTGAATTCATGTCCGTTATTATTGTGGCATATTGAGAAGAAGCCATTAAATCTTTGGAGATGATTGAAAAATTACTAACAAGAAAGTCTAGTAGGAGTCTTGAAGTGTGAAGATGACATCATTAATGACATACCGATATGAAGAAGCCTTTGAAGTCATGAAGAAGTCATTAAAGCCATAGAGAATATGAATGGATACTCGTTTGTCTTTTGAGAGATGTCCATCGATAACACACATCTTGAACTCCAAAAATTATAGTGTTGAATATACCTGGTGAAGTATTATGTCCATCTTCACAGCGATGAAATTACTATGGACATCCTAGATTCAAGAATATGTCCAAACTCTGAAGAGATTTAGTGACCACGGCCTTATGTTGGTGGCAACAAGAAACAAGGATAACGGTCCTCCTCGGGTTCGCAGACAATCCACGATATCATGGTCTTCTCACTTCATCCAACGTTCTACACAACATCGCGGGATCCGACGGTCTAGATGGGTTTGTGTTTTGGTTATTGGATCTGAAATTCGATATCACATGAGATGGAGTCCCATTATTTGGAAAGTTTGACCGCGCAATATTTCCTTCAAGTGTGACATGGACAATGGGTCCACGGGGAATGGTCCACATAAGACTCCTCACGAAATTTCCAGCCGACCCATCAAAAGACAGTTGTTTGGAATGGCTTGATATTGTTAGTGGATGTAATCTCCTCGGTCCACTATCGGTCATCATTACTTGTTCATTAATTACTTGAGTAGTGGTTGATTTATTCTTAGCCTTTAACTAGTGTTTGATTTAGTCTTAGCCTTTTTGGTCCACTTTGACCTATTCCAATTAGCATTTATGTTGATGGTTAGTGGTTTAATTACGTCAATCAACTATATTATAATAGCTTAGCTATAAATATTTGCAAGTAACAGTGAAAAGGCAATGAATATGCTCAACTGTGTTTTCTATCCTTTCTGCTCCTCTTGTTAACTTTATATGATGTGCTTAAGGTTCAAAATGGTAAAAAGTGCTCAATATTGATTCACGCCCCCTACTTTTGGTAAATATTCCAAAAATTGGTATCAGAGCAGGTTTCTTCAGAACAACCTAACAACTAGAAGGAAGATCTCTGGAGCACACATGGATGAATATGAAAATCTCTTCTCTCCCAATGGAGCTCCATTATTTGATGGTTCAAATTATGAGTGCTGGAGCATAAGGATGAGACTATGTTTACAGGCACAAGGTTGTGGCATTTGGGAATCTATTTTGAATTGTTACATCACTCCAAAAAGACCACCAAAAGTTGCAACCAAGAAAGAGTTAAGAAAGAACAATGCAATGGCAATGGATACCATCTTGGATGGACTATATGATCTAATGAAAGTTAACTATAGGACAATGCACTTCATATATAGAGCTCCGAGACAAACTACAAGGAAACTACACAAAGGAAGCAATGCAGAAATATGCAAAAGATCAAAAGGAAGATACACTAGAAGAAGAAGCAACATCACCAATCGAACATGGAGCTGAACAAACAAATGAAGAATCAATTACAAAAGAGGACAATCCCATCAAAGAACCGGAAAAGGAAGCAAGCAACCACAAAGAATACTACCCAATCTTAGAGACAATAGATTCCATTGAAGATGAAAACAAAGCTCATGAAGAGTCAGAAGTTGAAGAAGAAGTAGTTGATCTTGAAAGACAACTAATGTGTTCCTTTGATGAAATCAAGAAGCCGAAAAAGAAGAATTATTTACTAGAAGAATTACTATAAGAATCAAAACGAGAAAAGGATGAACTTAATGAAGATACCATTGTTGGTCTAAAAGCTCAAGTGGAAGAAGCAAATAAAATTGTAGAAGTTCTAAGTAGTCAACTATAGGAAAACGAAAAAGAGTTGTCAAGCAAGAGAACTTGAGATTGTTTCTCTGAGAGAGGAAGTGAAAAGGACAACTTCTACAAACTTGAAGTTTGAGAAGAGTTCATCAATCTTAGAAAATATCCTCAATCAACAAAGATCCCCATATGTTAAGGCTAGAATGGATATAGTATCAAGCAAGAACACACCGTTGAAAGAGAAGAGTTTAGATCACCAGAAAAGAAGAATGATGGAAAGCTTCAAATTGTTGAAAACAACTTGAGAACTTTCAATGAAGAAAACAGTAAGGAGGATTGTGATTAGCCAAGAGGTGAAAAACAAAGAACCAAGAAGGACTGCTTCTCTAAGAACACAAACAATGCCCAGGTATCATTGTATATTTATTGGTTATTGCTTTTCTTGTTATAATTTTGGCCACAAAGCAGTAAATTGTAAAGCTTATGAGAGAAGTGAACATATGAGAAGGAGAGGGTCCCAAAATATTGAGTGTTACAATTGTCATATTTTTTGGCACATATCAAGACATTGCAGAAATAAGACAAGTAGATCTACAAGAGCGTGCAAAAGTTTGGAAAAGAAAATCTGAAAGCAAGACAGAGTATGAGGACCTTTCACAGAAAGATGATCAGATTGAAGAATCTCCTAAAGAAGAAGAATATGAAAAGACTTTTCTTGGTCATTGTTTATCTTGCAAATATTATGGACATAATTCTATACATTATAGAGCCTATGGAAGTAACACTCAAGCAAAAACCAGAGATATGAGCTCCTTCAAGATTCATTGCTATAACTGTCATTATTTTGGGCATATTGCAACAAATTGCTTGAGAAAGGTCCTAAAAAAATATGGAGGAGAAAATAATACAATGATTCTCAAGAAGGTGAGGTAACTAAATAAATGAATGAACAAGATGCCACTGCACAGTCATATATTGATCAGAGATATCTGGATGATATTATAACAAGTTACATTGCAAATATGTAGTCCAATAATGTAGATCCAAATGAAGTAGGGGTTGATGAAGATTTCTCTGAGACTGATCCAAAAACAAACCTAAGTGATGAGGATCTAGGAAGATCCCAAATATTGTTTTGAAGTTTGTAAAAACTCCTCCATAGAAATTACAAGCAAAAGGAAATACTCAGAGATTGACAGTAGATCCAAATGATGAAGAAGACTTGGGAATATTACCCATCTTATTTTGAACTATAATAGCAAATGGTTGTTCCTCAATTACAACAAAATGCATGAATGGAAGAACATAGACAGTCCTTAATGGTTCCCCTCATGTTTGATTGAGCAGAATTCATAATATTTTGACAACAATTGACATAACCAAATTTGTGACAGTAATTCAAGCATAAGATTATTGTGGAAGTGGAACGAGTAGTAGAAGACAATGATTTCCAATCATTTCCAAGGATTTCACTACACCTAATATTGAAGAAAAGAGAAAACTGCCTCAAGCATTAGTGAATGAAGTCATGATCAACTTTGAAGATAGAAATCCAAAAATAATGAACAAATGAGTGAATGAAGAGTGATTGTATGAACTTGAATTGGATCGGGTTTTGATTTGGTTGTGCATATTCAAGTACTAATTCGAGATCAATTTAGAGGATTTTTATTGGACTTGAGATTAGGCCAACATATAAGTAGGCTTAAATAATTAGGCCAACATATAAGTAGGCTTAAATAACAAAACATTAGAGCATCTCCAACAGTCTTTCTGAAGAATCTTATAGATACTTTTATGGGCAGATTATATGATTGTTTTACAAATTTTTTTTTGAATAGGAAAGGCTGGTGGTAATTGGGACAGATATGAAGCACTGACCAAGTGTGAATGAGGAATATACCCTGCCATGTAGTACATTCTTGTTGAGTTTTAAAGCACCATTTGTTGAGCATGTTTGAAGGCCGAAACAAAGTGATTGATGATGGTTATGGAAGTTGACATGATTTGAGTTTTATACGGTTTTTGTGTCAATGAATGTAATGTCCCTTGTTAGGAATTTTATTAAAATGACAATTTTCCACTTTTTTCCTCTAGTTCGACCTTTGACTAGTTTTGATCTCTAGGGCCCAAATTTGCCCCAAATGATCCCAAATATTCTGAGAAGGTATATGAATGATATTAGAACATAAATATGTGTTTCAGGGATGCCTTTGGACCTTTAAAATACTTCTGCAAATACTCTTTCAATTCTGGTCAATGTAGGTAACTTTACTAGTGATTTCCCTTTGACTAGTATTGGTCTCTAGGTCTCAAATTGAATCCAAACGCCTTCAAATATTCAAGGAAGGTGTATGAATGATATTAGGACTTGAATATGATGTTCAAGGATGACATATGGCCACCAAAATACCTTTTCAACCTCTCTTAATATTTTGGACCAAGTATGCAATTTTACTAGTAATTTGGGGTTCAAATCCACCTGGGGTAAGTACTGAAAATGGCTTCCCAAATGCCTCCAAATCCACTCAAATTTCTGAACAGAGGTAGGGAACGTATTAATGATGTTATTAAGGTCTCATGTGCACCATTAATTGATTATTATATCTGTTCCAACCCTCTCCCATTCAACTACAAAAATCACCAATTCGACCCTTGGGGAAATGACACTATTTCTTCTCCCAATGCAATTAAACTGAGTAAAAATACTTCAAATGCTCAAGTACAGTACATGAAACTTGTAAAATACATCCATGGCATTCCATTAATCACAAATGCATCATAGAATCATCCATTCATTCGAAATAATCATCAATACATTGGTTCACAACAAGGTAGTGGGGAAATGGCATTGTTCTTCCATTAAAAATGAGATTTATACATTTCTACTTGGAATTTCGACCTGAAATTTTTTGGAGATGAAGAACAGAGTATTTAATTCATATTAAAAAATAAATGGGGCATTAGAATCTCCCCCAAAGAGTAAAATAGCTCACCAAAAACGCCCTCCCTCAAGGATCAAGAATAAACCATCAAAACTGGAAATTGTTGAAGGAGTGAGCTGCAATAGAAGAAACCATGAGCTGCCCTGTAGCTTACACCTGCAAATAAAGACTCCATTAAAGCTCCAAATGAAAGGTCTGAATGGCCTTTCCAATTTCCAACTTGGATGTGAATCTTTCACCCTCGAAATTGGCTAAGGCAAGCAACTAGTCGTCTAGCTCTCCCTCTTCACAAATGCAATTGCAAATTCTACAAATGATCAAAAGCTGGTTTCCTTATTTTTTATTGACATTTATAAAGTTCTAATTTTCTCCATGGGTCGAATTCCTTCCAAGAGACTCATGCCAACTCAAGTTGGGAAGAGATTCCAAAGAACGCCACTTGTACAACAATTCCTAGTCTCCCACTTCCACCAAATCACATGTGGAAGCATCTTAGCTTCCCTAACACCCTTGAGCGCCCTCTTGGAGTCTATTTTTAGACCTGACATGTCATATATGTGATATGTTAGCCTTCAGGTCTGTTTTCTGTCATAGGTGTCATAGCATCTTCATCATTGTTGTCATAGAGCTAGAGAATCTAGCCCAAGTGTCTCACTAGCTCCAAATTGCCTCTTCCTCTTCCATGGGAGTTACTCTTCCTCTATATTTCGACCTTGGATAAGTCATGCCATGAATAATACCTTTTGGACTCCCCCAAGTATGTTACCAATCACCTTGAATTCGAATTGGTGAGAGAATGATGCCAAGTGTAATGGGGAAATCTAGCCATATGTGGTTCCCACTTCCTCCATGTGTTTTCATGATCAAATGCCATTTTGATTTTCACTTGTATATATTTATTTAGCTCATTTATTAAATATTTATGCCACTCTAATGTTCAAACACCATTTATTATCTCCATCATTCCAAATCCCAAAGCTTCCACCCCAAATCTAAGAAACTAGTAATTTTCCTCCTTAGCAATTATTTGACCTTTAACATCAATTTTACAAACTCTAATGAATATGGCCAATGTGATTAGGCCATTGTGACCCAATTCCAAATTTGGGCCATGACAATGAAGAACATTGGACTATGTCACATTGATAGCTAAGTTTGAAGGTTACTCATGAATCCCATAAGGCCTATGGTAAAACACTTTGATAAGAACACAATAACATAAATTGAATAGTTGAGTTAGAGGAGCATTCTTGACTGTCATAAGGGCTGAGAGAGATTCTCATTATGAATCACCTTGAAATGCATACAGAACAAACTTGAGAAGTAGACTTGTGAAATAGTGGAAGATTGTTAGAGAACATGTATTGCATTGGAGAAAGAGTAGAAGATAAAGTGCATCCGTTAGGTTGTTGAACTAACCTAATGGGCCCGAGTAGAATTGGAAGAACACCTTAGTGAATTGATTTGTTTGAATAGACTTGAGACTATTTGGGGCAACGAAATACTTGTTAAATTCCTAAAGAATACACACACTTGCGAAGTAGATTTGCTTTCTTGAAGCGTGGTGTACTTGGACCACTTGAATAACTTATTGAGCATACCTTGACCAAGAATTGACTGAAGGAAGAGAATATTGAAGACATATATCATTGAGGACAGACTTGAGCTGTCAGTAGATAGTTTGGAAGAGCAGCCATAGAAATGTTTAGAAGATGATGATTTTTGACAAGGGGAGTATAATGGAAAAGCAAACCTTTGAAGCAGCCTTTGCCGTTGATGACAAAGGGGAGAAATAGCAGTAAACAATGGGCATCGTCAAAGGGAGAGTCATCCAAAGAACCCCAAGAAACAAAAGCACAATCATAGGGAGAGATTGTTCATCAAAGCAAAGTCACATAAAAGAAGCATATTGATAGGGGCAGCCAACATAATCCCATGGGGAGTAGATGAGAAAAATTGCTCCACTCCTTTGTCATTAATGTCAAAAGGGAAGAGAGTCGAAGTTGTTTCCATCAATGAAAAAGGGGCAGATTGTTGAAAAAATGTTGTCATTGATGTCAAAGTGGTAGTGATGATGATGATGTGGCAGTGATAGAGGAAGATAATGGTGTCTTTGATTTCAATGATTGTTAAGCAGAGATATGGCAATGATGATGTCTATGATGCCTAGAGAAGAAGCCTTTGAAGTCATGGAAGTGATTATGTGGCATATTGAGAAGAATCCATTAAATCTTTGGAGATGATTTAAAAAGTCATGATAAGAAAGTCTAGGAGTCTTGAAGTTTGATGATGACATCATTAATGACATAGCAATGTGAAGAAGCCTTTAAGGTCATGAAGAAGTCATTAAGGTAATAATGTGTCATTAAAGCCACAGAGAATATGAATGGATACTCATTTGTATTTTGAGATGCGTCCATCGATCAAACACATCTTGAACTCCATAATTTCTAGTGTTGACTACACCTCGTGAAGGACTATGGCCATCTTCACGGTGATGAAATTATTATGGGCATTCTAAATTCAATAATATGTCCGAAGAGCTTCAGTGATCATGGTATTATGCAGGTGGCAACAAGAAACAAGGAGAACGGTCCTCCTCAGGTCCACAGACAATCCATGATATCATGGTCTTCCCACTTCTTCGGACAGTCTACACAACATCGCGGGATTTGGCGGTCCAGTATGGGTTTTTGTTTTGGTTATTGGATTTAAATTTCGATATTGCATGAGATGGACTACCGTTCTATGGCAATTTTGACCACACGATATTGCCTTTCAATGTGACATGGACATTAGATCCACAAGGGTTGATCCAAATAAGACTCCTCACGGAATTTCCAGTCGACTCATCAAAAGGAAGTTGTTTGTTTTGGAATCGCTTGATGTGTGAATTTAAAAAATATGAATCGGGAATAATATCTTCTAGAAGGTGTGTGTGTCTTCAGAGATTTCTGGTCGGTAGTTGTGAATTGCAGATAGTGCTAGATATGGAAAATGGAAAACGCGTGAAGAAAACAAAAGGAGTTCATCTCTCTGAAATCACAGTTTTGAATCTTCTGGGCATGAAAACCACGAGCCTGAGTTTATGGATTGTCCAGTACACTCATTCTGACAGCTGGTGTAGATTACAAATGGATGGGAGTGTGTTGTAGATAACACTTTGACTTTGCATATGTGGAACTTGTCTTATTAGTTAAAATTATGACAACTAATTAAAAAAGATGGTTTCTCAACGGTTGGTTAGAAGTTACTATAACCGTTTTCCTATTATGTAACTCTTTGAACAAATGTATTTATATGTAATTTGAGAGGACTACAAATGAGAGAGTGAGAAATGTATGGATGAGAGAATGCTTGATTGTAATCTCCATTATTCAAAGTAATAAGACATTAATATTTTGCTGGGTGGATGTTTCCCAAATTGAGGTCTTATTAGGTTAATCTCTTGTGTAATTTATGTGTTCTATTTGTCCACTTTTGTGTTTATTATTTTTTAATTCAAACTCAGAATACCAACCAGTGGTATCAGAGCCGAAGGTGAAGCCGGACTTGAAGAGGGAGTCCGAGAGGAGTTGTCAACGTTTTCGAAGGTGGAGAGTCCTGTGGAGCTTATGGAGGATGTGTATTCCGCGAAGCTGTGGAGAGTCCCGTCGAAGAGGCTGTGTATTCCGCGAAGCTGTGGAGAGTCCCGTGGAGGAGCCCGTCCGTAGAGCAAAGAGATGCTGGCAGTGGTGAGTCCCCATTTGAGTCCCGTGGAGAGTTGTTTTGGTCTTGGAGTTGACCTTGCCGCTAGAGAGTAGAATATCCAAACGCTGGTTACGAGTTGATCCATCCGTGGAGAAGAGCCGCTGGGTGGAGAGCCACCAGTGAATTTTGGACGCTGTTGTCCCTGCCGTCAGAAATAAGAAGACGAACGCTGGACGGTTGATCCTCAGCGCGATTCCAGTCGGTGAAGAGACAATTGGCTGTAAAGAAGTGTTGAGGGAGTTGCAGCTTGTTGCAGGTAGACCGTCCAGGTAGAGTTTTTTCCTGTGAAAATATTTTGGAGTATTTTTTCCTTTGAAGTCTGTTAAAAATTGATGGCAAAAATGTTTAATTCTAAATTCAAAATTGAAAAGTTTAATGACAAAAATAACTTTGAATTGTGGAAACTTAAGATGTGAGATCTGTTAGTTCAGCAAGGGTTGCAAAAGGCCTTAGATGGAAATAAAAAGCAACTGTAACTATGACAGATGATGAATGGGAGGATCTAGATGCCAGAGCACTTAACACAATTCGGTTATGTCTTGCGGATGATGTCTTGTTTAATACCGCCAGAGAAAAGTCAGCAACAAGTTTATGGAGCAAGTTGGAAAGCCTATATATGACGAAGTCTTTGACAAACAAAATTTACCTGAAGATGCAGCTATATGGTATGAAAATGAAAGAAGGTACGAAGATTGCAGATCATTTGAATGTCTTTAATACTCTTATTGCCAGTTGACTAGTATGGATGTTAAGATTGATGATGAAGATAATGAAGTAAATATTTTAGTTACTTTACTTGAATCTTGGGGTCACGTAGTATCTTCCATTAGTCTTAGTACATTTGATACTTTGGAATTTGACAATGTGGTTGGAGCTTTGTTGTCTGAGGAGTTAAGAAATAAAGCTAGTATTGAGTCCTCTACACCAAAAACTTTATTTGTTAGAGGTCGATCCAAAGAAAGAGGAGAAAAATCAAGAGGTTCTTCCAGATCTAAATCAAAGGGAAAAAAGAGCAAACTCAAATGTTGGTACTGCAACAAGAATGGTCATCTCAAGAAGGACTGTTGGAAAAGACAAAAATCCAAATTGATTCAGATATGATTGACGAGGTTTTGTCCATTTGTAGTGTTTCTCAATACAATGAAGAATGGTTGTTAGATTCTGGTGCTTCGCACCATGTCTGTCTTCATAAAGAATGGTTTACTTCTTATCAAACAGTTAATGATGGTGTAGTTCTTTTGGGAAACAATTATTCATGCAAGACTGTTGGGGTTGGAAGTATTAAAATTAAAATGTTTGATGGAGTTATAAGAACACTAACAAATGTTAGACATGTGCCTGAATTAAAGAAAAACTTAATCTCTTTAGGAGTGTTGGATTCTTGTGGTCATAAGTTTACAGGTTTAAGTGGGGTACTAAAAGTATCCAAGGGTGCTTTAGTGGTCATGAAGGCATTGAAAACATGAAACTTTTACAAACTGGTTGGCATAACTCAAGTTAATGAAACAAAATTGGTATCTGAAGAGGCATCATAATCCACTCGATTATGGCATCGACGTCTTAGTCATATGAGTGAGAGAGGACTACAGGTATTAATGAATCATAAATTACTTCCAAATCTGAAATATTTGGATTTGATGTTTTGTAGACATTGTATATTTGGGAAACAATGTAGACAGAAATTCGAAGTATGGATTCATGTTAGTAAAGGTGTTCTTGATTGCATTCATTCTGATGTACGGGCTCCATCTTTTACTGTTTCCTATGGAGGAGAAACATATTTTGTGTTGTTTGTGGATGATTTTTCAAGGAAAGTTTGGGTCTATGTTTTAAAAATAAAGGCTGATGTGTTTGACACTTTTAATCGTTTTAAAATTATGGTGGAAAAAAGAACTGGAAGGACAATCAAATGCTTAAGAACGAATAACAAAGGGGAGTCTAATTCTTTAGAGTTTGAAAAGTATTGCAAAGAAGAAGGTATCGTAAGACATAAAACAAATGTATACACTCCTTAGCAAAATGGCATTGCAGAACGCATGAATATGACTCTTCTAGAGAGAGCAAGGAGCATGCTCAACGATGCTAATTTGGGTCAAGAGTTGTGGGAAGAATCAATTTACATTGCTTGTTATTTAATAAATCGGTCACCGTCAATTGCAATAAATTGTAAAGTTCCGGAAGAGGTATGGATGGTCATACTTGTAGTTATTCAAATTTGAAATTTTTGGTTGTGAAGCTTATGCACTTACTCCTAAAAATCAACATTCTAAGGTAGACCCCAGATCAAAGAAATGCATCTTTGTTGGTTATGATGATGTAACGAAAGGATATAGGTTGTGGGATCCTACTGCTCGAAAAATCGTCATTAGCAGAGATGTAATTTTTGATGAATCTTGTCTCATTAAATCATAAAATGTAAAAGTTGATGTGGAACAGGAACGGGTACCATAAAAATAAGTAGGTCAGTTGAAGTCCCCATATTCTCATGACTCAAAGAAACAAGAAGAAGTTTCTAGTGATAAAGAAATCATAGAAGATGAAGAAATTCAGGAAATTGTGGAAACTCCACAACCTACACCAAGAAGATCTACGAGGGAGAGAAATCCTCCTAAAAGGTATACCGATTTTGTTTCGTTTGTTGCTTTATTTATTGATGATGGAGAACCTTCTTGTTTTCAAGAAGCCATTGATTGTGTTGACAATGCTAAATGGAAGATGGCAATGAAAGAAGAAATGGATTCTCTGGATAAGAACAAGACATGGAACTTGGTTGAACTCCCCAAAGATAGAAAAGTTGTTGGATGTAAGTGGGTCTTCAAGTTGAAGAAAGGTGTTGACGGTAAGATTGAAAGATACAAAGCCAGAGTGGTCGCGAAAGGGTACTCTCAAATAGAAGGTATTGATTATCATGAGATATTTTCACTAGTTGTCAAGCTTGTATCTATTCGTATTGTGTTAGCACTAGTTGCAATGCTTGATTCGGAGTTAGAGCAACTAGATGTTAAAGCAACATTTTTACATGGAGATTTAGATGAGGATATTTTTATGGAACAACCAGAGGGTTTTGTGCAGCATCCTAAAGAAAAATTAGTTTGCAAGCTCCAAAAATCATTGTATGGCCTGAAACATTCACCCAGGCAATGGTACAAGAAGTTTGATTCTTTCAAGGTGAGCCAAGGTTATACTATAAGTGAGTATGATCATTGTTTGTACTTCAAAAGGTTGAATGATGTATTCATTATCTTAGTATTGTATGTTGATGATATGATTATTGTGAGTAAAAACATGGACGCGATTGACAGGTTGAAGGCTCAGATGGCTAGGGCATTTGATATGAAGGATCTTGGAGCTGCAATTTTTTTTGGGTATTGAAATACACAGAGACAGAAGAAATGGTAATCTTAGTTTTTCACAGGAGAAGTATGTTGATAAAATACTTGTAAGATTCAGAATGAATAAGGTAAAACCTGTGAATGTTCCTTTGGATTCCCATTTTAAGCTTTCTTCAGGTTTATGTCCTGGTAGTGATGAAGAAAAGGATTATATGTCTCGTGTTCCATATGCCAATGCAGTAGGATGTTTAATGTATGTGATGGTGTGTACTAGACCTGATATTTCACATGTTGTAGGTGTTGTCAGTAAATACATGGAAAATCCAAGAAAAGAACATTGGAATGCAATGAAATGGGTGCTTCGGTATCTAAGAGGCGCAAGTGACTATTGTATCACCTTTAATAATAACAGTGATTCTGTATGCGGTTTTGTTGATTCATATTTTACAGGTGATTTGGACAAGATAAGGTCTACTTCAGGTTATGTTTTTACTCTTGCAGGTGGAGCTATAAGTTGGATGTCAAAGCTCCAGGAAATAGTTTCTTTATCGACTACAAAGGCTGAATACATTGCTGCCTCACATGCTTGCAAAGAGGCAATTTGGATGAAAGGTCTACTTGGAGAAATTGGAAGGTTGCAGAATAGTGTGCCTATTTTCTGTGATAACCAAAGTGTTATACATTTGGCTACAAATCCTGTTTACCATAGTAAGACCAAACATATTGATGTAAAGTATCATTTTGTAAGACAAGCCATTGGTGAAGGTGGAGTACATCTGAAAAAGGTTCATATTCAAGAAAATTCTGCAGACTCATGTTTACAAAACTAGTATTATTAGAGAAGCTATGGTGGTGTGTGGCTTCTCTTGGCTTGAAAGAGAGGTGATGAATAGTTTTGGGCAAAGTATTAGATAATTTGTTGTCAAGGTGGAGATTGTTAAAATTATGACAAATAATTAACAAAGATGGTTTCTCAACCATCTAACCGTTGGTTAGAAGTTACTCTAGCCGGTAGCAGTTCTCCTATTATGTAACTTCTTGAACAAATGTACTTATATGTAATTTGAGAGGAGTACGAATGAGAGAGTGAGAAATGTATGGATGAAAGAATCCCTGATTTTAATCTCCATTATTGAAAGCAATAAGACATCAATACTTTTCCGGGTGGATGTTTCCCCAAATTGGGGTTTTACCATGTTAATCTCTTGTGTAATTTCTGTGTTCTATTTGTCCATTTTTCTGTCTATTATTTTTTTAATTCAGACTCAGAATACCAACATTAGTGAGCAGAGAAGGAATGGTACGTTTTTGCTTGGGCTTAATAACCACAGAGATTGTTGGTTATCCATGCTCATGATGATCAATTGATTGAACTGAGATCACATGTGTTTTTAAATGGCCGAGACCACTCAGTATTTTCCCTCATGCAATGATTGATAAATTGTAGGGCACATTCATGTTGAGGTAAGTGAAATCACTGTTGGACAAGTGCTAAAGTGTATTTTCTCATGGCCAATCAATACACATGAAAATATGTAGTTTAGCAATGACTTAATGACTGTGAATAAGAGTTGTGCAACAAATTTTTTTTGCTAGGTATAAGTTAGATGCCTAGAATCCCTGGCATTCTATAAGCAAAGACAATAGCCCCTGGAGATCAGACGTGAAACCAAGAATTCGTATAGCATGTGCATGCTTCATTTTATGAAGTAAACAGAGAAAACTATGAATAATTCCTTAATGCAAGGATTATATAGTAGATATGATTGTTTTATGTAATGATGCTATGTGAATACACAATAGAACATTCGAACTTGGGACAGAGACAAAGGTATGGATACAAGATATATAAAGAGGTGTAGCTACAAGAATGAAGATATACAACTGTAGCTACATGAATACTAATGATGTAAAAGGAAAGAAAGCAGGACACAAATTATGAATGGAGTGCTTATGATAGCAAATAACTTGAGGACTGTTGAAGAGCAACAAAGAAAGTTTGCTATAGTATACATTGAATTGAACGTGAGAGACAAATCAAAATAAGGTTGAGCAGTAAAGACCACCTACATGAACAATAGTATGAAAGCCTTGTGTAATGATGAAGCAGTTGTATGGGAAACATTTGAATATTTCAAGAGTAACATATATTAAGTGATAAGATTTATTGTAGAGTAGCAAAGAGATGTCAAAGTAAGTCGTTTTTTCAGTGAAAGTATGCAAGTACAGGGTGGCAAGGTGGTTCTTAGGAAAGGATCGGTGTCCTTGGTAGATCAGAGTCTGTAGTGCAGTTGGAGCTTGCACTTGAAAATGGTGGAAGGGTGGAGAAGAGGATACTGAGTTGGTGCTCAAGAGGATTGGTGTCCTTATCTGAGTGACATGTTGGAGTCTTTATGCAAGTTGGATATTTCTTGTGAAGGTTGGAGCCTTCACCAAACTAGTCATTTGGAGTTGACTGCAATAGGTTGAAGTCTATTTTGCAAGTTGGAGCTTGGAGTGAGGGTTGGATCCTTCACCAAATTAGTAAGTGGGTGCTTACTGTAAACATGTTGAAATCTGTTTTTTGTGTAAGTTGGAGCTTGTATCAGGGATGGATGTCCCTTCCAGGTTGGAGCGTGATATCATAATGAATGAATTATAGAAGAACATCTTTTGTGGTTTTCTCCCATTTGGGTTTCCATGTAAAAATATCTTGTGCACTGTGTATGGTTTTATGTGATTGTTAATATTTGATTTTTATATGATGTGCTTAAGGTTCAAAATGGTAAAAAACTCCTCAAAATTTATTCACCCCCTCATCTCAATATTGATAAATATTGCAATACATTGCTTGATTTGATTTCTAAATGCTTCAAGGGAATATACACCCAAAGATGGATATAAGGTTTTATGTATTAGAGAAAATGAGGAAAAACCAACTTGGTGGTGGAAGTGTTGAGATTCAAATGTCCCAAAAAATCAAACATTTTCATGTGGATTTTATTAAATAATAAATCATTGGCATGGGATATTGTTATATCCCAAATCGACACTTCTCTGTCTGCGACGACAAAATTTTATGAAAACAATTCAAATGTTGACTATCGCTCACACAAAAAGACATTATGGATGGAAGATCCTTGATTTGATGTATTAGGTTATGGACTTAATCATTTAGTGATTCTCTAACATCTATAATATTTGTAATTGAAGTTGAGAAGAAAACTCTCCTAATTCTCTGTCAACCAACCTTTCCAATGCTTGTTCCCTTCAGTTTGCCAGTTTTTTTCCCTAAAACCCTAAAAACTATCCTTTCATTTAGATTGTAGGGGTGTGAAACACTTGTTCACTTTATATTGCCAATGTTTTTCCCCAAAGATGATAAAAAATATATAAAATCTCAAAATTTGGGTTGTTTGGGTGGTTTGGGTAACTACTCTCTAGGTTACAACTTCTTTTTACCTGATAGCAACTATATCCATTAACTATAAAAGTAAGGGAGATAAGACATTGAAGGGACCCTTAGCCTAAGTATTGGTATGCTGGAGGATCTTTCATACTATATTCCTTTGCCACTTATGCCATATGTACTGAAACTACTTCCCTAGTTAGTTTCAAACCCTTACACATTGGAGCTTCTCTTGGGATTTTTGGAGAAGACAAGCAGGAGACCCAGAGTCAAGGTTTCGCGAGGTTCTGAAGCAAATTAGAGGTAATATCGTACTTGTTTCTACTGCTTCAATAGAGATTTGACATCTTTACCTTCCCAAATTCTGATTTCATTTCATGGTTGATGTAGAAATTAACATTGTTATATTGAAAGTTAGTTTAGAGATTCATGTTCTTGTTCTTCCTTCAATTTATCAATAATATTTGTTATTTTCAAATCTTTTGAGGAAGGTATTATGGTTGTTTTATAGGTTCTTGGGTTGAAGGATTGAGTGGAGCCAAGGAGAAGAGAAAGCTAGGATCAACCTTCATAAGTAAGGTGCATCATTCTATATCTTTCAAACCCTAATTTACTTATTGTAAAACCCTAGATGTCTATCTCATGAAAGCTAGTATGTTGGTGACCTCACCCCAGTCATATGATTGTTTTCCATACAACATAATTGACGTCTCCGTCGGGGATAGCCTTTTTCTTTGGGGTTTCTAGGTTAATTCCTTCAATTTGCTTGGGTGTTTAGAGTCTTTTTACAAGTTTAGATTGGTCTTAGACTTTAGTAGACAATTGATTTTTCAATTTTCTGAGTTGGACTTGCATTTTTTAAGACTTTCCTAGTTTCCCCTATTTATCTTTACAAAATAAGTTTTGAGGTGACTTATCACTTCATATTCCCTTCAACCCTTTGCTTTTCCACAATTTTTTCCTTTTGTGGTTGCAACATAAATAGCTAAAATAAAAATAAAATTACAATATACATCAGTTTGATGGTGCATTTGCTTGACTTTGGATGTAATCATTCCAAACATCGCTCTCATAAGCTATTACATTTAGTTGTCCAGACTCCAATAATTTCAAAGCCAGTTCATGAAGAGGTGTATCCCTGACCATAGCATTCATGAGCCCCTTAGTTGTGGTGGTGTGGCCATTTCCTAAGTAAAAATTATTCATTGCAGCTTCTGTGATTCACTCCTTAAGATATTTTGCACTAAGGGTTTCCATACTTTTAATGGCAACAATATCTTCGTCTTTAATATTTTTCAATTCCGCTAAGCGCTGCTCTGTTTATACTAATTCTTCAATGTCACTAGGAGGGGGTAAATGACACTTTTCAAAATCCTTGCAAATACTTTGATGAATATCTTCACATTTAGTGATAGACTCATTCACCTCTTCCTATAACCTTTTCTCTTCCTTCTGACAACTATCCAGAAGTGCGAAGTGTAACTTAAGCTCAACAATGGACCTTTTGGGTAGATTCAGAGGAATTTCTTTGGCCTTTTTTCTCCAAGCATTTAATATTTTCATCCTTCCATAGACTTCTGAGATATTTTGCTTGGTAGTTGCAACTTCTTCAGAGATTTTCTTTAGTCTGGTTACTATCGCTTGCAACTCATATGATTGCTCAGTGAGTAATTGCTGAGAAATGAAAAACTATTCCTGTAATGTAGACGCATATTCATAGAATGGCATTAAATACTGCTTTTTTTGTTTTGAGCAGAGTTCAATTGCTCCACTAGAGACTCTTTTTCTTTATTCATTTCCGATAATTGAGCTTGTAAAGCTCCCTTTTCTATTGTAAGAGCCTTAACCTGATGGTCTAATTGAGCCTCTTTTTCCTGTAATGTGCTTACCTGAGTTTGAAGGTCAGCCTTCTCACCTTCCATGATTACTAATTTTACATTCAAAGAGTCTCTTTCCTCCTCAAGACTTTGAATATTCTGCATGATTTTCTCCTTCTCCAGCTCTAGAGCATCTCGTTGTCTCCTCATTTCAATTCCCTCATTTCAGGATTGCACTAAATTGTCCTTTAGTTTAATCATTTTGGCTTTGCTTCTTTTTACATCTTCAGTCAATTTTTCGATATTATCTCCATTTTCTTGTGCAGCATCAACATTCACTAAAGCCGTGAATTTATGATCTTTATTTTTCCTTCCATCACTGTAACCTCCTGTATGATCACGATGTCTGGTTGTGTAGTGGTTTTCAATATTTTCTCTATTCTTTTCAGGATGGTCTTCCTTTTTGGATAAAAAGCTATTGTTTCAAGCTTGGCGACTAAGTGTTTCTTTGATGGTGTAAATGGTGTGAGTCCTAGCTCAGCCAAAGGGAGATGACCTCCTGTAAGAGGTACCTCAGTATTAGGACCAGTAGGGTTGTCTACTTCCATGTCTTGTTGCCCACTCTCTTCCTGCAAGTTTTGGGCTTACACAACTTTCTTGAATCATTCTTCTCCTTCAGTTTTCTTTTGCAATGCTTCTGCTTCTAATCTCTTTTCTTCTTCTTCTGCAGCCATTTTGTCTACTTTTTCCTGCTCTTCTTTCCTCCTTGCTTCTAAAAATATTTCTTTTTCTTTCTTCTTGGCTAGCTCCTCTTCTTGCATCCTCTTTGCATTTTTTGCCTACCAGAGCTTCTTCATTAGATTTCTTTCTTGCTGCTTCTTCTAATTCCTTTTTTGTTTTGCTGGAGCTTGCTTCTGTTTTATTACCAAATCTCTTGTTTCAATTTGTGATATTCTTTTCTCTCCTATACACCTCTTCATTCTTCAAAAAATGATCTGCATACTCATAATTAATCTTGCATGATAAGCAATGTTAAGCCGCTTTCTGTTGACTATAATTTGTAACAAAAATCTTCTCTCAAAAGTGGTAATCCTCCAGTTCTTTCACAAATCCCTCTATTCCTTTGACTTTGTTGAATTTATAGGACCCAACCACAAGCGGGAGTGGTGGCCATGAGACTTTCTTGTGTTCATTCAGGAAGTGTCCAACACCATTAGTGAATACTTGCCTCACCACTTCTTTTAATATGATGTAATATGTCACATACCTAGGCATCAATGAGGGGCTCTTTGAACCTACGTACATGCATAGATATGTGCCTTCGGGAGTGAAGTAATAGTCTCCATATTAATTTACCACCACAAGTGCTTCATCAGACATACAATTGGGTTCTACATCAAAAATAAATTTATATAAGGGAATAAAAAACTCTTCACAAATTTGCTTATAGAAGTCTGCATGTTTATGAGCTCACATAATTTGATAAGCTACATAAATTGGAGTTTCATTTGGATTGCAGTTGCATTTGAGCTTTGTGAAAGGTTTCCTAATGAGAATGCAATCAATAAGATATGATGCCATGTAAAATTCAGCCTTCTTTTGCTTTATTCCTTCCTGAGCATCTTTTATTGTTTGAACCATATTTTCTGAAATAATGTCCACCCAATTGAATACGATGTCATGTGCCATGACATGATGCAACAAGGGAATCCAACTGAGCTTGTAAATGCTTGCATTGTCTCTCCCATTAATTCTACATAGAAGCATAGCAACAATCCTGATTGAAGTTCTAAGATTCTTGGTCTCATACTCCCCACTTGTCCTTTGTCGCAATTGTTTACCTGGAATTAGCATCTTCCTTGCACATTCCAAATGTTCTACCTTTAAACTCTTGACCCATGCATCCGTTAGGAAAAAATTAGACACCGATAGTTTGTAGGATTTGCTTATATGCGTAGGCTAACATGAAGCGAAACCATTTCCATTAGCTCCCGCAATGATTCTATATTTCACGTCTACATGTGGAAAGATCCATCCAATCACTTCTAAGCATGGGAAAAGTTCTGGGCATGTAGCAGCTTTATGGAGAGCAAACTTCTTGATATTTTGATATATCAAGCTTTCTTCTATTGTTTTGTTAGGTATGTTTTGATCTCTTATAAGGTGATAAAGATCGCCCCACTTATACCGAGGAACTATCCCTGTGGTAGATTTGGTATTCTCGAACTGGAGCTCCAAGGTTGTCTCTGGGATCATCTCTACATCCAAATACGATTCCACCACCCTAGCATTATGGTTGGAAATCCTTTTAGACATATTTGAATCCTGTGACATAAAATCATCATCATTTGATAGAATGGATCCATTGATAACACCACTAATTAGATTTATAAAAGGAGAATTACATGAAGAAATGAATAAACTGATTATGTTATTTTCTAATAGAGCATTTTTTTGTTCTTCTTCAACCAATTCTACCAATTTCAACTAATTGTGAATAGAAGAACAATACTAACATCAAGTCCATAACATTATTCTCAGAAAAACCGACTATGAGACAAAGCTTTAAATGAGAACTTAAAGTCTTGTCTAATATGCATATATCTGTTATAAAGCTGATGAGCTAGGTTTAGCATCCTCATTGAGAAGATGGCCACATTGAAGACCAAGTAGAAAGTGTTTGAGTCGAGCAATTCCTCCCTTGGTTACAAATGGATGTCAAGCACCAAAATCCAATCATTTGAATGAGTTCGTCAGATTTAGGGTTTCAACCACACTTCCAACATTCATACATGAAGAAAGTGCGACATTAGGGTTCAACTATAAACTTATGGTCGAAAACATGTTGCATAGGAGCTTTTCGTCTAGGGTTTATGCACTTTAGGAAATCCAACTGAATTTGAGCTCGATTAAGGACTCAGGATTGAATGACGTCTGTTCATAGAAGCACGCATATGGAAAGGTTGAAGACTGGCTAGCAAAAAAATTTGATGGTTGCGACTAATGGTTAGGCATGTAGTTAGAAAGTCAATAACTGGCTAGGGTTTGAATACGTCTTCCCCATATCAATACTCACTTAAAATCGAGCACCTAGTGTTAATATTGTGTGCAAAAAGAAGGAAAAGAAAAAGCTGAGCTCATCCCTCTTCACTTAAGACGATGCAATTAGGATTTCTATGGCTCAAATGTATAAAACTAGGGCATAGTGTAACGATTTGACCTACTCCTTTAACGCCAATCCATTGCAACCAAATGTGAGAAAAATACTAGATAAAGACATAAAACCTACCTGGATGTATGATGAGTGTGCTGATGACTTGGTGATCGAGCTGGCAGAGTTCTCCGTCGAGGTGGCTCGAGCAGGTAATTATGTCAAAGAAGCAAATGCCGATCTTGTAACAGGGTTTTCCCTTTATATATGAACATCCCTAAACCCTAAAACCTTTTAAAAACTCGATCACGACTTCCATAACAATGGTTTCTTTATAACACAGTGGGGTTATTCTAGCGCTTTTAGACTTAAGAAAAAATCAAGTTTATAGTTTTAAAAGCAAGGTTGATCATGTTCACATTGGAGTTCAAACAAAAAACTAATTCGATGTGTTTCAGAGATAAAATCTCAACTGCACCGATACGTTCGATGCTAAAATCAATTCGATCTCGACATGATTCGGCGATAAAACAATTCTATGCCGATGTGACTTGGTGTAGCTTGGGGACGTTTTAAAATTAGTCGTTATGCGAATGGGGATTGGGCAGCAAAACTCTTCTTCGGCTGACTGTTTCAGAGCCAAACCGGGAAAGACTTTGACATGTTTCGGGTCTAAATTAAAAATCACAACGAAACACCTCATCTCACATACAAAATATAAGTCTTGTGATGAGCTTCATTCTAAATTTCATAAGTTCGTGAAATCAAGTCTTCAAATTGAAAAAATTTAAGTGAAAGAAAATCTCAAGCAGACCAAAAACCATTAATAAGTTTCGGCGTAAAACCTTGAAATGCTCTGATTGTTTCGATATCAAATATGAAATGGAGCCGACAGTTTCGGCATGAAAATGGAAGTTGATCCAATCGTTTCCGAGTTAAACTAAAAGTTGATTCGACCATTTTGGAAAGAAATTAAAAGTTGATCCGACAGTTTTGGTGGGAAATTAGAAGTTGATCCGATGTTTCGCTGCACTTGGGGTAAGTCGCCGAAACAGTAAAAAAATTGAAAATTTTTCTAAGTGTCAACTTTTTTGTGGAGAGTCAAGCTTCAAGTAATTCTTTGGTGGAAAAAGCTAACAAATGGGCTTAAAAATAAGGAGGGCCCCTAATTTTGCATAAAATTGGGGAAAGGGTTGCAACTGCAACCATTGACGACTAGTTGGGGAACTTAGATCTCTGCAAAGAAAGAATACTCTTGAGGGTAATACTATTTTAGTTAGGGTGAGAAATAATTTTTACTTATCAGTAACTTCTAATTGTAATATTCACAAGTTATTAATCTGCCTTGTAGTTCAAATAGTTCTATTTCAAGTTGGAATAAGTATCACATTGACCCAATATTACTATTAGTGTGTAAGGGATATGGTATCTTAGTTAGAAGTTCACAGTCACTCTCATGAGGCCAAAATATAATTTTTATTTACCAAACTTGTCTTTCTGTAGAAACTAGGCAAGACACCACAGGTAAACGGTAACAAAACCTTGCAGATGTAACCATTTGTTCCTCAGTCCTATACCAGATGCATTAGCACTCTTTGATGCTTGAATCCCTTTTATTCAGAGGTATATCCTAGGATCTTCCAGCCATAGTGTCCTTTTTTGTGGGAAATGAGTATTTTATTTGGTTTATCATACCCACGGACGGAGAAGAACATTCTTTGAGTATTATTAGAAGTATCCTCTTGATTTGGTTTGTATGTTCATGTCTTCATTTAATTCTTCAAGTATCCATCTTTGAATTTTGTGGATATTCGCATTAGGGAACAACTAAATCTGTTTGTGCCTTTTGGAAATATTATTTGGTATAGGATCATTTTGATTACCATACATCTACAAGACTCTACTTCATTTCCATGGGTCAGCCATAGTATATTACTTAAGACAAGGTTATTTATATGTTTGAGTGAGCAGAGCCCCAAGATAGTAACCTAGAAATCTTTGTCCCAACGATATGTACATGATTTAGTTCATTTTAATTTGAAATGGATCATGTGATAAGTTTTCCAAGAAATAGAGCAATAAGATAAGGCAAACAGGTTAAAATCCTTAAAATGATAATGCTTGAAATCGCATTAATAACTCTTCATAACAAGAAGAAACTTTTAGACTTCAAAACAATTCTCACACCTTCTAAGATTCAAAATATTTACCTAAGAGATATTTCATGAATAATATTAGATCACAACTTCTCATTCATCACTCTGACTGTTGAACTAACTTTCTTCAAAATTTCAAAACAAAAATAAAAAGCATTTGGTTCTAAATAAATAACAACAAGGCTAAAATAAGAAATAAAACAATAAAAGAATTTTTTTATTTATGTACAAAGGTTTTCCTAAAACTAAGAAAAGTATTGCTTGAGATCTTGGCTATTTATAGGAAGAGTTTCCACTTCCCCTTGCATATTTTGTAATCTATATTTTATGGGGCCAAGTTTCTCAATGATAATGTAAGGGCTAAGCCATAGATGTTGAAACTTGGTATGCTTGCCCTTTTATTCGCGGGGTTAGTCCCACTTTAGAACTAAGTCACCTACCTCAAATTATTTTTTCCTTGCCTTCTGTTTATTGAACCATCTCTTAATATTGCATTGATGAGAGCTAAACTTATTTCTATTTTTTCCTCTTTCTTCCTCAAGTTTCAATAGGGTATTAATTCTTGATTGCATAATTCGACTATTGGACCCTCTAGATGCTTGGGATAACTGTAGTGAAGCTAAAAGAAAATTTGGCGGGAGTATAGCCTCTTTTCCATAAACTAAGGTGTCCAGGGAAACCCCTAGAGAATTCTTTGGAATGAATCTATCATCTCTTAATATTGCATCGATGAGAGCTAAAAGTATTTCTAGTTTTTCCTCTTTCTTCCTCAAGTTTCAACAGGTTATTAATT
This sequence comes from Larix kaempferi, assembly GCA_027924585.1. Lineage (NCBI taxonomy): Eukaryota > Viridiplantae > Streptophyta > Pinopsida > Pinales > Pinaceae > Larix > Larix kaempferi. The sequence continues at coordinate 120,236 of BSBM01000187.1, forward strand.
CTTGATTGCATAATTCGACTGTTGGACCCTCTAGATGCTTGCGATAACTGTAGTGAAGCTAAAAGAATATTTGGCGGGAGTATAGCCTCTTTTCCATAAACTAAGGTGTCCAAGGAAACCCCTAGAGCATTCTTTGGAATGACCCTATCAACCCATAAAGCATTAGGAAGAGTTGCATGCCAATTTCTTTGGTTAATGATGACCGTTTTTTTTAAAATCCTAATTAAATTTTTATTTGTAGATTTTGCTAACCCATTTCCTTGTGGATAATAATTTGAAGAATAATGCAATTTAATTCCTTTTTCAACAACAAATTCACTTAATTTCAAAGAAGAGAAATATGAAGCATTGTTAAAAACTAAAGAAATTGGAACCCCAAACCTGGTTATGATGTTCTCTTGCAGAAATTTAATAACAACATCTTCATTAGGATTTTTGCAAAGGGACAGCTTCGTTCCAGCGAGTAAAATAATCCGTTGCTGTAAGAATGTATCGATGCTATAGTGAAGAGTTGGGGTTGATTTCACTGATTATGTCCAATCCCCATTGCTCAAATGGTTCAGAAATGATTACTAGTTGCAATGGTGCTGCTGGTTTTTCTAATCTTTCAGCACTTTTTTGGCACACACCACATTTGCTAGCATATGCATGTGCATATTTAAAAATAGTAGGCCAATAATATACTGCTCTTAAATTTTTTATGTGCGGTAGTGTCTCCAAAGTAATGACCTCCAATAGGACCATCATGCAATTATTTTACCACTTTCTCCGTGTCTTCCTTTTCCAAGCATTTAATAAATACACCATCATAATTTTTTCGGAAGAGTGCTCCATTGATGTTTTGATATGCAGCTGAATTTAAACAGAGGGCTCTTCTTTGCTTGAAATTCCAATGATATGGAGTATATTCATGTTGCATATAGTGTACTAGATCATGGTGCCATGAATCAGGAGTAGTGTGAATGGAACAAACTTCTATCAAATTCATCTCAGACTCGTTATCCCATCCATTAGCTTCTTCGGTCGATTTTTCAGTGAGTAAATTACATAGTTACTGACCTTTGACAATGTTAGTGAGTCTGAATTCTAAATCATATTCTTGTAATGCAGTTACCCAATTCCAACGTATTTCTACCAATTCATTCTATACAAATAATGTTCGAATAATTATATGAGGTACTATGACTTTGGTTATGTTCTTAAGAATGTAGGGTCTGAACTGTTTTACAGCTTTAAACACAGCGTAAGATTGTTTGTCTACATATGGATAGTTAAGTTCATCCCCTTGTAACCTAGTGCTCATAAAATATATTAGATATTCATCCCCTTGCTCTCCCTTTTGAGTGAGCATTGTTGCAAGGGAATGATCAGACGCAAATGTATAAATGTAAAATCCTTTTCAAAATATGGACTGCTTAGTGATGGTGCATGAGTAATTGCGTTTTTGAATCTTTAAAATCATTATTTTCGACTTTCATCCATTTAAATTGCATGTCTTTTTTAACCATTTGTTGCAAAGGTTTTACGATTTGAGAAAAATATGGTACAAACCTTCAAACAAAGTTTATTTTTCCCATAAATGATTGCATGGTTTTTTTTTATTATGGGGCATGGGAATCTAATGTGTAGCTTGTATCCTTTTAGGGTCAATTGAGATTCCCTTCTTCGAGATGATGTGTCCCAGTAATATCCCTTCTAAAACAGAGAATACACTTTTCTTTGGATTGAGAGAATACCATATTTTCTACATCCTCCAAAAATTTGTTTTAGGTGAAAAGCATGGTCTTCCATTTTCTTGGAGAATATTGTAACATCATCCAAATATATGACTACAATGTGGCCGATTAATCCTCGCAAAGCAATATCGATGGCCCTTTGGAATGTGGCTCCAACATTCATAAGGCCAAATGGCATTCTTCTGTAAGCAAATGTTCCCCATTTTGTACAGAAGGTTGTCTTAAGACGATCCTTTTCAGCCACTAACACTTGTTTGTATCTTGAGAATCCATCTAGTGGGACAGGATAATTGTCTTTGTCGGATGCTTTATTCAAATTTCGAAAAGCCACACACAATATTATTTCACTGTATTTTTTGCGTACGGGAACTAGATTTTCCACCCATTCAAAATGCATAACTTTTAAAATGATCGTAGCATCTAACAACTTCTTTAGTACTTTCTAAATAAGTGGCTCTAAAGTGGGGTGCACTTTCCGAAGTTTTTGCTGAAAATGCTTAGCACATTGTTTAATAGGAATGGCATGTTGGATGATACTAGTGTCATATGTCTTCAGATCATCATACGTCCAAGCAAACACATAATTATATTGTTGAAAGAGCTTTATAAACTTCTACCTTTCACTAGGTGAACAACATGTCTCGAGATTAACATATTTTGGTTCGTTTTTCATTCCTAGATTCACCAATTCATATTGCATTGAAGAACTGTTGGTTTTGAAATTTACTGGCTTTCTAAACTTATGCTGCAAATCGAACAACTTATCTAAAGTATGTACTCCTTTCGGCATAAAATTTCCCTTGGACTGATTTTCATCCATATTTTCCATATTTGACTGGTGTTCAACTTCGTTAATAATCGATCCTTGAATGTGTCTTCATCAATTAAGAGTTCAATAATTTGTTCATCATCATCGAACACCCTCCAATTTGTAACATTTTCTGGGACAGATGATATGTGTTAACACCAAAAAATTACTCACTATCTCATTCCTTTAGACACATAACCTTGTTGACCTTTTTCCCTATCATTCTAGCCTCCAGAACCTCAAAAATGTCCAAATGGGTACCTAAAAAGGAAAAAATCACCTTTTGCCTCCCCAAATTAACTCAATTCTTTCAAAACATAACAAAAACCCCCAAAAGGGGGTCCAAAGTTCCCAAAATCAAAATAAAAAGGGAATACACAAAAGAAAATTCAAAAAAGAAAGAAAAAGAGGGAAAAAAACCCTAAAAACTCTAACCTAAACCATTTTGGTATCCAAAACCATGGTTGTTTACTCCACCACCCAAATCTATAAAAAGGTGATCGAGGCCCCTTATTTACCATCCACCACTTACCTTACCCTTATGTTGCTCAAATGACTCTAGAACTCTAGCCCAAACTTCTTGAGCTACAGTTCTCCCCTTTGAGTCAATATTGGCCCTCACCTTTGAGCATTTGTAGAAGAGAAGGAACCCACGGAGTATTGGTGCATCGATCCCTACGACTGCAAAAACTCCACCGGCCTCATATTTGAGGTAAAATATTTCTTGCAAACCCTTGTTTTCCATTTATAAAAAATATCAAGATTCGTTTTATTGTTTCTCGTACTCATTTCATGTTTGCCGTAGTTTAGATTTATTTTCCATGAATTTGTTAGCTTAATCTTGTATTGTTGTTTTTTACATTTAACTCTTTACCTTTCCCCAAACTGCTGCTAAGGATTCCATGATCCTTAGCAGGTGCTCTTTTGCACGAGCAAGGGTGAAAACCCATGCTACAGATTGGCGAATCCGCTATTTGAACCTCTGGTTTGTTAGTTTTTATTTTGTTTATTTTCCTTTTTTGTTTCCTTTAGTTAGTTGTAGGCCTGTGATTTTCTCTGTTCGGATGCAATCTTTTTGCACTTGCTTTTGCGCATAAAAGCGCACCTTTTCTCCCACAGCCGCGACCTGAAGCGTGGTTGTTCGGCTCTTTAGCTTGCAGCAACGGCCCGTAGTGCAGCCTATCTGCCCCTTGCCGCGGCCCCAGGTCGCTGCCTTCTGCTCCCTAAATGCAACCCTGACTGCACCTTCCCTTGCGCGCAGCCCCGACCATAGCTTGCTGCACCCTCCCTACGACCCCCACCTCTGTAAACGATCAGCACCGTCATTGCACCACTCGCAACCGTGACCCCTCCTGCACATCCCCCAGCTACCTTCATGGCCCCGACCGCGAACGCCTTCCTGACATTCGTGCTGCAAAACGCAGCATCCAACCCACCTCCCGCGCTGCAAAAAAGCAACTTCCAACCCACCCTCCGCGTTGCAAAATGCAACCATGGTCCCGAAATCTGCGCTGCAAAATGCAACACCAGTCCCGACCTGCGCGCTGCAAAACACAGCTGCCAACCCTCAATTCGCGCCCGGACACCACGCTCGTCATCCTACATCTCATGCCTCCGACTGCCCTAGCCTGCCCGCATCCCACACTCCACATCACTCAGTCCGGTGTGACAACCGTGTTCAAGGCTGCGTTTTCCATCCCAAAACCCATGCTCTAAGCCGCGTAGTACGACCCGACAACCGAGCTCATATTTGACCTTTTTCCACTTTCTTTTCTGCAAATTACCAACTGTCATCTGTTTCCTACAGCACCCTTTGATGATTGAGCTGTCTATTTCTGACACTTGCTTGCTCTTCTATTTATTAAAAATAAATTAAAAAAATAAAATTTTCAAACTTTTTAAATTTTAGCAAGTTAAAATTTCTTTTTCATATTAGATTAAAAATTTCAGCATTTTGATCTTTCAGCATTTGAATTTCAGCTCTTACATTTCTAGTTAGTGACCAACACCATATGTGCACACATTCAGTCACATTAATTCAAGTGAGCCTTAAAAATTATCTAACTCAACCAACACTTAACCCCATTTGGGGAACACAAAAGAATTTTGTAGTTAGGTAGGATGCTAGGATAAGCATCCAAACAACACCCCTTCGTCACTTACACTTGAGACATAGAAGTTGTCCATTAAGGTACCAAAATCCCCTATTATTTGTTGGCACGGTTATACACCGATTTGTTGGAAAAGGCTTCTCCCTTAGGAGGGTAAGTTGTGAGACTGGTTCCAGAGGACTACGTGGACTGCCGCACTCCACCTAGTTCCAAAGGATACCTACTCGCTGTCCTCGTTGCATCTCCATATTTAGGGTGTAGCGACCAAAGGACTGACACGGTGAACGCTTTTTCTGGACGTGCCATGAACGGGGTAGCCTAGTTTCCATTCTCTAGGGCTCTTTTACCCGGGATCCCTCTTGGTAGAGGGATACCCCCCACCTACTTAGTTCCCCATTTCGTATTGTCTAACTGCGGATTTCATCACCCTGTAGAGGATACGATTTGCGTGAGCTCCCATATCTTTTAGTTAGGTGTTTGCATGCTCTCTTACCTCCAGCTAGATTACTAAGTATACCATTTTATCTTGTTAGGAACCCTACTTATTGGTATTCTAACCATTTTTCTTGTCGCTCCATTTGTTGTAGCACAACTGTTGCAGCAAGTGTTTTGAGCTTGTTGTTGGCCCAAGTGCCATATTTTTTACGCTCTCCTTTTGCACACACGGTTGCACCAGGATTTTTGAGCTTTCCACTTGCCATGACTCACTCGTTTTATTTTCATTATCATCATTGAGCCTCCGAGACAGTCTCGGTGCCTACGGGGCCAGTCCCAGCAACACGGCTTACTTGGCTCCACTCGCCACAGGTATAGAACCCCATCACTAGATCTTGATGTCCCTTACTTCATGTTTGATTTTGAACCAGAGAACGCTACATACACAACACCCTCGAGCCCCATGGCCGACATGAATTCCAACCCCTTCTATTGTGGGGTCGTTGGTGGTGGGTCCACCACTAGCCTAGCTACCACTTCAGTATCTATCCCTACTATACCATCTACAAGCCCTATACCTACCATTCCTATCACTACGTCCATCCCTATTGCTAGTGGGTTAGTTACCAGTACGACCCCATTGATGACTAGTGGTACAATCGGGGGCACAGGCACGTCCTACACGATTCCCCCACCATTGACTGGGGGTCCAGTCATGGCACATACCATTGTCCCACACATTGGGGGCAGCGGCCCCACCATTACCACTATGAACAACATAGTGGCCCCAACAGCTATGCCACATCTTTCTGCTAGTTTTCCATTCATGGCTAGTCTCAACCTTCCTAACCTAGCCATATTGACCAACAACCCTATCTGACATGATCCCACATGGACTCCTATGCCCACCAAACTCCCATCAAACATACCCAAGTTTGAAGGGAAGGGAGGGGAAGACCCCCAAAATCATATCATGTCCTTCCACCTTTGGTGTTCTTCTAACTCCATTGTGGATGAATCTATCCTCTTACGGTTACTGCAATGAACCTTCACTGGTGCTGTATCCAAGTGGTACATCGACCAGCCACACGGGACCCATTCCACATTCACTTCCCTCACCTCCACTTTCCTGTAGTTCTTCCAATTGCCGGTTAGTTATGATGCTGGTGTTGAGATACTCCTATCTTGCAGACAAAACACATCCACCCATATCATAGACCATATCCATGAATGGCGCAAATGACATAGTTTGTGTAAGATCAAATTGGACGACCGCATATTTTTAGATTGGTTCCTGAAAGATCTCATACCAGTCATCGCTAAGGATGTGGCATCTAAACGACCACAATCCTAGGAAGAGGCTATCCTTAAAGCCCAACAGTTCAATCTTATCTATGCCTAGTCTGGCTATTTATACTCCATTTTACCCAATGCACCCTGCGCCGAATCATCCAGGAGCGATGCCCCGGGAGAATCCCATGCTGCCGACGACATTATCAGGCACGTGGCATCGCACAGCCAACCTTACACGGCCATGCCCTCCACAAGTGGCCCTGACCTTTCGCGTGCTGCGACCCATGCAGGACCAACAACATCATATGCCCCCATGGATCGACCCCCTCATACCCATGGGCCGTCATGTCCACCACAATGCTATGGCCACCCATCTCCAACTTACAATCCCCCTGCGGCACCTACCACTTATTACCATCCACAGGCTCCACCCACACACACGCAACCCAAATCCCCTCTGGCTTATTATCCCCCGCAAGCACCACAAGCCCCCCCAGCTTTCCATCCACAGCAGGAAACCCCAGCACCTGCCCAACCACAGAATCCTCCCAACCCCCAAGGGCAAGTTTATGCCCAACAAAACCGACAACAAAATCAGCCTTCCCAACGGAACCAGTAAGGCCAGCAAAACCGGGGAAGAGGATGTAACTGCGGGAACAATCAACCCCAGGACTAAGGAGGTTGACAACCTAACCCCCCAAATAATAACAACACCGTCCCACCCAATCAAAACCCTGACAGACCACCTTGTCAAGGAAAAAATTGCAATCTACGAACAAACCACCCATGTTCCATATGCAGGGTCTATGGACACTATATGCACACATGTCCTCACTTGGAGCGTGCTCGTCAACTATGGATAGATGATGCCCAATGCCAAGGACAGGATTCTCCACCCGCACAACCCAATCCCCCCCCAACTCCTATGGTACTGCAAAATCCCTTGCCCATGCAAGGAGTGGTGAATACCAAACCATTGGTTCCCCCTCAAGGAACTGCGCCCCCACAATATATAATCACATACACTGCGCGTACCAATCAACCCATGGATACAGGAACCCATCACCTCCTTATGATGTCATCAGCTGATGTCAACCTCTAGACACGCCGAAACCAATATACCCCTCCCTGAAACTACCTTTGCTGACACGGATTCCAACACTCTCCCCACCGATCAACCATTACGCATACCCCCATCATAGGGAGATGGGTCCCCTAAAGCTCCCCACTTCTCCTACGCCGCATGATCAATAACAATCCCAATGCACGCGCCGCTCTCAACTACAATATCGTGGATGACTTAGCTCAATCACCTGCTGCCATGTCAGCTCTTGAGGTCTTAAAAAATTGTCCTGCACAATGCAAGACATTGCTATCCGCTATTGGGGCCATAGACCCCTCTGACTCACGAATGATGGCATTTGACTTGGACCAATCTGAGCCATGTATTCCGTCCACATTAGCTGTTCAAGTTTCGGTGTCAATCCGAAATCTTGTCATTCATCAATGCATCATCGATGAAGGTGTCTCCACCTACGTCATGTCTACATTCATGTGGAAAAATCTCAGATCACCTACTTTACAACCATCCACAACCGCCCTATGCTCTTATGATGGTCGCTCTGCTCAACCTCAGGGCCTGTTGGAAAATGTCCCTGTCCAGTTAGCTGGGAAAACTATCCTCATAGACATTGAGGTCATCAATGCCCAACTTGATTACAACCTCCTACTCTGACATAGTTATATGTACGCCATGAAATTTGTTGCTTTGTCAGTTTTCCATATCATGATGTTCCCCCATGAAGGATGGATCTTCAAGGTTGACCAACTCACGTACTATGACTCGAATGCCCCTGCCGCACCAGAAAATGTTCTCCCCATGGTTGAAAAAACTTGTTCTGAGTACACCCACGCCATTAGTCCCTTCGGGTGGACTTGGAATATACATTGACACTTGGTCGGATGTTCTACCTGTCCGACAGAAGCAGAGACACATCCACCCATCGAAACTCCCCGCAGTCAAAGCTGAAATTGAGAAACTGTGCAAAGCCGGATTCATATATCCCATCGCTTATACTTCATGGGTTTCCAACCCTGTACCCATCAACAAAAAACAAATCACTGTCCGCGTCTATATGTATTTTTGCGATCTCAATCGCGCTTGTCCCAAAGCCAATTTCCCCACACCCTTCATCGACCAACTCTTTGATGCTTGTGCGGGACATGAGGTTCTCTCTTTCATGGATGATTTCTCCGGATACAATCAAATCCGTATCCGAAAAGAAGACCAATACAAAACTGCTTTCACCACCCCATGGGGCACCTTTTCCTATCGGGTCATGCCATTCGATCTTAAAAACGCTGGCGCCACCTTCCAGCGGGCCATGACATATTTTTTTCACGACTTGTCCCATATAATCCTAGTTTATCTAGATGACCTTACGACTCGGTCAAAGAAATGGTCCAACCACCTAAACGACCTCCGCCAAGTATTTTTACGTTGTTGTAAGTAAAGGATCCGCTTGTGCCCACTCAAGTGCGTCCTTTGCGTCCCCGCAAGCCGGTTATTGGGATTCATCATTTCCCAGGAAGGGATAACTGTCGACCCCTTAAAGGTTCAAGCCATCCTAGACCTCCCATCCCCCCCGTACTGTATGACAATTACAAAGTTTACAAGGGAGAGCCAACTTTCTCCACCACTTTGTCCCAGAATAGGCTACGACAGTCCACGATTTTCATCGCTTACTTCGTACCCTCATCCCGTTTGTCTGGGATGAACAAGCACAAGCGGATTTTGAAGCCCTTAAAATAGCCTTGACAAACGCCCCCTGATTCCCCCCCGTATTTCTCAAAAAATTTCATCCTTTACGTTTCAACATCCGAATATGTCGTCTCATGGGTGCTCATTCAAGATGATAGTGCGCGAAAAGAGCACGTAATCTACTACATGATTCAGAACTTATCTGTCCCACAAATACGTTATCCCCAGGAGGAGAAGTTGGCCCTCGCTGTCGTCTTCTCCGTACAGAAGGTCCGCCACTACATTCTATTAAGCCAGACTACCGTTGTGGCTGAATACAATCCTATGGTGTACCTCTTGAGCCACCGCCTCCTTCAGGGCCGCGTGGCTAAGTGGGTCATCATACTCCAAGAGTATGACTTCACATTCACAACACCCAAGAGCGTCAAATCCCTTGCATTGGCGCGACTCATGTTGGATTTACTGTCACCATCCATTTCAACTTCCATTAATACCAATCTCCCCGATGATCATTTATTTATCATTTCTTTGGATGACCCTTGGTACGGCGATATCCTGGTGTACCTATGCACCCAGAAGTTTCGATCTGAACTCGATCGCGATGGGCACCGACGCATTTTCCATCACGCCTCTCGTTACCTTCTCCTCAGCGATGTGTTGTGCCGTCGTGGTATCGACACCATTCTACAGCACTGCCTCACCCAAGACGAGGCTGAACAAGTACTTAATGATTGTCATAGTGGAGCCTACGGTGGCCACTTCTCAGGGATGGTCACCGCCCGAAAGGTTATCCACGCTAGATACTTTTGGTCCACCCTATTCACTGATTGCATCACTGCAGTCTAAGATTTCCGAAAATGTCAACTCTTTGCACCCAAAGCAAGGAATCCTCCTGCCCCTCTCCACCCAATCATCACCATTGGCCCTTTTTGCAAATGGGCCATTGATTTTATGACGTGCAACCCCCCCTCAGTGAGTGGCCACAAGTACATAATTGTGGCTATCGATTACTTTACTAAGCGTGCCAAGGCCATGCCCACATTCAATTGCACGAGAGAGACTGCTGCTCGTTTCTTTTTCAACCATGTTATCACTCGGTTCAGTGTTCCAAAACAACTCATTTCCGACCACAACACACACTTTGAAGACTCCGTCTGGAAAGAGTTGTCCACCCTTCTCAAATTTAAACATCAATACGCCTCTACCTATTACCCCCAAGGGAATGACCAAGTAGAGGCTATCAACAAAATACCGAAGACCATTCTTCAACACACAGTATACCACCACAAGTCCAACTGGAACCATATGTTATTCCCCGCACTTTGGGCATACCGCACTTCTACTAAGACTGCTACGGGTTTCACCCCTTTTCACTTGGTCCACGACGTCGAGTCTGTCCTTCCCATCGAGTGTCAGATTCCCACCCTCCATATCGTCGTCAAAATCCTCCTAGACACTTCACCACTCAAGCAATTCCTAATCCTTTTGGAACAGGCCAGTGAAGAACGTCGAACAACCCTTCAAACCATTGAGGCTACAAAGAACTGTTCCAAATCCAGTTATGATAAGCACGTCCACCATTGCCATTTCCGCAAAGGAGACTTAGTCTTGGTTTATGACCAAGCGCATGAAAAGACTGGGAAAGGAAAGTTTGAATCAATGTGGCAAGGTCCATACATTGTCCACACCTATTTGGGACATGGGGCATACATCCTCACCGAATCTGAAGGAAACCCCATGCTCAACCCCTGTAATGGGTTGTACCTCAAACGCTTTTACCCTTAACATTTCTTAGACCCACTAGTCAAGGTTGTACAGTTTATTTCTTTTTGTTTTTTACCTTTTTACATCTAAAAAACCTCACATTTTGTTCCCCCTACATAATTATAGATGGATCCTATTCCACTGTCTTATGTCGGTTTTGCCGACGGTGCAAGTCCCTAGTCTCAGAACCTTGCCTCTGCAGCTTGGGTACTTTATTCCCCCTCACACGAGTTGATTCAACTCGGCGGAATGTGCATAGGCGTTGCTACTAATAACTAGGATGAGTACAATGCTGTGGCCGGTCTCTTAATGACTACCCTCCAGATGGGCATGCGTCACTTTCGTGTGTTCCTCGAATCCCAGCTGCTTGTTTCCCAACTCAACAAATTTTACCAGGTACGAGATACTTGCCTCTTTAGAAAGTTCCTGTGCACTAAACAAATGATCAGACAGTTTGAATCCATTATATTCACTCATGTCCCTAAAAATCAAAATAGTGTAGCAAACAAAATGGCTAACAATATTCTAGACTGGCACATAAACCACCATATCTAGGGCATAAACCATAAACATGCATCGCCATACCATCTACATGTAAATAAACCATCATATAGGCATTTAAAAACCATAAAAAACAAAAAGTAAACCATCATCACAAGCGCATCCATGTGCGTATACTAAAGTGCATCCATGTGCATAAAGAACAACCATTGTCACAAAAAGAAATCCATGTGCCGGTATATATATATCATATCATGAAAATGTCATAAGTGCCCATGGCACCCAAAATACATATAAACATATCGAGGAGCCCCAACAGCATCCTCACCATATAATACAAATCTGTATATACAAAAATCCCACATGCTCATCACAGTAGGGGTAGTCCTATCAACTTCCTAGTCGGATTCATCTCCCCGGTAATCATCGTCACCGTCACCTTCCTCCTCCTCCTCCTCCTCCTCCTCCACCTCTGCCTCAGACACTAACTCATCCTCTCCTCGCTTCTCCTCGGGAATATCAGCAGCCTCTGCCGCTAACTCATCCTCTCCCCGCTCCTCCTCAGGCTCGTCAGCATCCTCTGCTATTGACTCATCCTCTCCCTGCTCCTCCTCAGGCTCGTCCTCCTCCTGAATATCCTCCTCCTCATCCCCTAGATGAGGGACATCCCCTCGGTCCATAGCCCTCACAGTACCGGCGGCCATCGCAATGCGCCGCATAATGGGTCTCCATTGTCGAGCAACATCATAACATATATCAATCAGTGTCTGATCTAAATGATGCCAACCCACATCCACTACCCCCTCCAAGAGCCGATCAATACCAAATCACAGAGCCTCCATCGCAGTCGCGTCACTCCGCCGACACCCCTCCCCTCGATTGGCCAGGTCCACCCCCTCGACCCGACCTCTCCACGACCGATGTCTCGGTGGCGGCCATGGTCCCACATCTGCATAAAACAACACTAAGTTGTCAATATCCAAAAATCCTATAGCCATCACCTATGCTATCAAGTAGATATAACATGATACTATAAACAGAAAGCAGACCAAAGACATATGTACCATCCCGCCCCCATGCCTGACCAGGCGACCGCGGTAGCTGAGGATCCCCTCGATAGTCCATCTGGCGGTACGGGTAATCATCAATGACTACTGGCAGTTGCATCCACTACTTGAACAACGCCTTTGTAAAGAACTGGCCTATAAGACCACCACCTCTGCGAGTCATCATCTCGCTCCATCGCCACATCTGTGGCTCTGTCCGTCCCCCCTCATGCACTGCTATATGAGGTCGCAGCGTAGGGACTCGCTCGAAGAAAAACTGGCACATAAATGAGGGGAAACAGAACTCCCCTCCCAAATGCCTCACCTTGCTCAGCTCCCACTGAACAACTGACAAATACATCTGGCCCTAGGCGTAGTAAGTCCTATCCAGAACTCACTCCACCAAAACCATTTGTCCCCCTAAGACCCGGTGTCGAGCATGCGAACCCAAAATGCACACCACTAGCGCTGCAATCACCCGAGTCGTCGGACTCTCAATATCACAAATCAGTAGTGCATTGGCATGCACTTTCCGTAGTAGCGTAGCAGTGTCTATCCAGTAAGACCTTCATAGATACATTCCCCGCCCTCCTCGGCAGGGTATCAGTAACCATGCCCAACTTGGGTAGTCCAGTCAGAAAATAAACATCATCTAGGGTGAGATCCCACCGCTCGCCCTAGATCATGAATGCCTCAAGATCCGAATCCCAAAACCCAACCAACTTGTTCAGCAACAATCTAGTTGAATGCATCAACGACACCTGCGATAACTTCAGTAAACCACAGTCCTCCAAGGAAGCCTGTACACCCACATCCTCTCGGATCCTGTCAAAGAAGGTATTCGGTATATCTCGTTCTCGCCACGTAACCCTCGACATCCTTCCAATCAAGCCAGCAAAAACCCATTAGAACCATATAAAAATCCCATAGATCCCCCAGGTCGACGCATCGGTTCCAACGCGCTTTTTGACCCCACAAGCGCGCTCTAGAGAGCGCTTTTCCCCTTGAAAAGTGCGCTCCTAGAGCGCACCTGTCGGGCCTGTAGCAGCGCTCTGAACCATGCTTTCCTCCTGGAAAGTCGCGATTCAGAGCACGGCCTCACCCTCCAGAGTTGCGCCCTGAAGCGCATTTTCCCCCAGAAACGCTGCGCATCAGAGCGCAAGTAAGCAAGCCTCAAATGCACTCGATAAGCGCATCTTTGATGGCCCCCAACGCGCTCTCGTCCAACATGACTGAGATCCCCTCAACTTTGCTTGGCGAGCGTGGATACCTCGCCCAAACTCACACTCCACAGCACACGTGTCCCCTCCAAAGCCGTGCTTTGGCGCCTTGGCCCCAGGAACACCCGACATGCCCCCCTAGAGGCCCAATTCCCAACAAAAAATAAATAAAATACAAGGCGAAGGACATGAAGGCTTCCCTGCAACTCTCATAATGCAAATCCACTGGTTGGATCTCTCACAATCTCAGTTTTCACCTCTAGCTCTCTGCAATCTCCTGTCAAACTCAACTATAACAATGACACATGTCATTAGGCCCATTTACTATTTATAGACATTTTCCCAATCCTTATTTTGGCATGCCGGGATCATATGAGGTCCGGTTTTCGAACCGTTGACACCACCAGATTTAGTTCGCCAAGACCTTTTGGATGGTTGAGAGCTTTTCCTGTTTTCATCGAATTTTTTTAGGCATTTTTTCCTAGCTACCCGTCGCCTCGATTTGTGTGCCAACTCCATTTTTTGCACCGTTCGCATCATCGGATACATATTTCCACGCTCCTGACGATGCTTAATATTATTTCTCGCTCACATGAAATTTTTTGTCAGACACCTTTCCCCCCTACCCTTTGCCTCGATTTACGTGCCAACTCCACTTTTCGCATTGCTCGCATCGTAGGATTCATATATTCACTCCCATGATGAGGCTTGAGATCATTTCTCGCTCGCACGAAACCCTTGATGGGATTTTTCGCACCCCTTCCTGCCTCGATTTGTGTGCCACGTTGGTTGCAACATGACCATCATCTTGTTCGGTATAGTTTTATCCCTTTTTTGGGCCAAACAATTCCTTTACGAAAAAGGCACTTAAGGAGTTTCTGTTAAGCTATTTTCTGACTCCTAAAAGAATGAAAATATCACCGAGCAATTTTGCTTCCTTTCATGCTCACTAAAATTATCTGACAGGGCGTCTACCTGGTATAAGTTTAACCCTTTTCCGGACCTTGTAGACTAATTACGAAAAAGGAATACTCTAGTCACATCGGCTAGAAGAGTTCTTCATTTCATCCTTTTATGATTTTTTTGGGCCTTGGAGACTAACACATGAAAAAGAACCCCCTTGGAGTCTTCTTATTTGCTTTCAAACTATCTAAAATTGAAAGCACCCACGAGCATGCTCTGTCCTGGGCTCGTATCAATCCACACGACGGTACCTCTCCACCATTTCAGAGTCTTCTTATCGCTTTCAAACTCCATTACATGCACAATTGTCCAAACTTAGATCAAGCTCGCCAACTCTGGAGTGACGACACGCAGCGCCAAGGACATGTTGCACATCTGGCACCTTCGAAACCACCAAACCCCCTGCAACCCAATGTACAACCTATGGTTTTGCAAAACCCCCTACCCTCAAGGGGCTGCCGCACCACAACATCTAGTTACCTACACTGCTCCTGTTAGTCAACCCATTGACTCAGGTACCCACCACCTTTTAATGATGTCTTCAGATGATATCAACCTTCAAACATGTCGTAACCAGTATGGTTCAACCACCGAAACCATTCTTGCATACAAGGTCGCTAACACTACTCCCATAGATCATTCGTTATGTCTACCACCAGCATTGTTAGAGGGATCCCCTAACGCTCTTCAATTTCCTCTGTGCCGCATCAATACCAATACCAACATTCGTGCTTCCCCCAACTACAACATCGTGGACAACTTAACCCAATCCCCGGCTGCTATGTGAGCATTAGAAGTTTTAAATAAATTCCCAGCACAATGCAAAAAAATTGTTGTCTGCAATAGGTGCCATAGACCCTTCTAATTCACGAATGATGGCATTCGACTTAGACCAATCTGAACCATGCATGCCTTCCAACTTAGCATTTCAAGTCTCGATGTCGATCGAGAATCTGGTTATCCATCGATGCATCATCGATGAGGGTGCCTCCACATGCACCATGTCTACATTCGTGTGGAAGAAGCTCGTATCCCCTCCCCTACATCCATCCACGACTTCCTTACGAGCTTATGATGGTCGTTCATCTTAGCTAAAAGGCCTTTTGGCTAATGTTCTAGTCCAATTAGTTGGAAAAACTGTCTTGATTGACATTGAAGTTGTCAACGCACAACTCGACTACAACCTACTCCTAGGATGCAGCTACAAGTACGCCATGAAGGATGTGGTTTCATCTGTGTTCTGACTTATGGTTTTCCCCCACAAGGGATGGGTTGTCAAAGTCAACCAGGTTACTTACTATGACCCGAACGTGCCCGCTACACCCGAAAATGTTCTCCCCATGGTTGAACAACCTATTTTTGGTGTGCCTACCCCTTTGATATCCACCGTAGGTCCTGGAATTTATTCAGAGCCTCCAATGGTCTCAACATTTCATTCCATACCGCCTCCCCCTCCGACCGTTGAGATCTTTGACTTATGTAACATTTCTTCAAGCCAATCAGTCCCTCACCCTCAACCACCACATCAGTCTTAACCACCATCGATACCTAGCCATGTTGGAGCCACACCAATCCACACAATCTCGTTCTTGTTTTCGCCATCAGGGGTGGTAAGTATGCCTGTCATGGCCACACTGAATCTCCCGGTATTGATGTTAGGACTTCCTGTGTGGTATTTACCCACCCCTAATCCCACCCCAATGCCACAAGTCATTCTTCAACCGGTCCAACCAATCACCATCACCAATCATCCACCTTCCGATGTGGTGGCAACAACTTCCCCCAACACCGCCCCTCAGTCATACAAGAATTCTCGGGGTAGAGCAACGCACACTCATACTGCACCAAATGTGACTAAAACCGTGCACCCTCCCCCTCCAACCCGTGCACCTCCCAAGTGTGCCTTGTGTGATAATTTGGGCCATGCTACCCATAATTGTCGACAATTGCCTAACCTTCAAGAGAACATGAAGACATTGGACGATGACCCCAATATACTGGTTGTCGAACTACTAACCACACCCCCACCACGTAAAAAATCATTGCTCACCAACCACTCATGTGCCATATGCGGAGTTTACGACCATTACTCTCATCACAATCCCGACTTACTAGAGTATTGGTTGGTGTTGCACGAAATGCGTCAGTCTTCTTTAGAATCATCCATTACTACCATCGAGGAGATTCACCTACCCAAATCCTCCTCCTCGGCAGAGCTTAACACTATTTATATGATTTCCACAAGGGGTGAACCAACCTTTCACCCAACCTCCAGGTTTACCTCTTACTATATGTCCACACAATGTTTTCCCAGTGATGAAGAAATCATCGAAGCACTAAATGCACCTGACTTCCCTTGGGATGACATGCATCATAGATCCTACTTCATTCCCGAGGAGTCTCCTCCTATTACGACCAACCAACTTTCGGTTGAGTCAATAGAATTCATCCATATCCAAGTGGACTGGTTTAATAACCCCATCCTAGATCTTGATGCCTTCGAGGAAGATAGCATGGCCAACATCTTTCCCACCATACAAGTTGATATTTCCATCACACCTGGTATAGTTGAGAACATTACGTTAGGTGCCTCATGTACTCCAGATGAAGTCACTTCCTATAAGGACCTCTTCCAAGAGTTCTGTGATGTTTTTGCTTGGTCATGTACTGAGATGCCTAGTCTTGACCCCGCCATTATTGAGCACCGCATTGATACTTGGCCTGTCATTCCACCTATCTGCCAAAAGAAAAGGCCCATTCACCCCTCCAAATTACCAGTTGTGAAGGCCGAAACTAAAAAATTACGACAAGCTGGGTTCATATATCCCATTGCTTACACCACATGGGTGTCCAATCCAGTACCAATTAGTAAAAAAAAGGGCGCCATTCCTATCTATACCAATTTTCGTGATCTAAATTTAGCTTGTCCCAAAGACAAATTTCCTACGCCTTTCATTGATCAACTCATTGATGCATGTGCGGGTCATGAGATTCTATCCTTCATGGACGGTTTCTTTGGCTACAATCAGATTCAAATTCATAAAGAGGATCAGTATAAGACTACCTTCACTGCTCCATGGGGCACCTTTTCCTATTCCATCATGCCATTTGGTCTTATAAATGTTGGTGCCACATTTCAACGGGCCATGCCCTTTTGTTTTCACGACTTGGTTCACATTATCCTTGTGTATTTGGACGACCTCACTGCTCGATCCAAAAAACGATCCGACCACCTAGACGACCTCCGGCAAGTATTTTTGTGTTGTCACAAATATAACATTCGCTTGAACGCCCTCAAGTGTGTTTTTTATGTTCCTGCCAGCCGATTATTGGGTTTCATTGTTTCCCAAAAAGGGATCATTGTCGACCCTTTAAAGGTTCAAGCCATTCTTGACCGCCCATCACCATGTACGTTACGCCAATGACAGAGCCTTCAAGGAAAAGCAAATTTTCTCCATCGCTTCGGTCCTGACTATGCTACGAAAGTTCATGGTTTCCTTAGCTTGATATGGACTCACGTTCCCTTCATTTGGGACGAACAAGCACAGGAGGATTTTGAAGTATTAAAAGAAGCCTTGAATTCCACTCCCTTGATTTCACCGCCTGATTTCTCAAAGGAATTTATCCGTTATTTCTCTACATCTGAATATATCATTTCTGGAGTGTTAGTCCAGGAAGATAGTGCGTGTCAAGAACGTGTCATATATTATGCAAGTCAGACATTGTCTGGTCCACCACTACGATACCCCTATGAGGAGACGTTGTCCCTAGCCTTTGTCTTCTATGTTCAGAAGGTACGCCACTACATTCTTCTAAGCCAAACTACAGTTGTGGCAGACTCCGACGCCATGGTTTATCTCTTGAGTCACCTCTTCCTTCAAGGTCGTGTGGCTAAATGGATCGTTA
This sequence comes from Larix kaempferi, assembly GCA_027924585.1. Classification (NCBI taxonomy): domain Eukaryota; kingdom Viridiplantae; phylum Streptophyta; class Pinopsida; order Pinales; family Pinaceae; genus Larix; species Larix kaempferi. The sequence continues at coordinate 138,780 of BSBM01000187.1, forward strand.
TCCTTCAATAATATGACCTGACATTTGTTACACCTAAGAGTACCAAAGCCCTTTCATTGGCACATCTCATGACCAACTTACCATCTTTGTTAGTGTCACCTATGATAATCACTAACTTGCCCGACGACCACTTGTTTACAATTTCTTCGGATGACCCATGGTATGGTGACATCCTTGTATACCTACAAACCCAGAAGTTTCGATCCCACCTCGGTCGCGATGATCTACATCGCATCTGCCATCTGGCTTCACGATATATCCTTCTCGGTGATGTCCTTTATCGATGTGGCATCGACACCATTTTACGACGATGCTTCACACATGACGAGGATGAACAATTTTTGAATGATTGTCATAGTGGAGCATGTGGTGTCCCGTTCTCTGGAATGGAAAATTCCCAAAAGTCATTCGCACCGGATATTTTTGGCCCACCCTTTTCACTGATTGCATCACAACAATCAAACATTGCCAGAATTTCCAACTCTTTTCCCCCAAATCCAGGACCCCTCCTGCCCCTCTCCATCCAGTAATTACCGTTGTCTCTTTCTGCAAATGGGCCATTAATTTTATGGAATGAAACCCCCCTCAGAAAGTGGCCATAAATACATCATTGTGGATGTCAATTATTTCACTACATGGGTCGAGGCCATGCCCACTTTTAACTACCAAGCCGAGACCGCGACACATTTATTTTTTAACCATGGAATTACCTGATTCAGGGTCCCTAAAAAAATTGTATCCGACCATGGAAAACATTTCGAAAACACTGTTTGGAAATAGTTGTCCACCTTCCTGAAGTTTGACCACCAATATGCCTCATCCTACTACCCTCAATGGAACGACTAAGTTGAGGCTATCAATAAGATCCCGAAGACAATCCTTCAACGAAGAATGAACAAGTACAAGTCAAATTGGCACCATATGCTTTTTCTTGCACTTTGGGATTACTGCACTTCTAGTAAGACCACCATGGGTTTTACCCCTTTCCATTTGGTTCACGGCGTAGAGTTTGTTCTCTCCATTGGGTGTTAAATCCCCGCTTTACACATTGTCATTGAAATTCTCCCAAAAACCTCACCTCTTGAGAAACACTTACTCCTATTGGAATATGAAAACGAAGACCGATGAACAAACATACAAATAATCGAGGCTGCCAAACACCGCTCCAAATCCCATTATGACAAACACGTCCATCCCTTCACCTTCTAAGAAGGAGATCTAGTTCTTGTTTATGACCAAGCTCATGACCAACATGGCAAAGGAGAGTTTGAATCAATGTGGAAAGGCCCCTACATTTTCCAAACCTACCTCGGCAAGGGGGTATACATCCTTACCGATTATGAAGGACACCCTTTGACCAACCCCCGCAACGGGTTGTATCTCAAATGATTTTTCCCTTAAATTTTCCCGGACCCAATAGTCCGTGTTGTATAGTTTTCTTTCCGTTTTTGCTTTCCACTTTTTTCATTTTAAACCTTACAGCTTGCTTCCATGCATGTGTGATCAAAGATGGGTCATGTTCCCCCACTCTATGTCGGTTTCTCCGACAGCACAAGTAGATGGTCTCCAAACCTCGCCTCCGCATCTTTGGTATTGTATGCCCCATCACACGAGTTGATCCACCTCGACGGAGTGTGTATCGGTGCTGCCACCAATAACCAGGATGAGTATGATGTTGTGACCGGTCTCTTGACCACTTCCCTCCAGTTTGGAATTAGTCACCTTCGTGTGTTTCTTAACTCCTAGCTCCTTTTCGCCTAACTCAATAACTTTTACCGGGTACGAAATCCTTGCATTTTTAGAAAATTCCCATGCACTAAACAATTGATTAGACAATTCAAATTCATTACACTCACTCACGTCCCACGAAGTCAGAATAGTGTTGCAGACCAAATGGATAATAATGTTCTAAAATGGCATATAAATCACAACATATAGGAAGTAAAACCATAAAAATACATCATCATACATATATACATCATATAGGCATACAACATCATAGAAAAGTCTCATCATCATAATAAACTGCATCCATGTGCATATATATATCATAAAAATGTCATAGTGTTTATATCATAACATAAGCATCATTGCATCGAGGAGCCACCACAGCTTCCTAGTCATAACAATAATCACCGAATACAAAAATTCCCCATGCTCATCGCATTACGGGGTAGTTCCATCAACTACCTAGTAACCTGAGTCATTCGACCTCCATTTTCTATGTCGTTTGCACCGCCAGATTCAGAATTTCGTTCCTGTGATGATGCTTGAGATCATTTATCGCTCTAACTCACTGCTTTTTTCGGGCATTTTTTCCATGCCTCACCACTTTGATTTGCATGCAATTAGGGACATAGGAGTTTTCCGCTCCACTTTGACCATTTTGTCTATCGTGGCCTATTCATGAGCCCTCCGCTCCCTCCATACTGCCATTATTGCGTTATTTTTCCACCATTCATCTACTTGCAAGGAGGCCCCATCAGTGTTCCCCCCCCTCACCTTATTTCTGGGTTCCTAAGTTTGTCCCTTGATTGAACACTTCCTCGGTTCGATTTTACATCTGTTCGGTATACTTTTATCCATTTTTCGGGCCAAGCAGCTCCTTTACGAAAAAGGAACTTAGGGAGTTTTTGTTAAGCTCTTTTCTGTCTCCTTAAAGAATGAAAAGATCACTAAGCAATATTGCTTCCTTTCATGCTCGTTCAAGTATCTGAAAGGGATTCTATCTGGTATCACTTTAACCCTTTTCTGGACCTGGTAGACTAATTACGAAAAAGGAATACTTTAGTCACATCGGCTAGAAGAGTTCTCCATTGCATACTTTTATGCTTTTTCGGGCATTGGGGACTAACACATGAAAAAGAACCCCCTCAGAGTCTTCTTATTGCTTTCAAAATATCCAAAATTGAAAGCGACCACGAGCATGCACCGTCCCGGGCTCGTATAAATCCACACTGCGGTATCTTCTCCCCATTTCAAAGTCTTCTTAGCGCTTTCAGACTCCTTAAAATTGAAAGCACCCATGAGCATGCACCATTATGGGCTCGTACAATTTCACACGGCGGTATCATCTCGAGCACACTTCTATCCCTTTTTTGGACTCCTTAAACCATGAAGAAGGCCTAAATGGTACCACGTCATATCATATCTAGTCCCCTCATTATGGCAGCATCCCCATCATGGTATCCTTTGTTCAGAGTATTCTACGATGTGTCACCCTTGGAGTCTCCTGATATCACTCATCATTTTTCCCCCTGAGTCTCCCCCATTGCAGTCACAATCATTGATCCTTTAAGCTATGATCCCTTTCCTTCAGGTCAATTTCATATTCTTCTTGGTCAACCTTGATGTAATACTCTAAACAAAGAAAGTTTGAGTCCTCCCACTCCGTGACCCCTGCATCCCCCCCATAGTATGTCTGTCACACATCCAGTACTATCACCTCTTGGTTGTACACCTCACGCTCCTATCAAGAAAACATCATTTCCTTGGTAGTTGTGGGTCTCCCTCTGTCGATGCCAACACATCTATTCCATAGGATAGACCCATAGGTCCATGTACCTTGGACTCATATCCATCAATGGTGAGTGTCTACGGATCATCTGAGAGGATTCCTTAGTTCCTCTTAGATTGTTTGTTTCTCACGTGCTCGAATTCAACTCCATCATCGCACCATTGATATTCGTACAAGATATTGGTCCTTTCAGTTATTGGTCGAAGACCCTGGCTGTCCCTTGACTCTAGCACATTGGTGAGTCTATTTGGAACCCCCATTTATTTTCTCCCATGGATATCCGGGTTGCATTGGTGACAATTTTCAGAAGACCTTCATCCATATGCTTCCTAGAGTATCCAGTTCAGATGCAGTTCAGTGTACCTTTGAGGTTCTGACTCTTAGTCGTTGAGTCCATATAGTTGTTGGACACCTTCAAATCCAGCAGAGCATCAGTTGGTATGGTACCGCATTCAAGATGGATGCCATTATTTCCATGTATCAGTTCTTCAGATAAGTCATGGTTGGACCATGAGCATGTCCCAGATTTGTGTCCCCTCTGGACCATTATGATGTACACAACAGTTCTCTATGTATTTTTCAAGTCCCCTTAGGGCCTCATCATTATTTGTATATCTTGATATGAGCATGGGTATGCCCGCCTCGTCCATATATTTGAGATTATGTTCCTCATCCATTATTGAGGTGATGTATTTCCAGTTTTAGCCCTTGCAGTTTGTGTGAAACATGTGTTCCGGTCTTCAACCAGTTTCCGCTCTCCGCCATCACAATCCTCACACCCCTGGAAAAATTCATAACTTATGATTTCTATCGGACATACAATGAGATCCTTCCCTCGCACATCAGGGGGCAATTTGTTAACACCCAAAATTGTCCACCTAGCTCATCCCCCTAGTCACATAACCCATTTACCCCTTTTCCTACATTTTTGGCCTCCAAAAACCCAAAAATCCCTAAATTGGTAACCAAATGGGCAAAAAATCATTATTTCCCACATCAACTAAAGAAAATCCTTCAAAAAAGGGTCAAAATCCCCAAAAAAGAAAAAGAAAAAGGGGAAAAAGTCAATAAAATAAAAAAGGATGGAAAACTCTAAATACCACTGGCCAATACCATGGGTCCATACTCCACCACCCAAAATTGCTATAAAAAGGTGATGGAGGCCTCCCATTCAATATCCATCAATCACTCTTCATACCCTTATGCTGCCAAAATTCCTATGCCCTCTAGCCTACCTCTTTGAGCTTTTGTGCCCATCTAGTTGAGTCTTGGCCACCATTTGAGCATTCAGAGAAGAGAAAAGAACCTTGGAGACCCGGAGCACTACTCTTCGTACAACGGCGAGGGCCCCCATCTACTCACCTTATGAGGTAAATCCATATTGTAAACTATTTTTACACAATAATACAATATCAAATTTTCATTTATGGGTTCCTGTCTATTTATTTTGTTGCTATAGTAATTAGTTAGATTTGTTTTTACTTTTTTGCATCCACACATTATATATTATTTTTTGAAACTGCTACTAAGGGTTCCATAATCCTTAGTAGGTGCCCCTTTGCACAGGCTAGTTTGAAAAAACTAGCTACAATATCGCTTTATTGGAAGGATCTGAGGCTTGGGGGGGTGACTGTTGCTTCAGGATATTTAGATCCCAAATCCAGATTATACAATTTCTATGACTCTCCCCAGAATCATTTCTGAGTGACTAGGCCAACTACACTCTTTGCCTAAACTAACGACATAAGTCAAATTTGGCATGAACAACTTGGACATATGAAATTTTGGAGTTTGAAGATGATGGTAACAAATAATATGATTAATGGTATCCCAAATATTGTTTCACCTAATGGAGTTTGTAGAGGATGTGTGCTTGGAAAACACCAACAGGAACCCTTTGATTTTAGGAAAGCATGGCAAGCACATGATCGAATGGAACTTGTTCACAATTATATTTGTTGCATGAAAAAAAACTCATTAGTAGGTGTAGAGTATATTTTAACCTTCATTAGTGATTTCTCTAGATTTTCTTGGGTATATTTATTGAAAAATAAGAGTCATGTCTTTGAAATATTACAGGAATTTAGGGCATTGGCTGAAAATCAATGTCGTAGACCTATCAAATGCTTGAGATTAGACAATGGTGGCGAAAATGTGAGTCAACAGTTTGAAGTATATCTCTTGCAAAATGCCATTTACTGGCATACTTCTATCCCTCAAACCACTCAATAGAATGGAGTCGCAGAGCATAAAAATAGGGCTTTGGTATAAATGACTCAGTGGATACTTCATACCAAAGGCCTTCCGACTAAATTTTGGGAATAAGTTGTTTACTGTTCAAACTGTCTTGTGAACCTTGTTCTGAATAGAGTTGTTAGAGACATGACTCAAGTCAAGAATTAGCGAGGAATAGAATCCTTTGTTGGACACCTCAAAACCTTTGGATGTGTTTCTGGGGTGCATATCAATGATAACTGTGGGAATAAATTGGATGAAAAGAGTCACACTTGCATCATGCTGGGATATTTTGATGAATCAAAATACTATCGACTGTTTGACCCAGTTAAATAACAAATCATTTTCTAGCATAAAATCTTTGATGAAAATAATTCAGGTACTAAGTTATTAAACTCCTCCTCTGGTCTAATGCACAGTGATCCTTTTTATATTTCTGAAGAATATGGATCGACTATACTCTTCTTTGAAGTTTCGACCAAACAATCGAATTTTACTTCTGAGTCGACTATTAGTCCATCTACTCCGAGCAAGAATGTAGAGACACATAATCAACCGAATAACAATAAATTGTTGGAATCGATTTAATACTGAAAGGGGGGTGAATTAGTATTTGCGTAGTTATCAACAATTTTTACCTTCTTTAACAGATTAGCCTCTACTTAATCTTTGTCTTCAGTTATGCATCAATAAATAAACATCCACACATATATGCACCAATATAAACAACACATAACACACATGATTTTTACGTGAAAACCCAAACGGGAGAAAACCACTGAATGCTTCTTTATAATGAGAAAGAATACATTCAAGGAAGCACTGACTTCCTATGTTTACGAGAACCAACTGGAAGGAGGAACCAACCCCTTGGTTTTACAGGCTCCAACCTAAAGGAAGCTACAACTCCTTGTATTTCTTCAACACCGACTAGAAGGAGGCTATGACCCCTTGTCTCCTTGTGTTTTACAGGCACCAACCTGAAGGAAGCTCCAACTCCCTATATCCTTATTGTTTTACAAGATCCAACCTGAAGAAATCTCCAACTCCCTGTATCCTTTCCTCGTCTGACTGCCTTGATGTCCAATGTATGTTTATGTCTTACTAAACTTCAACTTTGCGCACTCTTCAGATCTTTTGATAATAATTATGGACTCGATACTTTGTCACTATGCTGCATACATCAGTTGAATTCTCATTCCTCTCAAATCACACTTATGTCGATGAATTACTTCATGTACTATGTGCTCGTTGATACTGCAGTCTGCGTCACTGGAAATCTCAACGTTCTTCTTCCATGTGACTGCACTAACCAACTGATACTGTGTTTCCAATTGATAGTTTGTTGTTCATAAATAACGCACTAGTAACAGATGGAACTGTGCACTTACTGATGTGTTCGTTATGTTTAAGTGTTGCAGTCTCTCAGACAATCTGCGATGCCCTATGCATCAAATGAGTCGTTCATTCTGTTTAATGCACTTGTCTCAGATCATCTGCATCATGATGCGCCCATCGGATCCTGCTGTTGTTATGTCATTGTGCATGAGATGGATTTCTCAACTTCACACACTTTCACTTCTACTCATATGCATCAACTGGACATCTACGCTTTATCTGATAAACTTTGGTTTTGTCTCTGCGCTTTTGTCTCTACAAAATCTGTGACTATTGGTGTGCTAACTATAATGTTATCCTTCAAAACATCAAGCACTTGCGCATACTTCAGTATTTCTTCCTTTCATTACTCGCGCATATGTCACATATCTACAACATCTTTCTACGCACCATCAAAACTTCATTCTGTTGCATGTGCGAAATCGGCTCCTCGCTAGATCATTATGTTCTGTCCACAAGCCCTTTGATGCTCCAATAATCAAACTGAAACTTACAATTGAATATCTTATACTCTCACCATCAAGCTTACTTCAAATCTCCAACTTGCATATCTATTTATACATGTCCTGCACGGATTGTATGTTCACAAGTTGGTCGTGGCATCCCTTCTTCCATACTTCATGGATTATGCATATGCCACGTGTCATATTCTGTGATGTTTATGTGTCATATGTTGTATGTCAAGCGCCTTCATGGTCCAAAACCTAGTGGGACTTTACACCTTGGTGATTACCTTTGCACCCTTGTATCATTGCTTCGAGGTATGCACACATCCTTATTTTTCATCTCGACGAGTCTTTTGTCCTTGTTGTACCGTCCCTTGTGGGTATTGTGCCCTTGCGGTATTGATGCTTTGTTGAATATGCACATACTCCAACTTTTGCTTGATGGGACTTTGAACCTTGCCACTTCATCACTTGTGGGTAATGCACACTTGATGTGTTGACACTTTGCATATTCTGCACATACTCGAACTTCTACAAAGTGGGTCTTTGACCTTTTCCTTGTCATTACTTGTGGGACTTGCACACCTATTGTACTGTCGGCTGTGGAATTTTCTCATAGATAGTATTCAACTATTGAAACCTTATAGGAACTTGTGCATGTACCACTAAGCTAAAATCATCTTCTGATTGGCTAGACTTGCACGCTTTTAGGACTGTCCGACCATAGGCTATTCCTCACTGCTTGCGCACTTCCAACCTTTTACCAAGCAATGCTTGTGCATACTAGAGTCTTCTTTCAACATGTTTGTACACTTGTACCATTTTCTCAACCAACTCATTGGCTTCTTGTGCACATGTATCACTATCCAACCAACTCCTTTGATTGCTACCATGAAAGAGTATGACTTGGTGGACTTGATATCTATGCAAGGACCATATGTAGTAGGATACATTACTTCTATTCTTTTTTGAACTGGATCTGGATGATGTATCTTCCTTATGTACTTCTTCAAACTCATCACGCACAATGTATCCTTGGACACACATCTTTAGAATGGATGCAACATCTAGATATACTTTTTCAAACTGGAATCCATATCTATCACCATCACCATCTTGCATATATACTTATGGCATTCATGTTCTTATTCATTTTGCGTATATACTTGTTCAAAGTGGATTCCATATACTTCTTCATACATCTGTAGAAATGTTGTATCCACTTTGACATCAGTTGATATCAACATGACTTAGACTAAATCAATTGACATCCTCTTTGAAATTAGTTGATAGTCAAACACTTCACATCATCTTTAGTTGACACCAATGAAAACCAATTCTCAACATAAATGACATTAATCACCACTGACTTGTTTACCACGGTGGGATGTTAAAAAATTGAAGCTACTAGACCCAATGCTAGATATGCTAGTATTGGTCGGCATATCCAAAGTGAGAAACAACATGGAACTGTTTCATTGAAATAACATGTTCTTGAAACCTATGATCCTGACACTTATGCTTATGCTTAGGGAGTGCATGAATGGGAAAATGATATGGCTATTGAAATTGATTCTTTGTAGAAGAATCAGACTTGGGAACCGGTTTCTCGACTGCATGGAAATAATGTTGTGAAGTGTCAATGGGTCTACAAAACCAATTTTACTTCCAATGGTGTTGTTAAATGTCACAAGGATCAATTGGTATCCAAGGGATTCTCTTAGCAAGAAAGCATCGACTACAATGAAACCTTTACTCCTATTGCAAAAATAAACTCCATTTGAGTGGCTCTTTCTCTTGCTGCTAGTTTTGGATGGGAACTTCATCAAATGGATGTTAAAATTTCCTTTCTTCATGGAGACTTGTATGAAGAAATATATATGGAACAACCTCCTGGTTTTGTGATAGATTCTAGTCTTGTTTGTCGACATAAAAAGTCATTGTATGGTTTGAAACAAGAATCGCGTGCTTGGTATGAGAAGATTGTTCATTACTTTATAAATCTTGGCTTCAAATTTTGTGAATCTAATCACAATATTTATGTATTACATGTTCATGATGATAATTTGATTGTGCCATTGTATGTTGATGATTTTTTCATAACTGAAAACAATGTCGACCTAATTTTGGGTTTGAAGAAACAACTTACATATACCTTTGAAATGACTAATCTTGGTCTTTATTTTTGGGAATTCAAATTTTGCAAATGGATGATGGTATCTTTCTTTATCAACCAAAATATGCTTTGGATCTTTTAAAACAATGATTGTAAGTCTTGTGCTACACCTTATCAGTCATGCGTTAAATTGTCTAATGACCAACCACTAGAAAGATGCAAATAAAATTACTCAATATATTAAAGAAACTTATTAATATGGTATTAAATACTGTACGGTTCAAAACCAATGGTTGGGTTTATTGATTTTGACTAGGGAGGTGAAGTTGAAGACCAAAATTCCACTTCTAGTTATGTGTTTTGACTTAGTTATGGACCCTTGGTTTGGTCATTTAAGAAACATAAGGTAGTCTCTCTTTCTACTATACAAGTAGAATATCGCGGAGCTATCAATTCCAGTACAGAGGTAGTTTGGATCCATCATATTTTAGAAGAGCTTGGTTTTCCTGTTCAAGTGTCGACTATTATCCATTGTGACAATCAATATACAATACAAGTTGTTGATAATCTTATTTCTCACAACAAAATGAAATATTTTGAACTTCATATTCACTACTTGCGATAGTGGGTAAAGGACATTATTGTCACACTTGTTTATTACAAGATAGATGATCATATAGTTGATATCTTTATGAATCCTCTACCAAAATCGGAGTTTGTGAAACTTCGAGCTATGCTTGGGATTCAAGCAGATGCACTTATGGGGGGGTGTTAAGAGAACATAATTCCACCTTTTGAATCTCCAAAGTGGTGTGTTGATGGGGGGGTGTTGGAACCAAAGGTTATGCAGGTTCATCACACCTATATATATTCTGGAGACTGTTGCATCATTGACCATTTAGTTGACCAAGTGGTCGACTGAATGGTCAATGACGCAACATTTGGATTGACCAAGGAATTTGACTAATGTACATGATGTTGCGGATTTCCTGGAAATGGTTAGAATCAATGACCCCTATTTTTGAACCATATCATCCTCACTTCAAGGGATTTTGTTAGATTTGGAGACTATAAAAGAATGACCCTATGGGTTGTATTGATGTGTGATTTTAGGATGTGAAGAATTCATTTTGATGCTATGATCATAAAGTGTTGTGCTTAACTATTGTAAACGATGTCTTTAGACACCATGCCTCTTCTTGTATATTTATCCCTTCTGCTATTTTATTTTCTATTCTATTGCTCAAAGGGGAGGTTCCCCAAGATATATTACTCTTGAGGTTTGATACCAATGCTAGTTTTGAACTTGATATTATATTTTCACTACCAAACTACTTTGGTCTTACTGCAAAATCTTTGTGCATAGCTCATCAAACTTTAGGCCTTTTTAGAAGTAGTAATATTAAGTTTTTCAATAAAATGTTCAAATGAAACTAGTGAACTCTTGAAAGTAATTACCATCATGTATTCTTCTTCCAACTTGCCTCTAAAATTTATAAAAATTACAAAAAAATAAAAAAAATCTTCTTGAAAATAGAAATTACAACAAAGCGTTCAGAGATATGAACGGTGATAGTCCATACTATTGTATGGATCTGTTTTTATGTCAGGTTTGTAAAATCATACAACTAAAAAAATAGATGTCCAAAAATATCCCCAAAACCTCTCTCTTTTTATTTTATTTTTAATCTACGGTCTAACCTATGAAAATATTTAAATATGACACGAAACCAAAATAAAATAGATTCTCTCTTAAAAATCTAAACCTAGATTTAAATTGAGCAAAAGAATGATGCTCGTCTTGTAAACTAGAAAAGGATAAAAAAACAAGACCATGTTTCGATTGGGTCAAAATCCTTTTCGATTCCCAGTGTATATTGAATGAAGTATGTTGGTCCATCATTAAAATCAATAGTCCCTACGTCCTTCTCTTGCTTCACTTTAACTTCCTCTCACCATGGCTTTAATACCATATTACGAAAACTGAACACAAAAAAAAACTGAGAAAAAAAGAGAGAATTGAGAGAGAAAAATAGTTTTTCTATTATTAACCATTGAAGAGAAAACTTCTCTTTATAATAATGATATGACATAAAATCTAACTACTCAAACCCTCAAATGAATTATTTATACTTAGAAAATATTAAAAATAAAGTAATATATAGTCATCAAGTAAATTTATTAATCTGCCTAAGTCTATGGTCTAGATGACCTTTATATTCTAACATTTACGCAGTTAATCTCATGATCAATCCTCACATCCAATTCCTATGTTCAATACAACTATTTGACTCATCTCAACTATTTTGAGTTTGTTCCTTCACCCTAGTGTTTGTGCATTGTAGGCCATTGATAATGTATTTATGTAAGGAGTGGAACATGAACTACATTTCACTTTCTAAACGATTTAATCTCTTGTCATTTTTTATACATATCATCACACATCACCACCCATTTCTTAGTAGACTCCATATTGAACAAAATAAATTTATTTGTTTTATACCATTCATCCTCATTTTCAATGTTAGTGAACACTTAATATCATTCACTTTTATAAGAAAAATATATATTCCTTATAACACAATTATAACCACACAAACTCTCTCACACACACATGAAATAAACATATTACCTCTTATAACATATGTTTCTCCATTTATTTCAAGTATCTCCCCTTCTCATCATTCTTCATCAAGATCACTAACCCATGTGAGTGGAGAATCTATATACATTTGTTTAAACAACATAGACCTTAAAAATAGTTTCATTAACAATGTACCATTTTGGAATGTTTCCTTAAGGACATGCTTGTTGCATTACAAATTCCTTAAATGTTTTCATGTACCTCTCTAGGAATAACGTCCATCTACAACTCACCACACAACCTAATTAAATATTTTCAACAAATGTACCAAAATATGAACCTGAATATACATAAAAATAGTAGGAAACGCTTTCTAAAATCTATAAAAAATATCACCTATTTCATTGTGCCATCTATAATTTCTTGACATATATATCTTTATATGTGATTCAACTAAAGTCATGATGACCCCATTTAATTATTAAGTAATTTTGTATAAAAAGTTGTTAGAATAATACTTATATATATATATATATATATATATATATATATATATATATATATATATATATATATGTCACGTTCCCTCCCATCATACCAGTGCAATGGAGAGGATCGTGATGCTAAAACAGGGCATCTAGCCCCATGAACTTTTAATAACCATTCACATAATATAATAAGACATATGGAATGTATAATTATAAGAAAAACACAGCGGAAATAATATCAATTACACATCCATCATACATTCAAGGATATTCATCAGATAAATAATTGCAAAGTTAACACAAGAGAATACTTATCTTATAACAAAGTAGTCCCAAGCAACTGGCTGTGCAACTGCAATGTTCCACCCAACCATAGGCCAGTTGTGCTTATCAACCTCTTGATACAACTGCCACCCCCGAGCTGGGCATGATTTCCACAAGGAACCAGGGAACATCAGACTCACACATAGCCAAGCATACACCAAGATGAGCCAAGCCAATCTACAATTGGGTTTATCAGGCTGCTAGAAAATGGAAAGGAAGAATTACTAAGCTAGTGAGCTCAACCATAGAGCTATGGATACCTCTACAAGATCTATTTATCTTGGCACCCACAATGCCTACACACCCCACTCAAGGAGGTATTCCCTTCACCAATTCACAGTCCCTCAGGCCATACCTTTCAATTCTAGAGTGTCCCAGGTGTGCATAGAAGAGTAGCCATCCCTCTTGATCTTCTTGAGAGGTTATTCTCCCCACTAGGTTTATCAAGCCAATTCTGTCCACTACCACTCCAAATCTTTTGTTCACAAGTTCAAACCAAAACAGGGATGCACATAACAGCAGAACCACAATTATTGGGCATAATACAAACGTCTTTACAGTGAGGTTCCCAAAGATGGGGTTTCTACCAGCCCAGAAAAATGTGGGAAGACCCAAAAACGAAGTGGCAATTGGGGATTCAACCCTGGAGAGAAAAAACCTCTTTCAGAAAAACGCCCATGGATATTTTGGGGCAAAAACGACCTCTATAAACCCCCAAAACGTGACTCCCTTTCTCCCAGCTACTGTGCAACACAAAAAAAAAGCTCCCAGCTATGGAAAATGCAGGAAATTGGTGAAAAACGCGATGAAGGAAAGACCCAATAGTTCAGACTGCCTGAGAGAGGAAAAACTATCGGTTCATAATGCTTTGGGCACCATTTCGTGGGTGTTTAATTGCCCAAGGAGACAAAGTACGATTTCCCAGGTTGATGGCTTGCCTATGCACGAAATTGGCTGCCATACCTCTTCATTCCCAAGGCATTAACTGCCTCAACCAATTTTTGGAAGAATTAAATGATTGGGTCCATAACCCAAAATGGGTAGTTGGTGGTTTATGGGTTTTCTCATTGACACATGGATTAACACCATTGGCTCAAGGGTTTGAATAATTTCCCTCCCTATTCCTTGTAGAATCATGCCCCCATCTCTTTGTTGCATAGCATAGCCAGTTGTGGGTTTTTCATTAAAATTCGTATTTACATGATGTCTTAATTTACATTGTGCCTATCTAGCACAAGAACCACATGCATCTATTTTTAATTTCCGATACATAAAAAGCTAAATCAATGGTGGGGCCTTGGCCTTGAGCTCCTCACCATGATCAAATATCAATATTTACATCATTTTTTATTTAATGAAAAAGGGAGTCAAAATGGGGATGTGACAATATATATATATACACACTCAATGAAGATAAGTTTATGGTCCAAATAGACAACATGAGAAAACAACCTTACAAATGTAGATAACTATATGATGGCATGACACAAATCTTGTGTGAGATGAGTGCACACATATAGCTATCAGATAGATATGTTGAATACATGCATCCTAAAATCAATTAGAATATGGCCATAATATTATTAGGGACAATAAATTAAAAAAATTAAATTGATCTATATCAAAACCACATTAGTAATATGTATGCAACAGGATAATTGTTTTGGCCATCCACATTAGTTTTTTTCTTTTTCTTGTAGGTATTTCTTTGTATTTAACATGACCAAATATCTTCTAGTTGCATTTATATCTTTCAAAGTAGAAGAAATGTGTTTCCAAAGAGTGTTTGATACATTCTTGCACATGTGCATTCAATCCCAAAAGAGTGTCAATTTAAGTTATTTTCAATATGGGAGATTGTAGAATTTGGAGGGCTTGTTCATGCCTTTTGGCATGTGATCAAGAGGAATTTTTAAGTCATCTAGATCATTATCAATATAAAATAGGTCTATTTCAAACATATTCTCTTAGACCCATTCAATGTAAGGTTCAATCTTCTTTGACCAACATGTTCGCATCATTCTATAAAGAGGGGGTCTTACCTTTATCTGTTCATTAAAATATCTCATCATTTAATGAAAAATGATGGCCTAGTTTTAAAACTTACCTATGTCCTTCATAGACTTACTTATGCAAATTTCATAGATTAATCCTTTTTTCCTTGGTGCCAAACCCAAATATAAGAAAAATAGACATGATGCATAAATTGTCGATGGACCTCATTGATTTATAATTAGTAAAATGATTTACAATGTTCCAAAAGAAAGGTTATACCTAACATATAAGCATTCATAACCATTCCTGGAAAGTCATGGATTATTTAATAAATCACAACGTACATCATAAATGATATTTCATATATAGGTCATGAAATTTCGTACATTTGAATGCCATTCAAGAAGAGAATAATCTTTTTCTATTAATGGATCCAAATAAACATTCACATCTCTAACTTGATGTTTTCTAGGAATAATAAGCGATAACATTAAATGCTCTTTCCACACAACCATCCAAAGAGGGATTTTATAATTTATTAGGAGATTAATGGGCCACATTGTATAATTTATATACTAAAAAGCGAATGGATTCTCTCTATTCATCGTTTATCCAAGTCTTATACTTCATCGCTCATATATAAATTTTCCAGGCCATGTATTTTCTATGTTATTCATTGCCTCAAAATCTATAGGAATGCATAACACATATTTTTCACTCATATTTTTTGCATTCCAATCTATATATTCAATAAATATTTATAATGAAGCATCCATGGCAATCTTGGAAGTATCAGCAAGTTACATAATACTTTTTGTGAGACATTTTTTCCCTTTACATCAAAGTAGTAGCAACTTGATTTTTATTTTGGTAACAAAAACTTATCTTTATGTTGTCCTTTGTATAAGATGCATCCTTTTGGACATACATGATATACCTTGTAATCAACATTTAAATAATACTTTTTGTGGGACATTTTTTCCCTTTACATCAAAGTGGTAGCAACTTGATTTTTATTTTGGGCACAAAAACTTATCTGCAGAGCCAACATATTCATCTCATCATTGCTACTAAGGTGAGTGTAGCTCACAATAGAAGTTGGCTGCAATGAGAATCAAAATCAAAAGAAGAGAATATGTTAGTATGTCAGAGTAACCGTAAATGCAATGGCTAAATAAATTGAACTTTAAGAGCTCAAATCTTTTCATCACAGACCTTAAAACCTACACCGACTAAAAAATACATGAGCACCGACTTCACTTTTGTTTACCTGCTCAATATAGCTGTAAGACTACAATGGAGCAAGAATTAACACGTTCCCAATTGGACCTTGGTTGTTTGATGAAGTTTTAAACATTCACCAAGGTTTCATTCTTTCTATGGTTTCAAAAGGAAAAGGCCAACAAAGATTGATGTAGTGCATTGTCAAAGGCAACATATTGATTCAATAACCGCTTAAATTTCAAGTGCACTATAATTTTTGGAAAGCGCTATCTCACGCTTTGTTATATATGGGTTACCCATTTCATCCATTCTCAACATTAGCCAAATCATATTCACAGCAATAAAAATCATATTCCTTTGCAAACAAGGTATGATTGTCTAAGTAGGCACAAAAAGATAAGGTAAATGAAGAAAAAGGATATAAAGTAGCCAGTTGTTTGTCTAATAGCATTTGTGAACTTCGAAGTCCTCACATACGCTACGCGACCCTCATTTCAGTGATCACCTGTGCTACCTACACACATTTTATATTGGGAGTTATTTTTAAAAATAACTAAGCTTCTATGAATAGCCTAGATGAGTTCATAACAATTGCTGCTTCTATTACCTTTGGACACTAGTTAAGCATTAGAGACTTAATCATCAATTTTTTGTGTTTAAATGGTTGAATTATTGAAAATTTCAATCTATAAAAAAAGCTGCATAAAAATAGGATGTCCTTGACATCCTTGACATGAAAAGAATGATGGGCTATAAACTATTGCAACGTTTAACATCTTTTCATAATTAACCACAACTAAAAAAACTTGAATAGTCAACATATTATAAATCATCATAGTAATTCTATAAAACAAAAAACAAAGGTAAAATGAAACTAACATTAAATAACTTAATAATTGAACCAATGTTAACTTAATAAGTGAACAATGAACAATGAGAAGTTTCTATTGCATGATGCATTTACAAGTCCAAGTATTTTTCCCAAAAATACAACATATCAAGAAAAAATAGCAATTTCAAAGCTTTTCTTATTTGAAAATTATGCAAAGACTGCACCTCTTATGAAAATTTCCCTTGCCATACAACCTTAGGAACTACCTAACCAGAATGGAAATTTAGTTAAGCAAATGGAACTTTACCAGCAAGAAAGTTCACCCAAAGAAAACAAAGACGGTAAAACATGTTTCCTCCCAATTAAAAAATATAACATGATATATTATCCAAAATATAACATGATATACTTGTTGATGTATTTGTAACTTCAGAAGATATTCACTTGTATATTGTATTTGTACTTTATTGTATCCCCAACGGAGATGTATTATTCCTCTGATTGGAAGTGTCGTCAGTTGTACTTGCAAGTGTCGCAAGTTATATTGTAAGTGTCGTAACTTATACTTGATGGATTATTAGACCACCTTGATGGAGTCGGCCCTGTATGAGTCTTGTGGGTTAAAGGGTTATTAGACCACCTTAGTGGGGTCGGCCCAGTTAGTATTATGTTAAGTGGTAAGTTGGGGCCGACCTAGTTGGAGTTAAAAGGCAAGTCAAGTTAGTGTATAAATAGAGAGTGTGTCTCTCTCATTTTACACATTCTATTATTCACTCACTTTGCATTAGTGAGAGAAGGGGAGGATGCGCATAAGTGGAAGAGGAGCATGCTGCTAAAGATATCTATCTCTTGGGTTTGATCATTGTCATCCTTATATTGATGCTTATTCTATCTCTGAGGAAGTTGCGGGGTTTTTCACCTTCTTGGTTTTCCCTGGTGAAATGTTTTGTGTCTCTTGTCTCTTGTCTCTTATGCTTGATATGTTGTACATATTGTTCTTTCAATTAAGATCCTAGATATATTGAATTAAATGATGAAAAAATAACATGGTATCAGAGCTAGCCTGAAGGAAGGCATGCTATGGCATTTATGAGACTTGTTGCACTTGCGACAAATCGGAAGCTAGGGCTTGATATAGCAAAAACCAGTCATTGTAGCACTTTTTCTATAAATCCAATTTGGCGAAGGTTCAGGATCTGAAACTTTTACAAGTTGAAGGTAACATACGCATGTACCTTGTTTCCAAAGCACAACATCTGATTCATTGTACTTTGAGAGATATGATACGTACAATCTAGGGTTTCTGCCTCTTCCAGATCTCAGTCATAAACATGTGACCTAGGAAAAAAGATCACAACTTGGGCTAGGAAGCTCCAAATGAAATTATGTAAAAAGTGATAGTAAGAGCACGGACTGTAGTTTCTCATGTAAGTTTTTCTGAGGCCGAAGTTGAACTAGTGACACATGGCACGCCGTACAAGTTCACTCTCCTGTTTTATCCCATAAACAGGTTACGTTGCGACACTTGGCATAAATATCTCTCAGAGAATCCAATTGATGTCAGACCTATGGGGTTGGAAAGATGACAGATCAGGATACCACAGGTCGAAGTTTCAAACCCTTTGGATTTGTAATTTTAGATATGCACGAGAAACAATCAGGTGCATATTTCTATCAAAATAGAATTGGATTCTGAGCACCTTCATTCTTGGCTTGTCACTGCTGCGGGAATTTAGGGCTTCGGAGAAAGTTAGAATTTTTGGAATCGGAGTCCACGGCTGAATGATCCTCATCAAAATTGAAATTTAGAGACCAAGATCGAATTCTTTGGTTGGGCAGAAGGCCAGGCTTGATCAAAGCCTAGTTGGGGATTTTGATCGGGCAGGTGGAAAATTAGAGCTTTTGCAAAAGTTGGAATTTTTTAAATCTGTGACCACGGCTGGAATCCCCTCAGAAAAATCGAAGTTTAGAACACAAGATCGAATCTTTTGGATGGGAAGAAGACTGGGCTTTATCAAACCCTAGCTCGGGATCCTGTCCAGAAGATCCAGAAGTTTCAAAGGCAATTTTGAGGGGTCAAATTTTGGAGATTTCAAAATTGAAGTATACCAGCTTGATCATCTCAGCAAGGCACATCTTTTCATCCAATCAGAAGTTTGAAATTCAAAGTTTGAATTTTTATGGTTTCTCTAACAAACCCTAATCCAGCTCCAGATCCAGTCTCAGCAAATCAAAGTGGATTGGGTTAATCCTAGAAGAAAATGAATTGGACGCCTACATAAGTGAAGAAGTTCCAGTTTCAGAGGGAGATGAGGGTAAGGCTTTACATAAGAAGACTACAAGCAATCTCGACAGGTATGACTTGAGGAAATATAGGTATGTGTTTAAATCTATTCATGATTAAGTTTATGATATACATTTGTCTTCATATTCTTAAGGTTAGTACAATCTTGATTAATCTTAGAATTGTCTTATCACCCTAGTAAAAGTATGAATGCATGTGAATGATAGAAGACATTCATTGATTAGGGTTATATGATTGTACTAATGCACTGTGGTATTGTATGAGGATGATGTTGTCCACTAACATGAAAGGTACAAATCAAGTTCTAGATCAAGAACATATGACCATGGTGACATGAAGACAAAGACTCATGGATCACATAGAAGCTCTACTTGCGAGGTATGTATAATTTGGTTCTACAATGGTTAACTTATGAGCTATGCAGGTTACTAGCACAAGTCATTAAAGAGAACAAGAAGACATTATTTGGGTATTTTAGGCATAACTAGCAAGCATGATAATCTAGGTATGTTTTTCCTATATCAAGTTAGAATCCTACCTTGCGTTAGGATATTATACTTTTGTATGAATGATAATGAAAGTTAGAAGTTTAAGTAATCAAGGGTTTATGCATATTATGTTTCTTACTTTGATTGATGATATGACTAACCAGAAGAGTCCTATGGTCAAATAAGATTATGCATGAATAAAAGAAGTCTTCCCTGAAACCTTGAATACTAATGTTTGTGATAAATTACCTGTGTGTGAAATAATCATGACCATACATGTTAAGTTTATTTAGGATCATAATGTTTTGATAGTATTGAGATTATACTAATGGATGTATGATCATGTATGAGATCTTGAGGATGACATTAGTGCACACTTAAGCATGCATAGTGGCCCAGGACGAATATAAGTTCAAGAACAGGTAATCTAGGAAGCAAAGATCAAAAGGGAGCACACTCCAGTAGTTCCTGCAAGGAAGCAAAGATTGAGAGGGAGTCCACCCTACAACTAAATAAAGATAAGTATTTGAATTGTCATTTATTATATGATTACTTAAATGATGTTGTCCAGTCATGTACATACTTATGTTCCTAGATTTAGGATATGTATCATGCATATTAGAAAAGTTGCATTAATGAACAAGATACTACTAATATGGAAGTAATGGGTAAGTGGCCTATGGTACTGTACAACATTCCATTGCTACTTATCTAGAATGAAATCTCTTTTCTAACATGTTGGGAGTTGTGCACACTTTTAACAAATGTTCTGGTAGAGATGGAAGGCATCTAGAAAGTTATGGGATATGGATAAATGTTGTATTGAAGCATGGCTAAGATAATTGCATGACTGTATGACATATGTCTTTATGTGTAAGAATTTGTTCTGAAATCTACGAGATGTTTCTAATCATGCAATTGAACTTGTCTTGTAGGAAAAGATTGTGTACCATCACCTACAAGAGAGACTTGTTTCGAAGAACAAGTGACGAAGACTCGACTACAACATTTGTTCTAGCAATGAAGTTCACTATCTATTGAAGATATTAAAGAATCTGAATTTCCCAGGATCCGGGATGAAGTAATAGAAGAATGCCATGATCGAGGAGTACCATTCGATCATGAAGAATGATGTCTGGGATGTGGTCCCGAGACCGGAAGGGAAGTCTGTTGTGACTTCCAATTGGATCTATAAAATCAAGCATGCTGCAGATGACAGCATAGAAAAATACAAGGTTGAGGAAGGCAATCCAGTGATACTCCTATTGTATGTGGATGACTTGTTTTTGACAGGAAAGAATAGATTGATTGCTGACACGAAGAGGAATCTTGCTGCCGAGTTCGAGATGAAGGACTTGGGCATGATGCATTACTTTCTAGGTATGGAGGTGTGGCAAAGTGCATATGGAATCTTCCTTGGACAAGGGAAGTATGTAGTAGAGATCCTGAAGCGCTTCAGGATGATGGACTACAAGGCCATGTCCACACCTATGGCATCGAACCTAACGCTATTGAGTGATGCTTCATCAGATTCGGTTGATGCCACGATGTATCGTCAGATGATTGGGTCCTTGATGTACCTAACAATCACGAGACCGGATATTTTCTTTGCGGTGAACACCTTGAGCCAGTTCCTGACAGATCCTAGGCATGTGCACCTGATTGTTGTAAAGCATATTCTGAGGTACCTGAAGGGTACAATTGATTATGGGCTCAAGTATGATGCGAATCAAAAGTTTAACCTGGAGGGTTATGTTGATTCAGATTGGGTAGGAAGTGCTGCAGATAGGAAGAGCATTTCGAGGTGCTGCTTCAGTATGGGATCAGGTGTGATCTCTTGGTTTAGTAGGAAGCAGTCCTGCATAGCACTGAGTACAACCGAAGTAGAATATGTCGCAGCTTGTTCGGCTAGTTGTGAGGCAGTATGGCTTAGGAAGCTATTGTTTGAGTTATTTCATCTCCCGTTGGATGCTACTGGTATCTTTTGTGACAACCAAAGTTGTGGGAAGTTGTCTGAGAACCCAGTGTTCCATGATAGGTTGAAGCACATTGAGATCAAATATCACTATATCAGGGATATGGTGTAGAGAGGAGAAGTGAAGCTCCTGTATGTTGCGATGGATGAGCAGGTTGCAGATGTGTTGATGAAACCACTAGCCAGAGTGAAGTTTGAGTACTTCAGAGAGAGGATTGGTGTTCTTTAGATTGAAGATACTTCGAGGAAGAAGTGATGGGACACATTTGCAGGATCCATTCCAAGCATGGTGAGAGGAGGATCCTTCCCATGGATGTGGATGTAAGCGTTGTGTGATGAGCATCAGGACGATGCTCCAATTACTGCTTTGGATATGCATCAATTGGATGCTTTGTATGATCAGTTAGATCATGTATATGTATATGCATCAGGTGGATGCTTTGTATGATCAGTTGGATCATGTGTGATGACATGCATCAAGATGATGCAGTGACGATGATCAAGATGATCATGTGTGATGAGTATCAGGACGATCCTTTGGATGACATGCATCAGGACGATGCAGTGATGATGATCAAGATGATCATGGGTGATGAGTATCAAGATGATACTCTGGATGATATGCATTAGGACGATGCTGTGATGATGATTAGGATGATCATGTACATTAGGATGATGTATGGTGAGTATCAGGTTGATACTCTGTGGCCGTGGACAGGTTATGCATATGAGCATGTAAGTTGACCTGGGAGATCTTGTCGGTCATGTTGCGGCACATAAAGGATCCTGGGGTACTCTTTCGAGGCATTGCTCTGGGAGGACATGTAACTAGACCTGGGAGATCTTGTCGGTCGTGCTGCGGCACATAAAGGATCCTGGGATACTCTTTCGAGGCTTTGTCCTATGGCATATAATAGCACCCTGGGAGATCTGATAGGTTGAGCAGTATGCTCGTAATCAGTCCTGGGATGCTCTTTCGAGGTTTTGCCATGACCACATGTAACTAGACCTGGGAGATCCGATAGGTTGAGAAGTATGCTTGTAATTAGTCCTGGGATGCTCTTTCGAGGTTTTGTGGTGACCATATGTAATACGTCCTGGAGATCCGGACAGGTTGTGCTAGTCACGTAAAAGGTCTCGGATGCTCTTTAGAGATCTTGCTGTGCAAGACACTCTTTTAAGGTTTTGTGGTGGGGGTCACATGTAATATGTCCTGGAGATCTGGACAGGTTGTGCTAGTCACGTAAAAGGCCTCGAATGGTCTTTAGAGATCTTGCTAAGGCAAGACACTCTTTTAAGGTTTTGTGACAGTCACATGTAAGTGGACTTGGGAGATCTTGCCGGTCGTGCTTTGGTATAGAAATGATCCTGGGATACTCTTTCGAGGCATTGTGACGCACATAATAAGTCCTGAGGATTCAACAGTATGGCCAGTGTTGATGAAGAACTACAGGTGGTGGGCCTACATCTAGCATGAAAAAGGGATGGCTTTGTAGAACTTCCTATGACGAGAAGAATTCAGAGATAGCCCAGTGATCGAGATAACGGGTACAGCAGCAGTGATGATGATGATGCTCCGTGAACCAGTGACGATGATCCAGCTCCAGAATTGAAGACTTGTGCCTATATGTATTGATGACTTGTGTCAAGAGAATACCTTCCTAGTTAAGAGGGAGTGTTGATGTATTTGTAACTTCGGAAGATATTCACTTGTATGTTGTATTTGTACTTTATTGTATCCCCAACGGAGATGTATTATTCCTCCGATTGGAAGTGTCGTCAATTGTACTTGCACGTGTCGCAAGTTATATTGTAAGTGTCGTAACTTATACTTGATGGGTTATTAAACCACCTTGATGGAGTCGACCCTGTATGAGTCTTGTGGGTTAAAGGGTTATTAGACCACCCTAGTGGGGTCGGCCCAGTTAGTATTATGTTTAGTGGTGAAGTTGGGGCCGACCTAGTTGGAGTTAAAAGGCAAGTCAAGTTAGTGTATAAATAGAGAGTGTGTCTCTCTCATTTTACACATTCTATTATTCACTCACTTCGCATTAGTGAGAGAAGAGGAGGATGCGCACAAGTGGAGGAGGAGCTTGCTGCTGAAGATATCTATCTCTTGGGTTTGATCATTGTTATCCTTGTATTGATGCTTATTCTGTCTTTGAGGAAGTTGCGAGGTTTTTCACCTTCTTGGTTTTCCCCGGTGAAATGTTTTGTGTCTCTTGTCTTTTATCTCTTATGCTTGATATGTTGTACATGTTGTTCTTTCAGTTAAGATCCTAAATCTATTGAATTAAATGATGAAAAACTAACAATATTATCTCCTTAAGACAATATATCTAAATGAAGGCAAAACGATATAAATACCCCATCATTGCTACTTGATTTCAAAAAATTGACATGGGTAATAGAAGCCATATTAATTATTTGGTGGGTAATATAAGGGTAATATAACCCATTTTCCACCGCAGTTTCTTGCTCCAACTCAGGGCCCTTTGCTGCGATGTTACAGAAGAAGTGGCCTTAGATGGGCTCCCCCCTATGGAGCAAGTAACTAAATATAGAAAAATAGAAAAGAGATTATTTATCGAAGGCATATATATATATGACAACAGACTTTTAAGAAGATGGTTAATAATGCAGATGGTTAAAATTTTTGAATATAAACCATAATGAGAAGTTATGAAGCCATCACATACATATAAAGAATCCCACGTACATATTATAATAACTCGTAACTTTAATTATTTTGTATCAAATCTCAAGAAGTGGTTGAAAGTACAGAAATAAGGAGCAATCATATTAATCTTTAATGAGGTGATAAGAGTTACGAACTAACGAAGAGAATGTGTGATTTAGCAGAGTAATGGTCCCTAAAGAATCCATGAAACTTTCCTATCCAAGGAAGACCTACTTTTCATGAGTTGAATTGTTTATATGCCGACTTGAAACACAGGGCAATCTTTAATGAGGTGATAAGAGTTACGAACTAACGAAGAGAATGTGTGATTTAGCAGAGTAATGGTCCCTAAAGAATCCATGAAACTTTCCTATCCAAGGAAGACCTACTTTTCATGAGTTGAATTGTTTATATGCCGACTTGAAACACGGGGCGGAGCATACAAAACTTTAAATTCCCTGGGTTTCATCCTAATAACTGCTAGATGTACGTCATCTCCCAAGCAGCCTATGCAAATCTCCCAAGACCTTAAAAAATCTAACCACAACAAGAATGAATAATGCTTGAATTAAAGACTCAACAGTCACTCTTTATTAACTGCTATGGTATGTACTGTGTGCTTAGGCAGTGGTGCAATGACAGATGGGGAATGTTTACTAGGTTTTATTTTCAAAATCATGACATAAGTGCATACAGTCACCAGGGTACTCAGCTTAGTTAGAGAGCAAACTAGAAAAAGGAGATCGCATTATTTCGATTGCAGTCAATCCTCTGCAATGATCAGGTTGATCCATGTACTTTTGGTTGTCATTTTAGTTCATGCTTCTGGCTGCATGTGATAGAAATTTATATGATTTCTGTCATTGTTTATCTCTGTTTTTGGCATGGCGGTTCTTGAGAATCAAATTATGTATTCATTCTTACTTTCTTTGTATTTCTCTTACACTGATCTGGCTTTTGTTCGCCTCAACTTATTTCAAATTCATGTCATTATTTCATTTTGAAGTTCTTACAACTGAAAGTAGTGGGAGAGTTTTATGACCTTAATGAAATAAATTAGAAAAAATTGAAATCTGTAATAAATCCCCTGTTAAAGGTGAATATTAAAACTTATCCTTTTTTAATTATCTCAATTCCTAGTAAATCCCCTTTTTTTAATTATCTCAATTCCTAGTAAATCCCCTTTTTTTAATTATCTCAATTCCTAGTAAATCCCCTGTTAAGATGAATGCTTTAAAATCATTTTTTCTTTTACCTGTCACATTCAACTAATGCTTCATATTTAAACCCCAAAGCCAGCTTCAACTTCTAGATTGGAAAAGCTTTTGGTGTAGGTAATGCTTCATATTTAAACCCCAAAGCCAGTTTCAACTTCTAGATTGGAAAAGCTTTTGGTGTAGTTAATCCTCCTGATGGTCGGTGTTGGCGGATATTTCTACCCTATAGTCAGGAAACTAAACTATCAACTTGGTTGGTGTGACAGGTAAGTGCATTGATGCTATTACAGAGACATTTACAAAAATAAAGAGGTTGTAGATATAGGAAACATACCTTTAATCGAAGTCTGATCCTTGCCTTGACTTGATCCTGTGTTCCACTTCCAAATCTACCTTTCCTTCAGCAAACCTGCAACAACAATACCTTTCTCAAAACATTTTGGGCAATAAATAAATCTTGAAAGAAACAAAAGTTATGTTTAACATTCAGCATTGACCAAAATAAATCCAACTTAAGATGCCATTTGATAAAACATTCAAATTGGAACAAGAAAACACTTCAGCCTTTATTTGTCAAAAGTAGAATGCAGTACAAATATACCTGACAATGAAGCAGGCTCCTGCAACTAGATTCTGGGCTCTGGCTTTCTTCTGGCTTGGATATATTCTGCAACAACTTCTCCAATGCAAGCTTCTTCAAAGTTTTTCCATTAATCAATCTCACTAACTCCAATTTCTAACCCTTCTCCTTTAACCTTCTTGGTATTTATAGGTTCAAAGAAGCAGTTCAGGTCGAGATGTAGTTATGGAGGAAGTTGGGGGAGTTAGGAAACTTCCATCAACTAATCCTCCTCGATAAATTAATATATTTTTTAATCATCTTTTAAGATATACGCGACTATTACTCAGTGGAGTAGCGTATAGGGCGCTACCCTATTGTTTAACAACTAGCGCTCATTCAGTTTTAAATGTCGAGCGCTACTTTGCTAAGAAGGAGTAGCGTATATATTGATATGGGCGCTACTATTATACACTGGAGTCGCGTATGGGCGCTAGTCTCTTTAAGTGGAGTAGCGCTCATAACTCAAAATGATATTTTTGTATGTTTTCCAGTATTTTCAGGAAATGGAATGAGTTGTCATATGGTTCAAGGTCAACATGCTCCTCCATCCAAATTGTCCTTTTGTGTGATCAGCAGCTCAGGGTGATCACGGACGGAGAGGTGCAATTTTGACCTATAACAGATGCCCCCTAATGTATGAGTCAGATGGAAACGATGGCCGAAATACATTACAATCCAAAGCCAGAGGAGGAGCACAAAACCGCAGAACAAGTCGCAAGAAACCTGCAACAAAGATCAAGGTCAGCGAGCAATTACATTGATGACATCTTATAGATGTGTAGTGTGATACAACATGATCTCCGATACATAACAAGGAGATGTATATAAAAGCATGGCCACTTGAAATACAAGCGTGGATCCATGTCAAACTGAGAGATCATATCCATAACAACAAACTGGATCTATGTCTCATGGAGAGCCGAATATGAGTGAGGCTCAGTCTTGCGCAACTTGGGTGATAACAAAATGAGGTAATGTCATCAACAAATCCCAAGGTCTTCATCCCACAATAACCCTAGGTACAAACCCAAACCATGTGAATAGATGAGTTGATAGTCGAACATGGAGGGCATCGTTTGATTACCGGTCATTGATGTATACCGTTAACAAACGTGAGGACTTCCACCGATAATGATGATGGGGTCCAAGGTACCAAGTACGATTCGCCAAATGTGAATAGATGGAATTGGAGTCGAACACTTGGGAATCCTGTCGAAGAAGAGACATTGATGTATTCTCATCATTCAATAGCGAGGAAAATTGCCACTGGTGACTGCAATATCCAAGGTACTAACCGAAACTCTAAACTTCAATCCCAGAATAATGATTTGGTGTCGATGGGAAGAAGTCCGTTGGAAGGGAGGCCTTAAGGCATCCTCCATCATCCAACTCGAGGAACACTCAACTGGTAAGAGCTGATATGGAATAATATGCAACAATACTGACACTAGGAAGGCCGACACATGAGGTCAAGGTAAACTGCAGAATGGCCGACACAGGGTATATCCTTGAACAGTGAGCACGACACAAAGTGGCTTAGGCAGTTTCTGACATAATGGGGTAAATAAGTCTGAAATGTAAGAGACATTAATAGACCCTCCATATGGTTGGAAGAATAACCAACCGGGGGAGTAAATAACTCGGAGGAAAGGTTCACCCTGAGGCCAAAAACTACACCCAACTGACAAGATAGACTCAAGTAGGTGTTATGTTCAAGGATAGAACTTGACGAAAACTGCCTTTGACAATGAAGATATGATATGTTTTCCCGTTCCTTATTCTTTTTAGATAAAAGAATACCCTTCTTGTGGATTTAATGAGTCCAAGAAAGAATGAAAACTCAATATGTCCAACCATGTAAATAATTTAACAAGCCCATGGGAGGAAGACTCAGTGCCTTCTTCATAATTTAAAGAGTTCGAAGAAGAGATAGAATATTACTCTATATGTACTGATCTCTAGATTTTAATATCGAGCCGAGATCTGTTCTTGCTCGCCGGTGTTTTCAATTTTAAGGAGTCTGAAAAACTTAAACAATAACTCCATATATCTGCTCATGGATTTTAATATCGAGCCCAAGCAGATTAATGCTCGCCGGTGTTTTCCTGTTTATACAGTCTGAAAAACTTAAACAATCCTCTTTTCACCTATCCATGGATTTTATATTGAGCCCGGATTGGTCTGTGCTCGAAGGTGTTTTCTTGTTTATAGAGTTGAAAAACTTAAACAGTCCTCTACTTACCCTCTCGTGGATTTCACATCGAGCTCGAGTAGGTGAATGCTCGCTTGGTATTTTCATGTTTAGAGAGTCTGAAAACCCTAAAGAGAGACTCCAACAGGTCCTTTTTCGTACAGTTAGTCTCCTCCCACCGAAAAAGTATAAAACAATGAAAGGAGAACTCTTCTAGCGCATACAGGAGTATACCTAGAGTATACCTTTTCCGTAGTTAATCCACTGAGGCCCGGAAAAGGGGTAATTCTATACCTGAGTGGATGAGCCTTCGGATACTTTAACGAGCTCGAAGAGGACAAGTTTGCTCGGCAATCTTGTTTAGGTTTAAATAGTCCAAACAAGAGCTTAAAATGACTTAAAGGTCAGCTTCTAGGATCGTAGCTTCATCCCCTGCCAAAACTAGGTTTTCAACAAAATATTAGTCGATGCCGCAAAAATCTTAAATGATATATGAATTTGGAATGTTTAGCTAACTGACAAGGTCTATCATCAAGAAATTTGAGCTTAGGAGACGAATCCGACAACAATTGAGTGAAAATTGAACTTGGATCAGTGTTATACCTTATTTTGTGTTTCAATTGATTAATTAGGGTTTTTTAAAATTTTTGAAAACTATGGAAAATTAAAATTATGGGTAAAAATCAAAATCCAATTTTATATATAATTTCATTGTTAAAAAATCAATTTTCATTTTGTGTTGTAGGGCAAAAAATTGGGGCAACTTTTGCAAATTTCCAATCTCCATTGCGATCAAATCGAGCATCCAACCACCAAACTTCCTCCACCAAGTAAGTAGAATTCTCCCTATCTTGCATTTCAATGGTTTATTTTTAAATTTTTGAGCAAAAATGGCTTGTAACGCGATGCTCATAAGGTTTTATGCGCGGGCGCTACTATGTATACACAAGAGTAGCGTACAAACCCAATGGGCGCTACTTTGCTCAAACAGAGTAGCACCTACACGCTATTGTGTAGTATACACAGTAGCGTACATACTTGCAAAGCCACTTTCAAGCGCCGAGACTCAAAATTTTTGGGGTTTTTGTGCAGGATGGTCTTACAATGGAGGGAAAGGGAGCATGAAGACATGGATAGGCTAGCCATGCAAGACCCGGCTACCCTCCATGCGCTTCGAAGATGCAGTTTGTTGAAATTTTATCGAACCGTAAACATGCGGGCACTAAACAAGCTGTTTCAGAGATTGATTCAGTATTGGGATGTCGATACTAATACCTTCATCATTCGGGGGCAAACTCTTGAGCTTACCGTTGAGGATATATACTTTATTACTGGTCTCTCAAGGAGAGGAGACGTAATCAATCTGAAAGGGACATCTCGTTTGGGTGCACGATCAGTGCAAGAATATGTAAATACATACTGTGTTGCCGGAGCACAAAAATCGGGAAGCCAAGTCCTTATTTAAACTATTGATGGTCTCCCGCTGAAAGTGATAGTGAGCATGATCAACCGGGTAAGCGGTAGTGCATCACAACACTTAGCTTCCAGGCATGCGATGCATATTGGTGTACAGTGCTTGCACGGTCATGTTTATGATTGGAGTACTAGCTTGTTGGCAAACATGAAGTATCAATTGACAAGTTGCAAATCCGGCAGTATGAAGAATTTTGGGTACGGAAGTATCTTGTGTACTTTCTTCTTCGAGAGGATGCCTGCTATTAGCTTGGGGATGCCTCTACCACAGGTTAACCCCTGTGAGCCCAGACTAGGCCATTGGGGTGACATTTTCCTCCGCCAAGGTGGTGGGGAAAGTCACTATTGTTACCATACAGATGACTTCTGGGGGTGGTGGGAGAGGCAGGTTCCCGCTTTTGAGCAATTTCCCTATGCTGGATTGGATTTCCGTCACGATCCAGAGCTGGTGCTTTCGCCACGTGGAGCCTGGGGAGATATTGGTATGTTTAATTTTTGAGAATTTATTTAATTTTTTCAAACTTTTCAAGTATTTGATTTTTATGAATGAGTTTCGAAGTTCTAATCAAGTGTCATATGTAGATGTTGGGCCTGTTCATCCTGAGGGCCATCCTACCATTTATGTGAGGCCAGCTGATATTTCCACAGCGGATGCTATGTTGGGAACCCTGGAGAGGAAAATGAGTCGGTTGACTCATGATATTCCTGCATGCCGCATGGACTAGATACCTGTTGACATGCAGGAAGATGTTGTTGGGGTGCCCCCAGCATGGCTTAGGTTACTGCGTAGGGTTGCTAGACTAGTGATATGCTATCGCAATGTGGTAGATGATGAGGAGGTCCCTCCTTCTCCGTAGGAGAAGAAAAACATTATATGTATATATTTTTGAGGCTACCATGCCCAGCTTTTGTACTTTTATGACTTGACTTGAGAGACTCATGACTCAAAAACTCATATTTTTTGATACGGTACCAGTTATATATACAGTATCGGTTATTTACATGTGTATGCGTTTAAATTTTATGTGTGGAATGTTGTTTACAATGTATGATGCAAATGCAATTCTAACACATAGTTTGCTAATGAATCAGCTAAAGTGTTTAAACTTCTTGGAATGTGTTCATATCTGATAGAATGAAATTGTCTTTCCAATAGTCTAACTCGTAGAAACTGACGTAGCAATCCTGGATCTCTGATCCGATAGACACCTGTTAACTGAAATACAATTAGTTGTGAGTCAAGCCTTACCTCCAGGTACGAAATGCCATGACTGAGAGCATCTCGTAGAAGTTCTATAACTGCACTGTATTCAGCCACATTATTCATGGTAGGTCCCAAACAAACCCCCCCCCCGAAGAAACAAGTTGGTCAGCGGGTGAATAAATGACCCAAGCTGCTGCAGCCAACTGACAGGTGTGGTGGCTGGCGCCATCAGCAAATCCTAGGAAATGTGCGGTTGACATCTGGTACACGAAACGAAACACACACATAAGATCACCTAACGAGCATAACAAAACTAACTTTACAAAAATATACAGCTATGTTACAAGAAAAAGTATTTCAGCCTAAGCATAATACTTCTTCAGGTAGGGTCAATGCCTGGATCCTCCTTAGGAGGCCGGGCAAATTTGTTATGGAACTCACGGAAAAGATTGGTATATGGGATGATCTCGTCGAGATAACATCCCGTTTCAAAGAAAATGTTTCCGTTGACCCCAGTGAAAATGTTCACCAACGAGGTATGTACTCTATTTGCTTCAACAATGGCAACTTGTGAAGGAGTGAGACCAGTATTCTCATCGGGTGGTGAACAAAATTCACCTCTCTCTAATAAGTGAAGAAAAGGAAATAAGAAGGACACGCGATTTATATGTTCACGAGGATGGTCCGGGTCATTCAAGGCTTCTAACATTTCCTCATCAGAAGGTAAAGTAATTCCTGAACTGTCGAGAGAATGGATTGGTTCAGGTGTCTGAGTAGTGGCACAATCCATGTTTGACTCTACAGACACTGACGGAGTCAATATATCTTTTGTTGTAGTTTGATAAGAATCTAAGTGAGTGACTTCTACAACAGGGATGGGCACGGAGGGATTTGTATTAGTTGGGAGAAACTCGGAATCAGTTGTTGAGCTAACCATAGGAGTTTCAGACGATGAGCATCCCTCAGTACCAATAAATAAAGTAGGAGCGGGTAGGTCAAAAGTGCCAATTAGCGATCCAAAAAGTCCTGCTCCTAAACTCTCGCTAACTGGGGTGGTTTGATCAATCAAAGGAACCGTAGTTTCCGAAGAAGTCTGGTGTTTTCCTTGAGTGAAAGAAAGTTGATCGAATGTAACGATCTTACCTTCAAATGGGAACATAACCACTCGAAAAACTGCCGATGCTATAGCTTGCATGGCATAAGTCCAACTCCTTCCCAATAACATATTGTAATCGAGCGGAGCGTCCAGAACTTCTATCTCAACTGCAACTGTCTTACCGGCCAAAGTGACATTAAATGATGGCAAAAATCCATGTGGACGGAAAGTTCTGCCATCAAATGCAGTAAGCATTGTGTTGGAAGGGACTAACTCAGGAGAACCTAGAGCTTTCCAACAGGAAATTGACATTACGCAAGTCGGCGCTCCCTCATCTACTACAGCTCGTCTAATGGTCATTGGACCATGAACGACCTCAATCTGAAGGGAAACGTGATAGGGAAACCGGTATTTGACATCAGTCATGTCAAATCGCGCAGACATGTTGGAAGACTCCATACTCCCAATAGCTGCCAGAAGTGCATTTCGTTGCAATGGACAACTCTGCAAGACTTCCAGAGTAGACATGGAACAAGGGGTTTGGGCTAGATCTTCAACCACATTGTAGTTGGAAGCAGCCCGTGTGTTGGGATTGTGCGATGCCCTCTTCAAGACACCTTTCGGGATCTTGGGCATTGGGTCCACAGGTATGTGGAGTGGAGTGGAGGATTTAGGAACCTCCTTATCCTTTCTCTGCGTTTCCGGGGTATAGTTCTTGGCTCTAGTTTGCAAAAGCGCATCTGAGTTAACCATATTTATAAATGTTTGATCAACCGAAGCGTGCGAAGTGCCCCCAGTTTTGGAGGTGCCAGAAGTTGAGCCTTTCCCTTTAAGAAATGGATCTTTCAAAACGGCAGGCTTCTTTTCTCTTAAAAGCTTCTGGGCTTCTTCTAGTAGAGGGCATTGATGAGTAAGGTGGTTCTGCTTGCAAAGTTTACAAGGGAACCTAACCTTCTTTTCCTCCTTGTTACCCTCTTCAGCATTGTCTTTTTTGGGCTTTTGTTGGTTCCCCTCTTCTTTCTTTCCCTTCTTTTTGTTGTTGGGCTGCCGAGGGCCCTTTTGATTATTCTGAACCTGATTAACAGATTTAGAAGTAGAAGGAGAGGTTGTGACGGAAGCAATGTCTGCAGTCGAATGTTTGACAGTTAAGGCTTGGACCTGTTTGGTCAGTGCTTCGAAGGCTGCAGAGTTAACTGAACCCACTATGCCGTCAACATGTGGTCCAGGTTTGGGTCTACTCAGATCAGTGTTTGATCTCGGTGCGTCAGGTATAATCTCGTACAGTAAACCAGATTGTGCGTATACAAGGTCTAACTGTTGAGTCCTTAAGATGGCTTCTTCTTCATTGGAAACTCCAGATGTCGCTACTTCCTTAGAAATATAAGGAAGGAGTGATTTCAAGTACCACTCAAGCAGGAACTCTGGAGGAATGTTGGCCTTTATGATCCTTTTCCGTCTTCGCCACTCCTGAATGTGGTCAGATAAGTGAGTGGCTTTGTTTTGTCTAAAAGTAGACAAAAGTTCTGTTCCGGCATCATACCGAACAGGAAGTTGGAAATGGTTCAAAAAGACGGTTGCTAGATCCCCAAAACTAGATCAAGTAGCTGCAGGTAACTCAATGTACCATTTGGCTGCGGGACCAGTTAAGGTCCTTTGAAACAATCTCAATCTGATGGAATCCTCATTCAATGAATTTGAAGAACACCACAAGTGAAAGGTAGTGACATGGTCACCAGGATCTTCACTAGCTTTGCCTTCGAATTTTGGAATATCCGAAGGTAATTTGGTGGGAACTGATGGCCACGTGGCATTATGACACACAGGATCATTTGTCAGTTTAGAAAGGTCTGGAAAATTTAAAGTTGCCAGAAAGGGTAGACGAGGCCGGTAAGATGAAGCTTGATAAGGGGAACCACCCATAGTTTGTCCCATGAATTGTTGGTAGGGGTTGCCCCCAGCCATCTGGTGATAAGGGTTTCCCTCGGCCATGTGCTGATAGGAGTTTCCACCTACCAACTGTTGATAGGGGTTGCCCCCAATTAACTGTTGGTAGGGGTTGCCCCCAGGTATTTGTTGGTAGGGGTTGCCCCCTGCCAACTGTTGTTGTTGTACGAAAGAGTTATTAAAATTTCCCCACCCATATGAGAGCGGATTAGTGCTTTGATGGTTCGTCCACTGTGGCTGGGTGTTAGCCCCGCCATATTGCTGGTTGAAGATGTTGCCCCCTCCCCTTGAAAATAGGGAAAAAGGAATGTTACTTGCAGGCATGCTACCCTGATTAAAGTTAGGGCCTACAAAGGTGTTGAAACCAGTAGAAGCTGATGTGGACGGTGCAGTCATGGTACCCATGACTGGCATGTTTGCAGAAGCACTTGGTCCTACCACAGGTGTGGAAAC
Source organism: Larix kaempferi (assembly GCA_027924585.1). Taxonomy (NCBI): domain Eukaryota; kingdom Viridiplantae; phylum Streptophyta; class Pinopsida; order Pinales; family Pinaceae; genus Larix; species Larix kaempferi. Next base: position 173,587 of record BSBM01000187.1, read on the forward strand.
CCAAGTACTAGGAATCTCATATAAAGGTTGGGACGTAGAAGGTGTTGCACAGTTGGCCGTACTGCTAGGTCCAACAGTAGGTGTAGGAATAGATGCCATCGTTGTAAAACTAGGCATACCTAAAGTACTAGTGTTGAAACTAAAAGATGGAGTAGGCACGGATGTGGTTTGTGCCTGACTAGGTGTAGCAGTAAAAGAAAGGTTAATTGTGCTGGTATTCATACCTAAAGTGGGAGTTTGGGGAACCCCTTGGTCACCTCCTATGTTAGACATCAGATGTTCGGGAAAAGGAAGATCTGCACTGAAAAGGGGCTGTTGGAAACCAACAGGTGACAGAAGCGGAATTCTAGTATTAGTTAAGGGAGGATTGAAAGGAGTGCTATACTCCGCGGAAGTAAGATCTTCCACCTCAACAGTACTAAAGTGTTGCTGATCTGTGGTACCTGGTAGTGGTTCCTCAGGAACCTCAATTTCAAGGTTTTCTGTTATAAGTATTTCTTCAAGCAATTCTATTTCAGAGGTAATTTCTGAAGAAATACCGGAGTTTACCCGCTGTCTTCTAGCTGGTTGTATAGGTTCTGTTCTAACAGGTGGAAGGTTCTGAATCCTTTTCGATCTACGGAGTTGTTGATTCTCCGTGATTATAAATATAAAATAACAAACTAGAACCTAGTTTCCACTATGACTAGGGGGCAAACAGCACACCAACTAAAAAATTCCTAAGTATACAAACCAGTCAAACAAAGGTGCCTTCCGGAGAAGAGTCTGGGATGATGAGGGCCCAGAACAGATCAACGAAGGAAGAAAGACAGTTACCCGGGGTCCACAATACAATGACTAAGGGTGCAAGCGCTGGAATCACCCAACCTCCCTCCCAAAGACCTGCACGGGGTTTCCTCCCACGTCTGTCTTAGGTACAGCAGATATACCCTCTGCTGTCACCTATGTAAGAACCTAGAAGTCTGATACTATGGATACCACAACACCGAAAATTCTTGGGGGAACAGTCACCGGTCGAATCAGAAAGCGTGGGCAGGGTAGCTAAGCCCGAAACTTGAAAGAGTCCCCAATACGCAATCCGATCCTGGCGTATGCTCGAACAGTAAGTAGGAGGAGTATTCCCACAAACTGATCTCGCAATGACCTACTGCATATGCTCCCAGGAAATTTTTGAGTGAGGTGGGTTTACCTATGATAGTCTCACTACGATTGTTGCGCAATGTGTGATCTTGGGTGGTTTAAGGTGATTTAAACCCAAGACCCTAACCAAAACTAGTTGGTGTAGTGTACCCTAAAAAGAAAAAGTTTCTAGTTCATTTTATTAACAAATTTTAGGGCTTTTATTACGCAAAAGGGATAGTGAGTGTGTGAGCGTGGTTATAACAAGAAAACAAAAGTGCAAATATAATTCAATCTTTCCTACAACAAAACTTTTTCATTTTTTCATCTACTTCTTTTTTCAAAACTGAAAACCTAAGCAAACTTACTTTAAAAAAAAAAAAAAAAAATTGTTTTCTTTTTTAAACTATACAAAATATGCTAAGTTATTTTGCAATGACAAAGACAAGTTCTATTTTAACTTAAAGTACCAAATTTTTTTTTTTGCTTTTTCAATAAACGAAAAGAACTATGCAAAAAAATGGAAATCCAAATAAAACTTTTTATGCAAAGTGTGTAAGTATGGCTAAAAGTTCTTAGGCCTAAAGTTGTTGAAACCCTAACTCAAGAAAGACTTGTTCTACAGGTTTTTTACTAAGAAAAAGCCTATAAACTTGGACATCTAGTGGGAGAAAAAAAAGGAGAGAAACACCAAAGGAATGACCTAAAGTGTCTAGCCCTAGCAAGACCACGAAGCCAAGTATAAGTAGACAAGCAAGCTGCCTTACTAACACAAAGAAACTGAGAGGTGAAACTAGCCTACAGCTATTTAAAAAGCACTTGTAACCAACAGAAGACTATGAGTCCAGGAAGAATGAAACTTGACCAAAAAGAAGACACCCTAGAAGCTCTACCAAAGACCAAACCCTAAACAAAGGACGGGGGTAGTAGAGAGTAGACAACTTCACCACAAACAACAGACACAGGAGTGTACAGGTTTGTAAACGGGCAACAAGCAGTCAGGGTCTAAAAAAAGTGAAAGTGTTCGTCACCAAACACCACCAAGTCTTCCAAAAAGTCAATAAAAAGTCCCAAAAATTCCAAAGGTCAACAAGTGGTTTAAAAGATGGAAAGAACTTCAAGAGAAGGTTCTATGGCTTAAGTAACAGTTAAAAACTCATGCAACAGTCCACAGGATCCCACAACAAAGTTAGCAAATCACCACAGGGCTAAAACACAAGCAAACCAAAAATTGACTGCTTCAGGAAATGTACTCTATTGTGTAGTAGAGCAACTTGCGCCCAAACAGAAACGGGCGCTACTGTATATATGGCACAATAGCGTATGGGCACTACTGTATCTATATCAGAGTAGCGCTCATATTGTAGCTAGGGTTTTACCCCTAGCTTGTGCCAATGAGCACCTACTAAGGAGAATGGACTCCTTAGTAGCAGTTCAGTATATTAAACTAATTAAGCTAAAACAACAATTAACAAACTACTCTAAACATTGCATGAGACATAAATGAAAGATGTAAAAAATGGTTTTATATTAATGTTACCTTGGGTGTCAAGGTTTGATGAAGCCCTTTGCAGTGTCCAAGAGGATGCTCCAAGCTTCAAGAATGCTCCTTCTCCTTCTCCAATGTTGGGAATGGGCCAAAGGTGGCTCTCAAGGTGAAAATAGTTCAAAGGTGAACTAGGGTTTCGAGAGAGATTTTGGCAGAGTAAGGGTGCTTGTGATTGTGGATATGAAATAAGGGATCTCCATCACCTATTTATAGTTTTTTGGTGGTGGAGTGCTGGCCCATGGTTTTGGGAAACACATGGTTTTAGGCAGCTGTATAGGGTTTTTTCCTCCTTTTCCTCATTATTTTATATTTTTTATTCCCTTTTTAGGGGATTTTTGCTATTTTTGGAGGAAAAGGGGGTTTTTTAGCCTTTTTTAGGCTATTTTGAGGGTTTTATGGCCTTTTGGAGGCATTTTAGGCCTTTTGGAGGCTTTTTAATGGGATTTTTTGGGATTTTTAATGGAAATATGGTAGGAAAATGGACAAATGGGCCATAAAATGTGGTAAATGAGCTAGTGAGCACTTTTTGGGTGTTAACAGATTGCCCCCTGATGTGCGAGGGCAGGAGCTCATCGTATGGCCGATGGACATCATAAGTCATGAATGGTTTTCCTGGGTGTGGAGAGAAGAGAAGAAACACACTGATGCCCGGAACAACGATCCCGAACAACTGCAAGAACAAAAAGTACATAACCTCAATAATGGATGAGGAATCATCTGATCATATGGACGAGGCGGGCATACCCATGCTCGTATCAGGATATAACATAATAACAATGGGGTCCAAAAAATGGGGACCTGAAATATACATGACCTCAAATACTGAATGAGGAATAATCTCAATATACGGACAAGGCGGGCATACCCATGCTCGTATCAAGATACATAAACAGAACTGTGAGGCCCGAAAAGGGGGACCTGTAAGATACATAACCACTGTGTACATCATAAGGGTCCAGAGGGGACACAAAATCTGGGACATACTGCTGAGCTGATCATGTGTGAACTGAATAAATGGTGCACTGGAACAATCAACAGTGCTACTGAGTGTGGTACCAAAGGAACTGATGAGCTGCTGGATCATAATGACTGGGGTCATACTCTCCATGGTACACTGGACTGGAACTGAAATGGGTACTCAAGGAAGCATATAGCTGGATGGCTTCCGACTACAATCGCCAACGCAACCCGGACATCCACGGGAACAGATAACTGGGTGTTCCGAAGTGACTCACCAATGTGCTAGAGTCGGGGGAAATCCGGGGTCTTCGACTAAAAACTGATGGGATATAATCCTACGCGATCCTCAACGATGCGATCAAGGTGCTGAGGTCGAGCATGTGAGGAACAACCACTCGGAGAGGCAATGATGACTCCTCTCAGAATGATCCGTAGGCACTTACCACAGATGGTGATAAGTCCAAGGCGTAGGGACCTCTGGGCCTATCCTCTGGAATAGAGGAGCTGTCGTCGACAGAGGGAGACCTGCAACTATCAAGGCAATGATGTTTCCTTGACAGGAGCGCGAGGTAAACAACCGAAATGTGATAGTACTGATGGTAGGACTGACAAACTGTGGAGGGATAACTGGGCAAGTAGAGTGGGTGGACTCAAACTTCCTTTGTTCAGAGTATGATACTGGGAATGATCTGGCAGCATATGAAACTGACTGAGGGGAAAGGGATCATAGCTGTATTGGCTCTGGGGAGGTGACTAGGCTGAGGGAGACTCAAGCTGGTATAAAATGGCAGGAGACTGCAGAATACTCTGAACAAAGGCGACCTGATTGGGGGTGCTGCCGAGATGATCGATCACGGTGCCAGGAGGCACGGGAGGGGACTTCTTCATGGGTTAAGGAACTAGAAGAAGCTTGTGTAAAATGATACTGTCGTGTGGATTTTACGAGCCCAGGACAGTTCATGCTCGTGATTGCTTTCAATTTTAAGGAGTCTGAAAGCGATAAGAAGACTCTGAAATGATGGAATGGTACTGTCGTGTGGATTTAACGAGCCCAGGACAGTGCATGCTCATGGTTGCTTTCAATTTTAGAGAGTCTGAAAGCAAGTAAGAAGACTCCAGGGGGTTGCTTTTTCGTAGATTTAGTCTCCAAGGCCCAAAGAAGCATAAAAGGATGCAATGAAGAACTCTTCTAGCCGGTGTGACTAGAGTATTCCTTTTTCGTAATTAGTCTACCAGGTCCGGAAAAGGGTTAAACTTATACCAGATAGACGCCCTTTCAGGTACTTTAACGAGCATGAAAGGAAGCAAGATTGCTCGACGATCTTTTCATTCTTTTAGGAGTCAGAAAAGAGCTTAACGGAAACTCCCTAAGTGCCTTTTTCGTAAAGGACTTGTCCGGCCCGAAAAAGGGATAAAATTATACCGAACAAAAGGAATGGCCAGGCAAGGAGGAAGTGTTCAATCACGGAACAGTAATGATGACCAAGAACGAGGGTAGTGGGGAACACTGATGGGCCTCCTTGCGGGGTAGATGAAATGGTGGCAAAATAACGAAACATTTGCAGTATGACAGGAGTGAATGGCTCATGTAAAAATGTGGAACAATTCGATGGCGACCGATGTGGCGCGCAAACCGAGGCCGCAAGGTGTTGGGACACAATGTTGAAATTGTACCAAGTGAGAGCGAGAAATGATCTCAAGCATCATCACGAGCTCGGAAAAATGAATCCGGCGATATAAAGGATGTTAAAAACGGGTAACGGCCGATGTGGCACGCACACCTAGGTGACTGGGGCATTTTGGAAAATGCCCGGAAAATCTGGAGGTGAGAGCGAGAAATGATCTCAAGCATCGTCACCAGCTCGGAAAAATGAATCTGATGATATAAAACATGTGAAAAACGGAGAACGGATGATGTGGCACGCAAACCGAGGCGACTAGTGGCATCTGGACACAATGTTGATATTGGTCCCGGTGAGAGCGAGAAATGATCTCAAGCATCATCACGAGCGTGGAAATATGAATCCGACAGTGCAAATGGTGCAAAAAACGGAGGTCATAAGGACTCCGGAATGGTCAAAGGAAAGAACTATGCGTATCAAATCCAATGTACAAGTGACACGTGACCTCAAAAATGGTTGAGATCACAAATGTGAAAAAGTGAGCAGGGTTAATGACTTGCCCCCATGCTATGTGCATGGGGTTTGTGATTATGGATCACATATGTGTGGGTTTGAACAATGGGTTCATTGACGTGCTGAGATAGATGTGATAGGGAAGGTTCAAAATGATTGATCATGCCCCCTATCCCAGGGTCGAGAGAATCTATTATGCCCCTTGACTCAGAGGTGTCAAGGTGGTGCTCTATGATGGCGGGGTTAAGACCAGGCATTTCGGTATAGGACCAAGCAAAGACATCACGGAATTCTTTGAAAAGGTTTGTGTAGTCCTCAATCTCTTGTTTACTGCAGAATGCTCCTAAAGTAATGAGTTCAGGGGCACATCCTGGAGCAGCGATATCAACTTGGATGACAGGTGAGATGTTGGCCATGTTACCTTCCTCGAAGGCATCCGGAGCAGGAATAGGGTCCTTGAACCAGTCGACCTTGGTGGGGAGGAAGTCTTTGGATTCAACCGCGTATTGGGTAGCGGTGCTAGAGGAGGATTCTTCTGGGATGAAATAGGAACGGTGGTGCATATCATCCCAAGGATAATCCGGGGCAGTAAGGGCCTCAAGAATCTCGTCATCAGTACGGAAAGTGTGCGTCGTCAAATCGTTTGACGAGGGGGTAGTGGTGTAAGAGAAGTTGTTGCTTCTTTTTAAGCCTTTTTTAGGCTATTTTGAGGGTTTTATGGCCTTTTGGAGGCATTTTAGGCCTTTTGGAGGCTTTTTAATGGGATTTTTTGGGATTTTTAATGGAAATATGGTAGGAAAATGGACAAATGGGCCATAAAATGTGGTAAATGAGCTAGTGAGCACTTTTTGGGTGTTAACACATATCTCTAAGACTTGAAAACTGACTCTGGAAGGTATCAAAAACTGATGAAAGCAGGCAAGAAACAAACAAGGGCTACCTATAAAGTTTCTTGGCACATCAAAGAAGTCGAAACTAACTGAGAAGACACACAAGAATGATGTTTCCTAAAGCCAAAAACTCTATTTCCCCAGCGGAGTCGCGAGTCTGTTGGCGGATATTTCTACCCTATAGTCAGGAAACTAAACTATCAACTTGGTTGGGGTGACAGGTAAGTGCATTGATGCTATTACAGAGACATTTACAAAAAGAAAGAGGTTGTAGATATAGGGAACATACCTTTAATCCAAGTCTGATCCTTGCCTTGAATTGATCCTGTGTTCCACTTCCAAATCTACCTTTCCTTCAGCAAACCTGCAACAACAATACCTTTCTCAAAACATTTTGGGCAATAAATAAAGCTTGAAAGAAACAAAAGTTATGTTTAACATTCAGCATTGACCAAAATAAATCCAACTTAAGATGCCATTTGATAAAACATTCAAATTGGAACAAGAAAACACTTCAACCTTTATTTGTCAAAAGTAGAATGCAGTACAAATATACCTGACAATGAAGCAGGCTCCTGCAACTAGATTCTGGGCTCTGGCTTTCTTCTGGCTTGGATATCTTCTGCAACAACTTCTCCAATGCAAGCTTCTTCAAAGTTTTTCTATTAATCAATCTCACTAACTCCAATTTCTAACCCTTCTCCTTTAACCTTCTTGGTATTTATAGGTTCAAAGAAGCAGTTCAGGTCGAGATGTAGTTATGGAGGAAGTTGGGGGAGTTAGGAAACTGCCATCAACTAATCCTCCTCAATAAATTAATATATTTTTTAATCATCTTTTAAGATATACTCGACTATTACTCAGTGGAGTAGCGTATAGGGCGCTACCCTATTGTTTAACAACTAGCGCTCATTCAGTTTTAAATGTCGAGCGCTACTTTGCTAAGAAGGAGTAGCGTATATATTGATATGGGCGCTACTATTATACACTGGAGTCGCGTATGGGCGCTAGTCTCTTTAAGTGGAGTAGCGCTCATACCTCAAAATGATATTTTTGTATGTTTTCTAGTATTTTCAGGAAATGGGATGAGTTGTCATATGGTTCAAGGTCAACATGCTCCTCCATCCAAATTGTCCTTTTGTGTGATCAGCAACTCAGGGTGATCACGGACGGAGAGGTGCAATTTTGACCTATAACAGTTGGGTCTTCGCCATCCTTCCTTGTCCGATGCTGACAAGTAGTTCCTTCCTCCCCCTTCTTAATTACCTTTTCCAGGTTCTTTGAATATACACCATAAAATCCAAGGATTAAATGTTTTTAAGAGTTCTGTAAATTTAAATCTATAGTGGAAAATAAAGCAAGAGGAAGAACAAGTGTCTCGATACTAATGTCAGAGATAAATATGGGTTTGTTTAGTGGAACGTATACTCTGATTTTATGAGTCAAAGCAACAATGAAACGCGGTTCATTAATTCATTGAAAGCATTGTCCTTAAAACATGAGGGACGGGCTTTGGAAACATTAGTAAAGTAGCTTAGATGTCATCTTTAGCTGGAAGGTTCTTCCTTACTGCTAAGATTATGCTACTATGCTGCTGTTCATTTTTGACATCCCTAATGCTGACAGCTCAAGCATCATTCTTCCTTTTTCATGGTTTGTCTGAAATTTCAGGGAATGTTTTGAAGTAAAGAAGTAGTGGTTCTACTGTTTTATGCTTGAAAGCATGTTTTTAGGTTTCAGGCAACAACCCAAGCTTCCTTTGTGATTAATGCCCTGATTTTCCATGCCTAAGTAGATTCTACTGTTTGTCTTGGGGTATATATGTTAGTTGTGCCTGACGAATCTACAAAGATTGATCTCATCAAAGTTGGTTTGCAACTACCACCCGCTAATAGACCATAATGACTTGTCAAATGACAAAAATGTTTGCATATCATCAGAACAAAGAAGTTTCATGCCACCTCAACAAAATTGTGATGTACAGAGTCACTATACAGACCCTTCTAGAGTAGCTATTGGATGCTCAATTCCCATCATCTCAATAACAGATATATGGATAAAAACTTTTGGAGTGTTATGGTTAGTATGTTGTCAATCTAAATGTTGACAATACTTCATGGATATATGTCAGTCTGATACTTGATTTCTCATTCAAATTTGTGAATCAACATAAGTAACAGCATTTATGATATCAACTGGATAAGGTCTATTGGCATCTATTGTACTTGGTTGGATAAAGTGAGAGGTGCGGAGCATTGAAGGCTGAAGTATAATAGTTACAGCCTTCTGGCTACTGGTTACTGTTTTAGGTTGATTTGGTAACCCACTCACTCATAACTTGCTAACCCATTTTGGCTTATGTTGGTTAATGTTGACTATTAGTTACCATCATTTCCCTATCACAACTAGTGACATACCCCTATTAAAAAAACTAGCCCAATAACCACCTAATCCTCTTTAACCCCTTAATCCATTAAACCAATTAACTCACTAACCCTTCACCAATATTTACCTTATAAATACTCATTTTTGACCAATGTTGACCATCATGGAATATGTCTTACCATATTTACTATAGGAACCATATTCACCATGTTTAACTATATTAACTACATTGACCCACCGACCCTTAGCCTACTCAACATTAATTTTAAGCCTACAGGCATAAGAAAATATTGTTTCTAATTCAAAAATATTGTCAAAACCCAATGACCCAAATTGTGTAATGCTATCCATTTCCAAGTTAGCCTTATGTGGCAAGGTCACAGTTTTCAGTATGTGATGAGCCAAATTGAAATCATGCTATCATTAGTGGAATCTGAAATCTGGTCATCTAAAAATTGAAACCTAAACAAATCCAAAATATGAAATTAACAGAGCTTTAACTGTGGAAATTTTGAAAATCCGTGCTCAAGGCAAATTCAGATATTTCTGTGTTCTGCATCATTTCCGTACCATCCACGAATGCATATCTTCAAATATCTTAAAATCTCAAAGCAATGAAAATTTTACCATCACATCAAGATATTTCACGCTGTAACGATGTACAGACTCTTTCAAACCCTATGCATAAAAATAACTAAATTTAAACGAACAAATATTAAAATCAATTGAAACTCTGAGTAGAATAATCAAGTATTAAAATCAAATTGAAACTCGAGTACAATAATAATCAAATATTAAAAATCAAATTGAAACTCTGAGTACAATAGTCATATGAAAAGAGTGAGAAACTGAAGAAGTCCATGTACGGATGTACAGACTCTTTCAAACCCTATGCATTAAAATAACTAAATGTAAACGAACAAATATTAAAATCAATTGAAACTCTGAGTAGAATAATCAAATATTAAAATAAAATTGAAACTCGAGTACAATAATAATCAAATATTAAAAATCAAATTGAAACTGAGTACAATAGTCACAGGAAATCTGCTAATTAGGGTGAATACTGGATTAGACATAAAATATGGGGATGGAAGAGATTAATGCTAATTATTGAACCTTCCCTCACAGAGGATAAAATGGACGAGGCTCAGCGCTTCACGTTGCGACAAGACTCTATAGAGGATTATAAGAAGAGGTTCAATAATATCAACCGGTCATGCGTTCGATTACTGGTTTGGATTACCGGAAAACCAAATCCAGGCTAAATTTTTAAAAAAGAGGATACATTACTTAGCCTGCATCTCCGTGACCACGGACTCACAGACTCAGACGCCATAGATTTGCACCAGAAATCAGCACAGTAAAAGCCCTGACTACTGTCCTCGGGCTCCAAAGAAACCAGAATCCTCGAAATACTACTGTCCTCCAGCTCCAAAGAAACCAGAATCCCCGAAATACTGTCTCCTTGCTTGTAGCCCTTCAATCCGTGGTTACCAAGCCGCCAGGCAGAGGCATTCTCCATAGCTCGAGCTTCCGGTGAGCCACAAAACCGGTATCGGAAATAAAAGCAGCAAGGAGCCCAGGCCGTCCGCAAGGCCAATAAGGCAGACTGGTACAAATACATGCAGCAAGGAGCCCAGGCCGTCCACGAGGCCAATCCCGATGTGACGTGGCGTTTTAAAGAAATTTCTTACAAAACTGTCATTCCTACAAACTAAGGTGGCTGTATAAATTGGGGCCGCCGTTATGGCCGGGTGGCTGGGGCGGTCGGCTGTGGCCGTCCCCACCCAGGTTCGACCCCGTGACCCCGTCCTATTGGCGCTCTCGCCCACCATTGAGCGCCAGTTATACTATGCGTGAAAAAAAAAAAGGTGGCTGTATAATGGCTAACTAAAACTCCCAAACTCCCCCGACTCGCGTCTTAATCCGGGATATCAAAATCTCAATTTGGAGTGTTCAAAATGTAATTTTGGCAATCTGGATAGTTTTAAAATTGGGCAATTAGTTTAGAAAATGCAATTCCAATTATTGAAATTATAAAATTACTAAAATAGCAATTTCCAGCAAGAATTCACATGTTTTAATCTCAAAATAGATGTTTTGGTTATCTTTTATCCTAAGCTCATACTAAGCCATTTAATGCCATAGGCAGCAGCAGTGCACTTAGTGTTATAAGTAGTGTTATAAGCACTCAATTGAGTGTAGATCGGGTGGTTGGGAGGAATGTTGTTATCCTCCCCACCCTGGTTCAAATCTAGCTTTGTGACACTTGTTCCTTGGGAGCCAAATTTGATTATGTAATCAGATTGTAACTCTAAAATACCTTGATTCTCCCCAATATTAGGTATTGGCAACCATAAAAAAAAAAAATCTTCTAAAGGAAAACGTTGTGGGTTGTATCAAAGGGATCAAACTATCTAGAGATATCTCTATCTCACACTTGCTATTCGTCGATGATAGCCTTCTGGCTGGTATTTATTCCATTGGTGAAAGGAGTTGTTTCACGTACTCTATTTCCCTATTCTGCAGTGCATCTAGCACTGGATGATTTACAAATTGAGGATTTATAGAGTGTTTTTCCTTATAAAATTCAGAAGTTAGAAGATGGATTTACTTATTTGGGTTATTTCCTGAAGCCAAATAATTATAGGATCAAAGATTGGTCCTGGCTGGTAAAAAAGATGGAACTCAAAATCCAAATTTGGACAAAGAGACTTCTATCAGTTGGTGGTAGACTTACTCTGATCAAGGTTGTGCTGACTAGCATTCTTGTGTACTGGTTATCCTTGTTTAAATTGTCGAAATCTATTATTAAGAAGCTAAATAGACTCTGCTCTAATTTTCTTTGGTCGGGTGGATTGGACCGCAGAGGTATAATTATGGCAAAGTGTGATTATGTCACTACTCCTAAGAAAAGTGGTGGCTGGGGGATTAAAAATCCGGATATCTTTGGGAAAGCTCTTCAGATGAAGAGTCTTTGGCGAGGTATGTGGGATTTTAAGTCTGATGTTGTGGAATGGATCAAGAAACCTTTGAAGAATTATTGGAATTCTTCTGTTATTTGGAAGGGCTTTATGCAGGTTTTTCACTGGATTAGGAGTGAACTATCATGGCAGATTGGAAATGGTCAGAAAATTTAAGTTGGGGTAGATCGTATTTTGGGTCTACATGAGGATTTCAAGTTGTCAGATGAAATTCTTGAATTTCTCAGAAATAGGAATTTCACTACTCTGGATCGAATGAGAAATTATGTCACTTTTCAAAATGATTCCTACTGGATAAAGGGTGTTGACTTGGGCTTATGGGATTGCTATGAAAGTGAATGGGATTTATACTTTTCCTATTTAAACTATTGTGGGTGTAGACTCACATCTCAAAGTGATGTTTTGAAATGAGAGGGGAATCCTATTACTGGTGAGGTGACTGCCAAATCTGCCTACAATTACATTATATCCATTAGGAATTTTAGCCCGCAACATTGGTGGTTCAAGAAGCTGTGGAGATGGAAGATACCAACTAAACTCAAATGTTTTGGGTGGTTTGCCTTCAAAGAAAAATTGAAAACTTGGGATAACTTGGCTCGTATGGGATGGATTGGGCCTAATAGGTGCCCATTATGTAAATATGAGGCAGAATCTACCAATCACATTCTGGTTCATTGCAGGTATACTAGAGATATTTGGGAACATGTATGTAATGTTCTGGACATCCATTTGCATTGGGGATGGATGTCGTTCGAAGTGGCATTCCTCAATTGGTTCAGGGAATGCAAATCTCACCCTGTGTTACCTCTTTTATTTCATGGGTGGTTTGGTATAACATAAATAAATCTGTTTTTGAAGACATGATTCCATTGGTAGCTAACGGAGTCAAACAAATCCTATCACTTTACAAATCCAGTTTCAAAGGTAAGAAACCATCAGTGGTTAAAAAGATTGGTAATTTTGAGCCTATTTTTAATTGTCCAGTCCTTTTCTTTGATGGCGCGGCTCAAGGTGGAATTTGTGCAATTGGGGGAACTATCTTTCTTAATGGTTCTCATCATTTCACACTCAAAATGAATTGTGGCTTGGGTTCAAATATGAAAGCGGAGCTCATTGCACTGCGGTGTGTTTTAAAGGTTGAAAGGATATTTGGTATCGATGATCTAAAAGTCTATGGTGATTCAAGGGTCACAATAAAATGGGCACAAGGTGTATGTGATCTTAATGTCTTTGCTCTGGTCCATTGGTGCCATCGAATCAAATCTGAGATTCAGGGATTTAGGAAGATTACATTTCAGCACATTTATAGACAGCACAATGCTCTGGTTGATAAATTGTCCAAACTGACCTTGATGGGAGACTGTGGTGTTTTAGTTTGGGAAGAATTTCTCTTTTCTCAGATTCAGAATTCTGGGAAATTGGACTTTTTTGAGTAATCTTGATGTATATCCTTGAATGCTGTTATTTTTTGGTTTTTGAAGTAATGATGATTTGACTGACTTCCTGCGTGTCGATCAGTAAATCTTTTTGTTAAGATGATAATAGCTGGAGGTTTCTTGGACAGAAATGGCTAAAGAAATTTGATGAACATTTAGCACCTTTGCATGTACCTTTTGATTCTATGGAATAACAATTGGTATGTTTTTTCTTGCTGGAAAAAAAAAAAAGTAGTGTTATAAGAAATAAGAAATTTTAATTTAATTTATTTTTTATTTTTAATAATTAAACACAATCTTGTAAGGATTTATGTCCCATCAAAAATGTTTTCTACTAATTAAAAAATCAAATTAATGTATCAAAGAATAATAAAAACCCGAAGATAATGTTTAACCAACCAATATAAAAAAAATAATGTTTGTGTAGACTACATTAAATGTTAAATAATGTTTGTGCAAACTGCATTAAATGTTTAGGTTCAATGCCATGTTCTAAATTGTCTCCGTACATATCTTCTTTATTTTTTTTTTCAACGAAAAAAAGCATACCATTGATATTCAAAATTGAATCAAACAGTACAACAATAGTATTTTTATAGCTGATAAACGCTATAAAATAGTTCTTATCTGGCCATTACAAAATGTGTTACTAATGCAACACTCCACTAACATACAACTATTGCCTCAACATCCAACAAAAACAAAAGAGATAGATCTTAGTCCAGAAAATAAAAGGATCCCTGATTCTGAATAATGGAATCTTGAAAGTTTATCAACTAGAGAGTTATTTTCCCGATATATATGTTCAAGTGAAATGCTAGCAAAAAGGTTAATTTCACTTCTAATTCTGATGCACCAATGTGATAAAGACGTAACATTCAGCTTGTATTCTCCACTAGCCCATTTAATGGTGACTCGAGAGTCACCAAAAACCTTGACATCAGCCATACCAATGCCATGGTCTAAAATGAGATGCCATGGTCTAAAATGTCTCCATGTTTATAAGATGCCATGGTCTAAAATGTCTCCATAAATATATTCTTCATGTTTAGGAACTACTTGAATGCATTCCCTCTCCAAATAATCATATAACGATCTTCATTTCTCCTACACTACTAAAGATTTTATAAATTTATTTCAATTTTGTTTCCTCTTGATACTATTGAATATCATTCTAAAATGATCTTTCCAATCATCTATATTCTTTTTTTTTCACATACAAACCTCTATATTATTATAATATATAAAAATTGTCAAAATATTACAATCCCTTCGTATACGAAGATCCTATAAAAAAATCAACATCTACAAAATGGATATAGCCATCCATATCCCACACTGTACATCCATAAATCCAAAGTCTACGCTCCAATCCCAAGCACAAGAATACCTCATCAGATAAGTTAAAAAAAAAAAACCGATTATGCAAAAACTAACCACATCTATATTCATATTCTTTGTGCCCCACTACTTTGCCTTTTCATTCCAATGCTTGCAAGGGTTTTATTGTAGGTTGACCTTTTTATGCTTTTCTACTGGCACATGACTTTTCAAATGTTAAGCATTCAGTGCTACCTTATTGGTGCCAAACTGCCAATTGATTGTTACATTTTGATTTAACAAACCCAATCATCAACGATCTCGACATGATTTGAAAGACTGGAAATGGGATAGAATTCATCGTGATTTGGATTGTCATTTTAATTCTCCTGGATACTCCACACCTCCTATATTTTTCTTGCATAATCCATTTGATACAATCCAACTCGTGACGATGTAAACTTTTAATTTAGAATTGACTAATACCAATGTAGTGTCTCAAAATTTCTTTGTTGCATTTGCCAAGTAAGTTGCATTTTTGTCTTGATTGTAATACACGTTTTTTTCATGTTATATTTTTTTATTTCATATATTTATGTGTGGGGAATATCAGTTTCTAACAATGATTGTGGGTCATCATTGTTGATGATTTCATCTATGCAATTTTTAGAATGGTTGAATCCTTCTCGAGATTATAATTTAGAGTCTAGTCAATAGATGTTTTTCAAGTGAGTCTTTAATTTCCATTTTGACGTTCTACTTTACACGTGAAGAAATTTTTATATGGTGTTTTAATTTTAAAATTACCATTCATTTGAATTTTCATATTTTGCTTCATATAATGCAAAAATAAAAAAGTTTACAAAAATATAATAACAACAAAAAACATAATGATTAAACCAAGCACACACATAATGACAAAGAAGGCTTATCCTTAAAATCTTTAAATAGGCTTCTTCACAAGCAATACAATGGGTCATTACCATGGTTCACCAAATGACATGGGCCCAAAAAACCATGACCAAATCAAGTTTACTTAACAAAGGGAGACAATAAGACCATGAAAATATTAAAATTTCCATATTAGAAATAGAAATAGAAAGAAAAAAATATAGAAATATATATATATACACACATTTAATTACTAATAACTAATCAGTTATAGTAATAAATAACATTGAATTATATATATATGCTTGGGATATAGATATTAATGACGTGTAAAAATAAAAATGTACTTCAAAATGACGGGTGAAATCAAAATTCACACTTCGTTAATGAAGTTTAATTTTATGAAGTGGCATTATTTTGACGTGTAAAATGGCAAATGATGGCAAATGACGGCTATCTAACTCTTAGCTACTAAAATTCTTGCCTAAATGCATTTGAAAGTTATTGTGAATGCATGGTTTGGCAAATGATGATATTATTGTTATATTTGATTTTTATTCAACATTTGTTATGGGAATGTAGTAAGGAGAAATTGAACTTTTGCCTATATTAATATTTTGTTTTGCATTTCCAAGTTGTGATTATTTGGTATGTGCTTTGATTTGAAATTTAGCTAGGGTTGTCTACATGTCTCGCAAGAAAAATGCTCCTAAGTCATAGAAGAAAGAAAATGAAGTAATGGAGGAAGAGCATGTCCTACATAATAAATTCTTCTTGAGTCTAGGAAGCCAATTTGTTTTGATACTACCCTCCACCTAGGGTTAGCCAATTTCTCTAATTGATTAGAAATTTTTCAAAGTTTTAGAGAGGAAAACTATCCTCCTCCTCCCTTTTTGATAGACCTAACATATGATTAGGATAATGCCCAAAGGCACCACAAGGCAAGTTGTTTTACCATGTGCAAAAATAATTAGATGGATCATTGAACATGTGAGTTTAGAGGAGGGGACAGTGATGAATAACATGGTTCAATACATAGCTTTATTTAATCCAAGGAAACTTTAGAGATACTGGGCTAGAAGTTGAGATGGAACTGGAACAGGTGGCATGGTTTGCTAAAGACTGCAACACAGTACTTGAAAATTGGTGGATTGAAGGTAAATAGTTCAATCAAGAGTTATTGTATCTACCCATCTACTAATTTGAGGGAACCTTATAATTACGATGTATCTTTTATCTATAGTTTTCACGGGAAAAAATATCCTTAGTATTTCAAGTCTTCCTAGGCACCTACAATGCATGATGTTCACAAGAAAGGATTCATATTCAATTGTGCTGACATCTTATCCCATAATTTGGTGAAATCTTTGTGAAAGCTCAAGCTTTTCGAACTTGGCTCCCCTCCTGAATTTTACATGTGTTTCTTACTTGATGGATATCATTTGTGTCGTCAATAAATTTAGACTAATGGGTATGTGTTGGAATTGAGTTGAGCCCCAATATATATTTCTTATCAACTCCCGTGGAAGCACAAATATATGAGAAAATTTACTCAAATTTGTGAAAATTTCCTTTCACATTTATATGAACTTATATTTTGTAAGGAAGCCTAAAGTAATTGAGGAAGCCATGGTTTTATTAAACCAAATTGGAATTTGGTATGTGGATGACCAATCTAATTATATATGGGTAGATGGGGTGACCGAGCCACCTCATTTGTAACCCAATTTTTTTCTAGACATGTTGGTTATAAGGGAAATCACCTATTATTTTATTTTTAATCATTTTAATACAACCATAAATAAATCTCATAAAACATTGTTGTCCTACGTGTCATGTTTATGATGGAATGTATGGTATTGATCATTCTAATTGTATTGATATGGAAGTCGATGCCATTCAAAAACATAATTTGAATTAAGGAAGGTTAAAAAGGAATAAACCTAAGTTTGTGGTGGAGAATCATTTTAAGAAAGTGAAATTTACTTGGCCTTATAAGCATGTGGATTGGGAAGAAGAAATGAACATTCGAGGGAGACAATACAAGGAGGTGGAAGAGAAGAAAGCCAAAATTCAGAATTAAAAAATAGAAGAGGAATCTAGAAAAAGGGTACAAGATACTACAAAATAAGATAGGACACACAATGAAATCAAAGAAACTAAAAGAAAATGTATTGCTGAAGCAACCATGCAAAGAAAAGGAAGTCGATGAATAAGATGAATAAGAAAGATCAACATATGGACAAATAGCTAGAGAAGAAGTTGTTATTGACAATAAATTATAATAAGAGAGGAATAAGTCCTATGAAGATGAATAGAAAAAAAGGTTGAGGCATATACCAAAGCCAAAAGAAGAAAGAATAATCAACAAGAGAGAGACTACAACACATCCTAGTGGCATTAATATTTGAGCCAACTAGTGAAGTATACACACCTCTTAGTTTTTCTAGAATAGTCTTTGTTACCTCACAAATTAACACTCTACCGATCAGATCACGAGGATGAGTGCTAATATCAAAAACTTTTCAATAGATGCACTCAATGTCACCATAATGAACTCTCCTCTCTCTTTAGGCATGCTATTTTTCCATAGGGGGATTCCAAAATATGGAGAGATATAGCTTTGTAAAATATGCAACAAAAACAATGTTATCTCTAACAAGACCTTCCCACTAGGTTAGTAGATTAGTGCCTTAATGGATTCAACCAGATATTCAATAAATGCTTGTGACTAGGAAGGTTTAGGAGCAATGTAACTTAGTACTGGTTGGACAATAAGATAAATCAATTTTCTCCAGTGAAAACCATAACAATAAACTTGCAAGAAATCTTGAAATACACTGTGAAAATGTCCAAAAAGATACCTCCCACTACTCACCACCTAGAGAAGAGACTATCCCCCTTAGGACGCACTTGGTATAATGGATGATTGAGAAGATTTGGGAATGATTTCACCTTCATATATGTGGGTGAATCCACGAATGTGGTTCACTGTTTTTGGCAGATCGCATGGGGAAAATTCATTTTTCGGACCCTCGATCTAGGTATTTTAGAGCCCTCAATCGAGGTTTTAAATGCTCGACCGAGGGTTTAAAAATACCTTGATCAAGGGCTCTAACATACCTCGATCGAGGGTCTAACCAAACCCTCGATCGAGGGTTTGGTTAGACCCTCGATCGACGGTTTGCTCGATCCGACAGGGAAAAAAAACAAAACAGGGCCCAGCCAGTTGTGCAGTGGCTTGACAGACCCTCGATCGAGCAAACCCTCGATTGAAGGTTTGGTTTGCTCGATCCAACAAGGAAAAAAAAAACAAAACAGGGCCCGGCCGGTTGTGCGGTGGCTTGACAGACCCTCGATCGAGGGTATGCAACAGGGAAAAAAACAAAACAAGGCTCGGCCGACCCTGTTATGTGCAGTGGCTTGACAAAGACCGAAAGAGCAGCGATCAAGGACCTTGACCGAGCACACACCCGGCACCACCTCCCCACACGCACACCATCATGTCATTTATTCCACCAGGTGGGTAGAATTCCACCATTTTTTTTGTTATTTAAAAAATATATATATTTTGTATTTGTTGTATAAATTTGTGTTTTTTATCAAATCTAGTTTTAATTTGGTTTTCTAGAAATGGTTAGGATGTAGGCATTGAAACTAAACCAAGATTGAAACCAAAAAACCGCCATTGAAACCAAACAAATTGAAAAAAAACCATTTGATTTAACTAAAACAAAAACCCATTTCAAACCAAAACAAAAACCAAAACCATTTGAAATTTGAAATAGATTTAGGGTTTTAGATATTTTGCAGTTATTTGTTTAAGTTATTTGATTTATTTTTGTTTATATATCAACCGGTAGCATTTCACCGCATAAATGCTACCAGTTTTATTTTAAAATGTGTTTTTACAAGCATAAATGCTGCCCATTTTTTTTCAATCCTCCAAGAACGCCAAGAGGATTGAAAAAAAAAACCATTTGAACCTAAAACAAAAAACCATTTCAAAACAAAAACCAAAACTATTTGAAATTTGAAATAGGTTTAGGATTTTAAATTTATTTTGCATTTATTTGTTTAAAAATTATTTGGTATATAAATTTGTTTATATATCAACCGGTAGCATTTCACCGCATAAATGCTACCGGTTTTATTTTAAAATGTGTTTTTACAAGCAGAAATGCTGCCAATTTTTTTCAATCCTCCGAGAACGCCAAGAAGATTGAAAAAAAATCATATATTAATATTAATATTATAATATAAAAAATTAAAAAATGAATATTAATAATATATAATCATATATTATTTATTAATGTTTACTTAATTTATTTAAAAAAATAATATTTAATATTAATAATATAATAAAAAAAATAAAAAATGAATATTAATAATATATAATCATATATTAT
Organism: Larix kaempferi; assembly: GCA_027924585.1. Taxonomy (NCBI): domain Eukaryota; kingdom Viridiplantae; phylum Streptophyta; class Pinopsida; order Pinales; family Pinaceae; genus Larix; species Larix kaempferi. The sequence continues at coordinate 193,668 of BSBM01000187.1, forward strand.
TAATCATAACCATAACCAACTTGCCAAATTGTCCTAAATAGGATCCCCTCTTAGACCATGAAAAGTATGTCCACAATGTGAGCATCAATGAAGATAAATTGGCATGGAACCATAATGGATATCTTGGAAAAATTCCCAACATCAGGTGGCCTAACATCATTAGATGATGTCTCTGAATGATATAAGCCACTACAAATGCATTTTGCTGGACTAGACTACATGCGTTTGGATTAGATTTTTCCACCATCTTTGTGGAATACAAACTACAATTCAACAATAAAAACACCATTTTAAAAATATGGACATTTCTAAAATGTAAAAATTATAAAAATGGCTAGACAAATAAAACTTATGGAAATGCTCATTGGAAATTGGCAATGGATGACTATAGGTCCTCTTAGAACAAGCTCATATTACCTAACATTACTTTGTCAACCTTATTATTTATAAGGAAAATACAATGAAAGAATATTATTTTATTTTTATCCTTTAAGTCCCTTGACCATAGCTTTATGATTGTTATTAAAAAATATTGGGACTAGTGGTCAAAGAGGGATACATGGATTTCTCATGAAGGCATGTGGTCTATCCTTTGCAAGAAAATAAAATTCCTGAATTTTGGGCATGCACATGATTATTTGAAATTCATTCTTACTAGATTTGGGATCATAGCCTAGGCCACCGTAGTTTTTACAAACATAGAAATTATTCAAACAAGTACAATCATTATGAGAAAATTATGCACAAAAAAATGGTCATGAACAATACAAAATAATTCCTCCATTATTTAGTGAACTAGAAAATAATTATTGCTAGAACTACAAACTTTTCCCATTTGATCTGCCCAAAATGGTGAACCACATTAATGGATTCACCCAAATCTTCTTATTGCTAGAACTACTCCATTGGTGTTGAACTCTAGATGTGGATCTTGATTTAGTGGAACATTGTTGCAAGTTGGTGTTAGTGATATGAAACCATGCAGTCTTCATTCATATCTGAACCGTTGGTACAATTATATCCATGTGAATGATTTTGTTAAATTCGAGCATGGGAAGAAATCATGGATTACTGGCCATTGACATATGGCGTTAACCAACGTGAGACAACTAACCAATAATGAAAATGAGTGTCAAGGTACCTTAGTGCATTTTGACAGGTATGAAATGATATATTGAAATCAATTCCCCCGTAGAATATGATAGTCAAGATGATAGAATATGATAGTCAAAATTACAAAATTACAATGTTCTCCCTAAATCTGATCTAGGTATGTGATATTCTTGGTGAGTGTGTCTGTGGTGAATTTATGAGTTCACCCCACAAAAAATATTTTATACCTGTCTCTTAGATCTTAAATATGGTTTTTAAACAACTTGTGGCAATTTATAACAAAATATTGTAGATGGTCAAGTCAAAGTAGACATTACAAGGTTTTGAGCTCACTACCTTGCTGGGGGTAAGCTTATCACCTTCTCCATAATGTGTTAGAACTAGACGTTATAAACATGTCCCATCAAGAGATCATGCACTCATGAATTGCAAACGGATTTAATTTTTCAGAAAACCCCGACAGTAGAATTACAAGTTGATATAAAGACTTGTATCCATATTTTTCTTTTCTAATCTTCCAAATCACAACTAGACATAGGAAGAGAGCATACTCATGAATATGGCGACTCTCTATATTTTGAAATCTACAACTTTAAAATCATAGTAGAAAAAAATTCACCTCGTATGTAAACCTCATACTTTTAGCTCCTGAAACTCTACTTGTTTTTCCTCCTTCATATGCATCCCTTCATAATTTATCCTTCCAATGGTTAGTGGATGGGGTGGTTCTTACTGCACCACCAAATGAAATTGAAATAATTAAAAACTACTCTACCATTTATATTCAAATGAAATAAATCTATAGAAAACACACCCTATTTAGAAAATTCCAATGCAAAATTAATCATGTATTTGTATGCCTTCATGCAACTAAGACCATGTTGTCACCAATTTCTCTATTGACATGAGTTAGATTTGTACTTATCAATCTGGGGTGTCTGTAAAATTATGAGATGCCAACAAAATATATGCAGAACTAGGCATCTAAACTAATGCAACTTGCTTAATAGATCATTTCCAGAAGTCAATATTAAACATTGAGGCTATATTCATTTAGTTCACTCAACAATTCAAATAACTTGCTTAGCTCTATCAAACACCAAATCCGAAAAAATAAATCTTGCAAAGTTGAATCCAAAAATCTAAAACAATGATTGTAGGAACCTTCCTCTCACTCGATGGTTGAGGATCAATAGGAGCAAACTCTAGTCCAGTGGTGGCCTTGAATTTGAATTGGAATTGAAATTGAATTTGAAATTGAAATTGAAATTTGAATTTGAAATTTGAAATTGAAATTTGAAATTGAAATTTGAAATTGAAATTTGAAATTGAAATTTGAAATTGAAATTGAAATTTGAATTTGAATTGAATTTGAATTTGAAATGTGAAATTTGAAATAGAATTTGAAATTTGAATTGAATTTGAATTTGAAATTGAAATGTGAAATTTGGAATAGAATTTGAAAGAAAAATAGAATTAGAAATTGAAATGTGATGCAGATAGTCCTGAAGAGAGAGATTCAGTGCTTCGTGCTCCGCGAAGCACGAGAGGATCTGACGTCGCCCGACAGGGTGGCCATCGGTAATGCTCCTGTTCACCGAGGAATGAGGCCAGGCCGGGGTCGGCTGCCACTGGTGGCGGCAGCAGGAGAGATAGTGTGTCGATTCATCCCGACGACATACATGTGGATCCCCAGGAGGAGGATGTGAAACAAGACACGAGTGCATCAGGTGCGTATTTTTTGTTAGCACATTTTCAGTAAATTTTTAGTATATAATGCATTGAATTTCAACTGCAAGTTATAATATATATTTTTCGTAACATTTGTGTTTTGGTTTGGATCGCAGGTGCCCCATCAAGGGGATCGTACAATGATGAGGTCGCACAGATCACTCTCGCTGATATCATTTTCCAGCGAGAGTGGGTGAGCTCATGTGTGTGCACTTTGAGGGAATATTCTCCCACACGGCAATCTTTGTCGATGATTTTATCAGCAGTTGATGAGATGTTGGCCCTCTACAAGAGGGTAGGACCTCTCAGTGACATTTGACGACATTCATGCCAGAGGAGGAGACATGGTGTCATTGGGATCCACAAATGGGAGGATGTCAAAGTCGCCATAAGAGGGCATGACATCAAGGGTGCTTTATTCAACATCCCTCGTTACCGCGCCCCCGGTCAACCGCTTAGACTCAAGGAGTTTAAGTTGGAGATCGCTGCACCACATCTATATGATAGATTCATGGGAGCATGGGGCATGTTCCCCCACCATTACTAGGTCCCATTGTACTTTGCAAAACATGCTTATGCAGAGTTTGTTTTGGACATGCACTCGGATTACACTAGCACAGGGTCCCAGTTCTATGGGGCTGGTAGGGGATGCTCCTACCAACGTCCTGGATCTCGGAGAGACCCTGCCTTCATGGCACTCGCTCCGAGGTTGGTACCATTTCCAGACAGGACAGTTATCAGGTCGGGGGATGTGGCACAATCATCCCATCTTGCTGTAGAGTCTAGACAGGACCTTGCAGAGTCGTTGTTCACTGCCATGGGCAGTGCTATTGTTGTGGTGCATGGAGAGGCATCTAGACCACCCCCTCCACCTATAGAGCCAAAGATAGAGTATGTCTCTAGTGACATGCTCAGGAGTTTCGATGGCGAGACCCTACTGCGGTATGATAGGTCAGCGCGAGATGCATACTTTTAGTTATTTCGTAGATGCGTCGCTACAGGACAGTTATACTTTTGTACAATTATGTATATATGTTCTTCATGTTACTTCATATCAATGTCGCAAATTGAATGGTCAATAATACTTAAGGGAGTTGTATTCTATTGATCCATGTAGGGGACCCCATTCATGGATCAACTCTTTGGTAGCAAGCCATCGGTTGGTCCATCCACTCGTCCCCACCCGTAGAAGACAGTAGTCGAGGTAAGTTATAATTTATGTTCCAATTTAATTTGTGTTTGAATATTATTTCTCAGTTTAAATAATTTGTGTTTTATTTCTTAATTTTCGAGATTTTATGTTGTAGATCTTAACTTCAAATGAATTTCAAATTGTACAGGGCAAAGGAAAGGAGGTAGATCCTGATTATGTACATGAGGACCGCGAAGGTCCTGACGAGCCAGGTTCAGAGACACATGTGAGTTTTAATTTATGTTCCAATTCATGTTATTTAGTCACATTTAGTAATTGATTTTTGTACTTTATGTTTCAATTTTTTACGGATAGCTTTTAAATTATGTTAAATTTAGTTTTAATTTTTAATAAATCTAACTTATTACATGTAATGGCATATTACACAGGCATCACTACAGGCGGGTGTCAATGTTGCAATGGATTTCACACATGGTTGGGATGTAGCTCGAATACATGGTCCTGATGAAGGGCCATCTACCCGTATTCCTACCCAGATCCTGGATATCACCATTGACACGATGGATATGGAGGAATTCCTTGAGGTTTTAGAGTCTCAGAGACAGCAGGGGGCTGCTACACACGAGGGCATTTAGAGGAACGATCATAGGCCTCGTGGGGGTAGTGGCCGATGAGTTGATGATCCATACATTTCCATGTTTTGGATATTTTCATATTTTATATATTTTCATGTGTTTGGATGATCTATGTATACGTTTTCATGTTCTGGATATGGATTTCTATCGTTTATACATGGAATTTTATCATATATGGACTTTGGATATGGACTTTTGGATATTTTGTATATTTTATCATATTGATGTCTTGATGTGTATTTTGTATCTGATTTGAAATTGATTGTTTTTTTTATATTAGATCTGGATATAGTTATTACAGTTACAAATTTATGTTTTGTTGTTTCAAATGCAGATTTAATGTGTAGTTACAATTTAGTTCAATTTAAAATGCAAATTTTGACTACATTACAGAACATCTTCGAAAATTTAGAATTAAATACATACATTACGTTTTAAGATTGAAATTACAATTCCAATTCAATTACAATGTAAAATTTCAAATTTAATGTGTAATTTCAATTCCAAATCAATTACAATTTAAAAGATTTTTCAACTACATTACAATTGCATAAATGAAATCAAAATGTAAAATTAGAATACATTTGAAATTAAAAATTGAAATTGCAATTACATTATGTTGTCTATACATCACAATTCAATTACAATTTACACATTCTAATTCAATTACAATTTAAGATTAAAATCTCAAATTTAATGTGTAATTTCAATTGAAAATTCAATGTGTTTTTGATGCATGTAATCCAAAAATTGAGAAGGTTTGATGGTTAGAAATTATAGTGAATGTTTGTGAAGTTCATATACTTTGATTATACAAAATGTGAAGTTCATATACTTTGATTTATACGAAGAAAGGTAAGATAACCATTATTGCAATTTATATGTCTCACAAAATAAATACTTAGGCAACAAAAGTAATGAAATGTTTATTAAAAGCCAGCATGTAAAGTAATGAATGTTCACATCAACATACAAAATAACGTTTTATTGAATGCGAGTATGTAAAGTTAATGAATGCTTACATCAACAAACAAAATAATGTTTTGTGAGACTATGCTTCCCAACTACTTATGACAAAACCCTACAAATCGTTTTGATGATATGGACGATGTAATCCTCATCTCATCATGGCTTGCATTTGATGCCATCAAGGACATAGCTCACCATGATACAAGATTATAACAAATGAAGTCAAGAATTATATGGATGCCATACAAGTGTCAAGCAAAGGGATTTTTGTAAAAATTCTACTAGCAAGGTCAATCTAATTATTAATCAATTGCTTTGGAAGGAAATCAAATTGAAGGAGTGTTTTGGTGCCCTTCATTTCCCTTAGTAAGCAAAATTCAAAAGTATGGATTGATTGCCGTCACGTCCCAAAAAATATAGCTAAGGAAGAGTCACATATATACCACACATGGGTATGTATGAGACCTCTGGTTGAAGATTCAGTGATAGACTATGAACAATCAAGGGAAACACAATAGTCCTAAATTGTAAAAATTCTAGGTTATCAATACAAGAATGTGTGGTCCAAACAATAATTATAATGCCCAAAATTTTCTAAATTCATATATTAAAGAATGTTGCAAAAAATGGTAATTGGTCATCAAATTCAAGTTCAAGGTAGGTGACAACATTGAGTATTTATTATATAGAGCGTTGTCACATATGAATACAAGGGACATAGAAGAGTCTAGAGTTTTAAGGATCAAGTCTAGAGCCATATAAATTTCCCTGAAGGTGTGGGGACTCTCAATTGCATAAACAATGTATCCTTAATCATCATACTCCTAAATTGAATTAAGTGGGCATGCATTGCATGCTAACCACGGTAGTTATCTCTCAATTCCTTTTTGCTTGTGTTTCAATTCCTTTATGCTTGTGTTTCAGTTGTAGAGATCCAAGCACCAATAAAGTAGTGACTTAAGTTATATATTAAAGATTGTATATGAATTTATATATAGCATTTTACAACGCCCAAACCTTTTGTATGGAATTTGATATATCACTCTAAATTATGATACTTATGTGTTTTCAAGGTATCCAAACTCATTTCAAATGATTTCCATACTTATAAATATGAAAATACAAATTAAGTTTTGGCCATCATGAATTTTACTTAGTTGAAGCAATTATTTAGTGACCTAAACCTAAAATACATAAGTTTATTGATTTTGGTTTAACCTGGATTATAATGTATAAAATTTTGCAAGTTTGGAATCAAAATTTAAAATTAGAATACATTGTACAATTCAAAATTTAAATTTTACAATTCCACATTGTATAGATATATTTTAAATTCTCAATTACATTACAATTGTATTTGAAATCAGAATTTAAAATTAGAACATGTACATGTTCAAGTGTATTCACATTGGAGCACCATGACCTAAATTTCACAAAAGCCTCCCATCTAGTATTTGTATTCTTGACATTAAAGCATCTACAAAAATACATTTATAAAACAACCTCCACAAAAATCTCCAAAAAAATATTACACAAGACAACATGAAAACTATGCCAATGATGCAAGTGGCATACATGTAACTCATTCATCTGGCCAATGGGTTATAGGAATGCAAGTCTCCATAATACGATCATGGTCAACTTCTGTCATCTTCCATCTCTTTGGATCACCTCTCTTCACCTTGATTTATGTTAGAGGTATCCGAGCTGCAACCACCAAATTACTGTATTGACATGATATATATTCAGGCAAAAAATCTTTATAAATAATGTGAGAACCCTGGTTTTTCACTTTTTCAAAAAATTGTCCCATTAGAACCATGTCTCCAGTCTGGTATGTGAAGTCCCCATCTTGGTAGGGTCGCACCAACCTACTCTTTATTTGCCTGCATCGCATCAAATAGTATGCAACCTTTTCTTGGTTGTGGAGGGGTGCAATGACAACGAATACATCACCTGCAAGATACATTACAAATATTATTCAAATGTCCTATGTGCAAATTTCTACAACATTTGTATATGTGTAATATATAATGAACTAATTAACTTAATGAAGACTCTTGTACCTTCCCTAACCATATGAGAAACTCGATCATGATCTAATGAGACCATTGCCTCTTCAGTGTGCGCCTCTTGTCATGTTGGAATTGGATGTGGGCCCTTTGGATTAAGAGAGACATATTTCCATGGTTTCTCATATACATCATTTTCACAGTGATCAAGCCCGCATCCATTTGCATCAATGCAAAAATCGCAAAAACAGGCATACTTCCTCGTTTCAATGGAAAATATGTCACCCATGTCTTTACTTCAAACATAATGTAATTCCCTCGTACCAGGGATGGTCTCACAATACCACGGAATGGATCTATTAACATCTCCAAGGGAAACATCCCAAAAGAACCTGCATGGAATTCAGTTTGTCATATGTAAATTCCTATCGAGTATGTGTTCTTTTGGAAATGATGATATTGAATGTTATTAGCTTATTAATTGAGTTTGGAGTTTATTACCTGCACACCGGCCTTGCTTGTTCGCGACCTTGATGTCCCAAATGACGTGTGCACCAATCAACTACTTCAGTGGAGCATTTGAGTCGGGTTGCACCATGACTCATCTGGTACCTCTGAAGTGCTCGTTTCACACATGAACATGCGCCATCATGTTCACCCTTTCCATGCCCTGTCTCAAAAAAGCTCCAGGTGTGTCAGATTCTTGTCTCTTTGTGAAGGTGACTCAACCAATAAAATGAGCATGCTGATTTGAATTTCCCTGCACACCCATCTGACCAAATCCAGTGTTCATTAAATGATACGCCTTTCTATCTAAATGAATCATAAATCAACACAAAGCAGTGTTGAATGAACAATGTGTCATGCTCACGATCATCACTAACATAAAAATGGTACTCCTTGATCACTTCACGTGACTGAGGAGTGCTATGCCTACCATTAGTGTTTTCCTGAGCATGTATGTACAATACATGTACGAAGATAGACACCTATTCAGAGTGATAGTACTCACTCTGTATCTCTCTCTGAGGAGAAAAGGTGTAGTTCTCTGCAAAGTCTACCATTGATAAGATTGTGCCCGGCTCAAATACCTCATGGGAATGTTTGAATTCTGAAGCTTTCCACCTGGACCTATGGGAGTGCTTTATGTATTTATAAATCTGACTTTGAAACTTCTCCATGAAATCTGAAACAAGAATCTCATCATCGAGCAAGTCGATCCTCTTGGATGGCACAGATGAAGAAGATGTTGGATTCATGGTGATGTACTCGTACCTCTTCCACCTAACGGTGATATATGACAATCCATGGTGTTTTGGATCGATAGAAAAGATCCTATGGAACAATGTCAAATCACCGCATTCATGGCATTTTCTCCCACCTACACACCTCTTATTGAAAAACATGTGTTCAGGATTCATGTTGCATAGTATCATACAAATAAAATCTCGCACTATGTGAGGAGCTAGTACACCGTTCCAGTGCCTTTTGCAAAAATCCAGAAATGTGTCATAGTATAGTTGAAATTCAACGTGGTACCGACAACAACAAGTGTCGCGAATCGTATTCGGCCTAATATACCACGGTTTCAATTTGTTGAACATGCTAAATGATATTTGAACACTAGGATTGGTTTCTTGGAATTCCTCGTAAAGTGCAACTCCTGCCATCTCCATCACATGCTTACAATGCTACTGATAAATGCCTCTAGATAAACGTTGTCGCAGGACATGCTTTTGATCTGGAATAACACGAGAATGCCTATCGCAAAACTCTATCACCTTCTCTCTAATGCTTGCTGCCATCCTACCTCGATAGGGTTCTTTACAAATAAGAGCCCAACAAGCAGCTTCATCATTTTCATCTATCTGGACACTGAATTTAGTATATTTGAGCAATGTTCTTTTTGAAACATTGAGCAATGATGCCATTGTTGATACCATTCGATTTCTTAAGGTGCTTTGTGCCACAACAGCCATTGTAATTGCCCTACGAGCAGCTCGGGTATCATTGTTTCTTGATTTTCCAAATGAAGATAATGCAGTTCTTACATTTTCTATTGCATTCTCGCATGTCTTTTTTGTTTTAACATCTTGAAAACCCAACAACTTTGTGGCACATTTCAATTTTTTGTGTTTTATCAACCCATGTAGGATTTGAGCTTGTGCCATCATTGAATGTTGTTCAAAATATGACTTGATTGTGTTATTGACATGCTCTCTAACTCTCCGACCAGGGATCGAGTTCCCAATCTCTTTTTGTGCAGAAACAACTGCACAATCCTCTAGAAAATTTCCACCCCTTCCAACCCCTCTGCAACTCCCAATTATATTTTCAATGTGAGAGGGGAAGGTGTCATGTAATGGCTGATCAGGATCATGAGGGGGCACAGGGTCATGTGATTCTTGATCACCATGATGTGATGTATGACCATAATCTATCCCTACATAACATGTAAATTAACAAACTGAAAATTGGTTACTAGATAGTTGTGCATTGAACTTTAAAATTGCTAGTCACTTGAAATTTGATGTGGAAATTGAAAAATTGAAAAATTGAAAATTGCATGTGAATTGAATTTTCCAACTAATACATTTAACTTGAGAATTGTTCTAAGTAAAAATTGAAATTGCTAGTAACTTGAAATTTGAAATTGTTCAAGTAACTTGAGATTGCTAGTAACTTGAAATTTGAAATTGCTTAAGTGATACGAACTGTTACACCAAAACCCCGAGGTGTTAGTGAAGGCCGCCCACTAGGATCTTAACATCCCACCACGCTCCGCAGTCCAGACTCTGGGCTGGATGTACGCCCATACGGTGGTGTCCCCTCTGCGTCATACGAGCCCCAGACGAACACTGCAATGCCGACGTTGGATCTGAAACGGCGCGAAAGTGATCGACAACAGTCCAACTGAAAATAGATATGGACCCCAGGTATGTTCAGCTTCCTAAAGGTTCAGGTGTTTCACTTGGTCACCAATGTTGTCTGACGGCTTGCGTATTAGGGTAGTACCCCTCACTCCACGGCTCAGGTAAAACTGATAACTGCTTGGCCACAAACGACAGCTCTTGGTTTACCTCACGGGGAAAAACTAGTCAATCAGGTAGGGGTCGTTGCCCTTTTCGTTGGCAGGTCCTCTCAATGGGACAACTACTTTAGGGTTCCTGTGGTACTCCTCACAATGAGTTTTAGGTCTTATGCCCAAGTACTTCCCACAGTTAAGCGGACATGGATTATTCTAAGATCCGAACTTGCAATAGATGTGGAAAAAAAATGGCAGAAATTCCACCCAACGAGCCTAAGAAAGTGCTCTGATATCAAATGATACAAACCATTACACCAAAACCCCGAGGTGTTAGTGAAGGCCGCCCACTAGGATCTTAACATCAAGTTACTTGAAATTGCTAGTAACTTGAAATTTGAAATTGCTCAAATAACTTGAAATTGCTAACTTAATTAAACTTGAGAATTGTTCTAGAAGTAAAGTTTGAAATTCCTAGTAAAATTTGAAATTGCTTGTAACTTGAAATTGGTAGTAACTTGTACATTTAACTTTAAAATTACTAGTAACTTGAAAATCAACTATATATATTTAAGTCAAGATAATTATTAATAACTTGATAAAAATTATTGTGGGCATAAAAATTAATATCATTTACAATCATCACATTATATAATTGTGGACAAATTTTCTTTATGCAATTTATGTCCATTTTACTTTTACATTACAAGAAAAGTGTTATTTTAACTTTATGGTATAATTTATAAATAAATAAATATTTAAAATACAAGTTGCAAATCACCATGCAAAGAATAAATGATTACAACACTTCTACCTTAGAATTTCAAGGACAACATCATGCATCCCACGTTGTATATACGTGAAATAAAAATTTAAGATTGATTTTCTACCCATCATAACATACCTATTATACTCTAAATGCGGGGAAAAAAACATTGATTTAGAGATGAAAACGATATTTAATTAAACACATTGTTGTGATATGATTGAGGAGAAATTCATAATTTCTAATGCAAAATAACATTTTCATTAGTTGATGATTTTGCAATTTCAACAATAGACATTTAAATGGAAATTGTAATTTTATCATAAATTGCAATTTAAGGATTTTTTTTATCAATAATGCTTCACATATCAATGCAAGGTTGCAAACATTGAAAATTTAATTATTTCCAATTTGTCCTAAAAAAATATATGATTCTAATCATTAATCTTATCATGGTGATATGTCATATTATGCAAATAAAAATATATGTGATAGATGGAATTTTTTTTAAAGTAAACATTATAATTAAATAGCTCTTTGAACATTCATTTGTATTCAAATATTCATTACTATGAAAATATTGCGAACCACCATAACTATGAAAATATTCATTCATTTGTTTTCAAATTTAATAAATTCTAACTAATACATAACTATCAAACATGTAAATTTCAAAATATTCATTCATTTGTTTTGAAATCGAATTTTCTAACAAAACAAGAATTGAAATTATATTTAACTTGAAATTGTTAGTAACTTAAAAAATTGCAATTAGTTAAATATGTACAATTTAACTTGAAAATATAGTCTCTAAGTGTACATTTAATTTGAAAATTATTCTAATAACATTGAAAACTGTTAGTAAAGTTTAGAAATTTGAAAATAATTAATATGTACATACATTTTAACTTGAAAATAGAATTTAAGTGTACATTTCATTTGAAAATTGTTGGACAATAAAATTGAAAATTGTTAGCAAACTTTGAAATAATTTGAAAATTGTTTTAAAGCAACTTTAAAGCACAATTTGAAAATTGTTAGCAACTTTGAAATAATTTGAAAATAGTTAAAAATATGTTCATATCTTAACATGAAAATAGAATCTAAATTTACATGTTTCATTTGAAAATTGTTCTAATCTAACTTTTGTTTAAAGCCACTTGAAAATTGTTCATTTAACATAAAAATCGTTGCAAACTTTGAAATTTAAATAACAAATTGATGAAATAAATAAGAATATAATTACAAATAAATATGAAACAAATTAAATTATGAAATTTAGTTAAATTTATTGGAAAATTGTTACTAATTTTGTAAATTATGTAGTATGATATTTAAATTATGATAGCATGTAATTCAATAATTTACCTTGGTTGTCCTCCATTGGAATTTGTTGTACCAAATGTGCATCTTTACTTCTTCTCTCAACCTTGCTCTTTGTTGTCTCATTCGTTCTCTATTGTACTCACGTTCTTTATTGGCATTTTGTTGTCTAGCATGTTTTCTTTGTTTTTTTTTATTCCCCATCAATCTACAATGAAAACAAACATTTTTTTTTCAAAATGTTATAACAAACAACAATATGTTAGTATGCAATCTTGAAATATTCATATGAAGAAATCTTACATGAATCAATTTACAATGAAAACAAACAATTTTTTTTTTCAAATTGTTATAAAAAACAACAAAATGTTAGTATGAAATCTTGAATTATGCCTACAAAGAAATCTTACATGTCTAATGAGGTCTAATTCAACAATATGAAAATGACAAATCTCTAATTGAACAAGATCAAATTGACAAATCTCTAATTCAACAAGATCAAATTGACAAAGCTCTAATGGAAAAAAAAATTAGAAATGAGGTAAATTGTTGTTTGTGAATCCTTGGTTGCTAGTTATATACGGGTTCGTTGATGTTTTTACGAGGGAAGGGTAGTTGGCAACATTAATTGTTGCCAACTCCTTTCCTGGTTTTGCCCCGGTTGGTTTATATTTTTTTTTTACACAGACGAACCCTCGATCGAGCCTATTTGACAGACCCTCGATCGAGCAAATACCTTGATTGAGCAAATACCTCGATCGAGGGTTTAACAACACCTTGATCGAGGTCTTGTTAAACCCTCGATCGAGGGATTGTTAAACCCTTGATCAAGGTTCTGTTAAGTCCTCGATCAAGGTTCTGTTAAGTCCTCGATCGAGGCTCTATTAAGCCCTCGATCGAGGGATTTAAAAAAGCTCGATCGAACAAATAGCTCAATCGAGGGCTTAAAATACAGGCTAAGAGCCCTTTTCCCTGCAGAATGGAATGTTTGTATGCCTTCCACAGAGTTAAACCATGTCATTAAATGCTCATTAATGAGCGAACTTGATACCATTGGATTCATCAATGAATCCTCTATCCAGATATATAAAATTTACGAATTTTTATCTTCATATGTCTTTTGTTTTTAAATTTCTACTAAAACTTTCCCTAAAAAACCATGCCGACAACTTCGATTGAGCTCAAAGATAAATTCACAACATTCAAAATACACATCCAAAAAATTTGAAAAAATACACAAGCCCCAGATAAACGCATCCTCTTTAAAAGGGTATTTTTAGTTTTGCAAATTATGTAAAAAATCAAAAGATTTCGTGCACGCACACACATGTGTGCAAAATGCGACTTAAATATTCATTGGTAAGTTTCGAAAAATAATAATAAACATAATTTTTCGAGAAAAATTAAAAGAAAAATATATAAGCCCCAGTGCACTCTGTCTAGATCATGTTCACATATTTCATTTTTTTAAAGTATTACTTTAACATTAATTTATTGTGCACGCACACAAACTACTTGTTAATTGCTCTTCAAATTTTTAAGTACACACGTTTCATTATATGAAAATTTGACACGATATATGGCATTGGTATATTTCGAAAAAAATATCATTGGAAAGCCAACATAATTATCTACATTTCATTTTTCAACTGCATGTCAAAATTCATGTGGCAAGTATGAGTTTCGAGGGCTTCAATTTAATACATGGGTAAAATTTTCGTTTTTCACCGTCATATTTGGCCAAAAAGAGCTACCCATCTTCATGGAATCACCCATGTAAAAACCTACAAAAAAGGATGAAACGGTTCATTTGAGACTTCAAAACTTCCCAAGACTTGGAGATGGAGTAGGAACTCCTTCCAACCACTAGGGTTTAGTATTTTTCAAATATGGACATGTAAAACACTTATACCAGAGCTGCAACAAGGTTATAGTAGCCCCTAGAGGATGATGCCACCTTCCCTAGGGCCACGGGGGCTTCACTAGCAAGGAAATATCATATCACGTCCATTCATATTGGGGATTTTAATACTCCTAAAAAACTCAAAAATATATTGCCTTGTATTAAGGGGTCAATGGGGGGGTTTAATTTGACATAGTAATCTAAATATTGAGGGATATTTTATTTGGATGGGATAAGGAATAACCTCCAAATTATGGGATGGATTCATACCTCCAAATCGTGGGTTCAATTCATACCCCCAATTTATTAAGATTATAGAAAACATGAGCTCTAGATGGATATACTTGTATGTACATGATATAAAATGGGTAGATTGATAGGCTATGGTGTGAAACATTTGCAATTATCTTCTTTTCTAAGCATTTCATTAACTATTGGACTATTAGTCTTTTACATTCTTTGTTTCATTGATCTCTTGACTGGGTTTCCTTTTACACAATTTTCCTTCCCCCTTAATATTTGATTAGATATTCCACTATCCAATGCTACAAATTGATCAGTCGCCCCTTAAATATTGATGGGATCATTATTAGCATTATAGTATTATTAGTATTATTTTATTTAGCATCTTGTTTGCTTATACTAAGATGCATTAGGGCTCCTATTTTTTACAACTTGATAATATGATATAAAGGGGGTATTAAAAACAGGTTGATAAAAATAGATACCTACAATATCTAGTGAAACTAGGGGCTTTCTTAATTGGAAATGTATATTGGGAAGGGGGTTCAACAATACAATTTTAGGAGGCATTTTCCAATATTTAGTGAAATTAGGAATATTCCTTAATATCCTATGAACGGTCGTGTTATGTAACAAATTCACTAAGTGAATCTCCCGTTCCTAGGGCTCACATCACCCTAATTTAAGGATTTTTGAGCCGCAAAAGAACTTTTTATGGAGTTATTTTTGCATTTGTATGGATGTTTAGATGGTATAAATAACTCAAAAATGTATAAAAGCAATGAATATCCTGGAATTTTGTAAGTAAACAATTACAACGCCAAAAATAAAATATTTTGGATTTTTTCAAAATATTTGTTTTTAAGGATTTTTTTTCTATTTTTTTCCAATATACAATACAATAATTTTTTTAAATATTAATTTGGTGAAGATGAGGGAATTAGACCTATGCCTTATTCCTTCCAATCACCAATAAATCGTGGTTAATGTTTATCCTAAAAATTGGCAATTCAATATTTGAATGAACTAGGGCAAGGCTAAGAAACTCTAGGTTGTGTTAGCCTTTGACCTAGTTAGGGAAAAGAAAGATGTCAAATCCTAAACAAGAGAGACCCTTCAAGAGGGATGCCTCACTTACAAGACTAGCATATTATGCATAAACCCTAAATTACACCTACCTTGGATGCCTTCGTAAGTGCAAGACAAGAGACTTAGAGATCTTACCACAAATGAGAATAAAAGGAGAAGAAAATAGTGCCTCAAGAGTCCTTTCACATTGGAATTTCATTGAAATACAGTAAAGAAACCTCAAACATCAACCTTGATCCTTGAAAACCTTAGAAATTTCCAAGAAAGGAGGTCCACTTATTTTCTCATGTACACAAGAAGAAATAAAATTTCATCCATGTTTGATCCCATAATATTTGTTACAAATGATGAGGACATGCCTTATTTATAAGAAAAAAGGCTAAATTTATCCTTCCTCTATGTTGACCTACCTAATTTGTCTTTAAAATGATTGTTAATGATTGTTTAGGGTTTGTCACCCACAATTTAGGAACTAAACCTCATAAAATATAAAATAATGAATTGCTTCAACATGATTAATAGTTGATATTGTACGACCTGCAGGGGTGTAGCTCAACCGGAGATTCCCTTGATATGGAGGACATGTTGTAAATGGAGGTCACACTTTCAAATCACCCCGGCTTACCCGTGCCCCATGCTTGTGGGCTGTGTGGGTGCACCTAGGGGTATAGTGGTAGAGGGATTGGATCCCTGGACCCCATGTCACACGAATACCATCCTAGTCCCCAGTTACCGATTCCCCAAAACATTGAAGGTTCGAAACATTGACCCCAAAACTCAAATGCGGATGCTCATGAAGATTTGATGGACAAAATTATTATTCATTGTATAAATTAAGTAAAAAGATTTAATGATTGAATAGTAATTACTAGTGATTTTTGGTCCCTTCGTTGGGACCAAATCAGGTTCCATATGTAAATACATTGGTATCTCCCCAGTGTTCTTAATGATTATGCCCAATATCCTCTCCGTGTCATGTGATGGAGGAGGAGCATGAATAATAGGATTAAAGGTAGAAGGAGTTGAATGAACACCAACACTAGGTACAAAACGTTTGGCATGTCCACTGGCACAAACACTAAGGTATAGGAATATATAATTGGCAGTGCAACAGTAGCACCAGAGGCTCCAACAGCAGATACATGCATGTTACTCCTAGTATCTAGTGCATGATGTTCCATTCTCTTGATGAATCTTTATAAAAAAACAAGTCTATGAGTCATGTATTTGGATTCATCAAACAATAATGTTCACTCAAGCAATTGATCCAATAAAAAAATGAACATCAAACTGTTTAAGTCTTGGAAGCAAGGATATTATTCTTGCATTGCTTTCCAGGGTCTTCTCACCCATCATCAATGCCATGCATCCATTACCCCAATATTTAATATTATTTTGAATGGCAGCAGCGAGGTTTGGATGATTATGAAGGTCCAATTCATGGTCATCGTGATGACTAGGTAATTCCCTAGCCTGCAATAAATCAAAATATAACATCATTAAACAATAATAAACATTAGATTAGTACATCAACATACATTGTTCGTGACTAACCAAAAATAGTCGTATTTTAGATTACTTTCCTATTGTCAATTCCTTTTCTCCATTCAATTTTTTGTATAAACAACAATATGTTAGCTAAGTAAGAGATGTGCATATAATTAATACCATCTAAAAAAACATAAAATCCATTAACCAATAATTGCATTCCTTATTCACCATCAGTTCATTTAATGTTGGTTAATGGTGACAATAGAATATTTTAAAAATGAAGCATAAAACATAAATAAGTAGTTGACACCTCAAGATCATAGTCATTGTGCTCAATATAATTAAAAGGTCTTATACATAACACAGTGATGCACACAAAACAAGTAAGATATGTACTTAAGAATTTGCATTTGAAGTTGTTTCATGAATTCCTATTAATCATTATTAAAGCATACACAATCATAAACAAAAGCATACACAAGCATAAAATATAAATAAATAGATGACACCTCAAGATCATAGTCATTGTGCTCAATATAAAAATGTATTGTACAAAACATTTGACATGCACAAAACACGTAAAATGTGTACTTTATAATTTGCATTCGAAGTTGTTATTTACACTCCTATTCATCATCATTAAAGCATACACAATCATCTTTCCAATCGAGGCACCCTCATGGCCTATCATAATATTCTTCATCCTCTGACACAAGAATTATGAATGCATCATCAAAATCCTTTACAAGAGTGGATGGCTGAGCCACTTTTAATAGTGGTTAACTAGTGGTCGGGATGAAATGATTCCTTGGGTCTCCCATATTTTTGTTAGCCACAATCAATTATTTTATGATCTTGGTATTTCAGTAGTAGTTCAAATGAAAGCAGGTGTCAATTAGGCTTATACACATTCTATTTGTGGAATGAACAAATCTAGGAATTATCAATGTGTTTGTGCATCATTCATTTAGGATCATGTTTGCAATCATGATGTATTTTTGATCCCATTCACCATGGTTGATAAGAACAACCAGAAGATGTGATGAATAAACATAAAGGTCATAAGGCGGATAATCCACAACATATGACTTCGGTGGAATTTTATTCATCATGGCTCTACAAATTGTTGTATTCACTTTTGATGTGTTAGTAGGAAATCTGCATAGATCTCGTTCGATAAAAGAAAGAGCATTTTCAAACTGCAATGCACAAAACCAGAGTATGTACTTGATTAGATAAAATATGCATAAGGTAAAAAATTTGCAAATGATGAAATTGAAATGTTCTCTAGTAAAAATTAATAGAAGTTGTAAATGGAATTACTCAATTCCTTAATTTTATTCAAATCGTAATCAATCAACAGCTCCTTCCCCAAACCTATTGATTTTATTGCACAAAACATAATTGTATTTTCCATCACGCTCCTCAAATGTGCACTTTGGTAGCTTATTCGTGCTTCCAGGGTGTGAACTATTTAGAAACTCCATAACATTTCTTGTTGCTTTTGGCCTTCCATCAATATATAGGGAATTTCCTTTATTTTGATTGTTTTGTTTTATTTTGTGGTAATTTACACAAACACAATATCTACTCATGCTCGGTAGATACCTAACTAATCTTAGCCAATGGTTATAATCGTACTTTGGGCAAACATACTCCATTAAGAAAACTATGTTGTTGTATGGAACATGTACATTGTCCACAGAAAACAAACCCATCCCATGTAGACTAGATGGAGAAATTTGATATGTTCTCCCATCGATACTAAAATCAGAGTTCACCTTAGGAAGCGGGTTTGGTTCCTAGTTTTTCACATAATGCCTAAATTTCGATGGCACTTCCTCCTCTCCATTTATCTCATTGTCATAAGAGCACATCCCTCCTTTAGCAATAAATAAATCCATATGTTTTCTAAATTATATTATGGCATTAAAATCTCTAATTGTTCTTGACATGTTGCTTGATGTTTCCCCTTTTCCTATTTCCCCATAGATATCTTCGCTATCCGAATCAATATCCAATAGATATCTATTCAATTGTTCCCGCATTAATAAAAATGGAATCACAACAGTCAAGTTCATCACAAAATGAGCCTCCATAGAATCAAATCATTATAGGATGATGCATGATACAATTATACCCACACGCATATAAATGTCATTACTCAAGGTCATTATAAATAAGTGCACCCTTGTTTATAATGGCCCTCTTTAGTGAGTTTTATTCATGTAGGTAAACATGTCCTTGGAAATGGTGGTACCACACCCACATGCTAACACCACTAGGTTTATGGTTCCATCTCAGTTCCAAACTAAAACTAGGTGATGCCACTATGTCTATTCATCATAGTTCCAAACTAAACTAAAAGCTTACAAATCCTAGTAAAATATAAAACTCTCCACTCCCTATCTTCTTCTTAATTACAAATATAATGCAAGAGTTCACATTAGAGTGGAAACCCACGAGCCATCATATTCACAATGTAGTTTTGAAGAAAGGAAAACTCAAGTACGTCTATCAAGAAAAAAATATATTTAAATATCACAATGGGAAACCATAGTAGACACTGTATACATGGTCATGAATTAGAGAACATAATATTCCAAGCTTTCTATAGGCATGGAAAATGTTGGACATTTTGCATCAAACCTCGAAGAAAATAGACACTAGCTTCAAATGCAATTATTGAAGTTATGATAAATGAATTTTCTATAATCCATTCCTCAAATATTTTGATTGTACTTGCTTGATCACCAAACTAAGAGAGATTACTTTCTAGCTATAGAATACAAGACAAGAATTCCTCTAGCCTCTTACTCATGCTTGGAATTTGATATGAAAGGGTAGAATAGCATTGATCTTCAAATCCATGTAAATAATCCAAAGTCCTATCATCATATCATTTACTATTCCCATTTCTCCGTACCAATGTAGATCAAATGTTTCACTTTCACCAATATCATTGGTGGTATGGTCCTCTCTATATTGTGTTGTACTAATTCCTTATTGCAAGCTTTGATTGAGATATCCATGAAAATGATGGCGTGGAACTTAAAGATTTACCCTATTTTGGTTGTACAATTCCCCTTCTCTCAGTGCACTTATGGTTTCTTTTAGTTCACTCATGGTATTTTGTGTCTTAACAAAGGCTTAGGTTCAAGAAAAAGATTAAACCAATTGTGTTTGATTTTTTTTGAAAAGTTGATCATAATAGTATCAAGAAAAAGTTTAAAACCACTTATGTGTGAGGCAATTTTTATATATAGTAATCCCAAATGAATTTTCTAATGGTATATCACCAACCCAAATCCAGAGCAGGACAAAAATAAATATCTCACACGTATATAGATGCATTGTC
The DNA here is from genome assembly GCA_027924585.1 of Larix kaempferi. NCBI lineage: Eukaryota > Viridiplantae > Streptophyta > Pinopsida > Pinales > Pinaceae > Larix > Larix kaempferi. The sequence goes on from BSBM01000187.1 coordinate 214,479, forward strand.
TCCTCTTCTCTATATACAAAGTCTAAATCCAATAGTGCTTATCAATATTTGTTATATGATAATCCCAAATGAATTTTCTTATGTTATATATGCATGCTATTAGTATTAGGGCTATCATAATGATATTAGATAATCAAGAATTTTTTTTGAATGTGAATAAGAGAGAAAACAACTCTATAACTACAATAATCTCATGAAACCCAAACCAGAAAGGAGAATTAGAAAAGTATCACATTTAATATAGATGCACCGATGTCTTTCCTCTCTCTTCACACACACACACACAAGGATTCTACAACTATAATACAAACTCATTATTCCCTAATTAGAACAGGGGAAATAGAAATACATAACAACTATATATAATATATGTAATTGATGGAATGCAGAGTAAAACATAAGATGGATTCTTAGAAAATACATTGTTATAATATGGATCAATGGCTCTAGTAGAAGTTGTAGTAGCCACAATAGAAGTTATAGTAGCCATTCGTAACTCGCAATTATTTTGTTACAGATTGGTGGACTCTACTCCCACACAAATGAACTCTTTTCGCTCCTCGTTACAAATTGGAGTATGGAACACCCAACACATGAACTCTTTTCTCTCCTCAATCGGTATGAAGGGAAATTTTAGAATACACATATAGGGCTGGCCCAACCAAATCCAATCTTGATCATGGTAATTGCAAGTCCCAATCATGGTAATTGTAAGAGTTAATCTAATTTGGGTAGCAGGTAATTTTATCATAGTGTACAAAATTCAAGTCCCCACAACTTTCGTCCAATGTCAAAAGGTGCACCTTGTCCTAATTGTGTCATGGTGCCTAAAAAGGAAAAGGGTTTAAATAAAGTAGTGGAACTGATAGTCAATCTAGTAGTGGAACTTGTCAACAATTGAAATAGATATGATGAGTACATAGTTGGTGGAAATTTGTTGGTTGAATGCTTTTCTATGTGAATTTAAAGTCATAAAAAAAGACACGATCTCTAATCTAATAAATATGTGTCTGCGCCATATACAAAATGAAAGCTATAGCATGTGAACAAGAATCCAATACAGTAAGTATCCCTTCTATGCTGAAGAAACCCATTGACCTAATTACTAGGAAGTACAGTGGCCATAGAGCATAGAGAGAGAGAGAGAGAGAGAGAGAGAGAGAGAGAGAGAGAGAGAGAGAGAGAGTACACAAAGTCTATAAGGTGAGTAATAGCTTGATGTTAGAGGTTTATTAATCGAAGTGGAAAGGATAATGCAGTTCAGTTAGAGCTTGATGAAGTTATGTTAGAGGCTTACGTTAGAGCAAATATTTGGACTTGATATTTATTTCTCTTCTTTTGATTTGGACTTAATACGCATTCCTTCTCTAGTGTTTGTTATAGAAATAGTTCTTACTCTAAATCTAATAATGAGCTCTACTATAATGGGCCAGGGTCTTAAATTGATAATGAAATTGTAAAGGGTATAAAATTGATAATGAAAATAATTTTGATACAACAGGATATTAGTGGTGGTGGATCTTGTAGTAGGTGTTTTCCTTATCCCTACCAAAAGTAGTAGATAGGGCTATAGTCCCTTTGATCAATTAAGTTTTGATTGTCAGCGCTGATGTAAGAAATTTTCTGAGGTCATGTATTGCATGCATACAAATACCATACAAAGATGGATACAAGAGAAAGCAATAAAAGATCCATGAGTGAGGAGCCTGCATTAGAGGTTATGACTGCTTTTCTAGGGTACGATGTGATTATTCTCTTAGATCCTTTTCCTCACTGCTTCTTAAGAGTTCACCAAAGAATACACAATGAATCCATTTAAAATCTAGTAATAAGGATATTTAGATTTGGTTTGAACATGTGAAATATAATTGTTTGTGTTTATGTTGATGCAGGATATTCACCTAACTTGACTCTTTCTCTTTCTCATGGGTGATCGCTTGTTCTAACAACCATAAAAACCAAAATTTGAGATTCACAAGTATAATAGCATTGCTCCTTTGGATATTAGAACAAGTTTCCAATACAAGAGGATTACACAACCAATCAATGACAAAATCAGTGGAAACCAAACCCAATAAACTGTCTAGTTGGATTTGTGAGAAACATTGGAGTTCTATAATAAATGAATTCCCCTTTAGAGAGATGGTTCAACACCAATCGTGAAATAAGTATTCAACACTTAACTACATTCTCAACAACACACATAAAATATAAATAAGTTCAATTACATGAAAAATTATAACCAAATCTATTTAATTCAAATTAACCTTAGTCGAATTCAAGTTTGACAATGATACATCATATGCTACTTAGGAATAGAACAATGTATGAAAGGAATATACTATCCCTTCCACTTTCACAACCTCTTCCACTTCCGTCGCTTGTCATGCACCTCTGAAATCTCCTTTGGTTGTGGATGATGTCCACCTTTTGTTTGTAGGTCAAGGATCCCCTCTATTCATGGATCACGGATTTGGTTTCGGCTCCCCTTTGGTTGTGGGTCAGGGATCTGGTTTGGTCGTTGGTCAGGGATGTGTTTAGGGTTTGAAGTTTTGTGTTTATTTGATTGTGCATTTTTGTTAGTGTTTTTTTGTTTATATGCATTATATGTATTATATAATACCTTGTTTCATTGTTTCATTATATAATATATGTATTATACCTTGTTTCATTATATAATATATATAATATATGTATTATAATGTATTTCATTGTATACATTTTTTATTGTCTTCCTTTCATCTAAGGTGGCATGTTTCTTATTTGGTAGAAAAAATGATTTTATGGTGGTAGGAATTATCATAAATAGAAATCCTACATATATTTTGCACAATGTTCCTTTAAGGGAAAGGTATGGAAAATTAATGGTGCGCACACAAAAACAATTCCAAACTCACGAAATTAAAGGTGACAATTGAAAACCTTTAGATCCATGACACAATTAACATTTTGGAATTATTATCAAGGATATGGCATATAAAGGTTTTGACAATTGAAGAGAATTCATCTATGATTTTACCTAATAAATACACGTGCAATTTTAATTAATTAAATCACATCCATAGTTTCATTCAATGAAAATATGTGCACAATATTTAAATATTTAAATATGGAAAGACTAGTCCAATGCCAAACCAAATGAACTCTACTCATCAACTAATAATTTAAGCAATGAGGTGCTAAAGACAAATCACGTGAATAACACACCAATAGTATTGATCATTACTAATGTCATCCATGGTAAGAACCCAATGATGTCTTCATTAATTATATGTTGAGTTCAACTTGTTTAATGGTCAGAATGGAACACCATTTGGATGTTTTGAGCACTAGGCATTGTTCTTGAGGCCATAGGTAGGTTCACGGGAGGAAACAATTTCCTTAGACATTATAGGAGGCTTCCAAGGATAGTAACTAATATTCAATCCATAACAAATGACCTCTTAATGATCTTCTAGTTAGTTCCTAAAAATAGTAATGATTCTACGGGGCACCTTGCATGGACCATGATCCTTAGTTTGAATTGATAAGAACTAAGCCCTTGAATCTTGGTACTAAACAAACTCTCTTAATGTAAAGCCATCCTATGAGTTGTTCTCATAGACCACTCACATGTACAAATGAATTTCCAACAATATGGCCTTTGTTGTTTTTTAGGACCTCATGCATAAGACATGAACCCTAAAGGAATGAGTTTTAGGGATTATGTATATAGGTTTTAGTCCTAAACCATGGCCTAGACCACAATACCCATCCATTTAATACAATATATCAAAGTCCTAGTATATCTTAATTATATGTTTTGAGCACTAAATATGGTTCTCAAATATGTACATGTAAACATGGCCACATGAGGAAACTATTGTCTTAGTCTTGACAAGAGGGTTTTTGGAATCCAAGGATATTCACAACTCCTTAAACCAACATACATTAATTATTAACAATATTCTAGTTCTCAATAACAAATAATGATGTTATGGGGGGCCTTACATAGACCATGGTCCTTACTTGGAATAGTTAGGACTTAAGTCCTTAGCTATTACTCCTAAATATACTAACTTAAGGTACAATATCATATAAGTTATTCTAATATGTCACTCATAGGTACAAATAAAATTACCTCTATATGTCCTTTGTTTATTTATTAGACCGTGTGCATGAGACATGTGCCCTAAAAGAACAAGTCTTAGGGCCCATGTCTCTAGATTTTAGTCCTAAACCATGGCCTAGACCACAAAACCAATCCTTTGTTTACAAGATTCCAAACTCCTATCCATTCTTGATTTGATGTTCATAGCAATAGTAAGTATGGTCCTCAAGGTCATTGACATGCTCATAAGAAGAACTAGTTACCTTAGGCCCTATAGGAGGGTTGTAGGCATCCAAGGATAGTCGCAACTCCTCAAACCACTACATATGAGCTCTAAGGGTATTCTAGTCAACTAGGAATAGTAATGATGCTATGGGGTCCCTTGCATGGATAATGATCCTTACTTGGAATAACTAGGAACCAAGTCCTTATCACTTTATCCTTAGTCAAGCCACTTAATTTATAGATATTATATGATCTATTAAGATAAATCACTCATAGATACAAATAAATTTCCCTTGAGAAGGCCTTTGTTGTCTTTTAGGACCTCATGTATGAGACATTAGCACCAATGGAACAAGTCTTCATGTGAACATCTCTAATTTTTGCTTGTAAACCATATCCTAGACCACAATACCCATCCTTTGTACACAATATGTATGATTGAGCATGATTGACTATGGTTTACCGTGGTTGACTATGTATGGTTGACTATGGTTGACCATGGTTGAATTTGGATAACCATGGTTGAATATGGCTGACTATGGTTGACCATAGTTGACTAAGGATGACCATGGTTGACCATGTGTTACTATGGTTGACCATGGTTGTTCATGTGTTACTATGGTTGACCATAATTGACTATAAATCCCAACCATAATACTAAGGTATGACCACAACCCTGGCCCTGGAATAATAAAATTTTAACATGGAAGTAAATTCATTTGTTAAGTTATTGTCTAATCCATTTAAAACAAAATACATCTAGATTAACATTCAATCAATTAGTAATTGAAGCAGGTAAATAACTAAGGGGTTAAGACATACCTGTAATGTGGCGAAATTTGGGGACACTTACTTGGATTGCAACAATGAATTTGAATCCATCCCCAGTATCAATAGCAACGATGGGAAATAATGTGTGGGGGACTAATCTCCACCCAACTGACCCCTTAGTCTAGGAATGAGAGCCCCCGATCCCTCAATTAGTAAAACTATGCCAGACCACTTCCCTCTCCAACAATTCCTCATGAACACAGTTAGAAAATCCCCACACACCTCTCCTCCAAGTGCCAAATATCATGCAATACTCCCTCGACCAAGCACCCCATTCCCAAAGGAAAAGAAGAACCACCCATGATGTTCTCCCTCTCCCCTCAAAAACCCATTTTCCATATTATTAAAATAAATACATTTGCATGGATGACACTTATCATCCATGCACTAATCCCACTTAGCTTAAGTAATTCCATTTTTAACAAAAAGTATGCACCTAATTATTACTTTATTTGCCTATTATATATATATAGATTACATATCTATATCATTATGTACCTATAATTATAATTAATTTACAAGTTGGGGCATTACATTGACCATGTTTATTTTTGGTTAACTTTGTTTGAATATGTTTGAATTTGCTTGGCTATGTTTGGTTATGATTGATGTTGTCGACCATGGTTAACTACAATTAAACATGGTTGACTATGGTTGACCATGGTTAATAATGTTTAACTGTAGTTGACATTTATTCCACCATGATTGACTATAGTTTAAAATGTAAAGCATTAAAACACAATCATGCAATTGCTACGAGGAAAGGATTATTTATGTACCATTCAATCAATGGACATGTCTATTGCATTCACAAGAAAGAAAGAAAGATATCTAAATGCAGAGTATCTCAATAATATTTCCAATTACTTAATATATACCGTAACTACAATTATTCATTACAATATTTATACAATTTGTTTATTAACAAGTAATAATGAACATTCCTATAACTCTGGTATCACACCACACTTCTCAATTAAAATCATATAAAATGCAAGTAACAAATCTAAGAAAAAAATAAATAAATTAACTAATGAAAAAAAGGGGCCATGGCATACAGTGCTAAAGAAGACTACAATACTAAAAGATAAATGATAGTACCATATGCAAGAACAACAATTTTATATTATCATCAAAAAATTGAATTTCAAAGTACTACAATATTAGCTAAATAAGATTACAGTACTGAAAGATAAATGATAACACCATATGCAAGAACAATAGTTGTATATTATCATCAGCGAATTGAAGTTCAGAGTATTACTGTATTAGTGTCCATCAATTCTTTCTCTCCCCGCCTCTTAGACTTTATAAACCACTGTTTATATAATGTTTTACATGGCTCGAAATATGTTGTCATGTTCCTTGCTGACTCGAGGTTTGACCATGCTTTTCCGCTTACCCTACTTTCTTTTAGATCTGTTAAAGGAACACACGACCATCTAGAAAGGATCATGAATGTCCCGCAAGTGGCATTTTCCCATTTGAACTTGCACAACCATATGGAACGTCGAATGTACTACAGGAATTGAAATTCCTTTAGCAACAGATTAGTAAAATGGTATTCAAACTTATTTGTAAACCAAAAGGTGAAAGCTATATAAAATAGACAATAATACCTTGGAGTCCTTCTTTAACATGCATATCATATAAATGATGGCAAAAAGGAGTAATCATGTGGTTCAAATTGGAAGGATTAAAGGTTAAAATGTATAACTTGAAGTGATCATAAAGTGTCTTCCACATCTTCAAAAATACTATGCTTCCTTCAAAATTATACCAAAAATTTCAAAATTGTGTTCAATACTGAACTTTTTATGTGTGGAGTATTGATTAAAAAATATAGACTAGTGTGCCTCATTCTTTTCTGTCTCGTGATTTTAGTCTTCAGCCTCATGTTTTTTATCATAACATTTTGACTCCTTGCATACCATTTCTTAACTTTTTTTGCTATCTTTTTCTTCTTAATATGAAGTTTCTCATTTTCCCTTTGAAGTTTACTAATTTGATTTCTCAAAACTACATTTTCATTCTTAATATATTGATCCAACAACTCAAGTTCTATAAGTTCCTCCCTCATTTATCTTCTTGTTTTTCTTATGTCTCTTTGAATATGTAGGTACACGTTTTGCAACCATTTCCTCATCAATGGGATCTGTATCTAAATAATCATCAAATTCAGGCATCCCACTTTTATCTTTAGGATATGTGAAAGGACTCATACTGATTTTAGTTCTTGGCTTATTTGATAATTCCTCAAACACTTCAACCTCCTAGGTATCATGGCTCAGTCCCTCATATGAATTTTCAACCTATATGAATTCTTCATTCTGTAAATTATGATTGATATCATGTTATATTCCAACGCTTTTAGTCATACTTCATGTGTGCATGTTCCTGGGAGGAGGACTTGCATCATAAGTAACCTTTATCTTCGTTGAATTTGGCATTCTAGCCTTTATCTTTTCAAGTTTTGATCATTTGACTTCAATTGTTGATATATGAGGATGAACCTTCATCTTTTATTCTTGATATGTTATGTCCTGGATTTGATCTCTCTAACACCGTGTAGGCTTAGGCTCTTATTTCAAACCTTTGGTTCTACAAAACCTTGATGGATATGGTTTCAAAACCATTGGCTCTAGAAGAGCTGAGGTTTGAAACACAAATTTCATGCTTCTCAAGAGTTTCTGCAAACTTATTTTGAATCAAGAACTACTCCCAACTACCATTTGTTTTCCTTAACTCTTCTCATCAAGAATTTTAATGAAACCATGACCGTACATACTCCTCTCTATATTTCTAGGGTTTATTTGAATTCCTTGCGCCATCCTTTTTAACTACTCCACAAGTAGAAAGTTAAATTGATCTCTTTGGCAGTTTGAAAATGTAATAGTAATATGATATGGTAAAGAATGATTAAGCCATACCTTCCCTCACATCGAAAATATATTTTTGGATGATGAAAAAAAAATATATCTCCATTTCGGCTTCAAGACTATTCGAGATACCCCCTTTATCCAATTAAGATCTTGCTCATGTTACCATAGAAGTTCTGACCAAATTTCATGTTTCATTTCTTTGACTTTGAAACTATTTTCACCAGTTTACCGACAAATCTGGTAGCATTGGTAATCAATGCTTCTAATACCTGCAATTTCAAATATCCTATATGGGATTTATTCTTGTTAAAGCTTTCAACAAAGGATTGTGTAACATTGTAATTATGTCCCTAAATTTTTTCCAGAAATGAAACCCAACCTACTTTCTTGAACATTCGATCACAATCTAGATATGCATCCATAATATCTATACATGTGGGTTGATGACAATTTACAGGGTGCCCCATGATCCAAAAGCTTCAATGCAAAGAAGATGTTTTTCCATGGATTTAACTCTTAGTCACAGCTAGTCGAAGGTCATGGAGAAAAGGTGGTATCGTTCAAATGAGTTCAATATGGTATTCATAACTGCCCACTTATTCATAAAAATTCAATCCTCACTATAAAAATAAGGGTAACTATTATTTTGAAATATATGTTGATTTTAGGGGAGAAACAAATACAACTACCCACGTAAAAATGCATTTTCATCTCTCGGATACCTACCTATACTTCCTCTCTTAAACTCAACTTGTCGATGAACTAATCCACCTTGAATTAATGGCTACATATCTCATCAAATACCGAGGGGTGGCAGATCAGGTCTACCTCACTAGGTAAACAGTCACTTTACAGAGAGGCTACCAATCATCATGATATGAAAGTTCCATGGATGTTGTCAATAGTATGGCCATAATTATTCATATTAAATAATTATTTGAAGTGACAATCAGTCTTTGAGGTGGCAGAAATAATTACCAACACTAAGTGCAAGATATGGTAAAGACAATAACCTGATAAGGATATGAAATTGGCATGGCAATTATAATGATGTATGGATTGGTAACATGGGGGGTGGAGGTACAATATATTGATATGATGAAGGGATACTATAAATTTGGTATGCGTAATAATAAATTATTGTGATGTAAGGCGAGGAATGGCTTCATATGATAAGATGCGGTGATATATATATATATATATATATATATATATATATATATAGATATCACCGCATCACACATAATATATTATATTTCATATATATATATGAAAAAGGAGGAGCTCTGCAGTGAGGGGAACCCGAAGAACGCGAGGATCATGAAGAATAGTTTGAAGGTAATGCGAAGGTCAATTTTAAAGTTTTTAAAGTTTCGCGATCAAGGGGCGCTTCACGATGTACACTAACGAGGTGTATTATGATACCCCATCTCCGGGGGTACCCATATTTCTTCATGAAAGTAAAGGTAAGAACATCATCATGCTCAGGATGAAATTACATCTCCCATGAATGATCCACAGATCTCCAGCTTGCAAAACTCCTCCATGATGAACATTAACGATTCGAGCCTTCCCATGCCCAAATTTAATTGCGTTTTTGCACAAAAGAAAGGAGCTTGTGCGAAAAATGAGGGTGTCTCTTTATCCATAGGTAAGGAAATCGGATTAAGCAAAGTCCCATATTACCTCACCTTGGAACTGGTTGCTTGCTTCTGCGGGAAAACTATTAGTGAAGATATATTAAGGTGCTGGATGGACCAAAATTGGAAGCCAATTCTAAATGAAATGTCGCAGTTTCACATCCTTTCTCCAGGATGGATCCTGTTCAGAGTAAAAAAGGAAGCAGAAAGGAAAACTTTGTTGGATAGGACATGGAGATGGAGGCCTTTGGGGCTAATTCTAAAGGGGTGGCAGGTTGATTTCAAAGCTGAAAGAGAACTGCATAATATCCAACAAATTTGGGCCATACTTCCAAGTCTTCTGATGATGTTCTGGCAGAAAGAGATCCCGAAAGCCATCGGTGGGAAAATTGGAAGATTCATTTCCCTTGAAGACAACTGGGAGAAGAAAGTGGACAGGAGATGTGCTAAAATCCTTATCGAGATAGATATTAGAGATGGCTTGTATGAGGAAATTTTATTGGAATTGAATGACAGTATTTTGAAACAGTGACTGGATTACTGGAAGATCCCTTTCAGGTGTTTTTCGTGTCGACGGGTCGGACATTTAATAAAGGATTTCCCAAACAACATTGTCAGCTATTTTCATGATAAAAAAAATTGGGTAAGGAAATCAGAACAGACAACTGAGTTTTTTTATGGACGGAATAAAAGGTGGTGACTCTACGGTTGGAGCGGATGCTGGAACTCAAACAATTCAAGTTCCTAGTAAGTCTTCACTTGAAACTCCCCCTTTTGCTTTTACCGATCTTTTTCCAGTAGTTCCTTCCCCCTGTTCTCCACAATGTACCACCAAGGAAAATGTTTTTGAGATTACAACGAACCCTCCAAAGTAGGACACTTTGAACGACGTCCTTCCTCCACCACCCTCTGTGAAACATATAGAATTGGAGAAGGAGTTTTCAAGCCCTAAGAATTCCCGTCCTGATGTGGAAACACCACAAGAGGAGAAGAGGGGACCCCCCTCTTAGGTAAAACACAAAACTTATAACACCAGATAAAAAAAACGTTAATGGGTGGAGAAGAAATAGCCTCGAAAGGCGGCTTGGCTCTAGACCCTTTGCCAAAGGTGATTCTAGGAAGAAAATCCTAAATTTCAAAGGCTAAATCACAAGTTGAGTTGGAGGTCAAATATGGAAAACAGTAAACGATAAGCATGGCCCTTAGAGTAGGGAGAGCCCAGACAAGGTTTCGTTGATGTTTTGTTTATCCTTTAACTCAAGGGGCTTAGGGAGATCCCCCAAGATAAAAGGTCTTATAATAATGGTCAGGATTTTAAAACCCTCGATCATCTTCTTACAGGAAACTATGATGGAAGGAGTAAAAGATCAAGAAGCGGTTGAATCCTAGCTAAAAGACTGGTCCTTTTCCCACATAGATGCAGTAGGTCATTCAGGAGGATTATTAACAGCTTGGAGTACAGCTTTAAAAGAAAGAAAATTCGAGAGGTATGAAACTATTTTAAAAATGGTTCTAGAAGATTTTCAGTTTGGGGAAATCTTCTCTTTTTTCAACATTTATGGGCCATTTTTTAACAGAAGAACCTTTTGGGAATCCTTCTTCTCCTCGGGCATTTTAGATCATAGGAATGTGGTTTTGGGAGGAGACATGAATTTTTCATTATCATATAGAGAGGTTTGGGGATCCTCAACCAGATTGGACAATTTAAGCAATTTTTCAGATCTATCTTTGAATCCAACGGGTTGGTGGACATTCAACCTATTAAACTGGAACCAACCTGGAGAAACAACAGAAGTGAAGAAAACACTATCTCCAAATGCCTAGACAGATTTTTGGTCTCAGAGGACTTGGTCTATGGTCATCTTGCAGTCAAATCATGGGTTGAGGTTGGAGGTTTTTCATACCATCGCCCTATAATTTTGTCAATAGAAAAAGAAGATTCCAAGCCTCCTCCTCCATGTAAGTTCACCATGTGTGGCTCAAAGAAGAAGAGTACAAGAAACTGGCTGAGGAAACCTATAATCCTTTACTTGAGAGTTCATATGATTTATATGAAGCAACTCTCTGACAACATTATTAGAACAAAAAAGGTGTCCAAGATATGGGAAAAGGATTATAATGCAAAACAACAGGAGAAACTAAAAGCATTGGAATCCAGGTTAAAAGAAATTTACAGTCTAAACAGCTCAAGAATGTTTTCAGAAGAAGAATTGAAAGATGTGAAAGAATTTGAACTAAGGAGGGAAGAGCTGTTGGCAAGAGAAGAACAATTGGGAAGACTAAAAAGTAGGGCAATATGGATTGCGAAAGGAGATAACAATACCAATTTTTTTCACAGGTTTTCCTCCCATAGGAAGAATGTTAACATGATTCTAGACTTCAAGGACACAAATGGTAATCTTCTAAGGGTGTTCAAAGAACAATCAGATGCAGGTAACTCATTTTTTAAAAACCTCTTCTCAGAAGCGGAAGGTAGCCCTATTCAAGAGATTTTACAAGTCCTAAGACTGTTTTCCACTTTCGTCACTGATGAAATGAATAAGGATATGGAAGAGGACATAACGACAAAATAATTGGAAAATATAGTTTTCTCTTTTAGAAAAGGAAAAAGCCTGGGTCCTTATGGTTTCACAATTGAATTTTATGAAGGCTTTTATGAGTTGATAAAATATGATTTATTAAAAGTAGCCAGAGAATCTCAAAGTTCAGGAAATGTTTTAGGAGCTCTGAACTCTACCTTTCATTCTCTAATACCAAACAAACAAAAAACCTCTTCCTTTGAAGATTTCAGACCAATCTCGTGTTGTAATGTAGTATATAAGATCTTTTCCAAAATCATCGCACAATGACTAAAACCAATTTTGAGCATTATCGTTTCCAAGGAATAGTTTGGGTTTCTTTTTAACCGACAGATTCATGATGCGGTCTCTTTGGCATAGGACGATTTACACTCTATTCATAAGAACAAAATCCAAGCCCTGGTTCTCAAATTAGACCTGTCCAAAGCCTATGACTGGGTAAGTTGTACCTTCCTTAGATTGCTCTTAGTACATATTGGGATGGCAGTGGAGTGTATTAGTTGGATAATGGGTTCCATTCAATCTGCCTCCTTTTTTGTGCTTATAAATGGATATCCCTCAATCTTCTTTGGGTCGACCAGGGGAATCAGACAAGGGTTCCCTCTTTCCCCTTTTTTATTCCTTCTGGTAGCAGATGCTCTAAGCAGGTTAATTATTCAAGCTAAAGGGTCTAGTTCATACAAAGGAATCAAGGTCTCTGAGACTGAATAAATGACTCACATTGTTCTCATGGATGATGTGCTAATGATGGGGGAGGGCTCGCTAGATACTTTCCAAGAAAGCAAGAATATTTTAGGTTTATATACAAAGGCCACAAGGATGCACATAAATGTGGAAAAATCAGTTTTATCATAAAATTCTCTGACATCAACAGCTAAGAGAAGGTTAGAAGCTGGAATTCCTTATACATTAAAACCTTTAACATATGGGTTTAAATACTTGGACTTATTCTTAAATACTAACTCTTACTCCTTTAAATATTGGCACTGCCTGTATAAGAAGGTGGAGGGTCATATTGAAGGTTGGACATATAAGTTCCTTTCCATAGCAAGAAGATTGGTACTTCTAAAGGCATTAATTCAAAGCATCCATGTTTATTGGGCCTCACTAGCATACATTCCCAAAGGGATTCTTCACAAAATAAGGAAGATGTTTTTCTCATTTCTATGGACTACAGGTAAACAATTTGAAGGTCGCCCTATTATCAAATGGAATATGTGGCTAATTTAAAATCTCTAGGCGAATGGGGTATAAAAAATCCCTACTTGTTCTGTCAATCTTTGGCAGCTAAGTCACTTTGGAGGATGATAAAAAAATCCTTCTTCTTTATGGGGGAGAGTTATGATATCTAAATATTGTCCAAACACCTCCATTATAGATTGGATAAGAAAACCAAAAAAATATTTAAAAAATAGTTCCATTAGATGGAAATATTTCGTACTCTCCTTTCCTTTGATAGGAGATTGGTTGGCAAAGAGTATAGGAGATGGGAAAAAAATCCAGATTGGGGAAGACCTATGGATCGGAGCTGGGAATGGTTTCAAGCTCTCCTCTGAAACCTTAGAGAAACTGAAAACCCTAAGAATAACCAGCTTAAGTGATGCTAAATCCTAGTCCTGTGCTGAAATAAATGAAACAATTTGGAAAAATGCAACAGAGCTAAGGCTGGAAGGAGACGTTGCTGCAAAATGGACCTCTTATATTTATCTATTGGAATCTTGTTATATTTGTTTAGAGGAGGGTGCTGAGGCCAGACTGGTCTGGTCGAAATATGCAACCACAGGAGATTACAGTGCGGAGCTCAGTTTTGAAACAAAGGCTAGATAATTGTTCATTGGTGCAAAAGAGTGGTGGTGGATCCCTGTTTGGAATGCTTCAAGATATTTAAAGGCCAAGATAACCTTGTGTCTTGCTCTCAGCAATAAACTACTAACCTAGGATAATCTCTTAAAAAGAGGTTGGCATGGCCCAAGTTGGTGCGTTTTATGCCAATCTAACGAAGAATCTGAACCTCACTTATTTGTGTTGACTCAATCCCAGTCGACAGGGATTCCCATCACTGTCGACATCCGATCCACCGTGATCTCCTTGAGCACTGGCCCATACAAGTTTTACCCCGTCCAGCAACACCTGCAAAGCAGATGAAGTCTCACCCGAGATGTTCAAGGGAGAGTTGACAAAACCATGTTTCCACTGAATGAAGGAGGATGTTTGGGGCAACAATCTCTTAACTTATCGCGACACTCAAAGATAGATCTATGCATTCAAGTTTAACATCATTCATATTCATAGCATCATTCAACAGGATCTTTCATCGCAAAAAGTATAACATTAAAGCATTAGTTGTAGCAAGAAAACATAGCATCATTCACGAATCGCAACATGCATTACCATAAGAGATACACATTTAATTTCACCAAATAGTTCCGTCATGTCATATTACTTCAGCAAAACCCTAATACAATATCTATGCAAGACGCAGATCTCACAGAGACATCAGAAAATCAGATCTCACTTTCACATTCAACTTAAGTTCTAGGTCCGCATTCAGATGATCTCTACTACATATGATTCTATGACTATAAATAGGCTTCCACCTTTACATTGTTTGTCCACTTACTAATGACTTCCTAACCGACACTTTGAGCAAATGACCCAAAATCTAACTGATGCGGTCCAAATGAACCAAAACCTCGCATACTGCGGTACAATTGACCCAAAAATACCTAACATATGGTCTAATGACCCAAAAACACGCACTCTGTGGTACAATCGACTCAAAAATACATAAAATAGTCTTCTTTGCGCCCAGGTTTCCGCCTTCCGTGACATCCTCTGAAGTGTCACAGCATCAACGATGCTGCGATTCTACCTTACCAAACCGCCTGCCAACAGGCCCCCAACACAATATTGTGGCTCGCCCTCAAGCCACGTCAGCAGGACATAGTGTATTATGTGGTCTTGACTTTGAAATCCTCATACTACTGCTCGACTATCGTCACCTATTCCTTTGTTTTCGTAACCACCTCTTGATTGTTGATGACATCTTGGGGAGATGGGTGCTCGGTGAGCTTCGCTGCCACTTGTTGACGATGTTCTTGCACTTCCTGGAGAACTTTTCCACTCTTTGTCATGAACTGACCACCAACATCCTGGAACTCCTCCAGCTGTGCAGCTCACTTCTTCTGTCGCTCATCAGCCTTCACGATGCGCTGCTGCATCTCTTTTAAGTCCACAAACTTGGCAACCTACTCCATGGGTGGAATCACGCACATTGCCGCTTTTAGTGTTGCCAACTGCCCTTCCGCTTCCTACCGAAACTTCATCAATTATTCAACCTGCTTGTCCTGAACAATTCGGCCCCAAAACTGCACATTGTCGGCTATGAGCTTCGTTGTTGTTGTTTCCAGCTCCGCCATCTACGTTGCTATCTCCTCAATAGCTCGTTCGCGGTCGTCCACGTCTGCTTGAGGTGTACCAGGATTGACCAGAGCTTTTAACTCATGATTTTCATGCTGTAACTGGACAATGAAATCCCCCAGTCGCTGCACATGCTGAAGCACATCCAACCCTTCAATGGGCTCCGGTACCTGGTGATAAGCCTCTGCAATGGCCATTTGTACCTGCACACTATCATCCCACATATGGGCCTTCTTTGCGATGAGGTGGTCCTGTTGTTTTTTCAGTTCTTCAATCTCTCGAGCCTTCTCAACTCATTCTGTCTTGATGTACTCTTCTAGCTCATCCACAGCCTATCGCGTTGCAGTAGCTCTTCCTGTTAAATTTGAAATTGCTTCTTGTGTAGCTTCCTCGCACTCCTGCAACCACATATACTTACCACTAATCTCGTGCATTCTGTCCACCATTTCCTGACTAGCGACTGTCTGCACAGTTGTCAACCCTTGTGCTGGAAACGTGTTAACATTGATGGCCACCTTCTTCAATTGCTGCAGCAAAGCATTCAAAGCCTCACCGTCAGTCACAATTGCAGTCGGGGGAATCTCCACATTTCTAACCCATGGTTTGGTGCTGATTGTGCCAATTGGTTATTGCCAATGCTTCTTCGGGTGCCTTTCTCGAAACCATATCGCACAAGGAGTCCATACAAGTAGTGAGGGCATGGAAACCTTCATCTGTCTTCATTGTCATCTTGTGAGCCGCTGTGGTGGATGCATCAGCAATTGCTTTTATCAGTCGGCCCAAATGCGCTTCCGACGACAGGGGCAGCCCACTGATTGTCGCAGGGTCCCGGTGCCTTTTTGTTCTGTTTTCTTCAAGGGCCCGGTCACTGTCGTCATCTGTCGGTGTCTTTATTGATTCTTGATCTGAGTCATGATGACTGTGCTAGTCCTGCGCCGATAGGCGATCATCTAGGCCTTTCGCCAGTTCTCCAGCTTCAATCTCCGCCATCCCCATGGGTTCGCGCCATTCCGGTGGTCAATCGTTCATAATGGCATCCAACGCTTCTGTCGTCACCTTGTAAGGGGTCAATAACCGTTGCTTACCTGGGTCCCTTCTGGATTGCACATAAATGGCGTGCGGCCGAATCACGAACACCATAATCGACCTGAACTTCATCGCGGTCTCTTCAGACAACCGAGGCACTTGCACTACTGCATCAGACAACATCTCCCAATAAAGCCATAACTACAATACGCAATCCTGGAGTTGTTCTTGTTCACGGACCCACCACAAATTTTGATATCACGTGCACCGGCGCACTTTCGCAGCCTCAACCTCCATTCCTTGATAAGTGTTGGGTTCCTTCTAGGCGACCAATGCTATCAAAATTAACAACCATCTATATGTAAAGGAGCCCTTCCCATCTTGGACAGTAGCGACATCCTTGGCTAATTGGTTCAGCAGAAATAAATACCAATTCATTTGAACGCCCTCCATGCATTGCACCGCGCATGCCACGATCCTCGAATTGCATTGGTTAGGTTGACCGCCCCGAACCACCTTGCAGGACAATATCTTGGTGCCGGTGAGAACCTCCTTATCATTGATACTGCTGGTGTGATACCCATGGCCATCTCTTTCTAACCCGTAGCGGTCAACCAACTGCTTCGCCTTCTTTTTGTCATTCTCCTTCCCTCAGAAGTACTGCGATGGGTCTACCCCATCTTTGGGCAACCCGGTAATGGTCGCAATTAGGTCGACAGTGATCAGAATTTCTCTGTCTAGCCACAACGAACTGCCATGGAAGTAGGCCAGCAGCTGCTTCACACAGGCGTTAACCTCCGACAGTCCTCCGAAATGAGGCATGTTAATAAGGACCAACAGTCCAGCCTATTTCAGCCCCCGCGCCCAGTCTTGCAGAATCGGTGTCCTTGTGACTTGTGACTCTTGCATATAGGGGTCCAGCATAATTTCTATGTAGGCCACCACATCATTATCATCGTATTTCAGGCACATCAACATCGACACAATATCAGTGGAGCACTCCATTCCAACTGGGAGCACGGGCATCTTCACCGGAACTTTGAATCCTTGTTCGCCTTACGGAGTGGTGCACTCGATCGACACGGTAATTTGATCCGCAATAGCGGAAGAACTCGGTGAGTTGATCCACAACGGTGAGAGAACTCGACGAGTTGGTTCGCAACAGGTCAGAGGAGAAACGATAAATCCTCTGAAACAGAGAATTTTAGCTGTTTTCCAGGGAGATTTTTCAGGTGCCAAAAGTAGAAAAATGTCATGGAACTTATACGCCACATTGCACGAAATCGTAGGGGGCAATTCCCCCTTGACCCCCATCGTCCCCCGGAGACAGTCGTTGAAAGTGTGAAATGCATTCTCTATGCTTGGGATGAGAAGCAAGAATTGCATAGAAGGTTGTGGAAACCTTATTAAGAGTAACGGGCTGTAACATGCATTATGGAAGAGAAATAGGAGCAGCAAGGCAATGTCAATAAGAGGGAAGAATGAATGTTATACATGTATGTATATATTGAATTGCTAATTCATGAGAATATCATAGCTAATGATTGCATGTATGCTTGGTAGGGAAGCCAAGAAAAGGGATCAACTATGATATGGAGGAGGAACTCCATGTCATAATGGTAAATTGGAAATTGACAAGGGAAAATTCCTTAACTCCTCTCTTGCTATTGTATTTATATTTCCTAAGTTTTATATACTGAAAACTATGGCATAGGAATATTGGAAATGCAAGAGAGTAGCAGATTAAATATGAATTATTTGGCATGATTAGAGAGTCATTGCATAGTGCATGTGAATTGCTTATGCATGAGCATGATGTTACATATTGGTAAAATAGTGAAGTTAAACATGCAATAGCCCATTAATGGTATTGTCTATGGTTGATGACAATTAATGTTGTTGATAATGGATGTACGAATCAAACTATAGAAGCATGATTGAAAATGCAAGAGATTAGATAGATCAAGGGAATATGCACTGGTTGGAATACTAATAGACATTGCACAGTACATGTGAAAATATTTGTGCATGTATATGATATTGCACTTTGGTAAAATAGTTAGGTTTTACATATGTAATGAGCCACTTAAGATCATTATGGTGGTTTCTAATAATTAGTTATGTTCGCATTGGTTGTAGGACTAAAGAGAACCGAAGCATGGCTAAGGATGTGGGTGATGCTGTTGCATAGGACCAACAACCTTACGAGGAAATGATGGTCCAACAAATCTATGATCACGAGGTTGGAAAAAGGACTGTGTAGCCTTGGTAAGAGGCCAAATGATCAGGTAACATCAAGCAATGTTAATAACAGCCATGCATGTAATGGTTAATTGTGCTTAAATGCATGAATGTTGAAAGAGGGTTTGGTAAGATCCCTTCCACTATGATTAAACTATGTTGATTTGGTTTGCATGTGGTATTGAGTTCCTGAATGTGAATATAATCCTACCAAGTATGGTCAGGTGTGGGTAAATGAAGGAAAGGAGCCTTACACCCTATAGTTTCTTAGAAACCTCAATGCATTCATATGAGATTATATCATACCATTTGTGTATGTTGGTTGTGAGTTTAACAACTAAAGCAAGTGATGACTTATGGTCCTGTTGTAGTGTATGCCATATGAGATAGGCATGGTTAGGCCATAATATGTTTGAATGCATAGTATTCATGGATCAATGCAAGGCTATATTGAGGGGTTATGCATTAAGTGAATGCACATCAAAATTTTATGTAAATGTTGTGAATGTGCATACATATGTGCAGGTGCACATGTTGAGATGCATTGTGTAAATGCATGGTTGTGATATAATATGTTTCAATGCAGTTAGATAATAGATGAAATGGTGGACTATTGTTAATTCTGAGACCATTTCATGAGCTGCTATGAATGCAGGAGAAAGACTGCATGAAGACAGTAGACATGTGATGGGCTACCAGAGCACTCTATTGGAAGGACAGAGTTGCATGGAATGTGAAGTAATGAGTATTTAAAGTTTATTTCAATTGCATGGGTAGTGTAACTGTATCTTGCAATTTTATTATGATAATGATGCATATATATATATATATATATATATATATATATATATATTTCATTGCATTTCAAATGTTAACAATTGAAGGTGTTTGAATTATTGAGTGTTATAATTCTGAGATCACTTCAGTGACTGTTGTAGCAATGAAAGGATTATATGCATAGATACTCATAACATGTTTGGCTGATTGAAGTTTCAGTTTTTAGGTAGAAAAGTCTTGTGTATGGCAATGAGGATAAGTCCATAGTAAAGACCAGGATGTACCATGTGTAGAAGCCAAAGGTTATGAGAGGGTTCTCATGGTTGTAACTTATGCATGAAACAAATCTGAAAATTGTCTGATTTAATTTTATGAGAATAATCTCTTGGTTGCAAATCTAATTTCTGTAGGAAAACAGATTTGTAAATTTCAGATTTGAGAATTTGCTAATAATTGCTAATGACTATTTGGCTTATATCAAATTGTGTCAGGAGGACATGTTGTAGGTGGATGTTCATGTATGGTAGCAAGTGTAAAACCATAATGGACATAGTGATACCACTTACGAGAGCCAAACAATATGAGGATAGCCTCATTGCTAAGCAAATCAATTTATGCAGTAAACAGAATTGCAAGTGCATATTGAATTAATTATTAATGCTATTGATTGGTTATGGAACAATCATATTCGAAGTTTATTGTTAAATGTTGTTGACTGTTTGGCTATTTGATAAGTGTGCCAGGATGACACATTGCAGGAAGACCATGTGTGATGGACTGCAGAAGCCAAACTAGATGGGAAGGATCCCATGCTATAGAAATGGGTTTCGAGTGAAACGCCATTGTAAATGTTGATAATGTCTCAACCGAATTGCATGTTGGTAAACCATGTGAGTGAGACAGTAAAATTATGCCAAGAAGGCATGTGTGGGATATGGAACCTGGAAATATTGGGGTGGCAAACCGAAGTACTATTGACTCAGAGAAGGGAGCCCCCATTCTTCGTAAATGAAGGAAATATACATATGAAAAGGGATAAGTATTTTGTAACCCTAACTCAAAATATACATGCAGCACATGTTTTATTATTTCATTATTATTTCGGACTGTTTGATTATGATTAGGGCCTACATGTCTCACATCCGAAAGGGGGTGCACACCTTTCTGGTGCTGGGTAAAGAAGATAGCAAACCTTAATTTCCTTAAAAATTGCAGAGATAACAAAATTATACCTAAATTCGTAGTAGTTAAACACAATCTAAAAGATAGGAGCCGACGAATCTTTGAGGAGGCTAGCGCAGCCATAGTACGCTCAGAAATAAGACGCACCCGTGGAGCCATTAACACAGTTTTAGAAGCCCTCTACAAGTTACATTTAGACCTAGCGAGCAGTCTACGACCTGATATCTATATTAGAGTTGAAGTTGACTTTGCGGAAAGAATGAAGAGACTAGCCGTGAACGTGGACAACAGACATAGGAACAAGCTCGCCAGGTTACTGAAGGCACAGAAACCAGAAAATAAGCCAGCTAAGAAGTTTAAATCCTGCGTGATTAACCTATTGAGCTACACGCTAAATGAGGAACAGAATAATGTTCTGGAATGTGGTTTAAATTTCATTGTTGCTCCAAGAAGCCTGCCGATAGAAGACTTAATTTGTAGGGTGAAAGATGTGCTATCTAATATCCTAGAAACTGAAGCCAAGGAAGCACGACAAGAGTGCGTAGTATCTATTAGGAAAGCCAGATCGCCGAGGACAAACATATCACCAGGTGAGAGATTAGCGTTAAGAAGCTTAAAGAATAATGAAAACATTATTGTACTGAGGGCAGACAAGGGGAACACAACCGTCATCCTAGATAGAGATGAATGTGACAGGAAAATACTCGAACATCTTTCAACGAGTGGAAGTTACAAGAGGTTGGATAAGGATCCCACGAAGACGGTTATAAATGAGGTGACAAAAACTATCAAGAATTCTTCGCTTGACGAGAACACCAAGAAAAAATTGATACCAAAGGATACAATGGTTCCTAGGATTTATGGTTTACCCAAAATTCACAAAGAAGGATCACCTATTAGACCCATAGTAAACACTATAGGATCCCCTACATACCTTCTAGCTAAGTTTCTTGCAAACAATTTAAAGGGTCTTGTAGGCCAAACTTCCTCTTACATCAAAGACTCCACACATATGGTGAAGGAAATGAAAGAATTTAAGGTAGAAGAAGTCGATATTTTGGCCAGTTTTGATGTAGTGTCCCTTTTCACAAAAATTCAAGTAGAGGAAGCCCTTAAGGTAGTGAGGGAGGTGACTGATGAAGAAACAGAAAAACTAGTTAGAATATGCTTAAAGTCCACTTTCTTCAGCTTTAAAGGGGTGCTGTATGATCAAGTGGAAGGAATTGCTATGGGATCCCCTCTATCCCCGGTAGTTGCTAACTTGTACATGGAGGCATTTGAAAAATATGCTATTGAGTCCTCCCCATTAAAACCAAAATGGTGGAAGAGGTTTGTGGACGATACTAACATAAACTGGCCACACGAAAAGGAAAGCTTAGATAAGTTTCTAGGACATCTGAATAGCAGATCAGATCAGATCAAATTCACCATGGAGGTTGAAGAGGATAACCAAATCCCATTTTTGGATGTACTCATCACAAAAAGAAATGGTGGATCCTTAGGTCATCAAGTTTATAGGAAAAAGACTCATACTGATAGGTACCTACACGCAGACTCATACCATCTACCTACTCAAAAGATAGGGGTTTTAAACACCCTCATGACTAGAGCTATCAGAATTTCGGATGAAGACCACCTAGAACAAGAGATAGACCACTTGACCAATGTCTTCCAAATGAATGGCTATAACAAAAATCAGATTACAAAGGTTATCAAGAAATCCCGTAGAAGGTCACAAAAACAAAATAGGAACATTGATGGAACTAAGGTCACTCTTCCTTATATTAAAGGAACAACAAATGTGTTAGCTAGGATTCTTCGTAGAAAGGACATTAAAGTCACCTTTTCTCCTCCAAACTTGATAGGTAGGATGCTAGATTTAGCCAAAGACTTGGTAGAACCATTAAAACATAAGGGTGTGTAGAGTACCCCATGCTCATGTGATAAACCTTATATTGGGGAAACTAGACGCTCCATCTAAGTGAGGCTCAAGGAACATTGTGCAGACATTATGCATGACTGTTATCAAAAATCTGCACTCGCTGAACATGCCCACCACTCACACCACCACATACGCATTGAAGAAACAAAACTCATCGCTAGGGAGGAGCATTATAAAAGGAGAAAAATCAGGGAGGCCATAGAGATAGAAAAAGCTCCATTAAATCTAAACAAGGATGATGACCTCAAACTTAATGAATGTTTGCGCCCTATAATTCGCCATCTTAGAAACACCCAAAAAGTGCTCACTACCTCATCTACCCCATTACATGACTCATTTGTCCATATTTCCTACCATATTTGCTTCCAAAACCTTAAAATCCCATTAAAAAGCCTCCAAAAGGCCACAAAACCATTAAAAAAGACTTAAAAAGGCCAAAAAACCCCTTTTTCCCCCAAAATAATCCAAAATTCCTCCAAAATAGAAAAAACCCTCTAAAAAGGGAATAAAAAAATACAAAAAAGAGGAAAAAGAGGGAAAAAGGAAGCAAAAACCCTATACAACTGACCTAAACCATATGGTGCCCGAAACCATGGACCAGCACTCCACCACTAAAAACCTATAAATAGGTGATGGAGGCATCTCATTTCATATCCACAGTCAAACACACCCTTACTTTGCCAAAATCACTCCTGAAACCCTAGATCACCCTTGAGCTACTTTCACATTTGAGTGCCCCTTTGGCCCATTTCCAAAACCCTTTGGAGAAAGAGAAAGGAGCAAAACTGGAAGCTTGGAAGCAAACCTCTTGGACTGTTGCAAAGGCTTCACCAACCTTCACATTGGAGGTATAATCAATACAAAAAAACCCTTCTTAATATCTTGTCTTTTCTGTTTTATGGACATGTTTAGAATAGTTACTATTTTACTGTACTGTCTTTCATTTACTATTTTTCTGAACTGCTACTAAGGAGTCCCTTCTCCTCAGTAGGTGCTCATTTGCACAAGCTAGGGTGAAAACCCTAGCTATAGTTTTGGAGACTCCCCTTGTGTTCCTTTGAATTTCTGGTTATAGTTTGAAAGTTTTAAATGTTTTCAATTTTTTGCAATATTTTTCTGTTTTTTCCTTTCGTCTGTCCCTTTCGGCTGCCGTAAACCGCTTCTTTTACCCCCCGCAGTTGTGTTCCGACCACGTCTTTCAGGCATTTACCTGCGATCCGCCTGTGGCTCTTAGACTGTTTCTGGCGATCTACCGGCGGTTTCCAGTCTGTTGCCTGCGATTTGACCGAGGCTATTAGCTTGTTTCGTGCGGTCCGACCACGGCTGTTAACCCATTTTTCCGTGGGTCGTTTGGGCTTTCAGCCATTTTCCTGCAACCCTCCTGCATCTTTCGGCCTTTTTCCCGCGTCCTGCTTGCAACTTTCAACCATTTTCCTGCAACCTGCCTGCGTCTTTTGGCCTTTTTCCCACGTCCCGCTTACGGCTTTCAGCCATTTTCCTGCAACCCGCCTGCGTCTTTCGACCTTTTTCCCGCGTCCTGCCTGCGGCTTTCAGCCATTTTCCTGCAACCCTCTTCTGACTTTCGGCCCTTTTCCTGTGGTCTGCCTGCGTCTTTTGGCAAAGATCCCACAACCCATCCGTGACTGTTGAGCTGTTTCCCGCGGTCCGACCGCACAAATTTGCCACAGACCCATGGTCTGTTTTCTGCACTTTTTTCACTGTTTTGAACCCAGCACTTTGGTGCAATATTTTCTGCACCTGCACATCCATCTGTCCTATCTACAGCCATACTTCCATACAACCTTTTTTGTGCAGTATTATTTCTGTTCCATTTACAGAATATTTTTTAAAAATTTCAGCATTTTAATTGAAAAAAGAAAATTTTGCATTTCAAAGTTTAAATTCTGTATTGTTAGTTAGAAAGTTGCCCACCCCATGGCACTTTTACTTGGGTTCATCATCTCACACGCACACACTCTGTCACCTAATTCAAGTGAGCCCTAAAAATACTACTTAACACAACCAACATTCTAACCCCACTTGGGGAACACATAAGAATTTTTGTAGTTAGGTAGGATCGGGGGGATAGGCATCTAAATAACACCCCTCGGTTGCTTACACTTGAGACATAGCTCTTGTCCATTAGGGAACCAAAATCCCCTAGTATTTTTTGACACGGTTTAAAACCAATTTATCGGGAAGGCCTCTCCCCTAGGAGGGTTGAAGTCGCCAGACTGGTTCCGGAAGCCTGAGTGGAATACCGCAATCCATTCAGTAACCGAAGGATACCTTTCGTAATTCTCGGTGTATCACCCGTATGGGGATACAGCGGTGATAGAACCAAACGACAGATTCACCCAACCGAACGTGTCATGAACGGGGTATCTTAGTTGCTTTTCTTCTAGGATTGACTACCCGTTGTCCCTCCCAGTAGGGGGATATCTTTAGCCACTTGGCTCTACTATCCATATTGTTTGACTTGGATTTCATCACCTTGCAGAGGATATGTCTAGTTGAGTCAGAATACTATTTAGCTAGGTCTTTGCATGCTCCCTTACCTCCTTTTGGTCTATAGAATCCACAATTTTTATTTTTTAGGAAACCTGCTGCTTGTTGGTATTCTGATCATTTTTGTTGATACTCCACCTATTGTAGCACAACTGTTACAGTAAGTGTTTTGAGTTGGTTGTTGGCCTGAGTGCCATATTTTTTTAGCTCTCCTTCTGCACACTCGGTTGCATTAGGGTTTTTGAGCTGTTTTTCACTCAACACAACCCCCAGATACTTGAGACCATTCGTCACCATTGAGTCCCCGAGACATTCTTGGCGCCTCCAGGGCGAGCCCCCATAGCACAGTTCACTTGACATCAACCATCATAGACATAGATCTTCATCACTTGATACCACTCATCATAGATCTCGAGCCTTGTCACTTGACTCCACTCGTCAACGGCATAGAACTCCATCACCTAATCTTGACGCCCCCTATTTTACCTCTAATTCTGAGGCAGAGTCCAAGAACCCCACTTAAACTGCACCACCCAGCTCCATAGCTGGCGTGACTTCCACCCCTTTCTTTGTAGGGACCATTGGTGGAGTAGCCACCACCACACCTGCTTTGGGTATGCCCTCGATGGGGCCCACATCTACCATTCTAATCACTGTACCCATTCCAGTAGCTGGCATACCTATCTCCACTCCATCAGTGACTCACACTACCCTTGGCGGTGCAGGACCGTCCCATACCACTTTCGTTCCTCCACTTGGGGGCAACATCCCAAACCCTGCCCCTCCACTTGGGGGCATTGGCCCCAACATGGTCACACCCACTAGTATGTCACATCCTTCTACTAGTTTTCCATTCATGGCTAGTCTCAACCTTCCTGACCTAGCCAGACTGACTAACGATCCCATCAGACACAACCCTGCGTGGCCTCGCATGCCTACCAAGCTCCCCTTTGACATCCCTAAGTTTGAGGGCAAGGCAGGTGAAGACCCCCAGAACCATATTATGTCATTCCATCTATGGTGTTCCTCCAACTCCATAGTGGACGACTCTGTCCGCCTCCGTCTGTTACAGCGCACCCTCACTGGCTCTGCAGCTAAGTGGTACATCAAACAGCCCCATGGGACCCATGCCACCTTTACTTCCCTTGCCTCGACTTTCCTGCAGTTCTTTCAGTTACCTGTCCGCTATGACGTGGGAGTTGATATCCTACTGTCTTGCAGATAGAACACAGCTACCCACATCACTAACCACATTCATGAGTGCCGCCGACGCCGCAGCCTCTGCAAAATCAAGTTAGACGACCGTATCTTCTTAGATTGGTTTCTAAAATCCCTCCTTCCTGTCATTGCCAAGGATGTGGCATCCGAACGACCCCAGTATGAAGAAGAGGCCATCCTCAAATCCCAACAATTTGACCTCATTTAAGCCCAGTCGGGTTATCTATATTCCATCATACCTGACGCCCTTTGCGGTGATTCCTCCCGACACGATTCACCGGGGGCATCCCATGCCGCCGATGGCATCATTGGTCGTATTGCCTCGCATCCTCAACCCTTTTCCATAGAACATCCTAGCCATGGCCTCGACCTTTCGCGGGCTACATCTCAATCCGGAGCAACCAATTCGTATGCTCCCATGGAACATCACCACCATTCCCACGGACCCTCCTGTCGACCTCAGTGCCTTAGTCATGCATCCCCCGATAACACCCCCCTGGTCGCACCTCAGCCATATTAGCACCCACAGGCTACACCAGCTCCTATGTCCTCTCAAGCCCAACCCGCTTATTACTTGCCACAGGAAGCCCCTGCGGAAAACCCACAACCCGTTCTGCAGACGTATCAGCAACCCCCACAAGGTTCAGCACCTTTGCAGCCTCCACTTACTTATTATCCACCGCAGCCTGCTCCCGCACCTGCACAACCCCAGAACCCACCTACTGCCCAAGGGCAAGTATACGCCCAACATAATCCGCAGCAGAACCAAAATAACCAGCGCCAACAATGCCAGCAAAACCATGGCAAAGGCCATAACCGTGGGAACAACCCCCCTCCAGACCAAGCTGGTCAACCTCCCAATCCCCCAAACAACAATAACGCGGTACCTACCAACCAGAACCCTGATCGGCCGCCCAAGCACGCCAAAAATCCTAATTTGTGAACAAACCATCCTTGTTCATATTTGCGGGGTCTATTGCCACTACACACATGCTTTCCCACATTTGGAGCGAGCTCAGAAACTCTGGACTGATGATGCCCATCGCCAAGGGCACGCAGCTCCTTAGGCGCCACCCAACCCCCCACCACCTCCGCATCAACCATTGGTGCTACAAAACCCCTTACCAACCCAAGGCGTCATGAACACTCAGCCATTGGTTCCCCCTCAAGGAAATGCACCACCATAACAACAGATCACTTATTCCGCTCCTGATCAACCCATGTTAGAATCAGGTACCCATCACTTGTTAATGATGTCATCCACCGATGTCAACCTCCAAACCTGTCGGAACCAATATGTCTCCACCCCTGAAGCCCCTCCCGTCGACAAAAACACTAACGTTCATCCCACTGATCAGACGTTACGTATACCTATGGCTCCACAAGATGGCTCTTCCAAAGCACCTCGCTTCCCACTTCGTCGCATCAACAATAATCCCAATGCTCATGCTACGTCTAATTACAAAATTGTAGATGACTTAGCCCAGTCCCCCGCAGCCATCTCTACGTTAGAAGTCTTAAAAAAATTTCCTTCACAGCGCAAGACTTTGCTCTCCGCCATTGGTTCTATTGACCCAAATGATTCACAACTGATGGCCTTCGATTTGGACCAGTCCGAACCACGCCTGCCTTCCACTTTAGCGTTCCAAGTTTCTGTTTCCATTTGAAATCTTGTCATCCATCGGTGCATTATCAATGAAGGTGCCTCTACATGCATTATGTCCACATTCATTTGGCTGAAGTTGGGATCCCCTACTCGCCAGCAGTCCACCACTGCGTTGCGAGCCTACGACGGCCATTCGGCTCAACCCTAAGGTCTCTTAGCTAATGTCCCCATCCAGTTGGCTGGTAAAACAGTGCTCATTGACATAGAGGTCATCAATGCCCAACTTGATTATAACCTCTTACTTGGCCGCGGCTACATGTATGCCATGCGGGTGGTTGCCTCATCCATTTTTCGCACCATGATGTTCCCCCATGACGGACGCGTAGTCAAGGTCGATCAACTCACCTATTATGATCCCAATGCCCCCACTGCACCCAAAAATGTTCTCCCCATGGTTGAACAACCTGTTTGTGGTGCAACTACCTCATTTGTTTCCTCTGTAGGACCCGGAGTTTACTCAGATACGCCGATGACCTCAACATTCCAATCTATTCCACCCCCATCATCCGCGCCCAACGTATCTGACCTATATACCCTTTCCCACAATACAAAAACACCCAACAATCAACCACCCTTGTTACCCAAACCACCATTGGTACCTAGTCACATTGGTGTTACACCCATCCACACAATCCCCTTCCTATTCCCTCCCTTGGGCGTAGTAAGCGCCCTGGTTATGGCTACTCTTAGCCTCCCTGGGTTAACCTTAGGATTACCCGTGTGGTATATTTCTCCTCCTGTTCCCCCGCCGACACCAACTGTCGTCCTACAACCGGTGCAACCCATTGCCACTACTAGTGAACCACCTCCTGGTGTCACTACCCCTTCGTCATCTAAGAATCCCCCCCTCTTATCAAGCACACTGGGGGCAAAGGCCCACAACCCTACACTACTATACCCCCTCCCAAAACAGTTAAAAACCCCCTCGTGTTTCATGCTCCTCCTAGATGCTCGTTGTGTGATGAGTTAGGCCATCCGACTCATTAATGTCCACAATTACCTGCATTATAGGAACACATGCAAATGCTTGACGACGACCCCAACATCCCAGTTGTCGAACTCAATCCAACCCCTAATCCTCGTGATAAATCACTATGTACCAACCACCCTTGTGCAATATGCAGTATTTATGGCCATTACTCACATCACTGTCTTGATCTCCCAGATTACAAAGCAGCTCTCTACAAGATGAATAATTTGGAACTTGAGATGGCACCCCCCACAATTGAGGAGATCCACCCCCCAGTATCAGCCTCATCCGGAGAGATTAACACCATTTATATGATCTCTTCGACTACCACTCCCTTGTCAACTGATTTGACAACTCAAAGTTTCCGCAATGATGAGGAAATTCTAGAGGCTCTCACTGCCCCGAATTATCCCTGGGAAGACATGCACCATCGTTCCTATTTCCTCCTAGAAGAGTCCTCCTCCACCACAACTACCCAATTTGTGGTTGAATCCAAAGATTTTCTTCCCACCAAAGTCGACTGGTTTAGGGAGCCCATTCCCACTCTTGATGCCTTTGAGGAGGGTAGCATGGCCAACATCTCACCTGTAATCCACATAGATATCTCTGACCCACCTGGTGCTCTTGAAATCATTACATTAGGAGCCTCCTGCAGTGAGTATGAGATTGGAGAGTACAAAAAACTTTTCCAAGAGTTTCGTGATGTCTTTGCTTGGTCCTATACCAAGATGCCTAGTCTCTACCCCGCTATTATAGAACACCACATTGATACATGGCCAGATGTACCCCCCGTTCGCTAGAAACAGTGCCCCATTCATCCCTAAAAGCTCCCTGCTGTTAAAGCAGAGATTGAGAAACTTCGCAAAACAGGATTCATTTATCCTATTGCATATACCACCTGGGTTTCAAACCCCGTCCCTGTTAACAAGAAACAAGGCGCCATCAGAGTATGTACCGACTTCCGCGATTTAAACCGAGCCTGTCCCAAAGACAACTTCCCCACGCCATTTATTGACCAACTCATTGATGCGTGGGCGGGGCATGAAGTCCTATCTTTCATGGACGGTTTTTCCGGATACAACCAGATTCAGATCCGTAAGGAGGATCAGTACAAGACTGCCTTTACCACCCCATGGGGCACCTTTGCCTATCGCGTCATGCCTTTCAGCCTCAAAAATGCTGGTTCCACCTTCTAGCGGGCCATGACCTATTATTTTCACGACTTGGTCCATATCCTACTAGTCTATCTTGACGATCTTACAGCTCGCTCCTGGAAACGATCAGACCACCTGAATGACCGCCGGTAAGTCTTTCTGCGGTGTCGCAAATATCAAATCCACTTGAACCCACACAAGTGTGTCTTTTGCATTCCGGCAGGCCAATTGTGGGGTTTCATTGTTTCCTAGAAAGGAATTGTTGTTGATCCCCTAAAAGTCCAAGCCATCATAGACCTTCCCTCTCCTCGCATGCTTCGACAGCTCCAGAGTCTGCAGGGGTGATCTAATTTCCTCTGTCGCTTCGTTCCTGATTATGCCACCACCGTTCATGGTTTCTTATGCCTGCTTCGTACCCACATACCCTTTTTTTAGGATGAGCAAGCAGAATCTGCATTCGAATCCCTCAAGAAAGCTCTCACACAAGCCCCTTTGATCTCCCCTCTGGATTTCTCTCAGGACTTCATCCTTTACGTCTTGGCATCCAATTATGCCGTGTCCGGAGTCCTTATTCAAGAAGACGTCGCTCGCCAGGAGCATGTCATTTATTACATCAGCCAGACCTTGTTTGGCCCACCCCTACGTTAGCCATATGAGGAGAGACTAGCCCTTGCTGTGGTCTTTTCCGTCCAAAAATTGCGACACTACATTTTACTCAGTCATACCACAGTTGTCGCCGAATCCAACCCCATGGTGTATCTCTTAAATCGACGCCTCCTGTAAGGTCGCGTTGCTAAATGGGTAATTATACTCCAAGAATATGACCTCAATTTCAGAACCCCTAAGAGCACTAAATCCCTCGCACTTGCCCAGCTCATCACTGATCTCCCCTCCCTTCTGTCGTCCCCACAAATCTTCGATGAGTTACCCGACAATCACTTGTTCATCATCTCGTCTGATGACCCATGGTACGGTGATATTTTGTTATACCTTTGCACGCAGAAGTTTCGACCCAACATCGGTCATGATCGACGCCATCGTATCCGTCACCAGGCCTCTCGATATCTCCTCTTAGGCGATGTCCTTTACTAGCGAGGGGTTGACACGATTCTCCGTCGATGCCTTACACACAAGGAAGCCGAACACGTCCTCAATGACTATCATAGCGGTGCCTGCGGTGGAAATTTATCTAGAATGGCCACCACCCAAAAGGTCATTCACGCCGGATACTTCTGGCCCACACTATTTACCGACTGCATCACAACGGTAAAAAATTGCCATAATTGCCAACTTTTTGCCCCCAAGGCCCGGACACCACCCGCTCCATTACACCCAGTCGTCACCGTTGGCCCCTTTTGTAAGTGGGCCATCGACTTCATGGAATGTAAAGCCTCATCTACCAACGACCATAAGTACATCATTGTCACCGTCGATTACTTCACCAAATGGGCTGAAGCCATGCCCACCTTCAATTTTAAAGCTAACACCGCCACCCGTTTCTTTTTTAACCATGTTATCACTCGATTCGGGGTCCCCAAATAGTTGGTCTCAGACCATGGTTCACACTTTTAAGATTCCCTTTGGCGCGAGTTATCCACCCTAATGAAGTTTGAACATCAGTATTCCTCTGCTTACTACCCCCAAGGGAACGACCAAGTAGAGGCCATTAACAAAATTTTAAAAACCATCCTCCAATGCACCGTTGACCGGCATAAGTCCAATTGGCACCACATGTTGTTCCCTGCCTTATGGGCTTACCGTACATCCACCAAAACCGCCACCGGTTTTACCCCCGTTTCATTTAGTGCACGGTGTAGAGTCTGTCCTCCCCATCGAGTGTCAGATACCTGCCTTACACATCGCCGTTGAGCTTCTCCCCGACACCTCCCCACTCAAGCAACGTCTGCTATCACTAGAACAAGCTGATGAAGACTGTCATGCCACTCTACAGACCATTGAAGCCGCCAAGAACCGCTCCAAAGTTGGTTATGACAAACATTTCCACCCTCGAACTTTCCATGAAGGGGACCTCGTCCTCGCCTATGACCAAGCCCATGACAAGACTGGTAAAGGAAAGTTTGAATCCATGTGGCAAGGCCCTTGCATCATGTAGACCTGCCTCGGCAATGGGGCATACATTTTAACTGACTCAGAAGGTCACCCTTTGTGCAACCCCCGTAATGGGTTGTATCTTAAACGTTTTTATCCCTAAATAAACCCGCAACCCCATTGGTCCATATTGTACAATTTGCTCTCTTTTTGTTTTTTACCTTTTTTACCGCAATCTTACATTCATCATTTTTGCATGATCATAGATGAACCATCTTCCACCTCATTACGTTGGCTTCGCTGATGGAGCAAGCCGTTGGTCTCCAAACCTGGCTTCTGCAGCATGGGTCTTATATTCCCCTTCACATGAATTGATTAAGCTTGACGGAATATGTATAGGCACTGCTACCAATAACCAGGCGGAGTATGATGTTGTGACTGGCCTCCTGACTGTTGCCCTACAGATGGGCATATCTCACCTTCATGTGTTCCTTGACTCCCAGCTCAACAACTGCTATCAGGTGCATGATCCCTGCCTTTTTAGAAAATTCCTGCGCCTAACACAACTCAGCTGACAATTTGAATCCATAACATTCACCCATGTCCCAAGAGCTCAAAATAGTGTCGCCAATCAAATGGCTAACAACATCCTAGATTGGCACATCAATCACACCATGTTAAACCTCCATCATGCATCATCATCCCATAACATCTCATCAAAAATATATAAAAATCCAAAAATATTGCCAGGGGCATCCACGTACCTATCATCACATAAACATTTGCATCCATGTGCAATACCATAAAAACACATTACTATACAGGGGCATCCACGTGCCTAATCCTACATACATCATGTTGCATAACATAAAATACACAAGGGGCATCCATGTGTCCATCATCCTATACTACTTGCATCCACATGCAGTACCAACATATAACAAACCATAAACGCATCCACGTGCGTACACTAAATCATCATCGCAAAAAGGTGCATCCATGTGCATATATATATATCAAAAAATAAACGTCAATATGCTACACATGTCCTGAGTACCCCCGTACTCAGCTATGCAAAAAATATCTATACATCAATACGCCTCATAGAATACATGTCGTCGCTACAAAATCAGGGGGGAGTCCCCTGCACTCCCTACTGAGAATCATACCCTCCATCACTGCCTGCATCAGCTGCCTCTGAGTCCTCATCCCGCTCCTCCTCCGGCAGCTCCTCATCCCCTACAGGCTCCTGTGCCCGACCCCTATCCGCCAAAATAGCCACCCAAATCGCGATCGATCGGAACTCTCGTGGCGCCCTCAAACAATCTTGAATCACCTCCGGATCAACGTCCCGCCACCCATCATTAGTCACTCCAACCAGCAACTGATCCAGAAGCATTCGTACAGACTCCAGAGTCCCCTCAGTGTCCCATCGACGCACCTGCCCTCGGCCTGGCAGGGTTGGTACCAGCCACATGCCCCCTACGCGCTACATGTCCTGGTGGTGGTCTCAGGCCAACATTTGTAGATCATACATCAGTCAGTAACAGCATATCAACATCTTAAACCTATCATACACAACACTTGACATCAACAACAATCAAGCAAATCAATACATACCATCTGGTCCCCATGCCTTCCCTGGCGGCCATGGTGCCTCCGGATCCCCGGTGTAGTCCATATCCCTGTATGGATAATCATCCAGTGTCATCGGCATCTGCAACCACTCAAGGTAGAGCTCCTGGGTGAAGTATCTCCCAACCTCACCACCACCCCGTTGGCGCATCATCTCTCCCCACCGCACCATGCGTGGCTCCCTCAGTCCTCCTGCCCTGACCGGAACCCGTGGCCGCAGTGTAGGTATTCACTCCATGAAGAAGGCACACAAAAAGGATCCATAATAGAATCCCTTGCCAGATTCCTTCATCGATGTCAGCTGACGCTGAACACAAGTGAGGAACATCTGGCCACAGGCATAATATACACCATCCAGCACCCGCTCCACCTACTGCATCTGGCCCCCGGACACCTTCTCAGGTGATTGGGACCCCAAAACTCAAACCACGCACGCTGCAATTTCCTGTACTGCTGGCTCCTCCAGGTCCACCACCCGAAGTGCATTCCTCTGCACCCTAGCCTCCAGAACGCAGTATCGCTCCAACATATCCTCCATATCCACATCTGTGGATACTCGTGGCTGCGTATCTGCCACCCTACCCAGACAAGGAAACCCCGTCAAGAAGTATACATCTATGAGGGTGAGATCCACCCTCTCTCCCTGCACCCTGAATGCATGAATGTCTGGCTCCCAAAAGCTCACTGATCGGTTCAGCAACAGTGCTGTTGAACACATCATAGGAACCTGTGCGAACTTCAGCAGCCCGCACAACCCCAACATAGACCGCACATGCCGATCCCTCCGGATGACCTCCACTATGTCATCCAAGACATCCCGCTCTTGCCAAAGCACCAACAGCATCTTGTCAATCACACAAGGAAAACTCATCAGACTCGTGTCAAAGAAGTAACCCTTCCCCCCCCTGGGGAATCCCGAAAAGCTCGATCCCAATAGCAGCTTTAGGGCCCCTTGCCGTGGTTTCTGACCGTGGTTTTCAGGGCTACAGTCGCGGTTCGGGACCACACCTGTAGGAGCCGAACTTGGGGTCCCGAACCGCGTGTCCAGCCTTGGAACTCGTGGTACCAGACTGCGTATTCCGACCCAAAACTCGCAGTCCCCGTCCGTGTGGTCTGCCCTAGAACCCGCGGTGCCCGACTGCTGTTCCACCCCACAAACCCGTGGTCCACCCCACGTGGACCATACAAAAACTCTCCTGGGACCCACTACCCCCCCCCCCTGAACCCAATGAAAATGCAGGTATGAGTTTCTCGGAATACTTGTAACTCCCGTATCTAAAAAAGGCCGGTCGAATCATCCAGAAACACCAACTCAGCTCTGGTCCACTGTGTTCATTAGTCAAAGTCAACAAGTCCAAATGACACTTGTCATGTTGGACCCACTTACTATTTATAGTCCGTTGACTTTTTCTTGTTTTGGCCATTCTGAACCCATACGGAGTCCATTTTTAAAACCGTTTCCACCACTGGAAGCAGCAAGACGAGACCGTCATGATGGTCAACTTGTTTTCTTATTTTTTCCTCATCGTTTTTTGAGCATTTTTTTTAGACACCACTAGTTGCCTCGATTTGCGTGCCACTTCGGCTGCTCTCCGTGTTTGATATATTTGATATCATCGGATTCATTTTTTCGAGCCCATGATGATGCTTGAGATCATTTCTCGCTCTCACCCCCAGATTGTTTCTGGTAATTTTTTCCAACATGCCCCGCGTCGCTTCAGTTTGCATGCCACTTCGGCCGTTCTCCATTTTCGACTCTTTTTATATATTGCCGGATTCATTTTTCCGAGCTCATGATGATGCTTGAGGTCATTTTTCACTCTCTCCAGGTCCAGTTTCAACATTGTGTCCCCACACCTTGCTGCCTCGGTCTGCACACCACATTGGCCGCCATCGGATTGTTCCACATTTTTACATGAGCCATTCACTCCTTTCATACTGCAATTATTTCGTTATTTTGCCACCATTCATTATCCCGCAAGGAGGCTCACCAGTGTTCACCCCTACCCTCGTTCTTGGTCATCATTAATGTTCCTTGATTGAGCACTTCGTCCTTGCCTCACCATTCCTTTTGTTTGGTATAATTTTATCCCTTTTTCGGGCTGGACAAGTCCTTTACGAAAAAGGCACTTAGGGAGTTTCTGTTAAGCTCTTTTCTGACTCCTAAAACAATGAAAAAATTGCCGAGCAATCTTGCTTCCTTTCATGCTCGTTAAATTACCTGAAAGGGCGTCAATCTGGTATAAGTTTAACCCTTTTCTGGACCTGGTAGACTACTTACAAAAAATGAATACTCTAGTCACACTGGCTAGAAGAGTTCTTCATTGCATTCTTTTATGCTTCTTCGGGCCTTGGAGACTAACACATGAAAAAGCAACCCCCTGGAGTCTTCTTATCGCTTTCAGACTCTCTAAAATTGAAAGCAACCATGAGCATGAACTGTCCTGGGCTCGTACAAATCCACACGACAGTACCATTCCATTATTTCAGAGTCTTCTTATCGCTTTCAGACTCCTTAAAATTGAAAGCAATCACGAGCATGAACTGTCCTAGGCTCGTATAAATCCACACGACAGTACAATTTTACACACACTTCTTCTAGTTCCTTAACCCATGAAGAAGTCCGCCCGTGCCTCTTGGCACTATGATCGATCATCTCGATAGTACCCCCAATCAGGTCGCATTTGTTCAGAGTATTCTGCAGTCTCCTGCTATTTTACACCAGCATGAGTATCACTCATCCCAGTCACTATCCTTGATCCATTATAGCTGTGATCCCTTTCCCTCCAGTCAGTTTCATATGCTGCCCGATCATCCCCCATCTTCATACTTTGAACAAAGGAAGTTTGATTCCAACCACTCTACTTTCCCAGTTATCCCCCACAGTATGACAGTCCTACCATCAGTACTCTCACACTTCGGTTCTCCACCTCATGCTCCTATCAAGGAAACATCATTGCCTTGCTAGTTGCAGGTCTCCCTCTGTCGACGACAACTCCTCTATTCCAGAGGATATACCCAGAGGTCCTTGCGCCTTGGACCCATCACCATCTGTGGTGAGTTCCTATGGACCATTTTGAGAGGAGTCATCATTGCCTCTCCAAGTGGTTGTTTCTCACATGCTCAACTTCAACACCTTAATCGCATCGTTGAGAATCATGCAGGGTTTATATCCCTTCAGTTATTGGTTGAAGACCCCGGATTTCCCCCGACTCTAGCACATTGGTGAGTCACTTTGGAACACCCAGTTATATGTTCCCGTGGATGTCCGGGTTGCGTTGGCGATTGTATTTAGAAGCCATCCATTTATATGCTTCCTTGAGTACCCAGTTCCATTCCAGTTCAGTGTACCATTGACGATATGACTCCCCGTCACTATGATCCAGCGGCTCATCAGTTCCTCTGGTACCCCACTCAGTAGCACTGTAGTTATTCCAGTGTACCAGTTCTTCAGCTCAGACATGGTCAACCCAGCAGTATGTCCCAGATTTGTGTTCCCTCTGGACCCTTATGATGTATACAGTGGTTCTCTATGTATCCTACAGGTCCCCCTTTTCGGGCCTCACAATTATTTTTGATATATCTTGATACGAGCATGGGTATGCCTGCCTCGTCCATATATTGAGATTCTTCCTCATTCATTATTTGAGGCCATGTATATGTCAGGTCCCCATATTTTGGACCCCATTGTTATTATATCTTGATACGAGCATGGGAATGCCCGCCTCGTCCATATGTTCAGATTATTCCTCATTCATTATTGAGGTCATGTACTTTCAGTTTTTGCAGTTTGTTCAGGACCGTTGTTCCGAGCTCTAGTTCATTTCTTCTCTTCTCCACACCCTAGGAAAACCATGAAAGACTTATGATGTCTATCGGCCATACGATGAGCTCCTTCCCTCACACATCAGGGGGCAATCTGTTAACACCCAAAAAGTGCTCACTACCTCATCTACCCCATTACATGACTCATTTGTCCATATTTCCTACCATATTTGCTCCAAAACCTTAAAATCCATTAAAAAGCCTCCAAAATGCCAAAAAAACCCCTTTTCCCCCCAAAATAATCCAAAATTCCTCCAAAATAGGAAAAACCCTCTAAAAAGGGAATAAAAAAAAACAAAAAAGAGGAAAAAGAAAGCAAAACCCTATACAGTTGACCTAAACCATATGGTGCCCAAAACCATGGGCCGACACTCCACCACTAAAAACATATAAATAGGTGATGGAGGCCCCTCATTTCATATCCACAGTCAAACACACCCTTACTATACCAAAATCACTCCTGAAACCCTAGCTCACCCTTGAGCTCCTTTCACATTTGAGTGCCCCTTTGGCCCATTTCCAAAACCCTTTGGAGAAAGAGAAAGGAGCAAAACTGGAAGCTTGGAAGCAACCCTCTTGTACTGCTGCAAAGGCTTCACCAACCTTCACATTGGAGGTATAATCAATACAAAATACCCTTTTTAATATCTTGCCTTTTCTGTTTTATGTACATGTTTAGAATAGTTACTGTTTTACTATACTATCTTTCATTTACTGTTTTTCTGAACTGCTACTAAGGAGTCCCTTCTCCTTAGTAGGTGCTCATTTGCACAAGCTAGGGTGAAAAACCTAGCTACAATAACCCACATATAAAGAACAATAGCTCTAATAATAATTAATTGATTAGTAACATTCCTTTGAACTCCTATGTAAACTCTAGAATTTAATTTTTAATTATTAGATTAGATTAACAATTCCAATTATTATTTTTAATAAAGAATTTAGAATTAAAATAGGTGAAATAATTAACTATTATTAGGAACTTTACTTAGTAATTAATTTTGAAATTAATTGACTAATTATAGAATGATTAATCATTATAATTTATTTAAATTTAGAATAAGTAGGTATCTTATAGCTTAATGAATTATTAACTTTTAAACTTCTAAAAAACATTATTTATTAATTAATATTTTTTGGAAATCAACAAAAGATTAAAAATTATTATAATACTAAAAACTTTTAATGACCTTAGAACAAAATTAAAATTTCAATACATCTAGGGTGTTGGCTAAATAACTTGATAAAATTTAATTAAAAACTTGACCTAACACCTATTAATCTGCTATCTTCAACACCTTAAACAACCTTGAGACACTCTCCCCTGATGATGAGTCCTACTTTGTGGCTCGAAACATTGAGAATAAATACTCTAACGCAGTCTTCCTCTCCATCTATTGCAATTCACTGCGTAAATCATGAACAACTTGATTCAGTCCCTTCACGGAAGGGATGTGCTGGACAGCTTGAAGTCCTTCGAGAAGTTGCGGGTTAAAATGGTAAAGAAGATAGAAAACCTTAATTTCCTTACAAATTGCAGAAATAACAAAATTATACCTAAATTCGCAGAAGTTAAACACAATCTAAAAGATAGGAACCGACGAATCTTTGAGGAGGCTAGCGCAGCCATAGTACGCTCAGAAATAAGACGCACATGTGGAGCCATTAACGCAGTTTCAGAAGCCCTCTACAGGTTACATTTAGACCTAGCAAGCAGTCTGCGACCTGATATTTGGATTAGAGTTGAAGCTGCCTCTGCGGAAAGAATGGAGAGACTAGCCGTGAACGTGGACAACAGACATAGGAACAAGCTCGCCAGGTTACTGAAGGTGCAGAAACCAGCAAATAAGCCAGTTGAGAAGTTTAAATCCTGCGTGATTAACCTATCGGGCTACACGCTAAATGAGGAACAGAATAATGTTCTGGAACTTGGTTTAAATTTCGTTGTTGCTCCGAGAAGACTGTCGATAGAAGACTTAATTTGGAGGGTGGAAGATGCGCTATCTAATCTCCCAAAAACTGAAGCTGAGGAAGCACGAAAAGAGTGTGCAGTAGCTATTAGGAAATCCAGAACGCCGAGGAAAAACATATCACTAGGCGAGAGATTAGCGTTAAGAAGCTTAAGGAATAATGAAAACATTATTGTGCTGAGGGCAGACAAGGGGAACGTAACTGTCATCCTAGATATAGATGAATATGACAGGAAAATACTCGAACATCTTTCAACGAGTGGAAGTTACAAGAGGCTGGATAAGGATCCCACAAAGAAGGTTATAAATGAGGTGACAAAAACTATCAACAATTCTTCGCTTGACAAGAACACCAAGAAAAAATTGATACCAAAGGATACAATGGTTCCTAGGATTTATGGTTTACCCAAAATTCACAAAGAAGGAGCACCTATTAGACCCATAGTAAACACTATAGGATCCCCTACATACCTTCTAGCTAAGTTTCTTGCAAAAAAGTTAAAGGGTCTTGTAGGCCAAACCTCCTCTTACATCAAAGACTCCACGCATATGGTGAAGGAAATGAAAGAATTTAAGGTAGAAGAAGGGGATATTTTGGCCAGTTTTGATGTAGTTTCCCTTTTTACAAAAATTCCAGTAAAGGAAGCCCTTAGGGTAGTGAGGGAGGTGACTGATGAAGAAACAAAAAAACTAGTTAGAATATGCTTAAAGTCCACTTTCTTCAGCTTTAAAGGGGTGCTGTATGATCAAGTGGAAGGAATTGCTATGGGATCCCCTCTATCCCCGGTAGTTGCTAACTTGTACATGGAGGCATTTGAAAAATATGCTATTGAGTCCTCCCCATTAAAACCAAAATGGTGGAAGAGGTTTGTGGATGATACTAACATAAACTGGCCACACGAAAAGGAAAGCTTAGATAAGTTTCTAGGACATCTGAATACCAGATCAGATCATATCAAATTCACCATGGAGGTTGAAGAGGATAACCAAATCCCATTTTTGGATTTACTCATCACAAAAAGAAATGGTGGATCCTTAGGTCATCAAGTTTATAGGAAAAAGACTCATACTGATAGTTACCTACAAGCAGACTCACACCATCTACCTACTCAAAAGATAGGGGTTTTAAACACCCTCGTGACTAGAGATATCAGAATTTCGGATGAAGACCACCTAGAACAAGAGATAGACCACTTGACCAATTTCTTCCAAATGAATGGCTATAACAAAAATCAGATTACAAAGGTTATCAAGAAATCCTGTAGAAGGTCACAAAAACAAAATAGGAACATTGATGGAACTAAGGTCACTCTTCCTTATATTAAAGGAACAACAGATGTGTTAGCTAGGATTCTTCATAGAAAGGACATTAAAGTCACCTTTTCTCCTCCAAACTCAATAGGTAGGATTCTAGATTCAGCCAAAGACTCGATAGAACCATTAAAACATAAGGGTGTGTACAGTACCCCATGCTCATGTGATAAACCTTATATTGGGGAAACTGGATGCTCCATCCAAGTGAGGCTTAAGGAACATTGTGCAGACATTATGCACGACCGTTATCAAAAATATACACTCACTGAACATGCCCACCACTCACACCACCACATACGCATTGAAGAAACAAAACTCATCGCTAGGGAGGAGCATTATAAAAGGAGAAAACTCAGGGAGGCCATAGAGACAGAAAAAGCTCCATTAAATCTAAACAGGGATGATGACCTCAAACTTAATGAATGTTGGGGCCCTATAATTCGCCATCTTAGAAACAATAACCCACATATAAAGAACAATAGCTCTAATAATAATTAATTAATTAGTAACATTTCTTTGAACTCCTATGTAAACTGTAGAATTTAATTTTTAATTATTAGATTAGATTAACAATTCCAATTATTGTTTTTTAATAAAGAATTTAGAATTAAAATAGGTGAAATAATTAACTATTATTTGGAACTTTACTTAGTAATTAATTTTGAAATTAATTGACTAATTATAGAATGATTAATCATTATAATTTATTTAAATTTAGAATAAGTAGGTATCTTATAGCTTAATGAATTATTAACTTTTAAACTTCTAAAAAACATTATTTATTAATTAATATTTTTCGGAAATCAACAAAAGATTAAAAATTATTATAATACTAAAAAAATTTGATGACCTTAGATCAAAATTAAAATTTCAATACATCTAGGGTGTCGGCTAAATAACTTGATAAAATTTAATTAAAAACTTGACCTAACACCTATTAATCTGCTATCTTCAACACCTTAAACAACCTTGAGACACTCTCTCCTGATGATGTGCCCTACTTTGTGGCTCAAAACTTCGAGAATAAATACTCCAACGCAGTCTTCCTCTCCATCTATTGCCATTCACTGCGTAAATCATGAACAACTATGATAGGGTTGTCAATATTGACTACAACCTAAGGGAATGGATGCATTCCTGGTGTTTCAATACTTGATAGTGAATGTTATGAAATACAGTTACAATGTTAGAGCAACAATACTGATGAGTCCTCTTATCCTTCTTGTGCTATCAGCTTACACAGATGCAATTTGATGATGCACATTTAGAGGAAAAGTAAAGAAAGGATGCTCAAGAGGACTGTATGAGCAATGGTAACCTTTGTGTAGTGTGAGTGGGTATCATGGGGCCATGATAGCTTGCAGTCAAGAAAGCCACCTATAGAGTACCTAAAGGGAACCGTTGGCTTGCCCAGGGAAAGGAGTGCCATCCTTGTGTGGATGGAGAATTGTTATGCGCATGAAGGGTTGTTGCATGTCTAATGAACCCAGTCAGTGTACTGGTTTGGCATTATTTGCTTGGGTGTTGTGGAGGTATTAGTAAAAGGCTGATGCAAGCCTAAAGCAGAGTGGTAGATCCTTGACCTATAATGGTCGGTGGCACAATTTCCTTCCATTGGTCGATGACCCAGACGAATGTGCTAGCTCGATAATGGAGAGGGCTAATCAGGTATGGGACTGGTTGGGCACCACAAATGCTTGGTAAATTCAGTCGGTGTGAAGGTGTACTGGTTGGGCATTAAATATTTGATGTTATGGAGTAGCATACGTGTTGGCCAAACATCCAAGTCCATAGGCGATCCCAAGGCTTGCAAAGCGAAGCAGGACCCTATGGACCAGAAAGGAAAATGCACAATACAGATAAGTATTCATTTTCATTTATTTCTTGTTTGGAATAATGAAGATTTCAAGTATAATTCTTATGACAACCAAGCTAATACATTGTTGTTTCTTTGTCAAAAACCTTGGCCATTGCAGGAAGTAAGGACCCTGAAAGAGCCACAAATGCTTGGTAAGCCAGAGAGTAACTGGTTGTGCACTATGAAATTCTTGATAAAACCAGAGAGTAATTGGTTGTGCACTATAAAATTCTTGGTAAATCCAGAGAGTAATTGATGCTCGATAAATTCAGAGAATAGTTGGTGGGAACATTAACCACCTGATGATTGTGGAGCAGCCGGTGTGCTGGCCAAACATTCCTTAATTAATTGATAAAACCCAGTCGGCATACTGGCCTGGAATTGCCTATCCGAATGGTTGTGGAGTAGCCTGCGTGTTGGCCCAACATTCATTATTGTATCCACGGGAAATCCAATGCTTGTAAAGCAAAGAAGGATCCTGTGAGATAAAGTGAAGGCATCCAACACAGATAAGTATTTGGTTATCTTGCAACTTCTTGCTTATGAATATACGTGTGTATATGATTTGATTATGATTTCTTAAACTCTTGTCTAGAGATGAACCCTATGAAAATACACTAAACATGTGAATTGATTCAATGTTTGAGTATAGGTATTGTTGGAAGCAAGGACTATGAAAGCATATGGAGGAAAACTCTTACTCTTCTCTTTCCTTTCCGACTGATGCACCTTAAAAACAAAGGATTGTTGAGTGCATGTCATAACTGAAAATAGATTGTGTTTAATTGCTTGAAATAAATTGTGAATGCTGTAATAGTTATTTTCCTGTGAAACGATGAACATGAATGAGTTCATGTGTATGTGGGAAAGCATGAAATGTGTGGAAGTCTCATGAGTAAAGCATGGACGTTCCAAGTCAATTGGGAAAATAATTGACTAATTTTAATATTGCGTTATGCTTGTCCTAACAGGAATTGCCATGATGAGTCTCACAGGTGAGACATTGAAAGCCATTGCTTGCAGTTGTTACCAACCAAGTGTTGCTAGTGAGAAAAGTGAGAGCTAGTTGTGCACCATGATCATGGCAGCAGACCAAAAGCTATTTGTTTTGGCTGGAAATCTTCCTCAAATAGTTGCCAGGACAGC
Source organism: Larix kaempferi (assembly GCA_027924585.1). Taxonomy (NCBI): domain Eukaryota; kingdom Viridiplantae; phylum Streptophyta; class Pinopsida; order Pinales; family Pinaceae; genus Larix; species Larix kaempferi. The sequence goes on from BSBM01000187.1 coordinate 258,627, forward strand.
AAGAAAGATGGCATCCATGGAATTCCAGATTTGTAGACCAGCTGGAAGGTGAATAAAAGGGAGGGATTGCTATGGAGCAATTCCCACCTACAGAGATGGAAGATAAAATCCAAAAGGAGCAGCTTGAGGAAGCCAAAGGACTTGGTCCTGAAAGTTCAAAGTAAAGAGATGAGACATAGGATAAACCTACCACCATTTTGTGAATTTTGGACATGTGTAAAGTGGGTATTTATTCCGAAGTGTTGGAACACCAAGGATGGTGTTATTCCAAGGGGAGGGGTATGTCACATCCCCACCTTGACCCCATTACATTCAAATGTAAATGATGTAATATTTATATAAAATCATGGTGAGGAGCTCAAGGCCAAGACCCCACCATCGATTTATTGATGCATATGGTTTACATGCTAGCCATGCATAATAAAATTGTGAATATCATGTAAAGATGCATTTTAATAAAATACCCACAACTAGCTATGCAATGCAACAAGAGATGGGGGCATGATTTTACAAGGAATTGGGAGGGAAATATTCAAACCCTTGAGCCAATCAAGGCAAGCCAAGTGTCAATGAGAGAACCCATCAAACCTTCAACTACCCATGTTGACTTTTGTACCCAATCATTGATTTCTCCCAAGACTTGGTTGAGGTAGTTAATGCCCTGGGGAATGGGAGGTATGGATGTCCAAATTTGAGTATGGGAAAGCCACCCTTCATGGAAAAATGTGTTTTTCTTCTTGGGCAAGAAAAGAGCCATGCATTGCTCCCCAATCCATTACCCATCAACTAGTCTTCCTCCCTCACGAGTTTGGAGCTAGCAGGGCGTTTTCCAGCCATGGGTGTTTGTGTTTTCCTTCAATCTCAATTGGGAGAAGGGTGTTTTGTGTTGTATACCAGTGGGGAAGAAGGGGAATGGAACCGGGGTTCCATAGAGACCGTCTTTGCTGTTAAATGCTTAGAGATTTGGGGAGAAAATGTTTTTCCTCCTTGTGGATGCATTTCCCTTTCCACAGCTCGTTTTGGGTGAGCCACGATTTGGGGAAAACCCATGGCCATCCTGTTTGTAAACCCCATGAATGGAAATGTGTATCCATACCGAGTTTTTGAGTTGTTGTGTGTAAGAGTATGTTGGGGTATGGGTTGTGGGTCTCCATTGTTTTAGCTTGAGCTTGAATGCAAGCATCCAGGGTTTTGATGTAGCCTGATAAACCCAGCTATGGACTGGCTTAGCTCAAATGAAATGCTTAATTGGCTGTGTATGAGATGAATTTCCACTTTTCCTTGTAAGAATCATGCCCAGCTCGGGGGTGTCCTTTAGACGGACTGAGTATATGTCGTCGAAGAGCCTACAGTTGGGTGGAACTTTGCAGCGACATAGCTAGTTGTTTGGGACAATTGCACAACAAAGATAAGTGTTTCTCTATCTGTGTGTTTTTCCTCTACAGTGTATAATTTAATGACTGTTATTGATACATTGAATGCATTTGAAAAATGTGTGTGGATGAGTTTTAATTCCGCTATGCATAATTGCTTAATTTGCATATGCACACTATTTATTTTATTTCTGAGAACCTAATGAATGGGTTGAGTTTATATAAAAGTCCATAGATTGGCATCATGTTCCCTCCCTTGCCTTAGATGGATGGGTGGGTATGTGACATGTGCTAACACCACACCTAGTGCAATCAACGATGCATCAACATGGACATGGAATTCCTTAATCCAGTCCAAAAATACTAAGATCGGTGCCAAAGCCATCTTATCCTTTAGCTGCTCAAAACTATCCTGGCATTCAGGGATCCATTGAAATACTACATCTTTCTTCAACAACTTCTCCATAGGGGTGGTGATCGCTGCATATCCCCTGATGAACTTGCGATAATACCCCGTATTCCCCAAAGTCACCCTCAACTGCTTAATGTTAGTTGGCCATGCCAAGCTCAAAATGAGCGCAATATTTGCTGGATCAACTAACAATGCTTGTTTGCACACAATGTGACCCAACAATATCCCAAACGGTGCACAAAAGATGCACTTCTTCAAATTCAGTGATATCTGATGCTGTCGATAGTGCTCCAGCATCAACCGCAGATTGGCCAGATGATCACGGATCAAACCATATACTGTCCAATCATCCATGTATACCTGCAAAAACTTCTGAATGAAATCCCAAAATGCAGCAACAACAACCCGCGAAGATATTGCAAGTGCGTTCTTCAACCCAAACGGCATCACAGTATACTGAAAGCAGCCCCATTCTGTCACAAAAGTCATCTTGTGGTGGTCTTCCTTTGCAATGTGGATCTAATGATAGCCTAAGAACCCATCCGTGAAAGAATACATCTCTTGGCTTCCCACACCTTCGATTAATTCATCCATAAACAGGGTCGGAAAGGGATCATGCAAGCAGGCATCATTCAATTTTTGTAAATCGACACAAATGCGCACCTCGCCAGTCTTCTTGTCCTGCACCACCATAGGACTGATCCATTTTGACTCTTCAACTGGTTCAATGATACCAGCATCCAACATGCGGTCAATTTTTACCTTGACCCTCTCCTTATGTCATGGATTTAGCCGATAGAGTCGCTGCCTAATCGGTTTAGCATCTGGTTTCAAGAGGATCTTCATCTCCCCTGAATCGCCTAAAATACCTTTCATCTCAGAAAAAATTGTAGGAAAGAGGTCTTGGAATTCATGCAGCAAATCAGTGACCTTTCCCATCATCTCATCATCCCAATAATCTCCAACATTCATGAACTTGGGAGTGGCCTTCGTCCCAATATTAATATTATGAAGCTTCAAGGGCTGACTGAACGGATCACTTCGTGCATCAGGTGGTACCACATCGTGACTTCCTTCAGATTCCGGAATATTGACATTCCGCGGATCATCACCATCTTTGGGCCCCCCAGTGATATTGTAACATTCCATCATGGATTGCATATGGCAATGTGCATGCAAATCCATGGGATATGCTACTGGGACAACCTTCAGTTACACATCATGGATGAGCTGCAAAGCATTGTTAACATCAAGGCTGGGATCCGCGAAGCTGACCGTATGAGTGAAGCATACCGTCAGCTCCACCCAAGTGGTAATTTCTCTGTGCTACTTAGCTATAGTATACCACGAGAGTGACATTTTATCTAGAGTGTGAATAAAGGTATGGACCCACTCATCTCGTGGTCGCGATGCTCACAATGTATGACACTCCCTCAAATGACTTCCAGGTTTATTCCGACCATCATATTTCCCTGTGTGGTAGACCTCGGTATCACCGAAAAGAACCTTCATCAATCTCCTGCATTGTGACCACCCGTCCATTGATTTCTTGTGCATCACCCACCAGCGTGTTGAGCAACCTTGAGTGCTTCCTCTAATGCCAGCAATCGCTGTGGTTCTAAAACTTGTTCCTCAAATTCTGTCAAAAAGTCAGACAAGCCAGGCAACCCTTCATAGATTGGTAATGTGACCATTTTAGTCACAACGCGGCATAGCGACTGCGTGATTAACCCACACTTGCAGAGTGACACCTCATGCAAGCAGTTCTTCTAGTGTTCTAACGCGTCATCAGATTCAGAAGACACAGAGCTGTCACTGCGCCATCCCAGCTCACCGTTGGCAGTTGGATGAATATAGTCTTCGGAAATGTTGAATGCATGGTACCATCCACTGGGATCATCGTCCTTTACTGGATCAATATATCTGCGTCCTTCAACTGGATCCAACAGGGCTATGACTCTGAGATTGCGGTTTTCGAAAGTCATCATCCGCCGCTTGAAGTTTATTACGGCTCCGTTGTCATTAGCCCATCCGATCGCCAACAACACGGGATACAAAATTATTCCATCAACCACTTCGATGACATTGAAGTCAACATAGGTCTTCATGCCCTCAATGTCCACCACCAGATGTGGAACTCTCCCAATTGGTGTCACTTTAACGTGATTAGCTAACCGGAGATGTACAGGAGACCAGCTCAATGGGGGGCTGCCTATTTTCTGCCCTGCCTTCTTCGTTAGTATGTTGACATCCAAACCAAGATCCAGAATAACTGAATCAACATCATAGTCCCCGATTTGGATATTCATTCACATCTCCTTACCTATCTTCCTTCGTTGTAAGGAGTTTACCGCGAACTCCTATCATCCCCGAGCTGGGCACTGCAACAAACCCTCAATCTCAGCAAGGGATGCAGGATCTCTTGCCAACAATAAACAACTCTCAAGAAACTTCTGCAAGGTTCCAGACTACGCTGATGGACCTGCCTCTAAAGTAGCATAAAAAACAGGGGGCATGTCGCAGATGATAGCTTTATCGCAATCTTGGTCCATCGCACGACGTGCCTGAAAGAACGTTTCACGCTCAGACTCAATGTCAAATGATACATTCTTTTGCCCGACATTTCGAATGTCCCCTCCTGCTGTTGTGCCTGCCCATGTGATGACTCCGACAGCCGCATCTTGTGTCTTGGCTCCGCAGAAATTGTCGCAACATTCACACCCTGAATCTGATTTGGTGTCAGGTTCCCTGGTTGGTTTATATTTTGATTAGCATTATGAATTGGACGTTGGTTATGGTTCTGCACTAGTTGCTGCACCTGATTCTGTACTGGTTGTTGTGCCTGGTTCTGATTCTGCAGCTACGGAATATTCCTTTCCTACCATCGTGTCAATCAACTGTGGGCATTTTTCCACTATGTGGTCTGTAACATAGAAAAATGTGCACTGTGTCTGCAACAGTGGGAAATCGCGCTGATAGTGTCCCCATATTGCACAATGATATCACTGAACAGGTTCACAACCTCCTCGTCCTCCTCCATGACTAAATCCTCCACCACGTCCACCCCGGAATCCACCCTATTGTTGGTATTGCGGTTGATTATACTGTTGCTGCATCGGAGCTGGTTGCATGCCCTTCCCTTGTTGCGCATACTGCGGTTGCTGAACGTACTGTGGCTTCTATGGAGCCATTTACATCGAAGCATATTGTGACATAACCTGCTATGGTTGCTGCTACGGTACAAACTGTACCTGTGGTTGAGGTAGTGGTTGGGATACCTGCAACTGCAGTTGCGGTTGTTGTACAGAACGTTGATCGTCCTTCACATAGAATGAATCATATGTTCTCTCATGAAGCAACCCATATGCCTAGCAATATTTGTCATCGTGTCCCACAGATACAGAAAGTGAAATACAGATTCATCGGTTTGGTAACCATCTTCTGCATGTATGGACATTCCTCATGGCGGTGCCCGTATACCTGAGAAATGCGACACCATGGCATGCCACCACCACTCAATGGGTTGGGTGCCCCCGAAACCAAGTAGTTGCGGAAATCAAGGCAATTGTCCTTAGTGTGTCCTTCCCCTCGACATCACGTACACCATACTTCTTCACGCTACTCCTTTCCCTTCTTCAGATCTTGCAGCTGTATGGTCAAGTTAGCCAGCTGCGTCTGTATTTGCGACATCCCGGCTGCATTTTCACCAATTGACGATGCCTCCAACCACATTGCAATCTCTAGAGCTTCACTGGGTGTTGTGATGTTCTATTGCATCAGTGGTAGTTGAATGTGCGGTAGCAGTGCCGTGATGAACCACTCTTTATGTTGGAAAACACTCATATCAAAACTAACCCTCGCCATTACCGTCTTAAATCGCTGGTCAAAATCCCACACCGTCTCATTGGGATACTGCTTAATTTCTTTCAATTCTGTAATATATTGTGCTTCCGACTTGGGTTTTCTAAATTATGCAATAAAACCATCCCTGATATTGTCTAGTGTCTTCTCTGGAGCTCCTGTAGGGACTAGAAAAAACTTCATAAACCAATCTAATGCGCAACCTTGAAGAGTTGTTTCTAACTATCCTTTCTTAGCGTTATCATCAATGATCTGTTTGACGGTCCATACTGCTTCACACAAAAACCAGTACTCCTCAGGGTTATCTGTCCCATTCCCATGGAATAGTGGCAACTTAGCATCCTCGCCCGCCATCCTGGGCTTCCATCCTGAAGGCAATGAACTACTAGCAATCAAGTTTTGTTGACCTGGTGGGGTTGAAGTTGTGTTTCTTACTGGTTGACAGATAGTGATCAGAGGTGTGGGTACGTTGCTACTGGGTTTTGGTCCTGCCTCTATCCTGGGCGTAGCCTGGTTGTCCTTGTCCGAAATGTGAGGCCGCTTTGTCCCATGTGGTCTTCCTTCGTGAACTTGTGGTTCGATCGCAGCAGGACCTTCTCCTATCCTCTACCTCTTTTCCTGTCGAAACCTCGCCCATCCCCTTGTAAGACCACTCTCTTCCTCGGCTTCACTCACAGTCTCGTCATGACCTTCACCCATCTACCCCTGATCATTCCATGTACCGCCCCCCTGCTGTCACGATACCCACGGCCTCCACCCACCAGGCTGCTTACTGATTGAGATGCATCTTCAATATACCCTTCTTGCAAATAAGCATCTTAATGGACAGTTGAAGTGACAGCAGAAACCTTCCCTAAGGTTCACGGAAGAAATATCTTTTGGCCTCACTATAATACTTTTGCGTATCAACCGCAAATTCAGTGATATATCCTTCCAAGATGCTATTGAGCCACACTTCGACAGTTCACGATGCTTTGTTGTCGACTTCCTGCATTTCTTGGATCAACTCCGGGGTCCAGGTCGTCGGTTCACCACCTTGGTGGTTCCTCTTTTGAAAGTTCAACTTTGCCAACCACTCGAACAAAAGGACCGGGAATTCACAGAAAAACCATTCGTGTGGAACGTCATGAATATATCGATCCACCCACTGATCTACTATCAGTCGAGTGTTCCAGCTTTCTTCTTCAGCAAATTCCTGCAACTTCTGATCAAACTAGCTTTATATCTCCGGTTGCGTCAGATGCCACAACATATCCTCCTTTCACTTCACACATGGTCCCAGCAACGGAACCATTTGTTGACTCAATCCCAATTGATAGGGTTTCCCATCACTATCGACATCCAATCCACCGCGATCTCCCTGAGCATCGGCCTAGACAGGTTTTATCCAGTCCAGCAACACGTGCAAAGCAGATGAAGTCTCACCCGAGATGTTCAAGGGAGATTTGACGAAACCATGTTTCCACTGAATGAAAGAGGATGTTTGTGGAAACAATCTCTTAACTTATCGCGACACTCAAAGATATATCTATGCATTCATTTTAACATCATTCATATTCATAACATCATTCAACAGGATCTTTCATCGCAACAAGTATAACATTAAAGCATTAGCTGTAGCAAGAAAACATAGCATCATTCACAAATCGCAACATGCATTACCATATGAGATACACAGGGAATTTCACCAAATAGTTCTGTCATGTCATATTACTTCAGCAAAACCCTGATACAGTATCTCCGCAAAACAAAGATCTCACAGACTCATCACAAGATCAGATCTCACTTTCACATTCAACTTAAGTTCTAGATCCACATTTAGATGATCTCTACTGCATATGACTCTATGACTATAAATAGGCTTCCGCCTTTACATTGTTTGTCCACTTACTAATGAATTCCTAACCGACACTTTGAGCAAATGACCCAAAATCTAATTGACGCGGTCCAGATGACCCAAAACCCCTCATACTGCGGTACAATTGACCCAAAAATACCTAACATATGGTCTAATGACCCAAAAATCCGCACTCTGCGGTACAATCGACTCAAAAATACATAAAATAGTCTTCTTTGCGCCCAGGTTTCCGCCTTTCGCGACATCTTCTGACGTGTTGCAGCATCAACGATGCTGCAATTCTACCTTACCAAACCACCTTCCAACAATTTGTTTTATGTCATTATGCAGCAACGATATGGAAAGCTTCCTCTACTGAACTAAATTCTCATGGCACTGAAAAGGATTCTTCCTTGGAACAAAAAATCAATTGTTGGTGGACTAATAGCTCGGTATGCTCATATAACGCCTTCCCTTCCTCTTTCATTTTTGGAGTATGGTGGGCACGAAACACTGCAATTTTCCAAAATCGCTATATTCCTGTAGAAGTGACAACAACCCTAGTTGTGCAGTGGACAAAAGAACACAAAGCTGTGGAAAATTTTTAAAAAAAAGGAGGATTTTGGTATCCCCAACAAGTGATAAAACTATTATGTGGGGTTTTTTTGATGTTGCGAGCCAAGGTGAATCCCCATTGGGTGGATCTGGAGGAGTTTTATATCTGGCTGATAATCACAAACTCCAGTTGAAATATGCGCCAAGACATTGTACTAAAAGCAAAGTTGAGCTTGTTTCTTTACATTCTATGTTGAAAATGGTCTTAATCAGAAATGTGAATTGCCTACATCTCTTTGGAGACTAAAAGATGGTTGGTTATTGGGCCAACAATAAAAATCAGATTAGAGCACCTCATCTTCAGCAGCTCCTTCACGCCATCCAAAGGATAAGAGATTCATTCTCGGTTTTTTCTATAACTCATATTTACAGGGAATTAAATTCAGAAGCTGATCAATTATCAAAAAATGATCTGCTATTGGCCCCAGGTCAAACAAGGATTGAAGAAATTCATAGTGACTAGCCAAGTTATAGATGTCAATGTATACAATGTATCTTTTGTAACATTTTAAATAGAATCATGTATTTTGTAATGTAAGTCCCTTTGGGACAATTCATGATCATTTTTTTTAAATGATTGATATTTTCCATATGGAAGATATATATATATATATACCCCATACGAAAAAAACTTTTTATTCATATAGAATAAACATAAACTTCCCTTAGAAGAGCTTACATCCTCTTTGATCCGCCATTAAGGCTACATTATATTCGTTTGGCATATAGCCTCACATACATACAAAAGTATATCCCTACTTTCATCTTCTTTAAAAATTCATTCTATTCATCTAGCACATTATCCTATCATGCATACAAAATTAGGCCCACAGGATTCCTTTTAGAATATCATAAAGTGATCCATAACCTACCCATTATTCTGCTCCTCTATCTCAATGACCCTTGGTTGCAATGCTAATGCCAATTTGGATAAAGAATCTACTTCCATATTCAACTCTCTCTATATATGTGCAAAGGAAACAGATTCAAAAGAAGAAACCAAATCTTGTATTGCAGCCAATACATACTGCAGGTGTGGCACATTTATTTGAATTCTGCCATTGGCCCAATATACAATTTGATTCCACGAACAATTGCAATCTTGAGACCTTTTTGAGAAGAGATACTCTGAGGACTTCCCATAGAGCTGTGAGCTCCGCTCTGTTGTATTATATACATACATATATATATACATACATACATATATATATATATATATATATATATATATATATATATACATACATACATACATATATATATATACATACATATATATATATATATATGTACATACATACATATATATATATATATATACATACATATATATATATATATATGTACATATATATATATATATATATATATATATATATATATATGTACATATATATATATATATATATATATCTTATGTGTATATATATATGTACATATATATATATATATATATATATATATATATATATATAGAGAGAGAGAGAGAGAGAGAGAGAGAGATAACAAGACATGGAAATATAAGATATATGCCATATTTTTATTGAAGGATGTATCCAAATTGTCTTACATTTCCACTCTTTTGATAAACAAAATAAGATGAAAATCGATTACCTTTGATTACTTATAATATGTTGATTCTAACTTGAGTTCTTAGTGTTGATGTGAGTATTGATGCTAATCCTTTAACACTAAAAATTCTACCAAATCTGTAGTCTGGATTTGCTAATGATGAATCTCACCTCTGGAAGTGTTGGTGATGAATTTTGGATTCTATAATCTTTAAACTATTTTGATGTTAGGGATATTGAAGTTGAAAATGATTTAGCACAATTTTTTTAATATAAAATGTCATACATAAATTTCGGTAGCCATTAGAAAAATCATGTGGCCACTAGAAATTCCGATAATCTAAATCCTGCTAAAACATTTTGATGTTCAAGCGACATTCAAACTATGATATCAATGTGCAATAGAAATTCAATCGACATTAATTTTTCATTAAGGTGGACCATGTGAGACTTGGTGTTGAAATCTAGTTATTGCCAGAAATCTATTTGCTACTAGAATTTATGTCATTGTTGATTCCTAGAATTCCAGTAGTGTTGATACTCTGTACTTCTCTCAGATTGGAATGGAAAATTGGTTTCTTCATATGTGGTGTGTTGATTGATTGAGTAATTAAGTAAGTGCTTCTGGCTTACTTCCGACTTCTGGATTACTTCTGATTAAAAGAGGCCCCCTTTTCACTCAAAAGTAATGCCATTGTTTTTTTTTGCTTGATAGTTTGTTGTTTTGAGTAATAGTTATTATGTGTCATGTCCCCAAAATTTTCATTGGATCACAATGGCCTAAGCCACTTGGCCATGTTCATGATAGTTTGTCAAATTGGTGCTAAGGGTCAAATAATTTCCAAGCATGATGTTCAAGTGAGTAATAATGCAAAATTAGAGCCAAATGGACAAGGTGGGTCACATCAAGAGCAAACTCCCAACTCAAAGTTTGTAATGTTCCCATCCAAATAAAGTAGCATGGAGGAAAAAATTCCACTAACCTACTAGTTCCTTAGGTTGGGGTGCAAGCATAAAAAAATGGAATAAGGGAGATACAAGACCCAAAATCACCTTAGACTTACAAATTCACATTAAATGGTCCAAATAGACAATAATAAAGAGGAAAATGAAGTGGCATTGGATCATGAGGGCACATAAGAGGTTGTGGGACCCACATGTGGCAAGGTTTCCCACTACACTTGGCATCATTCTCTCACCAATTCGAGTCCAAGGTGGAGGGTAAGTTACTTGGGGGAGATGAATAGGAAATATTCATGGCAATAATCTAGGGAAGTTGAATTGGAGTGGAATAGTAACTCTCAAGGAAGAGGAAGAGGCATTGTGACACTTGTAGCTAAATACCATGACATCTATGAAAACAATTGATCCAGGTGGATATCGGTGGCGTCCCACCTCTTCCAACTGGCTCAAAACAGTCTTCTGGCAATTTTGGTAAATTACTATTTTTAGCAGTTTTTCGGGTGCTGAACTTCCAGAGCCATTTTGAGGCCCTAAACGACATTTTTTGGCGATTTGGGGGACCAAATGGTTGCCAATGGCAAAGATTTTGGCCCATTTGAAAGTTGTAAATCTCGGATAGACCTTTCCAACGGGCTACCGAGCGCCTCAAACGGAGATCGTATGCAAAAGTCATGACCCCGGGAAGTTGACTGTTCAACTAACCACCTTGGGCCCGCAAACTTTATGACGGTTCATCTTTTAGGGTTAGGTTTTTGGATGTTTGGGATTCTTTCCCTCATGCGTATGATAAATAGGCCCTTCCGGCCTCTCTTTGTATTCATCTTGGCACGAATGAGCATAGCAGCCACATCTCTTCTCAGAGATAGCTACCACCATTCCAGCTATTGTATTTTACAGTCTGTTCTATTTCTGCTATTAAATAGAATATGTGTTTACTGTATCATTGTGTTCTTGCAATATATCTCTGTATATGATTCTGTATATGCTATCTTTTGTTTCGTTCCCACATAAATCCGGATCAGTGGTATCAGAGCGGTCTGCTCTTTGATTGTTTCTCGGTGCATGTCCCCGACGAGGTCAGGATATAGAGAGTTGGGTCTCCTACTAGTTTCACTTGGGGAAGACCACTCTCACCGCCCCAAACGGCCTCCCATGGCGGAAGAAAAGAGAGACGACAGAGCAGTAGATCCTATCAAGTTGTTGCTCAAGGAAGCCCTCGTGAGATAGAGGAACGAGACGATGGATAATTTCACTGAGATCCTTCGACGCATGCCAACAGCGGCAAATGCACCCTCAACGAGCAGCCATTTCGGAGATATGACTCCCTTCAAGGTACAAGTTAGTTTTGATATTCCTTTATTTGAAGGCCATATCGATGTCGATTCCCTAGATAAATGGTTGAATCTACTAGAAGGGTATTTCTCTGTCCACCAATTTTCCGACAGGGAAAAGATCATCTTTGTGCTCCTTAAGGCCGTCCCCCATGTCAAAAATTGGTGGAAAACTTATTGTGAGCAAAACTCATCAGACGAGTCAGGATTGTTTGAATATTCCAATCCCACTTGGGCCTCTTTTATAGATGCCGTGAAGGAACAATATTACCCTATTGGAAACTATGATGACCAGTACACAAAATGGACCATTCTGCACCAAGAGAGGGACCAAACGGTGTCGGAGTACACCAACAACTTTCATACCTTGCGCACAAAGCTGGGTATCAAGGACTCCGAGTGGCACCTAGTACTGAAATATCGCAGTGGCCTACACTGGTACATCTGAATAGAGATGGATTTCCCAGAAATATCTTCACTCGGATCCGCCTATCGATATGCTGTCAAAATCGAGCAGAAATTTCAGCAAAAGAACAAGCGTGACTTCGGAACTGCGCAGAAGCAGGGCAAGGGAAACTCTGGCTTGCAGAACACGGGGCAGGGAAAGGACAACTAGTCCAAACCACAAGCGAAGAAGGGTAACGAAAAGGCAAAAAAGGACACCGGTAAGTGGTGTGAGTTCCACAAAAGTCCCTGGCACAACACTGATGAATGTCGCTCAAATAGTCATTGGTGGCTGAGATCAAAGCTTCAGAATCATATCCCAGTTCCGATTCCGACTCAGAACCTAATTTCACAGCCGCGCGAAAAGGGAAGCAGATCATTGATGCAGAACCCAGTGCCATTGTTGCCACCACACAGATTCATCCAGAGGAGCCTAAAGAGTCAGAGGCAGAGGAGCACCTTTTACACTCACAGATGTGGGTGAAGGGAATTCCCCTACACTTTGTTATGGATAGCGGCAGCCAGAAGAACCTGATCTCAGAAGAAGTCATCAAGAGATTGGAGCTACCAATAACACCACATCCACAACCATAAACCATTGGATGGCTAAGCCAAGGACGAAGGATCTGTGTCAGTCACCAATGTTGCCTACCATATGGCATCAAGCCCTTCAAAGATGAGGTATTATGTGATGTAGCCCCACTCGAAGTATATGATGTTCTCTTAGGATAGCCATATATGTGGAAGCGTCATGTTGTATATGAATCCCGACCTCGCAGTGTCATTGTCACTTTGGGAGGACAACTCTATCGGATACCAGAGATAATTGCACATACCCCAAACGAGCAAGGAAGGAAGATAATCTCCCACACTGGGAAATTTTCCCTATTCGCAATTGCCACCAAAGCAGAACATCAGATCGCAGAGATATCCACAACCTCTGCCCTTTATCCCTTTAATCAACAGAAACAAGAACACAAATTCAGTGCTACATCGCCTATTCGAGTACCTCTTCAGTGCAAGGCCACGCATTCAAGGTGCTCCTCCAAAAAGAAACCATCCACACCGGTGCATACCAAGGATACCACAACAACCAAAACTGTTGAACAGCTCCAGCGCATCCATCAACAACAATTACAACCCTCTGAAGATGTCAAAGTAAGGCAACCTTTCCACTTCAGCAAATGTCACACCAAGAGCTCAACTCGACACACAGCTTGACATATGATAAGGGATTTAACGCAATGGATACCATTGCTTCCTAAGGAGGGAGGATTGATCCAGGTGGATATCGGTGGCGGCCCATCTCTTCCAACTGGCTCAAAACAGTCTTCTGGTAATTTTGGTAAATTACTATTTTTAGCAGTTTTTCGGGTCCTGAACTTCCAGAGCCATTTTGAGGCCCTAAATGACATTTTTTGTCGATTTGGGGAACCAAATGGTTGCCAACGACATGCATTTGGGCCCATTCGAAAATTGTAAATCTCGGATAGACCTTTCCAACGGGCTACCGAGCGCCCCAAACGAAGATCGTATGCAAAAGTCATGACCCTGGGAAGTTGACTGTTCAACTAACCACCTTGGGGCCGCAAACTTTATGACGGTTCATCTTCTAGGGTTAGGTTTTTGGATGTTTGGGATTCTTTCCCTCATGCGTATGATAAATAGGCCCTTCTGGCCTCTCTTTGTATTCATCTTGGCATGAATGAGCATAGCAGCCACATCTCTTCTCAGAGATAGCTACCACCATTCCAGCTATTGTATTTTACAGTCTGTTCTATTTCTGCTATTTAATAGAATATGTGTTTACTGTATCATTGTGTTCTTGCAATATATCTCTGTATATGATTCTGTATATGCTATCTTTTGTTTCGTTCCCACATAAATCTGGATCAGTGGTATCAGAGCGGTCTGCTCTTTGATTATTTCTCGGTGCATGTCCCCGACGAGGTCAGGATATAGAGAGTTGGGTCTCGAACTAGTTTCACTTGGGGAATACCACTCTCACCACCCCAAACGGCCTCGCATGGCAGAAGAAAAGAGAGACGACATAGCAGTAGATCCTATCAAGTTGTTGCTCGAGGAAGCCCTCGTGCGATAGAGGAACGAGATGATGGATAATTTCACCGAGATCCTTTGACGCATGCCAACAGTGGCAAATGCACCCTCAACGAGCAGCCATTTTGGAGATACGACTCCCTTCAAGGTACAAGTTAGTTTTGATATTCCTTTATTTGAAGGCCATATCGATGTCGATTCCTTAGATAAATGGTTGAATCTCCTAGAAGGGTATTTCTCTGTCCACCAATTTTTCGACAGGGAAAAGATCATCTTTGCACTCCTTAAGGCCGTCCCCCATGTCAAAAATTGGTGGAAAACTTATTGTGAGCAAAACTCATCAGATGAGTCAGGATTGTTTGAATATTCCAATCCCACTTGGGCCTCTTTTATAGATGCCGTCAAGGAATAATATTACCCTGTTGGAAACTATGATGACCAGTACACAAAATGGACCATTCTGCACCAAGAGAGGGACCAAACGGTGTCGGAGTACACCAACAACTTTCATACCTCGAGCACAAAGCTGGGTATCAAGGACTCTGAGCGGCACCTAGTACTGAAATATCGCAGTGGCCTACACCGGTACATCCGAACAAAGATGGATTTCCTGGAAATCTCTTCACTCGGATCTGCCTATCGATATGCTGTCAAAATCGAGCAGAAATTTCAGCAAAAGAACAAGCGTGACTTCGGAACTACGCAGAAGCAGGGCAAGGGAAACTCTGGCTTGCGGAACACGGGGCAGGGAAAGGACAACCAGTCCCAACCACAAGCGAAGAAGGGTAACGAAAAGGCAAAGAAGGACACCGGGAAGTGGTGTGAGCTCCAAAAAAGTTTCTGGCACAACACTGATGAATGTTTCTCAGAACAGTCATTGGTGGCTGAGATCAAAGCTTCAGAATCAGATCCCAGTTCCGATTCCGACTCAGAACCTAATTTCACAGCCGCACGAAAAGGGAAGCAGATCATTGATGCAGAACCCAGTGTCGTTGTTGCCACCACACAGATTCATCCAGAGGAGCCTAAAGAGTTAGAGGCAGAGGAGCTCCTTTTCCACTCACAGATGTGGGTGAAGGGACTTCCCCTACACTTTGTTGTGGATAGCGGCAGGCAGAAGAACCTGATCTCAAAATAAGTCATCAAGAGATTGGAGCTACCAATAACGCCACACCCACAACCATACACCATTGGATGGCTAAGGCAAGGACGAAGGATCCGTGTCAGTCACCAATGTCGCCTACCATATGGCATCAAGCCCTTCAAAGATGAGGTATTATGTGATGTATCCCCACTCGAATTATGTGATGTTCTCTTAGGACAACCATACATGTGGAAGCGTCATGTTGTATATGAATCCCAACCTCGCAGTGTCATTGTCACTTTGAGAGGACAACTCTATTGGATACCAGAGATAGTTGCACATACCCCAAACGAGCAAGGAAGGAAGATACTCTCCCACACTCGGAAATTTTCCCTATTCGCAATTGCCACCAAAGGAGAACATTAGATCGCAGAGATATCCACAACCTCTGCCCATTATCCCTCTACTCAGCAGAAACAAGAACACAAATCCAGTGCTACATCGCCTATTCGAGTACCTCTACAGTGCAAGGCCACGCATTCAAGGTGCTCCTCCAAAAAGAAACCATCCACACCGGTGCATACCAAGGATACCACAACAACCAAAACTATTGAACAGCTCCAGCGCATCCATCAACAACAATTACAACCCTCTGAAGATGTCAAAGTAAGGCAACCTTTCCACGTCAGCAAATGTCACACCAAGAGCTCAACTCGACACACGGCTCAACATATGATAAGGGATTTAACGCAATGGAGACCATTGCTTCCTGAGGAGGGAGGATTGATCCAGGTGGATATCGGTGGCGACCCACCTCTTCCAACTGGCTCAAAACAGTCTTCTGGCAATTTTGGTAAATTACTATTTTTAGCAGTTTTTCGGGTCCTGAACTTCCAGAGCCATTTTGAGGCCCTAAACGACATTTTTTGGCGATTTGGGGGACCAAATGGTTGCCTACGGCATGCATTTGGGCCCATTCAAAAGTTGTAAATCTCAAATAGACCTTTCCAACAGGCTACCGAGCGCCCCAAACAGAGATCGTATGCAAAAGTCATGACCCCGGGAAGTTGACTGTTCAAATAACCACCTTGGGGCCGCATAATTTATGACGGTTCATCTTATAGGGTTAGGTTTTTGGATGTTTGGGATTCTTTCCCTCATGCGTATGATAAATAGGCCCTTTCGGCCTCTCTTTGAATTCATCTTGGCATGAATGAGCATAGCAGCCACATCTCTTCTTAGAGATAGCTACCACCATTCCAGCTATTGTATTTTACAGTCTGTTTTATTTCTGCTATTTAATAGAATATGTGTTTACTGTATCATTGTGTTCTTGCAATATATCTCTGTATATGATTCTGTATATGCTATCTTTTGTTTCGTTCCCACATAAATCCGGATCAACAATGATGAAGGAATCTATGGAAAATATGTCAAATTTAGATCTTATTTCATACCTATGACACATCTGACATATCAGGGATAAAAATAGCCACTAAGAGGGTGCATAGAGGGAGTTATGGTCAGCCAAGATTCCCAATTCGAATTGGGGAAAGAGGAGTGAAAGGAAGAAGTGAACAAGTGTCTCATGAGAGAATCTATCACTAATTCGAGTTGAGTGAAGTATCTAGGAGGGCATTAGAGATATTGATTTCAATTGAGGTTAATAAAATAGGAGGATTAGGAAGGAGAGCAGCTTTTGGATTATTTTTGTTTTGCACTCTTGGAGAGCTTAGCTTGTTCATGCAAGGTGGGTGTTTACCTTCCCTGTTATTGAACCAATTTCGAAGGTGAAATATTCATGTCCAATTTGGTTGGAGTAGATTCCATTTAGACCTATTATCAGAGCTTAATGAATGTGTTTTGTTGCAGGTTCGATTCCCTCTACAGTTTGAGTTCATCTCTATGTATTTCTCCACTATCTCTTCTCAATGTCCATGTTCTAGTGTTGATGGCACACTTATAGTTGTATGAAAATTGTGGAGGATGATTTTGTGACTCCATTGTTATGATATATGATGCATGACACTGTATTAAGCTTCAAATTTGATCCATATCTCAAAATACTATGTCTTTCATGTAAAAATGCCAAGCAAACCACTAATTCAAGGTAGTTTCCCCTCTACTTTCATATGGACTTTTTAGAGTAGTTTTATATATGTTTTGTATCAGAATTACATTGAGTTTTTGAATCTGTTTGAGAATAATATTATGTATTTTACATGACCAATTTAATCTATGCAAGCCCCTTGGAAATTTGATTAGATTTTATGCAACAAATTCCATGTTCATTGTTTACAATTTTCCAAGCAATGTCTATGTATTACCACTCTATATTTGAAGGGAACAATAACCAATTGTTGATCTTGATGAGTGATGCATTTTGGTTTTAAATGAGGTCCTTAGCCCATGACAAGTATCTTTTCATAATATAGGGAAGGTTGTACAATGTTTGGGAAGCCGAAAAGGTCAAAGACTAGTGTGGGTTTTAACATCGAATTACCTAGTATTTTCCCCTTTCATTCCTTCTTGGTAAATGCAAGCCATAAATGTATTCAATAAGTGTTTG
Source organism: Larix kaempferi (assembly GCA_027924585.1). NCBI lineage: Eukaryota > Viridiplantae > Streptophyta > Pinopsida > Pinales > Pinaceae > Larix > Larix kaempferi. Next base: position 276,745 of record BSBM01000187.1, read on the forward strand.
AGTGTCTAATAGATGCATTTGGATATCCTAAGACCCATAAATTCCTTCCAAACAGAATTTGAAATCATTTTGGAGCATTTGGGACAGCTTGGGTTTCACTAGTCCAATCGAAATTTGGTCAAAATTGAGTAATTTTTCATAGTAGGGACATACATTATGTAGTAAGAGAATTTGATTTGATATCTTTAGATTGGAGTGTTGGTATATCATATATGATTAGCATTGTGTGGAGTGCTATTTTCCTATAGGTGTATGATTCCCTTTGATCTAAGCTCTAAAGATCAAAATTGTACACAAGAACAAATTATTTATACACCAAACAAATTGTTGCAGATCCGTTGTACATTTGCTTGTCATGACACTTAATTTATCTCTGAGTATTTAGTTATGGGAGATCTATACCTGCATTTGATTTTAAAAAGAGTTGACTTTGCATTGAATTAATTCCACTACTTGTTACAGGATTTTACTTAGGAATGAATGCTTTTATTAACTAGTTCAAATGATTACAAATAGAATATTTTTCAGTAATAGTATTTGCAGATGAATGTACTCACTTCCATATTAACAAGTCCTCAATCACATTAATTAATGGTTAAAATTAGCACATTTCTAGAGGATTATACTTTGTAACATTATATTTTCAATGATAACATTACTTTGTTATTTTCTAGAGGATCATATGACATTATCTTTTCAATGATGTAACATTTTAAGTTGATTTTTTGTTTTAAATCAAAACTTAATTAGATGGAAATCCAATGGCCATATAGCTTGAAATGTCCATTTATATGGATTTTCCCACTCTCACATAACAACAAATACATGCAAGGCTATATGACGAAATTTAAATTTATAATACAACTTAGTACTCCTAAAAACATTATGAGATGAGAGCGACATCATTAAATACACCATAAATGCACAATTATTATTGGGAATAAAAACAACTTTCACTCTTCATAGATTCTATGCCATATCCATATTTGATTGATCTTGAACTTCATCAGATTCAATATCCAACTCATGATCAAGATCAAAACCTACAATATCCAACCCTTTACAATCATCATAAGGGTTTTCCATAACAACATCTCGGATGTCTAGCGCTAATTCACCATTAATATAATCATCTTTGTCAATATGAGGCACATAATGTGAGGAAATGAATGTATGATCAACTTGATTCCCCTTTTCCTCCAAGAACACTTCTTCCTTCTCCCTTGCATCTTCTTCTTCTTCATAAACACCTTCTTCAAGCAAGATGTACTTTATACGCCTTCCTCTTGAATCAAATCTAACAACAATTCACCAACTTGCTCTACTTGGTACCTGTGAGAAAAATACTAGGTCACATTGAGTTGGAAGTACATATGGGTCTACATCTAGCTCATACCTAGTAGTATTAATCATCGTAATCTATTTTCATGATCAATAACATTCCTTTCATCTCCTTGTAGAAATAATATGTACCACCTAACCTTAAAGAGAACCACTTTGAAGGATTGAAAATCTATATTCATAGCCACAATAACTCAAATCAAATTTGATTGGATGTATATCACCCCTATGGGAAATATTAGTAACTTGAAAAAACTGTAGTTATCCCACTTTCACAGGTTTTCTTCTTACAATCCAACTTTTTGATGCGATATTTTCTACCATTACACCACATAGCTTTATGACGATTCACTTGCATGCCCACCATGTTATAAATGTGTTGATGTGAATTAATAAATATATCTATAATATAATTAGAGGGACATAAAACAACAATAATATTGGATTTAAATCTTAAAATCAAAGTAAAATGCTTACATTATGTCTTTTGCACCAATTACTATATCAATTTCCTTCTATGTCAAATTTGGATCATTATCCAAATAAGCTCTTTTTATCAACTATGCTACCATATTTCATGATAAGGCATGGTAAAAAACCTTGCATCGTTCTATCCATATCTTTATCTAGTCAAGAATATTTGTATAAGTGGATTCTATCCCACTCTTCACTATTTGGTTAAAGGAGAAAACTAGATTTAGTATACCAACCAAGAATAAAAAATAATACATGAATATATAAGTAAATAAAGTAAAAACTATTAGCTTTCACTTTTATCCATCTACCTTTCCCCAAAATTTCTCAGTGGTTTTCACCTCCCAAAGGAGAGGCACATTGATCTCACCCACAACTTGGGGCATGTACTCACTAAAATATACAATGGATTGATATAGCATATAACCTTCGACCATGGATCCCTCTAGACATGATATTTGTCTAACAAAATCCTTCAATGCATTCAAGTGCCTCTCCAACAACCACATTGACCTTCTATGTATGGGCCCACATATTTGAATCTCATCAACTAAGTGTATGAGGTAGTGTTCTTGTGCATTGAAATAGATTGGAGGTAGAAAATTTCACACATTAGATGGGGAATTTCTCTCTTCCAATACTTGATATCTTCTTTATAGATTTATTTAGATGACAACCATCTACAAGTGCAAATAAATTAGATGTGTCAACATTAAAATATATAAGGCAATAAATACAAACACTAAGAAGTTATGAAATTAAAATTTGAATTAATTTTTTTTTACATACCTCATGTATTTGCTGAGATAATATATGACCTGCTTTATATTATTGTCAAAGTTTTTTGGGAGTGCAAGAGGAAGAACATGCTATGAAAATGAAGGAAACATTATCATTTAAGTTTGATTAAAAAGGAGCATATTTTACTAAAGAATAATATATATATATATATATATATATATATATATATATATATATATATATATATATATATATATATATATATATATATCAATCATAAAATGATAAATATTGTAAATCACCAAACCTTGATAAAGGTATGCCAATTGTGAGTTTTAGCCCCACCAAAATCACCTTGACTTGTTAATATGCTATTTATGTTCGAAGCAAAGCCAGTGGGAAATTTGATCTTCTGTAAAACCTCTTTTACAACCTCACTCTCATGCTCTGTTAACTTAACCATGAAAGATTGGTTGGTTAATGTCTATCACTATAAAATGATTCAAATGTTGCATTACATTGGCTTCCTCAATGCCACTTATGATTTTAATAAGTTTGACCTTGTTACTCCTCCCATCTATAAGTTTCCATAAGGATTTCGTGAAATTATTCATGATATGCATTTATTCAAACAAATGGGCTACTTGTAGGTGCTCATAGTATGGCAACTGATTGAATTGGATGGAGTATCATTTCAAACATCATGGAATCTCATCCATAGAACCTTTAAGAAACATCATCAATGGAAAAAAGAATTTTTTGTCAAAGTAAATATAAAAATTTCAAAATAATACAATTAACAATTTTGGACGTATAAACTAAAAACAAATGCGTAGCATGAATCTTCTCAAATTCCTTTTTCCATAGTTGAGGTGTCATTCTTTGTGGTTTTCTTCCATTCTCTAATTCCTTCCCATTATATATATATATAGATATAGATATAGATATCGATATAGATATAGATATTCTTTTTTTTAACTTCGATACCTATGGTTCTTAGGGAGGAAATGCCTAAACTCATTATACACCTCCTTTCCTAAACTTCTTGATTATTTAGATATTGTTTTGGGACCACATATTGAACATGAAAATTTACCCTTTGTTTGAATCCCTACAAGTTATAGATTAATTCTAATAGAATGCTATAAATATTCAAAAAACCTTGAGTGATAAATAATACTAGAGTATTTACATTACAAATTTACATACGTCACAAAAATGTGTAAGACCCCGTGCATCATGAATTGTCCATGTAAGTATTCCATGGAATTGAAATTGCCATTGATCTATTGGTATGGAGATATTTTACATAGTGACACCGAACCATAATTTTAAAATTTCATCTACAGGAGGCTCGAGATATACATCCATATCTCTAACTTGGTGCTTACCTAGTTATTTGAAATTATACATAATTATATCCCTGTACTTGCAAAAATGGAAAAATAAATGAATTGGTTATATGTTGTTAACATCCTTAAAAAAATACCTAGGAAAATTAATGCCAACATGAATTTCTCCCTCATTATTGACTTCCAAGGAGTAAGGTTACTGTTTATAACAAAAAATGGCCAAACAAACTAATTTTTTCCGAGGTCTCCAAATGGATTGACACCAACAACTACTATTGAAAGTCTAGCATTGTGAGGTTCTTCAATAAAAGATGGCCATATTTCCTCGATGCCCCTGAATGTAGAACCATCTCCAAGAATTTACATGACACCATCTTCACTTCTATGCCGTGCATGATAGTCCATAAATTGTGTTATGTTTCGGCACTTGAACAATCGCTGGAAACACAGAATTATGGGGATATGATGAAGGACATTGCAAAGAACCATATTTGTTAATTGATCAATGTATGATATCTACTAATTCCACATTTAGGACATTTATTTTTTGATGCATGTTTCCCATAAAATATAATATTATCATCAGGACACACATCAATCATGTTAAACCCCATTCCAATATATTTTAGAATGGCGCACATTTATATGTATGTTCAAGGTAAACCATTTGATGGTGGAAGGAGAATATCACCTAACAATATACATGAAAAAAATAAATTAGCATACTCGAAAATCAAAATTAAGAGCCTAAATATCGCAATCACAAAAAAAGAAACCATTATAATTATATACAAAAAAATCTTGCACACCTTAACATTTGCGTAATTCCTATGTTTGAAATACCATTCATTACCTTCAAGTTGAGTTGTAACAAAAGAGAAGACAGAATACTTGTATTTGAGTCCTTGTATAAGGTTTTTTGTGCCTTATCAATACGAGGCAGTACATCACGAATGTCTTCATATCTATCATCTGCAGGTGCATTCTCATCCGTGGCAAAAAATGTGCCATGGATCAACTTATTTAGCCCTTCGTTCTCAATAATATTAGAGTTATTTTCTTCCATATTATTATTATTTTCAATTCTATCAACCTCAGGACCATGTCCACTAGGAATTGTAGCATGTGGAAGTCCAAGCATTTGTGGTGTTGTCTTTGTTATAATTACAAAAAATTAAAGATGATTAGTATCAAAATATGAAAATATTAAAACTATTGAAAATGAGAAAACACATGCTTGATTTCACTATCGTACCAAGGGGTGATATTGTTTTCCACCTTCCAAGTTCCCATGCTCTAAGAACGATTCCTAGTCGTTTCCTTAAGGACTTTTCTTCTTTTTGTTTGTGGGGGGCAGCTCAAGTGGTAAAGATGAGAACTTGTAATCAATTGTAAATGGAAGGTCACATGTTCGAATCCCCCCAATATTACTCGTGCGCCATGTTTCAGGCCTTGTGGATGCACCTAGGGGTATAGTGGTAGTGAGATTGGATTCCTGGACCCTTATGTCACGTGAGTACCAACCCAGCTCTAGTTGTCGATTCCCCTAGGTACAAAAAAAAGGATTCTAATTCTTTTTATGCATTTGCATTGCATGCAAGGGCAATACCATTTACCATTGCCAATTATAGAACGAACATCAATGGGATGATTTTGATCAAATGATTGATCAAGATTGCTAGTTTGTGCAGAAGAATCACAATTATCGGGAGAAAGATCTAGGTGGGGACCAACACTCGATCAAGAGTTTCCCATATACAAGCATTTCGGTATTCAATGGTACTCCAATTATAAGGGTCACCAAACATTGTTTTCTATCACAACAAAATACAAAAACCATTCATTAGACATACATTCATGAATGAAACACTCTTAGAGATGAATCTTCAAATGCAACAAAACATCAAATTGATTCTAGTGAAGAGTTTGATAATAATTATGATAAAAAGTTGGGATAAAGATGACTATCCATAAGGAGTAAAATGTTGCTTTTATAGCCTTTCCATTTATAGCCAAATGCTGCATTTGACTCCAACAATGAAATTATGGACCAACTATGGAACCATTTGTTAAAGTTATTTTTTCATTGGTGCTCATTCCTTATCTATGTATACATCCAGATGACACTACTATTTGAATCATTCCAAAGAAAGGGGCCTTGGTTGGTTCAACTATGTCATTATACAAGCATTTCGGTCTTTAATGCTACTCCAATTATAAGGGTCACCAAACATTGTTTTCTATCACAACAAATACAAAAACCATTCATTAGACATACATTCATCAATCAAACACTCTTAGATATGAATCTTCAAATGCAACAAAACATCGAATTGATTCTAGCAAAGAGTTTGATAATAATTATGATAAAAATTTGGGATAAGATGACTATCCATAAGGAGAAAAATGTTGCTTTTATAGCCTTTCCATTTATAGCCAAATGCTGCATTTGACTCCAACAATGAAATTATGGACCAACTATGGAACCATTTGTTAAAGTTAGTTTTTTTCATTGGTGCTCATTCCTTATCTATGTGTACATACAGATGACACTACTATTTGAATCATTCCAAAGAAAGGGGCCTTGGTTGGTTCAACTATGTCATTATACAAGCATTTCGGTCTTTAATGCTACTCCAATTATAAGGGTCACCAAACATTGTTTTCTATCACAACAAAATACAAAAACCATTCATTAGACATACATTCATCAATCAAACACTCTTAGATATGAATCTTCAAATGCAACAAAACATCGAATTGATTCTAGCAAAGAGTTTGATAATAATTATGATAAAAACTTGGGATAAGATGACTATCCATAAGGAGAAAAATGTTGCTTTTATAGCCTTTCCATTTATAGCCAAATGCTGCATTTGACTCCAACAATGAAATTATGGACCAACTATGGAACCATTTGTTAAAGTTAGTTTTTTTCATTGGTGCTCATTCCTTATCTATGTGTACATACAGATGACACTACTATTTGAATCATTCCAAAGAAAGGGGCCTTGGTTGGTTCAACTATGTCATTTCACTAGAGGTGGTTGTGGCATGTAGTTTCATTCTACATTTCTGCATTTCTACAATCAATGGATCCATTCATACCATCATGACCTATGCATGAACATTTCCTTGAATGTTGATACTATCAACTCTTCCTCCAATTAGGCAACTTTGGTAATGTTTTTTTACTAAGATTCCTACATGTAATCAAGAATAGTGGTGAGCACATCTACTTGAGAGAATTATTACACTCTAGGGTGAGAAAGTCTAATTATTTTCCACATGAATTGAAAACTATTTCTATAGTTGAATAATGTAATTTCCTAGGTCTCCAAATGGAATTCTATAACTATACATTATCTAAATTGGCCTCATCTAATTAGGTCTTCAAAGTTTATATTAATAATTGGAACGATTCCTTCTCATTCTCTATTTAAAGTAAGCAAGTGTACAACTCACTTATACATTTTTTTATGAATCTATATCAATGCCCTAGTGGTTTTGTTTCAAACCTTTGACACTTTAGAACCACATATAGTAATTTGTGATGGCTAAGAGGCTAAAGATTCCCACCAATCCATTGTTAGGCATAGTGGTGCCTTATTGATTATGCATGTCTTTAGGTTCCTCTTCCTTCTCCATTGGTATGTATGTTTTCAAATCTTTCCAATGTTGTTTTTGAACCTCATCCACGAACATATCAACAATCTTGAAATTATTAAGGTCTTCATTTGTACATATTCTTTATTTCTAGTTTATTGATCTCCCAGTAGAAATATATTATGGAGCTTGTTATCACATTTATAGTAGCTGGGAAAACCATATATTTTCCATATTCCAGTATATTTTTGAGCCAGACATTTGCACTGAGATGCTTGAGATGAGCATCTAATTTTGGATCACTCCTATGATTATGAGCAGCCAGTATATTCCTTTTCCATGACTGAGTCTCAGGAAAATCAAATTTGATGACTGATGTAGCCATTTTTCCATACAAAGCAGTATGCAGTTCCTAGAGTTGTAGCAGCAGGTTCCCAATAGACAGATGATGGTCTAAATGGTTTGCACATGTATATTGATCTAGCAGGTATTATCTTGTGTATTGGCTTACATTGATCCAGCAGGTATTATCTTGTGTATTGTCTTACATTGATCCAGCAGGTATTATCCTGGTCATTCTAGTAGCATGTTTTAGCATTTAGTGTCATGATCTGGCGATCATATATATATTGGAATTGGTTATTATTATGTATCTATCTAGTGTCCTACTCGGAATTATGAATTTCTTGTCTATACTCATTGGTCTTAACCTCCTTAGGATAATGGAGGTGATCATTCCCACCATTATATGGCTTGCTAGTTTTGGCATCATTTTCACTATCTCCATCCATCCGCTACCTTCCAGTTATTGTTTTTACCCTGACTTACTACTCAACTTGTGATATGGAGGACTTCCCCACTCTAGCCTCTTTGTTGGATGAGCTTCCTTGTGTAACTTGTGTCTTGGCTCTGAGTTTCCTAAGTTGTGTTGGCTAGACCTGAAACAGATAGTACTACCATCATTACATTGTATCTGGAAACTTTATTGTATATCTTAAATGAAATCCCTTTCTAGAATGTGTTTTTCAACACACATGAATGAAAGGCATGTTGATGTAAATCCAAGAATGTGTTTTTCAACACACACGGATAAAAAAACCTAATGAAATGAAATCCAAGAATGTGTTTTTCAACACACACAGACAAAGGCTATGGAAATGAAAAGGTCTAATTAAAGAAATGGTTTAACAAATTCTATATCTAATGATTGCTGACCTTATTTGAATGTAATGATTTATTCCCTATTAGCCTACGGGTTGTGATATGAGTTGGAGCAAGGGATAGCTAATTGTAAGTGTCCCCTAGAGTCTCAAGTTACGGTTTGCCGGAAACCTAGTCATGGTGGCTCCATAAAAGATCCTCATGTAGCTGAGTCAGCTTGGATGTGAGTTGTAGACATCTGTCAAGGTTGAATAAGCACTTCCCAAACAACTTACCCATTTGTGAGACACTGCCATCCCCTGTGTTATTGCTTGTCCAGCGTATGCTTTAGTGTGTATCCCCTTTCCCACTTCCAAAGTATCACAGTATTGAGTTAGTACAATCATCCCTTAGCCTAGCCTTGCATTTATCCACCCTCACCCATCACTAGAAAATTGATCACATCCATGAAATGAGTATAGCCTTAAGGTCTAGTCTGAGCTATTATTAATTATTGGAAGATCTTGAATATCTTGTCTTAGATCGCCAGTGAAATGATTAATTTATGTTTATATTGCTATTGGAGTTATTTATGAAGCATTCCTTAACCAATTACACTTGCAACACCTTGATGTTTTTGCTTGGATCATATTATGGGTCAGTTTGGCTTGGTCAAACCCAGTTTGACCAAAGTCAACCACAGGACATGAGATGAGTTAGACCCTGGATGACGGTTATTGATGATATGTGATCTATTATTGGTCACCAGATGGTTCCATGCAGTGTTTACAGGCTCAGATAGTGATCTGCGGTATTTTAATGATTTTGATCATTTACAGATTATTATTATTTTTATTATGTCTGGGCATGGTGTTGATATTATATGATTATGTAGTCATCCATATGATGTATGAGTATGCATATCTAGTGCATTTGGGATCTCTGAGTCCATTGGGACATTCAGTTTTCAGTTCCGGGCAGTTTCAGTTGGGATTTGTCTCAGTTTATCACTTAAGTGCAAATTTGCCATTAAAAATTGCCTGTCAGAGTAGTTTCATGGTTTTATTGGTTCGCCTATGGAGCTATAGAGGGCGTATGGGGTCCAACCACTTGTTTTTACTATATTTCCATCCTCCCAAACATGTTGGTGCAGTCATATTTGGCCCCGGGTGATCAGGCAGAGAGTTATAGGCATTTTTATCTTTTATAAGTGATTTACAAAGGCATAAAAAATGGTAAAATTGGCTACAAAGGAATTCAATTTGGGATATTGAGGCAAGGAAATGGAATAGGAATGGTTTTTATGATGTGTATGATGTCTCCCACACCCTCCACAGTAATTGCATCAGTCAGTGGGGCCCACACATCTTTCTCCGACAAATTTTGTGGTTTCATGGTGCCTTTGGAGGCTCACGACTTTCCCTGTTGGGCATGATTTTACACTTTGATGATATATTTGATTATTATTGTGCCATGGGGACACACTAGGGAGGTTATATGTCACCCCCTAGACCCACCATGAGCATTATGATGATCTCTAGTCACTTGGAGTTGGATGTCCCCCTAGGGCGATTTTTTCCATGACATTGTTATATTTTTGAGTTGATCCATGTACTTTATGTTTAGCTCGTCTCAACCGTATATTATCACTATTATATCTTTTAATCTTAGCCACTCATTAAAAAGGTGGTTAGAGTTTTGGACTCTCTCTTAGCTATATATACGAGAGAGCCTCTCATTGTAAAGGGACCTTTAGCTCTTGGAATTTGAATAATAAAGATTTATTTGCAGACACTTCTTGGATTCTCTTTGATGTGATGTTCTTAGATATTGATTGGAAAGTATATTGCAACCTATCATTTGGAGTTTTGTGGTGAATCCAATATATTTGTGGCAACAATGTTTTGTCTACAGGAGGGCGACTTCACTTGGGCATTTTTGCAGGGCATCCTCAACTCGCTTCACTTGGGTTTGCTTGTATCAGGGGGTTTTCAATAGCTTCATTGTGATATTTGAGTTCATCTTGATATTTCTCTTGTTACATTAGTATTTTTATCTTGATGCTTCGAATCTAACTTAGGTAGTTCATTGTGCAGGAGAGGAGGGAACATTGGCTCCTTGGGGAAAATCGATTTCACTTGGACACTCACTCAAACTACTTCAAATTGATCGGGAAGGAATATATCATCAGTATCAAGGAATCTGGAAGATTATCCAAGTAAGATCTACTTGTATTTCAGTTATTTTTGGGTTCCAATCCATTAGCCATCTTCATTTAATTTCAAAACCCTCATTAAAATCCTTAGGAAAATTCCCTTGCTCAAACGACTTGGTTTACCGCATAACCATTTTTGGGGTATTCTTGCTTTGGCCAAACCCTAGGTGGTTTCTCCTAGATGCCATGTTTGTAGGACTCCATTGGGCCCAATTCCCAAGTCACTGATATCCTAACCCTCATGCATTCCCTGAGTAGTTGGTTTTCATGTCGTTTGTTCTCGGTTTGCAAGCTTGTATGTTTTAACACTGTCATATCCTTCTATCAAGCAGTGCTAGAAAGCCCTAATTCTCAAATCCACTCTTTAGGACACTTTCCCTGTTTTAAGGGCCACGTTTCCCAAGGCAACTGAATTTGATCATTTATATTAGCACTTGAATCCTGGAATCACATGTAATCATAGTGTCACTATGCCTAAACGCCATAATCCAAATCTATTATTTCTTAAGCCTCCACAGTGATCCTAATTCCTTAAATCTAGGGTTCCATACCTGTCACCTTACGTACCCTATTGTTATAGCTTGATGTTAACACCCAAAAAGTGTTCACTACCTCATCTACCACATTATATGGCTCATTTGTCCATTTTCCTACCATATTTCCCTTAAAAACCCAAAAATCCCACTAAAAAGCCTCCAAAAGGCCACAAAACCCTCAAAATAGCCTCAAAAAGGCTAAAAAACCCCTTTTTCCTCCAAAAATATCCAAAAATCCTCCAAAAAGAGCAAAAATCCCCTAAAAAGGGAATAAAAAGTATAAAATAATGAGGAAAAGGAGGAAAAAACCCTATACAGCTGCCCTAAACCATGTGTTTCCTAAAACCATGGGTCAGCACTCCACCACCAAAAAACTATAAATAGGTGATGGAGATCCCTTATTTCATATCCACAATCAAGTATACCCTTACTCTGCCAAAATCTCTCTTGAAACCCTAGTTCACCATTGAACTACTTTCACCTTAAGAGCCTCTTTTGGCCCATCCCCACCATTGGAGAAAGAGAAGGAGCAAATTGGAGCTTGGAGCAACCCTCTTGGACATTGCAAGGAGCTTCATCAACCTTCACATTGAAGGTAATATTAATACAAAACCCTTGTTTACAAATTGTTGTTTATTTTTCATGCACATGTGTTAGAGTAGTTTCTATTTCTGTTTTAGCTTAATAATTTACATTTACTGAACTGCTACTAAGGAGTCCATTCTCCTTAGTAGGTGCTCATTTGCACAAGCTAGGGGTAAAACCCTAGCTACAGTTTTGGCGACTCCCCTAGATTTTGAATTTATGGTTTCCATTTTAGAAAAATTTTCCTTTCGGCTGCCGCACACCGCATTTTTTCCCTCTGCAGTCGCGTCCCGACCGCGTCTTTCAGGCCTTTACCTGCGACCCGACCGCGGCTCTCAGTCTGTTTCCGACGCCCTGCCGTCGGATTCAAGTCTGTTACCTACGATCCGACCGCGGCTAATCAGCCTGTTTGCTGCGATCTGACGGCGCCTGTTGTCCATTTTCCCGCGTCCCGACTGCGGCTTTCAGTCCCTTTCCTGCGTCCCGACTGCGTCTGTTAGCCTTTTTGTCGTGACCCGACTGCGTCTTTTTCCCTGTTTCCTGTGTCCCGACTGCCTCTGTTGGCCGAAAAACCGCGACCTGACCACGTCTGTTTCCCTCAAACCCACGGTCTGCCTGTTCTGATTCGCCACAGACCCGCGGTCTGATTTCTGCATTTTTCCTGTTTTGAGCCCAGCCCCTTTTGCTGCAATATTTTCTGCATCTGAACAGCCCCCTGTCCTACCTGTAGCCCCACTTCCTTACAGCCTTTCTGCAACATAATTTATGTTCCCTTTACAGAATCTTTTTAAAATTTCAGTATTTTTAATTCAGAAAATTTTGCAAATTAAAGTTTCAATTCCATCATTATTGATAGTTAAGAAGTTGCCCCCCCTTGTGGCACTTCTATTTTGGGTTCATAACCTCACGAGCACACACTCTGTCACATAATTCAAGTGAGCCTTAAAAAGTACCTAACTCAACCAATATTCTAACCCCACTTGGGGAACACAAAAGAATCTTTGTAGTTAGGTAGGGTCGGGGGGATAGGCTTCCAATAACACCCCTCTGTCACTTACACTTGAGACATAGTTGTTGTCCAAATAGGGAACCAAAATCCCCTAGTACTTTTTGGCACGGTCACGACCAGTTTATCAGAGGGCCTCTCCCTTAGGAGGGTTGAAGTCGGGAGACTGGTTCCGGAGGCCTGAGTGGAATACCGCACTCCATTCAGTAACCGAAGGGCTACCTTTCGCGGTTCGCGGGATATCCCTGTATAGGGGTATTGCGGTAAACGGACTAAACGGCAGATTCACCTTTCTGGATGTGTCATGAACGGGGTATCTTAGTTGCCATTCTTCTAGGATTGACTACCCGGTGTCCCTCCCGGTAGGGGGATATCATAGCCACTTGGCTTTCCTACTCATATTGTCTGACTTGGATTTCATCACCTTGCAGAGGATATGTTTAGTTGAGTCAGAATACTTTTAGTTAGGTGTTTGCATGCTCCTTTACCTCCCTTTGGTCTAGTGAGTCCACCATTTTTCATTTTTAGGAAACCTGCTGCTTGTTGGTATTCTGACCATCTTTGTTGTTACTCCACCTATTGTAGCACAGCTGTTGCAGTGGGTGTTTTGAGTTGGTTGTTGGCCTGAGTGCCTTGTTTTTGAGCTCTCCTTCTGCACACTCGGTTGCATTAGGATTTTTGAGCTATTTTTCTACTCACCTCAACCCACAGAGATTTGACACCATCTGTCACCATTGAGTCCCCGAGACATTCTCGGCGCCTCAGGGGCGAGCCCCCACAGCACGGTTCACTTGACACCACCCGTCATAGATTCAGATCATCATCCGTTGATACCACTCATCACAGATCTAGAGCCTTGTCACTTAACTCCACTCGTCAACGGCATAGGACTCCGTCACCAGATATTGACGCTCCTTACTTTACCTCCGATTCTGACTAAGAGTCTAAGAACCCTATTTACACTGCCCCTACTAGCCCCATGGATGGCACGACTTCCACTCCTTTCGTTGTAGGGACCATTGGTGGCACATCCACCACTACACCAGTTACCACACCTGCTCTAGGAATACCCTCGATGGGGGCCACATCCACCACCCCAGTCACCATTCCTATTCCCGTAGCTGGCATACATACCACTACTCCACCAGTGACTCACACTACCCATGGTGGTGCGGGCCCATCCTATACTACATTCGTTCCCCCACTTGGGGGCAACATTCCCAACCCTACCTCTCTACTTGGGGGCATGGGCCCCAACTTGGTCCAACCCACTCCCGTGTCAAATCCTTCTTCCAGTCTGCCATTCATGGCTAGCCTCAATCTACCTGATCTAGTCAGATTGACCAACGACCCTATCCGACACGACCCTGCGTGGCCTCATATGCCTACCAAGCTCCCCTCTGACATCCCTAAGTTCGAGGGAAAGGCCGGTGAGGACCCACAAAACCATATCATGTCTTTCCACCTATGGTGTTCCTCTAACTCCATAGTGGACGACTCTGTTCGCCTCCATATCTTACAGCGCACCTTCACTGGCTCTGCAGCCAAGTGGTATATCGAGCAACCTCATGGGACCCATGCCACCTTTGCTTCCCTTGCCTCGACCTTCCTGCAGTTCTTCCAGTTGCTTGTCTGCTATGACGCGGGTGTTGAGATCCTCCTATCCTGTAGACAAAACACGGCTACCCATATCACGGACCACATCCATGAGTGGCGTCGACGCCGTAGCTTATGCAAGATCAAACTAGACGACCGTATCTTCCTAGATTGGTTCCTCAAATCCCTTCTCCCTTTTATTGCTAAGGATGTAGCTTCCGAAAGACCCCAGTCTAAAGAAGAGGCCATCCTTAAGGCACAGCAGTTCGACCTCATTTACGCCCAGTCGGGATACCTTTATACCATTATACCTGACGCCCCTCACGGTGAGTCCTCCCAGCATGATGCACCAGGGGCATCCCACGCTGCAGACGGTATTATTGGCCGTGTTTCTTTGCATCCCCAACCATTTTCTATAGCACGTCCTACCCCTGGCCCCGACCTTTCGCGGGCTTCCTCACAGTCTGGAGCAACCAACTTGTATGCTCCTATGACACATCACCATCATTCCCATGGACCTAGCTTTCCACCTCAGTGCTTCGGTCATTCGCCCTATGCTTATAACCCCTCGGTCGCACCTCATCCCTATTACCACCAGCAGGCTGCACCAGCTCCTACACCTCCTCAGGCTCAACCTGCTTATTACCACCAGCAGGCTGCCCCAGCTCCTGTGCCTTCACAAGCCCAACCCGCTTATTACCCGCCACAGGCAGCCCCTGCGGCAAACCCACAACCTGCTCCGCAGCCATATCAGCAACCCCCTCAAGTTGCTGCACCTGCTCAACCTCCACCTACCTATCATCAGCAACTTTGGGTTGATGATGCCCATCGCCAAGGGCAGGCAGCTCCTCAAGCGCAACCCAACCCTCCACAACCTCAGCAGCCACCTTTAGTGTTGCAAAACCCCTTACCAACCCAAGGCATGGTGAACACTCAGCCGTTGGCCCCCCCTCAAGCCAACGCGCAACCCCAACAACAACAGATCACATATGCCGCTCCTGATCAACCCATGTTTGACTCAGGTACCCACCACTTATTGATGATGTCTTCCGCTGATGTCAACCTACAGACCCGTCGGAACCAATATGGCTCCACCTATGAAGCCCCTCCCGCTGATAAAACCCCTATTGCTCATCCCACCGATCAGGCGTTACGCATACCCCTGCCTCCACTAGAGGGTGCTCCCAAAGCACCTCGTTTCCCGCTTCGTCGTATCAACAATACCCCCAATGCGCGGGTTGCGTCAAACTACAACATCGTCGATGACTTAGCCCAATCTCCCGCAGCCATGTCTGCATTAGAAGTCTTGAAGAACTGCCCTTCTCAGCGCAAGACTCTACTATCCGCCATTGGGGCGATTGACCCACATGATTTGAATTTAATGGCATTTGATTTGGACCAATCCGAGCCACACCTGCCTTCCTCCTTAGCATTCCAAGTTTCTGTTTCCGTTCGGAATCTTGTCATCCATCGATGCATCATCGATGAAGGTGCCTCCACATGCGTTATGTCTACATTCGTATGGCAGAAGTTGGGATCCCCTACCCTCCAGCAGTCCACCACTGCGTTACGCGCCTACGACGGTCGGTCGGCACAGCCCTAAGGCCTCCTACCCAATGTCCCCGTCCAGTTAGGTGGTAAAACCGTCCTTATCGACATCGAGGTAATCAATGCCCAATTGGATTATAACCTTTTACTTGGCCGCAGTTACATGTATGCCATGCGGGCGGTTGCCTCTTCCATTTTTCGCACCATGATGTTCCGCCATGAGGGACGCGTGGTCAAGGTTGACCAGCTCACCTACTATGATCCCAGTGCTCCCGCAACACCCAAAAATGTTCTCCCCATGGTTGAACAACCTGTCTCTCGTGCCTCCACCTCATTTGTTTCCTCTATGGGACCTGGAGTTTATTCAGACGCGCCGATGACCTCCACCTTCCAATCTATTCCGCCTCCATCAGCCCCCACGGACGTGTCTGACTTATGTACCTTGTCCCACGACAACCAACCACCTAATAATCAACCACCCTTGTTGCCTAAACCACCATTGGTACCTAGCCACATTGGTACCTTACACCTATCCATACAATCCCCTTCTTAGTCCCTCCATCAGGAGTAGTAAGCGCCCCGGTCATGGCTACCCTTAGCCTCCCTGGGTTAACTTTGGGATTACCCGTATGGTATCTTTCGCCTCCCGTTCGCCTGCCGACACCAGACGTCGTCCTCCAACCGGTGCAACCCATGGCTACTACCACTCAGCCACCTCCCGGTGTCTCTACCCCTTTGCCCTCCACGACTCCCCCTCCTACTCCCAAACCCACTGGGGGCAGAGGGCCACAACCTTACACTGCTGTACCACCTCCCACGACAGTCAAAAACCCTCCAGTGTTTCGCGCACCTCCTAAATGCTCGCTGTGCGATGAGTTGGGCCATGCGACTCACCAATGCCCATAGTTACCAGCATTACAAAAACACATGCAGATGCTCGACGATGACCCCAACATCCCAACTGTCGAACTAAACCCCACTCCTAAGCCTAAAGACAAGTCCCTACGCACTAACCACCCCTGTGCCATATGCGGTGTTTACGGGCATTCCTCCCATCATTGTCCCGATCTCCCGGATTACAGAGCGGCTCTCTATGAGATGAACAACCTGGATCTTGAGACGGCACCACCCACCATTGAGGAGATCTACCCCCCGGTCTCTTCCCTTTCTAGAGAGGTTCATACCATCTATATGATCTTTTCAACCACTACCCCCTCGTCAACCAATTTGACGACGCAAACTTTCCGTACCGATGAGGAGATTCTTGAGGCCCTTACCGCCCCGGATTATCCCTGGGATGATATGCATCATCATTCTTACTTCATCCCAGAGGCATCTTCCTCTAGCACCGCTACCCAATTTGCGGTTGAATCCAAAGACTTCCTTCCCACTAAGGTCGACTGGTTCAAGGACCCTATTCCTGCTCCTGACGCCTTCGAGGAAGGTAACATGGCCAACATTTCACCCGTCATCCAAGTCGATATCGCTACCCCAGGACGTGCCCCTGAACTCATCACTTTAGGAGCATTCTGCAGTAAACAAGAGATTGAAGACTACATAAACCTTTTTAGAGAATTTCGTGATGTCTTTTCCTGGTCCTATACCGAGATGCCCGGTCTTGACCTCGCCATTATAGAGCACCACATCGACACATGGCCTGATGTACCCCCCGTCCGTCAGAAACAACGCCCCATTCATCCCTTAAAGCTCCCACCTGTCAAAGCCGAGATTGAGAAACTGCGCAAGGCAGGGTTCATTTATCCTATTGCCTATACCACTTGGGTTTCAAACCCCGTTCCCGTTAACAAAAAACAAGGCACCATCCGAGTATGCACTGACTTCCGCGATTTAAACCATGCTTGTCCCAAGGACAACTTCCCCACGCCATTTATTGACCAACTCATCGATGCGTGTGCGGGACATGAAGTCCTCTCCTTCATGGATGGTTTTTCCGGATACAACCAGATTCAGATCCGTAAGGAAGACCAGTATAAAACTGCATTACCACCCCATGGGGCACCTTTGCCTATCGCATCATGCCTTTTGGCCTCAAAAATGCTGGTGCCACCTTCCAACGGGCCATGACCTATTGCTTTCACGACTTGGTCCATATCCTACTAGTCTACCTAGATGACCTTACAGCTCGTTCCCGGAAACGATCCGACCACCTTAACGACCTTCGACAAGTTTTTCTGCGTTGTCACAAATATCAAATCCGCTTGAACCCACACAAGTGTGTCTTTTGCGTTCTGGTAGGCCGATTGTTGGGTTTCATTGTTTCCCAGAAAGGAATTACTGTTGATCCTCTGAAAGTCCAAGCCATCTTAGACCTACCCTCTCCTCGCACGCTCCGGCAGCTCCAAAGTCTGCAGGGGCGATCCAATTTCCTTCGACGCTTCATTCCTGATTACGCCACTACCGTTCACTGTTTCTTGCGCCTGCTCCGTACCCACATACCCTTCGTCTGGGATGAGCAAGCCGAAGCTGCTTTCGAAGCCCTCAAGAAGGCTCTCACACAAGCCCCTCTGATCTCCCTTCCGAATTTCTCCCAGGACTTCATCCTATACGTCTCGGCATCCGAGCATGCCGGGTCAGGAGTCTTGGTTCAAGAAGACACTTCTCACCAGGAGCATGTCATTTACTACGTCAGCCAGACTTTGTCTGGCCCACCCCTACGTTACCCATATGAGGAGAGACTAACCCTAGCAGTGGTCTTTTTCGTCCAAAAATTACGACACTACATCTTAATGAGTCATACCACCGTCGTCGCCGACTCTAACCCCCTGGTCTATCTCCTCAATCGGAGGCTACTGCAAGGTCGTGTGGCTAAATGGGTCATTATCCTCCAGGAATATGACCTTACCTTCAAAACACCTAAGAGCACTAAATCCCTCGCACTTGCCCAGCTCATTACTGATCTCCCGTCCCTTCTCCCAACCAAACAAATCTTCGACGAATTACCCGACAACCATTTGTTCACCATCTCGTCTGATGACCCATGGTACGGTGATATTTTGCTATATCTGCGCATGCAGAAGTTCAGACCCAAAGTCACCCGTAATGGACGCCGTCGCATCCGTCACCAGGCCTCTCGATATCTCCTATTAGGCGATGTCCTTTACCGGCGAGGGGTTGACACCATTCTTCGTCGTTTCCTTACACACGCAGAAGCTAAACACGTCCTTAATGACTGCCATAGCGGTGCCTGCGGAGGCCATTTCTCAGGGATGGCCACTGCCCAAAAGGTTGTCCGCGCCGGATACTTCTGGCCCACACTTTTTACCGACTGCATCACTGCGGTCAAACATTGCCACAACTGTCAACTTTTTGCTCCCAAGGCCCGGACACCACCTGCTCCGTTACACCCAGTCGTCACCGTTGGTCCCTTTTGTAAGTGGGCCATCGACTTCATGGAGTGCAGACCTTCGTCTGTCAACGGTCACAAGTATATCATTGTCGCCGTTGATTACTTCACCAAATGGGCGGAAGCCATGCCTACCTTCAATTGTACTGCGGACACTGATGCCCGTTTCTTTTTCAACCATGTTATCACTCGATTCGGGGTCCCTAAACAGTTGGTCTCAAACCATGGTTCACACTTCGAAGATGTCGTCTGGCGTGAGTTATCCACCCTCCTCAAATTTGAACACCAATTTTCTTCTGCTAACTACCCCCAAGGGAACGGTCAAGTAGAGGCCATTAACAAAATTCTCAAAACCATCCTCCAACGAACGGTTGACAAGCATAAGTCCAATTGGCACCACATGTTGTTTCCTGCCTTATGGGCTTACCGTACTTCCACCAAGACCGCCACTGGTTTTACACCATTTCACTTAGTTCACGGCGTTGAGTCTGTCCTCCCCATCGAGTGTCAGATTCCTGCCTTACATATCGCCGTTGAGCTTCTCCCCGACACTTCCCCCCTCGAGCAGCGTTTGCTGACACTCGAACAAGCTGATGAAGACCGTCGTGCCACTCTCCAGAACATCGAGGCTACCAAGAACCGCTCCAAAGCCGGTTATGACAAACATGTTCACCCTAGAACTTTCCATGAAGGGGACCTCGTCCTCGCCTATGACCAAGCCCATGACAAAACCGGTAAAGGGAAGTTTGAATCCATGTGGCAAGGCCCTTACATCGTGCAGACCTGCCTCGGCAAGGGGGCATACATCTTAGCCGACTCTGAAGGACATCCTTTGTGCAACCCCCATAATGGGTTGTATCTTAAGCATTTTTACCCATAAAAGAAACCGCGGCCTCATTGGTCCGCGTTGTACAGTTTGATCTCTTTTTTGTTTTTCACCTTTTTTACCATCATCTTACATTCATCTTTTTTGCATGACCACAGATGGACCATCTTCCACCTTGTTACACTGGCTTTGCTGACGGCGCAAGCCGCTGGTCTCCCAACCTGGGTTCTGCAGCATGGGTCTTGTACTCCCCTTCCAATGAGATGATTCACCTTGACGGAATATGTATAGGCACTGCTACCAATAACCAGGCAGAGTATGATGCTGTGACCGGTCTCTTGACTTCCGCCCTCCATATGGGCATATGTCACCTTCATGTGTTCCTCGACTCCCAGCTACTTGTTTCCCAGCTCAACAACTGCTACCAAGTGCGTGATCCCTGCCTTTTTAGAAAATTCCTGCGTGCAAAACAACTCAGCCGACAGTTTGAATCCATAACATTCACACATGTCCCAAGAGCCCGAAATAGTGTCGCAGATCAAATGGCCAACAACATCCTCGATTGGCATATCAATCACACCATGTAACACCATGCATCACCATTCCATAACATCTCATAAAAATATATAAAAAAACCCAAAAAGATTGCATCGCATCAACATTTGCATCCATGTACATAAAACCACATGCATATCCACAGGGGAATCCACGTGCCTAATCATACATACATCATGTTGCATCACATAAAATACACAAGGGGCATCCATGTGCCCAACATCCTATACTACTTGCATCCACGTGCAATGTAAAACATATCACAAATCATAATGCGCATCCACGTGCGTCCAAATACACAACATCATACAAAAAGGTGCATCCACGTGCATATATATATATATATCAAAAAATACATGTTCAGTGCTATACATGTCCTGAGTACCCCTGTACTCAGCTATACAAAAAATGGCTATACATCCCTAAAGCCTCATCAAAATACATGCCGTAGCTACAAAACTCGGGGGGAGTCCCCTGTACTCCCTAATGAGAGTCATATCCTGTGTCACTTCCTGCATTAGCTGCCTCTGAGTCCTCCCCTCGCTCCTCCTCCGGCAAGTCCTCATCTCCTACGGGCTCCTGTGCCCGTTCCCGGTCCACCAAGATCGCCACCCGGATCGCGATGGATCTGAACTCTCGGGGTGCCCAAATGCAATCCTGAACCACGTCTGGATCGACATCCCGCCATCCCTCGTCGGTCACCCCTATCAGCAACCGGTCTAGTAGTGCCCAGACCGACTCCAGTGTCCCCTCCGCATCGCGGCGACGGACCTCCCCTCTCCCAGGTAGAGCTGGAACGGCCACAATACCCCTCTGTGCCACATGTCCTGGAGGCGGCCTCGGGCCCACATCTGCACAATCACCCATATGTCAGTCACGGTATATCAATCTACTATCATATAAATAAAATTGGCATCCATAGAATGCAACCAACACCATACGTACCGTCGGGACCCCATGCCTGTCCTGGCGCTCGCGACGCCTCTAGATCTCTCGTGTAGTCCATGTCCCTATACGGGAAGTCATCCAGTGTCAACGGTATCTGGAGCCACTGCAGGTATAACTCCTGCGTAAAATACCTACCCACGTCGCCGCCACCACGGTGGAGGATCATCTCACCCCACCGCACCATCCGCGGCTCCCTCATACCTCCTGCCCTGATCGGCACCCGTGGCCGCAGTGTGGGTACCCTCTCCATAAAGAACGCACACAAGAAGGAACCAAAACAAAAGCCCTTTCCAGCTTCCTTCGCTGCCGTCAGCTGCAGCTGAACGCAAGTCAGGAACATCTGGCCCCACGCGTAGTACACCCCATCCAGTACTCGCTCGATCATCTGCATCTGACCCCCAGACACCTTCTCAGGTGACTGGGACCCCAATACCCGAACCACACATGCTGCTATGGCCTGCACTGCAGGCTCCTGTAGGTCCCTCACCAGGAGTGCATTCCGATGCACCCTCGCCTCAGGACCACAATATCTCTCCAACATGTCCTCCATTTCGACGTCCGCGGTGACCCGTGGCTGTGTGTCTGCTACCCTGCCTAGACAAGGCAACCCCGTCAGAAAATATACATCGTTCACGGTGAGGTCCACCCTCTCACCCTGTACCTGGAAAGCCTGTATGTCCGGATCCCAGAAGCTGATCAGCCGGTTCAGCAGCAATGCTGCTGACCGTATCATGGGTATCTGTGAAAACTTCAGTAGTCCACACAGTCCCAACACAGAACGCACATGGCGCTCCCCCTGGATCACAGCCACGATCTCATCAGGGATCTCCCGCTCTCTCCAGAGCACCTGCGGCATCCTGTCAATCACACAAAGGCAACTTATCAGACTCGTGTCAAGTAAATAAGTCCTTTTCCCTCTCCCGGAACACCCTAATAGCTCGGCCCAAAACCGCGGCTTTCGGACTTCCTGCCGCGGTTTCCGGCCGCGGCTGTTAGGCCCACACTCGCGGTGCTTAACCGCGCCTGTCAGCCCTAACCCCGCAGTTTGGAACCGCGTGTTCCTCCTTGGAACTCGCGGTACTCGACCGCGTATCCATCCAGGAAACACGCGATCTCCAACTGCGTGGTTCACCCCGAAACTCGCGGTCTCCAACCGCGGTTTCCACCCCCTAACCCGCGGTCCACCCCAAGTGGACCGTACAAATAAGCCCTGGGACCCACTACCCAAACCCCGACCCTAAAAACCATGCAAGTATGAGTTTGACGGAATACCTGTATCTCCCGGATCTGAAAACGACCGGTCGGATCGTCCAGAAATGCCACCTAAGCTCTGGTCCACTCTGATCACAAGTCAAAGTCAAATAGTACAAATGACACATGTCATGTTGGACCCACCCACTATTCATAGTCAGTTGACTTTTTCTTGTTTTGGCCGTTCTGACCCCATACGGAGTCCGTTTTACGAACCGTTTCCACCAATGGAATCAACACGACGAGACCGTCATGATGGTCACCTTGTTGCATTATTTTTGCTCCGTCATTTTTTGCCCATTTTTCAGACGCCACTAGTCGCCTCGGTTTGCATGCCACATCGGCCGTTCTCTGTTCTTGACATTCTTTATATCGCCGGATCCATTTTTTCGAGCTCGTGATGATGCTGGGGATCATTTCTCGCTCTCACCTGGTACAGTTACAACATTGTGTCCCGACACCTTGCTGCCCCGGTTTGCGCGCTACATCGACCGCCATCGGATTGTTCCATATCTTTACATGAGCCCTTCACTCCTGTCATACTGCAAATGTTTCATTATTTTGCCACCATTTCATTCACCCCGCAAGGAGGCCCACCAGTGTTCCCCCCTACCCTCGTTCTTGGTCATCATTACTGCCCCTTGACTGAACACTTCCTCCTTGCCTGGCCATTCCTTTTGTTCGGTATAATTTTATCCCTTTTTCGGGCCGGACAAGTCCTTTACGAAAAAGGCACTTAGGGAGTTTCCGTTAAGCTCTTTTCTGACTCCTAAAAGAATGAAAAGATCGCCGAGCAATCTTGCTTCCTTTCATGCTCGTTGAAGTACCTGAAAGGGCGTCTATCTGGTATAAGTTTAACCCTTTTCCGGACCTGGTAGACTAATTACGAAAAAGGAATACTCTAGTCACACCGGCTAGAAGAGTTCTTCATTGCATCCTTTTATGCTTCTTTGGTCCTTGGAGACTAAATCTACGAAAAAGAAACCCCGTGGAGTCTTCTTATTTGCTTTCAGACTCTCTAAAATTGAAAGCAACCACGAGCATAAACTGTCCTGGGCTCGTAAAATCCACACGACAGTACCATTCCATCATTTCAGAGTCTTCTTATCGCTTTCAGACTCCTTAAAATTGAAAGAAACCACGAACATGAACTGTCCTGGGCTCGTATAAATCCACACGACAGTATCATTTTACACAAACTTATTCTAGTTCCTTAACCCATGAAGAAGTCTCCTCCCGTGCCTCCTGGCACTACGATCGATCATCTCGACAGCACCCCCAATCAGGTCGCCTTTGTTCAGAGTATTCTGCAGTCTTCTGCCATTTTATACCAGCTTGAGTCTCCCTCAGACCAGTCACCCTCCCCGATCCAATACAGCTATGATCCCTTTTCCCTCAGTAAGTTTTATATGCTGCCCGATCATTCCCATTATCATACTCTGAACAAAGGAAGTTTGAGTCCACCCACTCTACTTGCCCAGTTATTCCCCCACAGTCTAGTCAGTCCTGCCATCAGTACTATCACATTTCGGTTCTCCACCTCGCGCTCCTGTCAAGGAAACATCATTGCCTTGATAGTTGCAGGTCTCCCTCTGTCGACGACAAACCCTCTATTCCAGAGGATAGGCCCAGAGGTCCCTACGCCTTGGACTTATCACCATCTGTGGTAAGTGCCTACGGATCATTCTGAGAGGAGTCATCATTGCCTCTCTGAGTGGTTGTTTCTCACATGCTCGACTTCAGCACCTTGATCGCATCGTTGAGAATCGCGTAGGGTTACATCCTTTACATTATTTGTCGAAGACCCCGGATTTCCCCCGACTCTAGCACATTGGTGAGTCATTTCGGAACGACCAGTTATATGTTCCCGTGGATGTCCGGGCTGCGTTGGCGTTTGTATTCGGAAGCCATCCAGCTATATGCTTCCTCGAGTACCCAGTTCCATTCCAGTTCAATGTACCATTGTGAGAGTGACCCTTGCCACTATGATCTAGCAGCTCATCCGTTCCTTTGGTACCACACTCAGTAGCACTGTTGATTGTTCCAGTGCACCAGTTCTTCAGTTCACACATGATCAGCCCAGCAGTATGTCCCAGATTTGTGTCCCCTCTGGACACTTATGATGAACACAGTGGTTATGTATCTTACAGGTCCCCCTTTTCGGGCCTCACAGTTATGTTTATGTATCTTGATACGAGCATGGGTATGCCCGCCTCGTCCATATATTGAGATTCTTCCTCATTCAGTACTTGAGGCTATGTATATTTCAGGTCCCCATTCTTTGGACCCCATTGTTATTATTATGTTATATCCTGATACGAGCATGGGAATGCCTGCCTCGTCCATATGATCAGATGATTCCTCATCCATTATTGAGGTTATGTACTTTTAGTTCTTGCAGTTGTTCGGGATCGTTGTTCCGGGCTTCAGTTTGTTTCTTCTCTTCTCTCCACACCCCAGGAAAACCATTCATGACTTATGATGTCCATCGGCCATACGATGAGCTCCTGCCCTCGCACATCAGGGGGCAATCTGTTAACACCCAAAAAGTGTTCACTACCTCATCTACCACATTATATGGCTCATTTGTCCATTTTCCTACCATATTTCCCTTAAAAACCCAAAAATCCCACTAAAAAGCCTCCAAAAGGCCACAAAACCCTCAAAATAGCCTCAAAAAGGCTACAAAACCCCTTTTTCCTCCAAAAATATCCAAAAATCCTCCAAAAAGAGCAAAAATCCCCTAAAAAGGGAATAAAAAGTATAAAATAATGAGGAAAAGGAGGAAAAAACCCTATACAGCTGCCCTAAACCATGTGTTTCCTAAAACCATGGGTCAGCACTCCACCACCAAAAAACTATAAATAGGTGATGGAGATCCCTTATTTCATATCCACAATCAAGTATACCCTTACTCTGCCAAAATCTCTCTTGAAACCCTAGTTCACCATTGAACTACTTTCACCTTGAGAGCCTCTTTTGGCCCATCCCCACCATTGGAGAAAGAGAAGGAGCAAATTGGAGCTTGGAGCAACCCTCTTGGACATTGCAAGCAGCTTCATCAACCTTCACATTGAAGGTAATATTAATACAAAACCCTTGTTTACAAATTGTTGTTTATTTTTCATGCACATGTGTTAGAGTAGTTTCTATTTCTGTTTTAGCTTAATAATTTACATTTATTGAACTGCTACTAAGGAGTCCATTCTCCTTAGTAGGTGCTCATTTGCACAAGCTAGGGGTAAAACCCTAGCTACACTTGATCTAGTGATATGGTTAGATCTCTCTTGCCAGGAGTAGATCAGGGTCTCCCCCCTTGTTATCTTGGCATAAAGCGAAGGGTTCCTCGATTGGCGTGACAACCAATCCTTTAGGGAATCGAGGCTCTCATGGTTCACCTCTTTGGTTTCCTATCCCCTCTACCATCCTTTTGGATCCATCTTTAGGGGAAACTACAAGTTTTGTGATAACAGAGCTTTTGATTAGTACTTAACTACACTATAGGAAGGTTTTATCTACATGCCTACAACTTTAAGGGGGTATTTGTATCAGTGTACTACTCCAAAGGATGACGAATAATATTAGCCAAATCCAAGGCCTTATTCTTTATCTCATTTCTTCCTCCATTCATCTCATCCTCCTCCCCACTAGTGATGTCAACCATTTGTGTATATATGGTTTCAAATTTAGGTTTCAATGTATTTATGGATTTCATATTTTCTCCTTTATGAATGGGATTAATAGTTGTATAACTATTATGGGTCCTCTTATTTTCCAGTGGATTGGTGGTAACTATTTGAAGCATTTGAATTAAATCTATGAAGTCATCTATTTCATCTTTTTAAGAATAAGTTTTTATCATCCCTAGAAGAATCATAGGCATTTTAAGCGCTTATTATACAAGAGAGTCACTAGATGACCCTACTACTTATTAGGACCTTGCAACTCCTTAATTGATCCTAACTATTATAGATCTACTGAATGTTAATTATTTCATTTATGTGACCCATTATTTAGAATATGTAGTTGATAATCATCATTCTTTGTTGAATAAGGGTGTTATTGGAAATTGAGCAACAGTGATGCCCTGAGAGTTTTGAACAATTTTGACACCAAGCCATCTCATAGTTTCTTTATGAACGTCCTTGGGATGAGTGATAATAAAAGGTAATGCTTACACATCAACATATTGGTTTATGCTCAACAATAGGAGTTTTTGCAAGTCACTTCAAACCTCATTTTTTGCAAGTCCACTAATAATGAAAATGGAACCCAAGGTACCTAGTACATTCAAGCAAGTGCGAATAAGTGGTCTTGCCGTCGAACACTTGAAGAATCCATCGGATAGGAGACATTGATGTATTCCCATCTATCCAATAGCGAGGGAAACTGCCACTAATGACTGCAATCCCCAAGGTACTAACCGAAACTCTAAACTTCATTCCCAGAGCACAATGAGTTGATGTCGATAGGAAGAAGTTCGTTGGAAGGGAGGCCTTAATGCATCCTCCATCATCCAACACGAGGGACACTCAACAGGTATGAGCTGATTTGGAGAAGGACTGACCACATGATGAAACATACTAACACCAAGGAATGGCCAACACATGAGGTCAAGGAAACTGCAGAATGGTCGACACAGGTTATATCCTTGAACAGTGAGCACGACATAAGAGTGACTTAGGCAACTTTGAACAAAAAGGGACCATGACGCAAGTCTGCAATGTAGGAGACATTAACAGATTCTCCATATGATTGTAAGACAAACCAAACTGAGGAGTAAGAACTCTGAGATCAATTTTACCCTAAGGCCAACACTAGAACCCAACTTGTTTGATAGACTCAAACCAGGTGCTTTGTTCAAGGAGATAGTTAACTTGCTGCCATCATATTGAAAGATATTTTAACATTCTTCCCTTCCCTTTCCTTTTTCATTTTTTAACGGGCTTGACAAAGAACTAAAGCATGCTCGATGGTATTTTCATATTTAAGGAGTCTGAAAAACCTAGAAGAAAACTCCATACACCTATCCGTGGATTTTATATCGAGCTCGGATTAGTCTGTGCTCGGCGGTGTTTTCTTACTTATAGAGTTGAAAAACTTAAACAGTCCTCTATACACCTATCCGTGGATTTTATATCGAGCCCGAATTGGTATGTGCTCGGCAGTGTTTTCTTGTTTATAGAGTTGAAAAACTTAAACAGTCCTCTATCAACCATCTCATAGATTTCACATCGAGCCCGAGTAGGTGAATGCTTGCTTGGTGTTTTCACATTTCGAGAGTTTGAAAACCCTAAAGACGACTCCAAAGGTCCTTTTTCGTAAATTTAGTATCCTTCCCCCAAAAAGTGTAAAATGATGGAAGAAGAACTCTTCTAGTGCATACAAGAGTATACCTAGAGTATACCTTTTCCGTAAATTATCCACCAAGGCCCGGAAAAGGGGTAATTCTATACCTAAGTGGATGTCAGTTCAGTTATTTTAACGAGCCCGAAAAGACAACTATGCTCGGCAAACTTTTCCTATTTAAGGATTCTGAAAAGGGCTTAAAAGAACTCCATAGGGATCTTTTTCGTAAAGGTTTAACGAGTCCAAAAAAGTAAACTCATGACCTCCTTACTATTTTTAATGAGCTCAAAGGAGATACAGAAAATGCTCATAACTTCCTTACTGTTTTTAATGAGCTCGAAGTGAAGATGAAAGAAATGCTCATAGCCTCCTTACTGTTTTTAACGAGCTCGAAGGAAAGGTGGAAGACTGCTCATAACCTACTTATTGTTTTTAACGAGCTCGAAGTAAAAGAAGAATGCTCGAAACCTACTTACTTTTTTTAACGAGCTCGAAGTAAAAGAAGAATGCTCGCAACCTACTTACTGTTTTTAACGAGATCGAAGTAAAACAAGAATGCTCGCTTGGGAGGAGACGAGTGTCAGGGACATGCGAAACTAGCTCCAAGTGCATGGAACAAAGCTATGCCTAATGCAAGGAACATGAGCAAGATAAGGACACTCAGGGTGTGTCTCCTCCAGGTAAAAGGTGTCAAATTGCAAAGGCAAAATGATACAGGGCTTGGCAGAAATGAGATCAGAGATGGAGGCTTATATAACGATCTAAAAGTGTGGAAGCCGGCTTCAGGCTCATTAGCGCAAGCGGGATCATAACAGATGCATATGCATTTTGAACACAAAGATGGGAGCCTTATCAGGGATGGCCAGAAATATATGAGGAAGAAAGATATGAGGCTTCTTCTCAAAGTCATGGTAAATCTAAAAAGGCTCCCAAGCCTATGAGAAAAACTCAGCATGGGCACCAGAATGGCATAGGGGTGCTGACTAGGGTGACCCATGTTAGGCAGGCTCTGCTGTCGGACTGGTGCACAATGCATAAAGAGATGGCTAACACACCAATATCCAACAGGTTCGACCCTATGGCGAATTAGGATTGCAAAAGGTTCAAATGCAACATAACAGCACGGAAGCCTAAACCTATATGCAAGGTTCCGAATATACCTGACATGGTCGCACAAGGTGGTCAAAAGGACCAGTAAGCAAGTATAAAGCCAGCTAAGAATCCTGTCTCCAAGAAACATTAGTACCAGGATCATATCTAAAACATATGTAAGGAAAGACTCGATACAAGTCACTGTGGTAGAAATACTTTCAACTTCACTATCATCAACAGCAGGCATAAACAAGGGAGAGTTTTCAAATGAAGACTCTATGGTACCCAAGCTCGAGGACTTACAATCAACAAGATCAACTTTAGGATGAAGGTCAAAGTTGAAGGACATGATAGAATCTGCAGAAACAAATTCATCATCATGGGAGTTGAAAATTCTAGAAGCAGAATCAAACTCAGCAGGAACACCGATTTGCGGATCTATAGGAGATTCCAAAGACTCAACAGTAGGAAGATCAGACTTTAAGGTCAAATCGGGGTTGGACATAACTGCGACTGGATCAATATCCAAATGAATGGAAGACTGTACTATAGACTCCAGGAAAACTTCATCGGAAGGAAGTATATCATCCCAGATAGAACACATATCTAAACATTCAGATGGAGGTGTCACTTGGTCAAAAGCTGGGACCAAGTCCCGAGAAGGTAAGAATGAACTCAGAGACTCCTTCTCGGTAGCAGTTGAACTCAAAGAACAATATGCCACAAAATTCCCATGTGACATAGTAGTGCCTAATGACGAGGGATCTGACTAGTCTATAGTTGGGTAATAAGGAGGATCAACGAATGCAAGCTAGTCGATAGTGACGATGCTTTCATTATGAGGGAAATGCATCACACGAAAGAGAATAGACACCACAACATGCATAGCATAAACGTAATCACACCCGAGGATCATATCAAAATCCATAGGGTCCTTTAAAACCATAAAATCAACTAATACTGTTTTTCCACCCAAGGTAACAGGTGCCTGACGAAGGAATCCAAACGGTTCACTAGGTCTTATATCAAAGGTCAACAGCCAATTAGCAGCTGGAATAACATTAGGGAAACCCAAATCTCTCCAAGCATAAGTGGATAAGATACTAACAGAAGCACCTTCATCAGCAATGCATCGATCAACCGTATGGTTCCCAATATCAACCTTTATCTGGAAAGGTGTCGAAGAAGGAAGACGAGGCTTGGCTAGACTATTCCAATCAAAAGAAAAAATCCTAAGGCTTGGTAGGGGTTCACATGGCATAAATTAAGTGCCCCCTTTTTCAGGAACATCCAAACTAGTAATGCAGAAGACTTCCGCAGTAGGTGCATCAATCTCTGAAGGACTGATGGGATCGGTCGAAGATTGCATCGATTCGATCACTTCACTCTCCGAAGGAAGAGTGGGGTCGACCAAAGATTGCATTGGTTCAACCACTTTATCAACCAAAGGTTGATCTGACTATAGGGAATCTATAGACAACTCAGGAATAGAGGTTCCTTCAGACATGGACCACACTCTTCGTGCCTCTGGAATGGCAAGGCATCGGTGAGTAAGGTGATCTCCCTTACAAAGTTTACAAGGGAACTTTGGTTTCCGTCCTATAGGTTTAGACTCCTTTACAACGTCAGTACTCTCAGCATGACTAGCATTGGCTGACAGCTTGCCCCCAGCATGACTCACAGAGGCTGGTTTCTCAGAAGCATCAGACTTTTGAACTAAGGACCACACTTTTTGCACTTCTGGAAGTACAGGGCACAAGTAAGTAAGGTGATCTCCCTCGCAAAACTTACAAGGGAACTTAAGCTTCTGTTTGTTTCGTTTGTCGACAATGTCAACTCCCTCAGCATGACTTGTAGTGGTTGATCTGGTGTCTCCAGTATGACTCACAGGAACTGGTGACTTGTCATTAATATGACTAACAGTGATCAATGACGTGTCCTCAACATGACTGACAGTGGTTGAAGACAAACTTTCAGTATGATTTTCAGTGACTAAAATTTTTCTCCTAGCATGACCTCCAGAGGTTGGGAAGGTTCCCCTTGCATGACTTGCAGAGGAAGGGTGCTTTCCCCCAGCATGACTTGCAGAGGCTGGGTTGCTGCCCCCTTGTTTTGGCATCTTCTTCCTATTCTTCTCCCGTCTATTCCTTTTAGACTACTGGCTACTAGTATTGCTACTTTCGTCACATGAGGTAGAAGGAGGAGGAGAAGATGTTACTGGCAAAGGAGGCACAGGGTTCTGATGCTCTTTATTTGAAGTGCTCACAAAAGAAGCGTCAGGAGCATGCAAGGCATTCAGAGTGGAAAACAACCAAACCGTCAGCCTAATAGTGAATCCAGGAAGATTCAGAGTAGCCATTAAGGGAGCACCAATGTTTCCAATGAATGGAACAGCACAAGGATCCCTCGGAACAAGGGTACCTTGATTGGCACTTTCCAGAATGCTAGACATAGTTTCCTTCTCAAATGAACAAGAAGTTCTCTAAGGCAAACTAAAACAAGTAGCACAAAGAGCACACCACTAAAAAAGGTCCTAGGTAAATCAAACCATGCCTTCCAGAGAAGAGTTTGGGATGATGAGGGCCCAGAATAGATCAATGAAGGAAGAAAGACAGTTACCTGGGGTCCACAATACAATGACTAAGGGTGCAAGAGCTGGAATCACCCAACCGCCCTCCCAAAGACCTGCAAGGGATTTCCTCCCACGTCTGTCTTAGGTACAGCAGATATACCCTCTGTTGTCAACAGTGTATGAACCTAAAGTTAGATACTAAGGATACCACAACACCGAAAACTCCTGGGGGAACAGTCGTTGGTCGAATCAGAAGGCGTGGGCAGGGTGACTGAGCCTGAAACTCTAAAGATTCCCCATACACGATCCAATCCTGGTATATGCTCGAAACAGAAAGTAGGAGGAGTGTTCCCAACAATCTGATCTCACAAGACCTACTGCATAAATCCCAGGAAAGCTTTGAGTGAAATGGATTTACCTGTGATAGTCGAACTACAATTTTTGCATAATGTGTGATCTTGGGTGGTTTAAGGTGTTTTAAACCCAAGATCCTAACCAAGACTAGTTGGTGTAGTGTAACCTAGAAAAGAAAATGTTGCTAGTACATTTTATTAGAGTTCATTTTAAAGGTTACTTGCTTACTCAAAAAGGTAGTGGGTGTGTGAGAGTGGTTATAATAGAGATAGAGTACTGAAAATGAAATATTTACCACCAAACAAATCTTTTTCTTTTCAATGCAAGTCTTAAAATTCTGATCTAGAATGCATGTGCAAATGCAATTTTTAATATTTTGAATGCAAAAAGGTAAAATAAAGTCTAAATGTACAAAATTAAACTCAAAACCTAAGAATGCAGCTACTCAAGCAAATAGGTATGCAAAAGAAAACTTGTTCTTTTTTATGCAAAGCACTCTAAAATCTTTTAAGCCACTTGCAAGGTACTCTATTCAGAAAATAAATCAAAATTCTTTATGCTTTTCAAAGGTAAGAAACAAAACTGAAACTAACCTACTATCAAAGCAAAGCAAAGAAACTTTCAGGTTCTCTTTATGAAACAATAAAAGCTACCAAATATGACTTCAAATTCTTATTGATGTAAGCATGCCAACCATTGGGAAAAGAGTACAAAAACTACTTTTAGACCCAAACGAAGAAAATGACCTACAAAGAAGTATGGTTTGGTAAAGTCAGGTCTGCACATAAACAATGCAAACAAGGTCTTGAACAACAACCAAAACACTTGAGCTTTCACTACAAAAGAAAAAGTAAAAGCATAAGGGAGGATAAGAAACCAATCTAAAAGAGAAATTTCACTCAAATAGATACAAATAGGGTCAAGAAGACTCAAAAGGTTTCAAATCCAGTGGAAATGGGGAAAGCAGGTTCAGTCAGACTCAAATTAGGGTACAAAATACCAAACGGGTCCACAACCCCCCAACTTGGGTCATAAAGCCCCAAAACTTTCCAAACAATCCCAAATTGATCAAAAGAGGTTCAAATCATGAATGTAGGATCATTACAAGGATGGGAGACCATTTACAGTGGTTTAACACAGACCTAGGGTCATCAGGGACCCCAAAAAATGCAGCCATAGCCCCCAGATTTGGGTCCACAACCCAAAAACTCAAAAATTTCAAACCCATATTTTGAGCGCTACTGTGTATGAGGCATACCAGTGCCCATAGCAGGATGGGCGCTACTGTGCAGAGGAAAAGTAGCATATGGGCGCTACTGTGTTGTACAAACAGTAGCGTACAGGTACAAAAAGTTTGAAAAAATGGGCTTAAAACCCCCACACCTAGGTCCACAAGGGTTTGCAAGGGCTGGGAAGGGTCTGTAAAAAGCCCAAGAGGGTCAAACAGGGCCTACTAACTGATCCTAATCAAGAAAATGAACAAAGACCATCAAACAATACTGAAGAAATGACCTTGGATACCCCTAAGCAATTAGGCTTTCCCCAGCGGATTCGCCATTCTGTTGTGGGGAAAATGCACCTATAGTTCAGGGGAGAAACTACCAACTTACGGTGATAAACATAGACTTACAAGCATTCTGCAAGTACAACAAATAAATGAAGAGATTAGGGTTTAGAGATGTAGGCACCTTATTCAGAAGGTTGATCCTAGCTTTGCCTCCCTTGCTCTTCAATGCTTATCCAATGTCGCAATGCCCAGACCTGTAAAACAACTTGATACCTTTCTCAAATACATTTGACTACATATATAAGATCGATATTCATAATAGAAGAAGACATCAGATTATAAACAAACTGTAATCAAACCTGAGACACATTAATAGGTCATATTTGGAAAGGAAAGAACGTCTGATCTTTATTGATGAATGAAAGCAAGTACATAAAGTTATACCTTCCTTCAAGCTTGGCACTTCACGAAACCAAGATTCAAGGTCTCCTGCTTCTGTTCTCCAAGGATTCCAGCCTCTAATCAACTGTGCTAGGGTTTACCAAAACTGAAGCACAAGAGAGGGGGATGAGGGTCTCCATTCCTCCAGCATAACTTTGTAATTGGGCTTAGTCCCCTTCTATGGCCCTTCTACCCTCCTTATATAGTCAGTGAGGAAGAGGAAAAGAAGTTATAACCGCTCAAGAGGTTTCCCAACCATCTTAACTTACTCAAATTTCGAGATTTTGACCAAAACAGGGGTGTATGCTACTCTACAATAAACAAAGTCGCGTACACATGGCATTGAGCACTACTATTTCAACAGTGGAGTCGCACTCAGTAGGGTATACACGCTACTATCATGCCTGTGTACCAGCGCTCATATTGAAAAATGGCCAAAAACAGGCTTTTCTGCTCATTTTCAAGAGATGGTTTGGTCTGGAAAAATGTTCCTAAGGGTCATATACATCAAATGGGTCAAGAATGAGGTAATTGCAACCATTTTTAGTGTCCCAAATGACTCCTCCATCCACAAATGTCCTGTTGTGTGACTGAAACTTGATCTCAAGAAGTGTCATCATGCGACCAAGGGAAGCAAGTGTCGTCACGGACGGAGAGGTGTCATTTCAAGCTATAACACCCATTATTTATAGTAAATGATGAGTTCACATGGAACTATAACCTTGTGGCTATTAGAGTGAGCATGTTTGCATGCCAACTTACAAATGTATCTTCATTTGATATATCTCTTCTCTCTAAAATGATGGTTTCCACATCTCCAAAATTTATCAGGCCTAGTTCCCTTCTCTATGGTCATGGTTACTATTTCTTCTTTACAAAAGAAACTAGGAATTAACATTAATAGATAAAATGATGATTCACCTTGTCATGTGAATCCTTCTTTCTACCCACAAAAATTCATTAATTCCTCATCGTTACTTTTTTCTATTTGTTTTACTTTTGTTACCATCATGCAAATATATTTTATTGACTTCTAGATCCATTGATTGACTCATTGTTCCTAAAATTAGAATTAAAAAGGAATCCATATGATTATTTTTGTCAAAGAGATATAGATTCCTCTAAAGTGAAAAAGGCCAACTTGCTTTTGCCCTATTTCCTTTTGGCCAACTTGCAAGAAAAAAACATAGAGGATACAAAAAAATTATATATAGATTGGCAGAGAATCTAAAACCAAAGGAAATTTTACCTTCTCCCAATATGTGATTTCAACACTTCGTCTTCTTCAAATTTGTGATACCAAATTTCATCTTCTCCTAATGTTAGTTTTTCAGAAATTTCAATCTGATCTAGGATCTTAACTGAGAGAATAACATGTACAACATATCTTACAACATATCAATCATGGACACAATAATACAAGCACACAAGAGACACAGAGTTTCACCAGGGAAAACCAAGAAGGTGAAAAACCCCGCAACTTCCTCAGATATAGATAGACCAATGATACAACCAAAGTACAAGAGATAGTCTTCTCCTACCAGTTGATCCTCCTCCTCACATGTGCGCCACTTTCTGAGTGATGGAAGAGTGAGTAATGAGATGATCAAATAGAGATCTCCCGATCTCTATTTATACTTGTCCTATCCTGCCCAATAAACTAACAGGGCCGACTTGTCTAACTCAGTCTAATAACCCATGGTTACTTAATCCGGGCCGACCCCACACTTGGTGGTCTAATAACCCTTTTACCCACATGACTCATACAGGGCCGACCCCATCAAGGTGGTCTAATAACCCATCAAGTATAAGTTACAACACTTACAATATAAATGACGACACTTCTGTATAGAGGAATAATAACATCTCTATAGGAATACAAACACTTCCGTATAGAGGAATAATAACATCTCTATAGGAATACAATATACATGGGTGAAATACATTCCAAAGTTACATATACATCAACACTCCCTCTTAACTAGGAAGGTATTTCTTGACACAGATCTGCTAGCACAAGTCTTCTTCTCTGGATCATCATCAGCGAATCATCATCCTCAAATCATCGTCATCATCACTGCTGTTTCTATCTCAATCAATCTCTGATCTACTCGTCATAGGAAATTCTACAGAGCCAGTCCTTTTTCATACTGGATGTAGGCCCACCACCTGCAGGTCTTCATAATCACTGGCCATAATGTGGAATCCTCGAGACTTATTATGTGCATCACAATGCCTCGAAAGAGTATCCCAGGACCATTTATGTGTCGAAGCACGACCGGCAAGATCTCCCAGGTCCACTTACATGTGACTGTCACAAAACCTTAAAAGAGTGTCTTGCCAAGCAAGATCTCTAAAGAGCATTTGAGGCCTTTTTCATCTTGTCTAGATCTCAAGGACTTATTACATGTGACCCCTACCACAATGCCTCGAAAGAGAATCCCAAGACTTATTACGAGCACACATCCCAACCTATCAGATTTCCCAGGTCTACTTACATGTGGTCATGGCAATACCTCGAAAGAGAATTCTAGGACTTATTACGGGCACACAGCCCAACCTATTGGATCTCCTAGGTCTACTTACATGCCATAGGACAATTCCTCGAAAGAGCATCCCAGGCTGTTACGAGCACACATCTCTACCTGTCAGATCTCCTAGGTCTACTTATATGTCCTCCCAGAGCAATGCCTTGAAAGAGCATCCTAGGTTGTTACGAGCACACAGCTCTACCTGTCAGATCTCCCAGGTCTACTTATATGCTCATCTGCACAACCTGTCCATGGCCACAAAGTATCAACCTAATACTCACCATACATCATCCTGATGTACATCATCACTGCATCGTCCTGATGCATGCCATCTGGAGCAACATCCTGAAGCTCATCATCCATGATCAACCTGATCATATAATGCATCCACCTGATGCATACCAAGTATCTACCTGATACATATCATCATACATGATCCACCTGATCATACAATGTATCCACCTGATACATACACAGATACATGATCCATTTGATCATACAATGTATCGACCTGATATATATCAACATACATGATCTCCCTGATCATACAACGTATCCACTTGATACATATACAGATACATGGTCCAAGCATCCAACATGATGCATATAAAGAGCAGTAACCAGAGCATCGTCCTAATGCTCATCATCCAGCGCTTACATCCACAGCCATGGAAGGATCCTCCTCTCACCATGTTGGGAATGGCTCCTTCAAATGTGTCCATCACTTCTTCCTTGAAGTGTCATCAATCTGAAG
This sequence comes from Larix kaempferi, assembly GCA_027924585.1. Classification (NCBI taxonomy): domain Eukaryota; kingdom Viridiplantae; phylum Streptophyta; class Pinopsida; order Pinales; family Pinaceae; genus Larix; species Larix kaempferi. The sequence continues at coordinate 314,429 of BSBM01000187.1, forward strand.
AACACCAAGCCTCTCCTTGAATTACTCAAACTTCACTCTGGCTAATGGCTTCATTAGCACATCTACAACTTGCTCATCCGTCGCAACATACATGAGATCCACTTCTCCTCTCTACACCATATCCCTGATATAGTGATATTTTATCTCAATGTGTTTCAACTTGTCATGGAACACCGGGTTCTCAGACAGCTTCACACAACTCTAGTTGTCACAAAAGATACCAGTAGCTTCCAGCGGTAGATCAAATAACTCAGACAGTAGCTTCCAGAGCCATACTGCCTCTTAACTTGCCGAACATGCTGCAACATACTCTGCCTCGGCTGTACTCAGTGCTACGCAGGATTACTTCTTGCTAAACCAAGAGATCACACCTGATCCCATACTAAAGCAACACCCAAATGTGCTCTTCCTATCTGCAGCACTGCCTGCCCAATCTGAATCAACATAACCTTGCAGGTTAAACTTTTTATTCACATCATACTTGAGCCCATAATCAATTGTACCCTTCAGGTAGCTCAGAATATGCTTTACAGCAACCAGGTGAACACCTCTGGGATCCATCAGGAACTAGCTCAATGTGTTCACCGCAAAGCAAATATCTGGTCTCGTATTCGTCAGGTACATCAAGGATCATCTGATGATACATCATGACATCAACCAGATCAGATGAAGCATCACACAGAAGCTTCAATTTCGATTCCATAGGTGTGGTCATGGCCTTACAATCCATCATCCCGAACCTCTTCAATATCTCTACTGCATACTTCCCTTGTCCAAGGAAGATTCCATTTTCACTTTGCCACACCTCCATGCCTAGAAAGTAGTGCATTATACCCAAGTCCTTCATCTCCAACTCAACAACAAGCTTCCTCTTGGTATCGGCAATCAATCCATCCTCTCATGTTACAAATAGGTCATCCACATACAAGAGTAGTATCATAGGATTGCCTTCCTCAACCTTGTAGTAAAGGTTGGAATCTGCTTTACTCTTAGTAAATCCCAAACTGGATAGAAAGCTGTCTATCCTACCATACCAAGTCCTAGGAGCTTGCTTCAATCCATACAAGGATTTCTTCAGTCTGCACACATATGACTCCCTGTCATGTGTCTAAAAACCAAGTGGCTTCTCCACATACACTTCCTCCTCGATTACACCATTCAAGAAAGTTGTCTTGACATCCATCTGGTGTATCTTCCACTTCATCACTAGAACTAGATAAAGTATTGATCTGATGGAAGTGTATCTGGCTACAGGAGCAAAAGTCTCTTCATAGTCTATCCCCTCTTTCTGGGATAAGTCACGAGCTACAAATCTCTCTTTGATTTTCTCTATGCTAACATCTGCAGCATGCTTGATCTTGTAGATCCATTTGGAAGTCACAACAGACTTCCCTTCAGGTCTTGGGACTGCATCCCAAACATCATTCTTCATAGTCGACTGGTACTCCTCGATCATGGCGTTCTTCCCGAATCCTGGGAACTTCAATATCTTCAATATCTTCAATAGATAACTTTGTTGTTGAACAAATGTTGTAGTCCTTCTTTTGTAGGTGATGGTATACGATCTTTCCTACAAAACAAGTTAAATTGCATGATTAGAAAGCATCTCATAGTTTTCAGAACAAATTCTTACACATAAATAAATATTTCATACAGTCATGCAATTATCTTAGCCAATGCTTCAATACAACATTTATCCATATCCCGTAACTTTCTAGATGCCTTCCAATCTCTACCAGAACATTGTTAAGAGTGTGCACAACTCCCAACATGTCAGCAAAGAGGTTTCATTCTAGATAAGTAGCAATGGAATGTTGTACAGTGCCATAGGCCACTTACCCATTAGATGCATATTAGTAGTATATTGTTCATTAATGAAATTATTCTAGGAACATAAGTTAGATGCATAATACACACCCTAAGTCTAGGAACATAAGCATATGCATCATTGAACAATATTATTTAAACAAACAAATATGCAAGAAATGACAATTTCAAATACTTATCTTTGTTTGGTTGTAGGGTGGACTCCCTCTCAGTGTTTGCTTCCTTTCTGCAACTCCATTCTGATGTGGATTGTGAGAAGTGATCAAATCCCTTTGAATGTCTGCATCCTTGCAAAAACTACTGGAGTGTGCTCCCTCTTGATCTTTGCTTCCTAGATTACCTGTCCTTGAACTTATATCCATCCTTGATCACTATGCATGTTTACTAGTATCACCATTGTGTTAACCTCGAGATCTCATACATAATCATACATTCATTAGTATAATCAAAACAAAATAAACTTAAACATGTATAGTCATGATCATTTGAAACACAGATTATAAACATTAGTATTCAAGGTTTCAGGGAATACTTCTTTTACTCATGCATATTCTTATTTGACCAAAGGACTTTTCTGGTTAGTCATATCATCAATCAAAGTAAAAAGCATAATATGCCTAAACCCATGATTACTAACTTCAATGAATAATCATTATCAATCATGCCATGTATACTTATATAGGAGATCCTAACACAAGGTAGGATTCTAACTTGATATAGGAAAAACATACATGGATTAGCATGCTAACTAGTTATGTCTAACATACCCGCATAATGTCTTCTTGTTCTCTTCAATGACTTGTGCTAGTAACCTGCATATCTCATAAGTTAACCATTATAGAACCAATTTATACATACCTCGTAAGTAGATCTTCTATGTGATCCATGGAAATGGATGAACCTTTGTCTTCATGTCACCATGGTCATATGTTCTTGAACTAGAACATGATTTGTCTTTCTTGATGAACCTTTCATGTTAGCGGACAACATCAACCTCATACAACACCACAATGCATTAGTACAATCATAAGTGTCAAAACCCTAATCAATGAATATCTTCTATCGTGCATTCATAATTTTATTAAGGTGATACGACAAGTCTAAAGTTAATCAAGATTGTATTAACCTTAATGAAGACAAACATACCATAAACTTAATCATGAACAGATCTCAAAACATACCTGGATAAGTCATACCTGTCGAAATTGCTTGTAATCTTCTTATGTAAGGCCTTAGCCTTATCTCCCTCTGAAACTGGAACTTCTTCACTTATGTAGTTGACCAATCCATTCTCTTCTAGGATTCACCCAATCCACTTGATTTGCAGAAACTGGATCTGGAGCTGGATTAGTGTTTGTTAAAGAAACCCTAAAAATTCAAACTTTGAATTTCAAACTTCTAAAAGGACAGAAAGATGCGCCTTGATGAGTTGATCAAGTTGGTATACTCAGAATTTGAAAACTGCAAACTTCTGGATCTTTTGGACAGGATCCCGAACTAGGGTTTGATAAATCCCACCCTTCTTCCCAGCCAAAAGGTTTGATCCAAAGCTCTAAACTTCAATTTTTTTGAGGAGCTTCCAGCCGTGGTCACAGACTTTAAAAATTCCAACTTTTGCAAAAGCCCTAATTTTCCACTTTTCTAATCAAAGTCTTGAACTAGGGTTTGATCAAGCTCGGCCTTCTGCCGAACCAAAAAATTTGATATTGGTCTCTAAATTTTGATTTTGATGAGTAGCATTCAGCCGTAGTCTCCAATTACAAAAATTCCAATTTTCTCTGAAACCCCAATTCCCGGAGCCATGAATGAAGGTGCTCAAAATCCAATTATGTTTTGACATAAATATGCACCTGATTGTTTCTGGTGTAACTCCGAAATTACGAATCCACAGGGTCTGAAACTTCTACCTGTGGTATCTTGACCTGTCATATTTCCAACCCCACAAGTCTGACCTCAATTGGATTCTCTGAGAGAGAGTTATGCCAAGTGTCGCAACGTGATCTATTTATGGGATAAAACAGGAGAGAGAACTTGTACGGAGTTCCACGTGTCACTAGTTCTCTTTCAGCCTATGAAACTTCGGCCTGTGAAAGTACAGTCCGTTCCCTACCTGTCACTTTTTACGAAATTTCATTTGGAGCTTCATAGCCTAGGTGTTGACACTATATTTGAAATACTCAAACCCTAAAAGGTTTGTCAAAAAATATCCAGAAGAGGTAAATTTACTACGGATGGGTTGAAATGAAGGGTTGTAATACAAAATAAACAAAGCAAAAACCTACATGTGCAATAGTCCAAAAGTAATTATTGAAAAGGTTAAATCTTAGTGAAGTTTCAATGGCGGAGATGACGAGAATAGAGATCAACGGTTATCATGGATTCCCGCACCGCCCAAAATATCATTTGCAAACATTGGTGAGTGGTTGCGGACATAATACCGCTGGAGTACGTGTCACATTCTTATTGATCCGCATCAACATGATAGTGGTATCACAAACCACTACAGCACCGTGCGGAACCACCAAAGGATAATACGGGGCGGGCCATAGCACGTAGCAGATGCAAAAGGCACAAGGAAATACGCCATATGTTGACACAAATTGGAGGGACGATATACATTGGCACAAAATCTAAGGACAAGATTCATCCTCATCATGGGAAGTGCGCACTCAATAGAGGAAAGAGTGGTTGCTGTAATTAAACCACTCTAACAGGTGTCAGAAAATGGTTGATCCGCACACAGTAAAAATCGGAGAAGAAAACCATTATTGGGATTGCGGATACCACCATGGGAAATAAAGGGGTGCAAGATCTAACGGCTCAAATCAAAAGGCCTGTGATCAACGATCGATATAAAGTACATTCAGAAAGCTACCAAAAAGTTAAGAAAAAGGGCTTATATAAAACAAAAGGGGTTTTCAAATAACGACATTTTGTCTATGTGTCGCTGTTCCTGGAAGCTCTGAAGACTGGTGGAGATCAGCAATTGTGACAGAAGGATAAAGACGTGTCTGTATAGGTAGGGTCTGGTGACCTGGCCCACATTTTTAACATAAATTTGTTTGTAGAAACGATTTAAATGGAAACTGTGCATGATATAGATGTTTTTAAAGCTAAAGAAGCCCTAGAAGATAGAGATGGGGACATTTATGATACCCTAATCAGGTTACCAGTCACTGAAGTTAAGCTTAAGTTGTCTAAGTTATTAGAAGAAGGTATAGACATACACAGAGTCCACCAGTCATCCTTGTTAGCCTTCTGCCTGGACCAAATCCCATCTTTTCCAGAATTTGTGTCGTGGTGTGCTGAGAATTATTTCAGAGAAGAAAGAACTGTTTTAGACAGTCGAAAAACTAGAGTCGTCTGCAAAATAGAGCTTGTCGTCATAATTAAAGCCCTAGAAATAAAATTTTCCCAAACCCTCGAGTCTAAAAATTTTCCTGAAACTTTTGTTATTGAATATTATCATCAAACCCTTCAAGATGATAGAGAAAAGTTTTTGTCTACGTGTCTTAAACCAGAAACAAACATTTCAGATATCCCTTACCCTATAGATATCACTTTATTTGATGAAAATACCCAGCTGGTTCTGACATTGTTGGCTTTAATCCTAGGGTTCGATATAGACATGTATGTAACTGAGTTTCAGTTAATCCTTTTGTATAAAATGAGTACAATTCAGTCAGGGATTGATGAAAATCAAATTTCGCGACTTAATTATGAAGAATTCTTGACCGAAAAGATTCATGACCAGATGGTCAATTTCCCTACTCTGAGACATTTCAGATTTCAGGCATTTTTGATGAAAATGATCATGGTGACCAGTCATGAACAATTACAATTCCCTGAGATCATTTTCACAAAGTTATTAGAAAATAACATGTTTAATTACATAAATTATATGCTCTTTGAGATTTACAGAATGATTTTTGGTGAAAGATTGCCTAAAGTATTACTAGAAATGCAAGCATGTATGCAATTAAGTGCAGAATACGCTGTAGGAGATTGGTTCTTGTCAAAGGACAGTACAATGATCAGGTTATATGGTTTCAAACATAAACCCTATGTTTTACCAGCATTTCTTACCTTAAGGGTTTTCACTTTGGAGTTCCTTAGACAGAAGTTAATTGTTGAGGATAATAATTTCTTGCTTTTCAAACAAGCAACAGATATCAAGTATCCGTTCACACTTGGCCCATTCACAATGAAGAATAAAAACGTTGTTGTTTATATAGAAAAATTATTGAAAGATATGGGTTTTGAGACAGACATGGCTATTGAATATGATCTGTTAAACATAATATCAAAACGGAGAACGTATCATCGTATCAAAGCGTTGAATCATCAGATGATTGAGGGAATGTCTGACAAAGCAAATTGGTTGGATTATAAGGAAGAAGTTATTCCAGATTCTCAAGATAAAGAAATGGTATTGACAGATGCAACAACAGAGGCAGAAAGCACGATGAATACTGCAATGGTAGGGTTTAAAAGGCCCATACAAGATGTAGTGAACATTGAAAGTGAAGAAGCAGAAAAAGGGAAAAAATTGAAAATGGATGAGCAACAAGAGTTAATGGCAGTTTCAGAAGAGGAAGGAAAAACCGAAGTCAAAATACCAGAGGTCATGGTAAAGGAGTACAGTATTAAAGAATCTCCGGTGGAAGATGATGTAAATAAACCACACAGTCTGATGGATGTATTTAATGAACATAGTCAAAATAAACAAGATTCCTCTCGGCAAACAAGTCAGTTATTTCCAAGGGTTAGAAATATAGCCAACACTGAAGTTAATTTGTTTACTAGCAGAAATGTCAAAGAAAATTCTTTAAAATTTTCAATTGTTACTAAAGATAAGATCTCAGAGATGAAAGTGGATCTGACAAAAATCAATGCTCCAGATAAAATTTTATTACACAGACAAACAGGAGAGGTTATATACTCAGATTATTTGGGAGCGATCTTAAAGGCAAACAAGTTGAAAATTTTAGTGGATAAATTAAATAACTAGTTGAGACAAGAAAAAGCAGAAAATAAGTCTCAGCAACAACAAATAAAAAGATTACAAACAGATTTGATAAACAAAGAAGGAGATGCAGCATCAAATTTGCTCAAAGAGAAGGATGATACAATTCAAATGTTAAGGCGAAAGTTGAAAATCCCAGACACTTTGCTTATCCAAGGAGCCGAACTAACAGTACTGGGCAACACATGTAACAGGACAGGATGCAATGCAAGGTTGCATACATATGGTATGGGATCAAATTATAAAGGAAGTTGAAAAGTTAAGACCTTATCTTGATTATATGAGAATCAAGGAAAAAGTGGCCAAAGACACCTTTGATAGTTGCAGAGCACTCAGAGAGAATTTAAACAGAAAGCCAAAAGAAATAGCACAGAGGGCAATAACTTTCTTAAACAGTTTAACTGAAGCAGATTTGACAGCGATGAATATAATGAATAGAATTTCAGTCATTACATGGGCCAGAAGAATCTTGGAAAAATATTCACATGTTGAAAATATTGAAGCTAAAGCAGGAGATATACGAGAGGAAGTAATAAAGTTTAAGAAGCGATTTGAAAAATTAATAAACAAAGGATTCCCTGCTTTTTGGGATGAAAAGAATGAATTGATTCCTCCAAATGAATATAAAAGGTTATTGTTTGACATAAGAATGGATCACAAAAAGTTTCAGCATTTGGATCACATGCTTACAGGAAAGATTTTAATGGAGAAAATTGCGGAAGACTTTGAAATTTTAAATATGTTGATCTCAACCTATGAGAATCTTCCTCTTGTTTCTTATGCAGGTCACCTTGAAATGCGAGTCCTGGTGAAGGAAATGACTAGTTATGATTTACCCACGGTTGACCAATGGAACTATGTAGATGAATATGGAAGGACAAGATATTCTGTCCATTCATAGATACATTCAGAATTTTTGCCACATGGCAAAAATGATACTTTTATTTTAAAAATTTGTAATATTGTTTGAAGACAGTTATCTATTGTTTAAAGACAGTTATCTTTCGAGTTAAGACATTTTCAGTTACTAGTTAAAAGAAGCAGTTATGTCAAGCTTCTTTCGAATTTTGTATAAAAGACAATGAGAGTCATTTTTGAAAGGGTTGGAAACTCTTTGAGAAACAAATAAGTTTTGAAGTCAAATTCTGATAGAATAATAAAAGGCCGTATAGTGGAAATACCTATCTTTTGAGACCAGAGATTCATGTGTTGATCATTTTTACAGTCTGTTTTTTTCCTTATCTCTATATGTGCATGTCTACTTTCTTTGTTATATCTTCCATTATGTTCTTCTTCTATACTTAAATGAACGTTTGAAATAAATCGGGATTCATACTGGTTATGCCTCGTTTTATCGCATTTAAGTATCCATTATTTCTCCAAAGTTGACAATGGATTCATCCTAGTTAGATGCCTGTTGTTGATGGACTGTCATTATTTCTTTCTATACCACCTGCAAAATCAAATTGACTGTGATATGGTTGCTATCTTGCCTCTGTAGAAATCTATTTGGTATAAATCTCTTGCTGGCACATTAAATATTTGAAAGTTGACTCCATGCCCAATTTTTCTTGTTTCCTTTTCAACCAAGCAAATTCTTTTGAAAAACTTTGAGCGTATTTCTATATATTTTTAGCCTTTACATATATCTTGTGAGAGAGCCCTCTCTGGTGGAAAAAATGGCTAAGTTTTCTACCTAAAGTTTGGTTTGAAATAAGTTACCTTAGGTGTTATTCTTTTACAACCGGGATAAAATCTAAGTGCTAACACTAGGTTATGACCTTTTTTCCTAGGTCACCTGTTTATGACTCAGATCTGGAAGAGGTGGAAACCCTATATTGTACAGATCACAAAACAAAAAGTACAACGAATTAGAAGTTGTGCTTCGGACACAAGGTACATGGGGATATTATCTTCGGCCTTTAAGAGTTTCAGATATTTAATCCTCACCGAAATGGATTTATAGTGAAAGTGCTACGATGACTGGTTTTTGCTATATCAAGCCCTAGCTTCGCAAGTGCAACAAGTGTCATAAATGCTATACCATGCCTTCTTTCAGGCTAGCTCTGATACCATGTTAGTTTTTCATAAATTTCAATCTGATCTAGGATCTTAACTGAGAGAATAACATGTACATCATATCTTACAGCATATCAATCATGGACACAATAATACAAGCACACAAGAGACATGGAGTTTCACCGAGGAAAACCAAGAACGTAAAAATCCCCGCAACTTCCTCAGAGATAGATAAAGAAATGATACAACCAAAGTACAAGAGAGAGTCTTCTCCTAGCAGCTGATCCTCCTCCTCACATATGTGCCACTTTCTGAGTGATGGAAGAGTGAGTAATGAGATGATCAAATAGAGATCTCCCGATCTCTATTTATATTTGTCTTGTCCTGCCCAATAAACTAACAAGGCTGACTTGTCTAACTCAGTATAATAACCCATGGTTACATTAATCCGGGTCGACCCAACACTTGGTGGTCTAATAACCCTTTTACCCACATGACTCATACAGGGCCGACCCCATCAAGGTGGTCTAATAACCCATCAAGTATAAGTTACGACACTTACAATATAAATGATGACACTTCCGTATAGAGGAATAATAACATATCTATAGGAATACAATATACATGGGTGAAATACATTCCGAAGTTACATATACATCAGCACCCAATTTGTGATCTCAGCAAATGAGTGTTTTTTTGGCTCGAACATTTTTTCAATGCTACGGACAAAGAAAAAATATTTACCTTTGTCCAAGCATCGGTCGTCGATGAAAGCCCCACAAATGGAACATCGCTTAAGCGATGTTCGAGCTTCAAATGAGAATTTAATGTCTCTTAAAAGACATCCAAGATCCACATAAAAAATTAACGTCGCTTAAGCAACATTTTAGGGAAAAAAAATTGATTGTTCATCGAATTTGCACCCAGTGCACTTCATTCAACTTGAAAAGGTGAATTGTCGATGGAACATCGAATTCAAACCTAGAATGTAGTAGTGTTCCACACCAAAGGGGAGCGCTAGTGCTCCTCGACATAAGCGGAGTACTAATGCTACAAAATCACTAGGGAATAACACCACATTTCTCATAGAATCCTCATGAAGTTGCACATCAAGAGAGCTGAAAACCTCTTTGAAGTTTGGACATACACCCATGCTACATAAAAATATACTTATTTCTTGGTTGAATTTTCCCTTCATTTACTAACCATATTCATTGGTGTAAAACCCATACAAAATACCATTAACTTGAAAATAAATCCCAAACCCTAAAAACAACAAATAAAATATAGGAAAACCTATGAATAAATTAAGAACAAAAGTGAGGAATGGAAAATAACATAAATAAAATCAATAAGGGGGAGAAATGAAATATTGAAGAAAGTAAAAATTGGTTACCTCACATAATACTTTGTCTTTCCACTTACTCCTAGCTATTTATATTTCATCCATTTGTAGAACCATCTCATCTTCCTCTTTTTTATGTGAAATGTAGAAATGAAACAAATCCTCTCTTTTCATATTTTCAATAGTCATCTTAAAGTTATTTGTCCCTCTTTTAATAAGTTTAAAACATATGAATTATTGTTATATTCCTTGGTGTATTATGAGCACGATGTTTCCATATCAAAGGGGAGTACTAGTGCACCAAAAATAATGAGGAGCACTAGTGTGCCTTGACAAAAGTGGACCACTAATCTCTTTTTGAGTTGTTGTCATTCTAGTGCACACGGGTCAGGGAGCACCAATGCTCTTAGACCAGTGAGGAGCATCAGTGTGCCTTTATTAAAGTGGAGCACCATATATTTTGGATTGTTGGGACCTTGGTGTGCATTAGTCTAGGAGCATTGGTACTCTTGGATCAATGTGGAGCATTGGTGCACTTGAACCAATGTGGACCACCAGGGCACATGTGGTCGTGGGGCACCTGAGTGCTCTTTTGTATTAAGCATATTGGTGCAATTATGTCAAATTGACACATCACAACTCTTTTATGCAAAAATATCCATTAAAAACCTTTTCAAATAAGGAATTCAAAAATAATTTCTTCCAAAAAAACGTTACAAATAGGAACTTTTAAAATAAATTCGACAAAAACCTCTATTATTGGGTGTTTTCCTTAGAGTGAAAATACCTTTCTAATTGATCTAACCATCTTTCCAAAGCATTTTCATCAATTTTTCCTTCTAAATATGGAATATCAATACTAACATGTACCTTGAAGAGTCACATTTGTTCATGAAAGCGTTGGGGGTTCAATTGATTGGACGACGTTACATTCATCATAGATGGAACTCAATGAAAGAGTCAAGGGGATTGGTCCATCATCTTGTTCCTCTACATCACAAGGGCTTCATGGAGTAATAGTTTGATAAGATATCTTTTCTCTCTTTCGACTCCATGTAAGTTGGCTTTGATTAATAAGTGATAGTGAAATTTAAAAAATTCAATGTGTAATAGATAAGTGAACCAAAGAAATTACATAATTAAATGAACATAATGAAATACATAATTGTTAATCTAGTTTTAAACCCAAGACAAGAGGTTACTGCCTTATTTATTTTGGGTCTACATTAGAAAAGGAAGAGAGAAGACATTGAAAAGACTATTAAGTGAAAGCTCATGAGTAAGGAGTACTGATGCTGCACCATTGAAAGAGCAACAATTAGTGTGTTGGGATCATAATTCATGTATGCAAACTTAAATTTAAGTACATGATAGCCAGTAGAAATCTCTTGCTGGTTGAACACCCATACAATTTATAAATGTAGAATTCAAAATTGTCCAAATCTACCTTAATAATTCAAATAAATACTTGAATGATGAGTAAACAAAGAGTTTGAATAATATAAATGAATGCATAGATCAATCTTGTAACCCAAGCTTTCCTTATACGTTACTCCTCTTCCAATCATAGACTCATAGACTTAAGTCAATCTCTAAATCCCCCTATGGTATCCCAATCTCTTTATTTGAACCAACTACACGCCTCCTTACCACCAAGAGGTCTTGTTTTTATGCATCACTGTTTTTTTTTTTTACAACTAGGAATCCCCTGCACTCGAAGGATGTGTCTATAACCTAGGCTAGGGCCAGCACCAATGTTGAATGGAAGAACTATCTGCCCACCTGAAAGATGTTGTCACCAGGTTTGTGTGAAGATGAAGACCATCTTGGATGCCCCATGGGTCAGTTTAATTCCCTTCTAGGTGGCTCCTGCCCTCAACCCCTAACCTGCAAGAATTGAGCAGGTGACCTATGGCGACTTAACCTCCACAAATGCCAACTTCCCTACCACTGCAAGCTATTATGCGTCACTATTTGGGGTAAGCTAAACTCTAGACGATTTGCATCTTTCTGGCACGCTTTTTGTCAGAATCCAACGATGTAATTTGTTGCTGAAACTGTGATTTTGAATAATCAAATTGCAATTTAGATTGAAAAAATGGATTCAACGTTCTCGATTACCCCTAGGGAACCCTAATTATGCAATTCCAACAACCCAAAAATACCATTTCAGTTATTTTAGCTCGAACAGTTATCGAATTTTAAGTGCAAATTCTCTGAAGTTTAGCTTCCTCCATGCTATACCAATACCTACCCGTACCTATAGCACTAATTTATACCAACCTTTAGCACTAATTTATACCAATAACTTCTTTGTAGGGGCAACCTTAACTCCATGAAATGTATTGGGAATTATATCCTATTGCGTACCTACACGACCAACATCATCCACCTTGCATGATTGTACACACCCTTGCATAGAACAATCAAGGTACATCAACATTTTCCAAAATGATAATGTTCTACCCAAAATTCCTTCACCTTTAGGAACTTTGGACCACTCCTCCCAGCGAACCTCTCAGGTTGGAGCCAAACGTTGCTCCCCTAACATGCACGCTCCCTAGGGGAGTCTGTGTGGTGCCTAAGTTTCGCCACTCCCCCTACCCGAAAAAGCCACCGTACAAGAGTGTGGACACCAAGTTTTCCAATGAAACGTAAAGTAAAGTAATTTTTATTGGAATGTAATGTACTCGAGATGCGTGTTTGGCAGGCGTCCTTCTCAAGTACATTACAACTATATTATTGTCATTCAATCCACTACACACACGCTGTTTCTCTCGATTGGATATATTTTTGGTGCTTTCGATTCCTCTGGAGCTTTGAGCTATATACACATTGCAATCCCACACCACAACGACGCCCATTGCCTCGTCCTCCCTCCTCCATTGTAAGCCTTGGCAATACTGATCACCTTCTTTCAGTTTTTCTCTGCATCATTCATTCAGCGAGCCACCCATGAGGATTCGAAACCCGCATCGATCTCCGCCTTTCGTTTTCACTTGTTCTGATCCTCCACCGGCAGCAGCAGTAGAAGAAGCCTCTTTTCCTCATGACCTAATCTCCAATATTCTCCGCATGAAGTCATTTACAGAGCCTGTCAATCCAACTCCAGCAGTACTAAACCATCATCATCAATACAGCGAGTCGCAATCCAAAATCACCAGCTTGGCTGCAAACATGGCGGGCGTGAGGAAACCAAACGATAATGCAGACGATGGCTCATATTTTGCGCCTGAGTTAACGCAAATCCCGCCATTACCTGCAATACCCTACAAAGAGGCGGAGGAGGAGATAGAGAAACTTAGGGTTTGCACTTTGAACCAGTCTCCATGGGATGTTCCCTCATTTGTCCAAGCATTCCTCACAAAACCCACCACCGAACCAGCCGATCATGATCAATCCAATCAAAACAGTAGCTGGAAGAGGGAGAGGAATCATAAGAAGAAGTTGAGGACGCGGCCATTGGTACCAAAGCAATGGAAGGCAAAAGCAATAGCAGAGGCAAAGCAGCAGGTATTTACATGTTAACCTAAAATACCAGTGAACGTCTGTGATAGTTTAGTTTTAGATAGTAAAATACCATGGGAAGAGACAGTTCCAGTGAGATGAGCCAAAATAAAAATGTCCAGCACATAGCACAGCAATTTTAGTAGCCAAAGCTTGTCAATAACCGACGAGAGATGCAACCTGTTATATGGGTATGCATTGAATATGTGACATTTGCTTAGGGCATGGGGCGCGTGCCCTAATCTCATACAACACAGTACGATATCTATATTCCCTGATGGTTATTTACTGTATATAGCTTATATTCAATCATTTTTAAGAAATTTTAGATCAGATTATTTGTGAGGAGAAGATCTGTTTGTTATATATGCAGTATCCTATACCATATATTGAATAGGTGTTTGTGGCTGTGTAACTGTGTTATCTCAGGCTGATGTTATACCATATATTGAATAGGTTTTTGTGGCTGTGTAACTGTGTTGTCTCAGGCTGATGTGGTGGATGATGATGATTTCAACAAAACTGAGATTGCCAGGTGATAGTTTATCTCTGTTACTGGCAGTAATCATGTCTAGCACTGTCATTACAGTGGTTCATGTTTTTTCTTGTAGAATTATAAGAATGTAGCTCCCGGTACAAACTCTGTTAGCTTCCTATTATATAGCAAAAAACACCTCTTGTATGAATTCGTGATCCTCAATCAATGTTTCTTGACTAATCCATCAGACAGAAATTAGGGCATGGAATAAGCAGCTCTTACCAGTCAGTTGTGTCTTGTTTTTATTATAATAATTTGGATTGTAATCACATTCTCCCAAAAGACTGGCGTACGAACCATACTCATGCAGCATTAATGCAATCCATGGCACACGATTGCTGTTATCTTACGGCCTTGTCTGCTTTTTTCAGCTGTGAACTAGGTCTTACACTACCTTGTGGGAAGCAGGTGTTACAAATTGCAAAAGAAGAAGAACAGGCGCTTGAATCTGCACTGGTGAGAGTATTTTCTGAAGAAGTTGCTGGATTGACAGTGAGAGAAGCCGGGTGCAAGCTTATGCTAAGGAATTCCAACAACATAATCGCTGCAAGTCTTCCCCTTTCAGTGCAGGTGAGGAGGGCGATGATCAACAGTCCATATTTTGTGCAGATGGACGATGGAAAATTTGCCTTGTGGGACAGTTTTCTCAACATTACGGTGGGCAGGTTAGATGAGGAAGAGATCACCGGTTCCGAAAAAGAGAAAGAAATGTGCATCCACAAATTGAACAGAGCCGAGGATTGTGCAACTTATAAGGGACCTGCAAAAGAATTAGGTCAATTGGCTGAGACTAATCTAGAGCTTGCAGTTCCCAAAATAATGAGAACCAAAGGAAAGAGGGGCAGAAGAGCGGGCCTGGACTTGGGCTTGGGCTTGGATATGAGAAAGGGCGTGGAGAAAGAATATATTGGCATTTGCAAACAAGCAGATGGTAAAAGGCGGAAATCATCTGGGCAGATCAGATCATTTAATTCAGCCTGCGGAATTGTTTTGAGAAGAAACGAAGCACTCCACAGTAGGAATAATAATAGTACTGTTGAATGCAATAATAGCAGCTGGGATAAAGATGCAGTAGCTGCCTCTGATTCTCAATGTTATTATTGTCAAAGTATTTCAGATGGCAATGGCCGCAAGCTGCAATATAGAGCTGCTTCGAGTTTAATTTCATGTAAGCATGGGAATATTGGTAAAAATGAGGTTCCTCCTTATTATCGAAAGAGGAAACCAGTGAAGGCGAGATCTCTGAATGCGCTCCTGTGATTTAGCCATTGATTCATGGGTGGGCATTTATGTTTTCTGACTTTCCCAAGCAGCCAATTTCGTGAGCGTTTGCATAATGTAAAGTACCTAATTGTCACTTTAGAACTTCGAAGGAAGTTATATACATCATAAAAGTCAATGAATTTATTTTTTTGAGAAATAATCATCCACGCGTTTCATTTTGCAATATATGACTTGGAATTATATTGAATTAACGTGTTTCTCCACAATGTGAAAATAATAATTTTTTATGAAGATAGGTGACGGGTAACCATGTGTTTCTTATACTCGTTAGTAAAGCTGAGGGTATTGGGGAAGCTTCATAGGTGAAAGGGTAACTATCTCGAGAGGTCCCGTCTTCGATATATATTTTTTCAAATTATAAGATAAATATTAATATTTATGTTTTAAATAGGTTATTTTTTATTAATAATTTTGTAATATAAATATAATATTTAAATATGTTTTAATTTTTAATTTTAGGTTATATTCACCGCAGTAAGTTTTTTTTAAGTGAACGAGGAAAGAGGTGTTAAAAAAAAATAAGTGGGTTGTCTTTGAATTGTTTTCTCACCACATAGATAGATAGTTAGTCAATTTGTTTGATGTTTAATAAATTTGGATTACTGGTTTGCATAAGAATGACGGTAAATAATTGATGTTTATGTGTATTCTATTTTTATGTTTTGAAGATGAGTTTTGGGTTGCACTTTCCTTTATGATAAATGAAGTAGAAGAAGAACACAAAATACTTGATAAGGTAGGGAAATAAGAGAATAAGGTTTTCATTGCATTTTGATGCATATTTGGGAGAGTTGTATAACTTAATTCAAAAAAGGTTTTCATTCTTTGCAATTCCATGATCCTAACTCTTTTACTTCTATTTCCTATATTCCTTCAAATCCACACGTTTTCAAGTTTCGCAATCCCTAAAATGCATATGTGGGATGAGAAGCCAATAAACCTACTTATTTTGTGTTACATGATGGTTGGGGTGATGCTTTACCTTGTTCTCATCTTCAACCAATTACTTGAGATGTTGCTTCTAACAATTCCAACATTGATCCAAATAATATTTATCCTTAGCACCATAAGAAATGCTATTATTCCCCAAGTAAATTTTGCTCATACTTCCACTACAAACATACCTAAAAATATCCTTCTTTTAGCCCTCTTATGAGAGACTTATTTCTCTACCTATTATGCATCATATCGAGATAAATACTAGTGATCATTCATATACTATCTTCTATATTTCACACCTATGACATTTATGGCATCCGTTACTAAGAGACATTATTATCATACATCATGTAGCTCATAAGGCTTCATTTCATCAATAATTAATGTATGGAATGGAAGGACACACTTGCAGTTAACTTTCACTTCCATCATGTGATTGTGACAACCAGGGCTTGTCTATAATGGCACGGGAAATCCCTTGATTCTCATGTGACCTTGCAAAAACATGAACTCATAATTCCACGGTGCATTACTGATCATCAATTGCATTTGGGCTCCAAAGATGTCAAATGAGGCTCACCTACTAGGTATTTGAACCTTAATGAGCCACATTCTTGTACTTTGGGACCAACCATGGTTAAGGATTTAACATTTGGAACCAATTCTTTGAGGACTTCCATTTTGGCTATAAAATGAATCCATGAACATGCATTTCATAAGGGAAAAAATAGAGCAAGGTTATGTTGTAGGAATTGCATTGGAAGTCATCATTTCCATCTATTCTCCTACTATTTTTAGCCCTCATGCTTGATTGACTCCTTCCATTAAGGAGTAAGCAATTTTCTTCATCATTCCTAAGTTTGTTTGAGAGAATTTTGGAGAGTTAAAGGACCCTCTCCAAAGGGAGTGTTGGCTACCACTTATAAGCATTGTTCCTCAAGGTGATACCATTGTATTTATGCCTTATGTGGTGTTCTTTAGCCTTGAAACTTAGAAAAACACAAGATATACATAGGTTAAGATGCAATAAGCCAGAAATTATAGAGCAAAACTAGAAACATTAGACAACATAAAGATAAATATGGAAATAAATGAGCTTTATAATATGAAAAGAACTTCGAGAAGCAATGTTCACATGGATCTTGAGGTAGGGTGACCTTTCGCTCGAGCAAAGCTTGGTTACAATAATTATGAACCAAAAACATTCATACTCTTGTAGCTCTTTAAATAGATTTCACAGATCCAAAACCCTAACTACTTGACATGGTCAAATAATTAATAAGTACCAACTTCCTAGTGGGTTTTCCTTAATAGAGAGACCCTTTTTTGCTACGTGGTGCCTTGGATTTAGGTGTGGGTGAGGGAGATGTGCCCCCTTGTATGGTTAGCAGAGCATGGGTTATGCTAATGGGAGTGTTAAGCGAATTCCTAAGCTCCAGCAAGGTGGGACACATGTTGGTCGCATGGCCTTGTTGCTCGCAAAGTGCACATGGTTGCGTGACCCTTTGGCTGGGAGTACTAGTCATTACTGGGGATTTTAACCATTGTTGGTTGATGCCCCCTGCTTTAGGCTGAGTGACCTCTGACAATTCAGATGCAAAGTTTGGTAAGAGGAGACCTTTCAACTTTAGTTGCTTGGTGCCCCCGTTGGTGGTATTAGTGGCGACCAGTTGCGGTTTAGTTATAGATATCATAGGTTGGGCAGTTGTAACAAAAGGTGTTACGAGCCTGGTGGGCGTAGAAGGGACAAAATCATAGTGAGCGACTTGTTTAGAAGCCATTTCTGGGTAGGATGGTGTAAGGTGCCATACCAGAATACCCAAAGTGAGCCTAGGTAGACTCAACTGAGCCATAACCGACGTCCCTTTTACACCTATGGGAGGATACAAGAATGGGATTT
The DNA here is from genome assembly GCA_027924585.1 of Larix kaempferi. NCBI lineage: Eukaryota > Viridiplantae > Streptophyta > Pinopsida > Pinales > Pinaceae > Larix > Larix kaempferi. The sequence continues at coordinate 332,814 of BSBM01000187.1, forward strand.
GGAATATTGGGGAGACCGATGGAATCAATGTTTTTTCAATGCCATGAATCAATGACGGTGCTAATGATGGGGTTGAGGGGGATGCGACTCCATTTTTTATGGTGAAAATTGTACACATTATGCCATCAGTTGATGTGGGGATCTTAGGTGGTGGTCCCGAATACACTCCTGACAAACTGGAGTCCTTATAAATGTCGGGGGCAATGTTGACATATGGTTGATTCGTGCCGACAACAATTGGTAGGATATTGTTAGGATTGCTCGTGGTGTTGGTATCGTAGTAGTTAATTGGTCAAGGGTGACAACCTTTCCATTTAAGGGAAACATGTCACGTCCCCTCCCATCGATCCAACGCAAGGAAGGGAACATGACTACAATTCTAGGATTTTTACAAAAACTCAGCCCCATTCATCATATTCATACAAATAAAAGCACATGTGTGTGCAGACGTATAAATATATTAAACATGGCGGAAGTAAAATTATTCTACACACACATATATCATGCAATTTCTAGCATATTGATAACATGCATCAAATAAAAACAATGCAGAAGTAAAACACATAGAGAATACTTATCTTGATGGTGAAGTTGTCCCAAGCAACTAGCTACCCAACTACAACGTTCCAACCAACCATAGGCCAATTCTGTTTATCAATCTCTCAACACAATTTCCACCCCTAAGCTTGGCATGATTTCCACAAGGAATGGGAACACTCAAGCTCATGCATAGAAAAATGAACATCACATCTAAGCCAAGCCAGTCCATAGATGGGTTTATCAAGCCAAATGTGAACCCTCTTCTATTTTTGGATGCTTGCACCCAAGCTCAAGCCAAAGCAATGGATACCCATAACTCATGCCACAACATACTCTTTCTACACACAGAAAGCACAGTTGTTGGCATAGAAAAATGTTTTCAACTATGGGATTCACAAACAAGATGTCCATGGATTTTTCCCAAATCGTGGCCGGTAAAAAACGGATTGTGGGAAGGGGCAAACCGAGAACAGGGAGAAAAACGATTTTTCCATGGGTATTTGAGCATCCAAATGGCCAAAAACGACCTCAATGAAACCCATGGGACCCCTAAATCAGATTCATCTTCTTCCCCACTATTCTATATCACAAAAACGCCCTTCTCCCAGGTGAGAATGAAGGAAACCACAAAAAATTCATGGAGAAAAACGCCCCGCAAGCTCCAAACTTATGAGAGAGCAAAACCCATGGATGAAGAATGGCTTGGGGAACAATTTTGTGGCTACTTTCTTGCCAAGGAAGCCAAAACTCATTTTCCAAAAATGGTGGCTTGCCCATACCCGAATTCTGGATAGCCACACCTCCCCATTCCCAATGCATTAAATACCTCAACCAACTCTTGGAAGAATGAAATGACTAGGGACAAAAGTCAACATGGGTAGTTGATGGTTCATGGGTTCTCTCATTGACACTTGCCTTGACTTGACTGGTTCAAGGGTTTGAATATTTCCCTCCCCATTCCTTGTAAAAATCATGCCCCCATACTCTTGTTGCATTGCATAGCTAGTTGTGGGAATTTTTAATTTAAAATACATGTTTACATCATATTTACGATTTCCATCATGCCAAGCTAGAACACAATCCACATGCATCAATTTTCAATTTCTGCTACGAGAACAATAAACCAATGGTGGGGACTTGTCCTTGAGCTCCTCACCACGATTTTTATAAAGATATTACATTATTTACATTTTAATGCTATGGCGTCAAAATCGAGATATTACAAAACATCATGATTTGGAAGACCGAGGAGGAAACTTCCTTCATGGCGTACATGTAACTACGCCCCAAGAGGATGTTATAGTTGAGTTTCACGTCGACTACCTTGATATCAATCATAACCATCTTTCACCCTAGCTCTATGGGGACATTTTGGTACAATCCTCTTAGTTGGGATGGTCTCCTATCACATGCGTGCAGAGCAATAAACGACGGGACCAGCTCTAGTGACCCTACATTTTTCCACACTTTTGTAGACATAATGTAAGTGGATGCGCCTTCATCGATGATGCAACGATGCATGTTATAATGTTTTTTACTGTGACTAGGACTTGAAATGCGTCTGACGAGGGTATTCATGGTTCACCTTTGTCAAGATCAAAGGTCATCAAATGTGATTTAGAAGGATAAGTGACGTCGAGTGCATTAAGTAATGCCTTTCCTTGGGTTGAGAATGACTGTAGCACCTCTAATGTGGACATGGTTGTAGGTGATTGAGCCAAGTCATCCACAATGTTGTAATTGTGGGTGGCTTTCATGTGGGGGTTATAAGGGGCATACCAAAGTGGAACCTGGGGAATCCATGGAATTTGTTCGACACTTGGGCGTGGTATTTGCAAAGGAGCCCCTGAGGGGATAGGGATGTCTTCCAATTGGGGAGATTTAGGTCGATAATAACCTTTGAATCGAGTCTAAAGACTAATATCCAACGTGTAGATATTTTGAAAAGATCCATCACCGGAGGGGTGAGGGTCTTGTTGTTGTGTAACGACCCCTTGGTTCACAAAGGGTTGTTGTAAGACAACAGTTTGGGGTTGGGGAGGATTCACGTCCTAAGGAAGATTTTCCACTGTCTTCTTCCTTGCTTCCACTAATTGTTCAAAGCCAGGGAGAAGAAGACACTTATGGGTGTAATGACTATATTCGCCACAAATGGAGCAATAGTAATTGGTCCTCGGGTTTATGTTTTTCCTTGTTTGGGGGAATTATTAGTCCGCTCGTTTTGACTACCCGCATTCTGGTTTTGATGGGGAGGAGGGTTTCCACCTTACCCTAGATGATGGTTTTGATTGTTCTTCCCTTTCTTCTTCCCCCGAGTCTGAGGATTCTGGGGGTTTACAATGTTCAATTGCTTGAATTGTTGAGCTTGTTGAGCATAACAAGGTTGAACCATATTCACCCCCATGTGAGGTGTGGGCTGCTGACCAATCGTGAAGGGGAATGAATAATAAGGGTTATATCCCGAGGGTGGGATAAATGTGATTTGTGCTCCATAAGATGTCGACGTAGAAACAAATTGTGCCATTTCCAGTTTAAGGATCGTTGTCATTTCGCTAACGATTGGATAAGTAGGACTATAGGGTCCATACTGTTGTTGACCAATTGGTGGGGTTGGTACCATGGGAGGGGGTACTGACACAGGTGGCACGAATGGGTATTGTGGATCCATGTTAAATGGCACCGAAGTGGTAGGACGAACCTTTCCTAAGTGGGATATGGACCCGATAAGCCCATCTGTCAAATGTGATGAGCCCACAGGTGTAGGATCCAATGACCGATTGCGAGGGGCATCAAGGAGAATAGTGTAAAGGTGGCCATATTATGCATATATGAGATTGAAATGATAGACTTTCAGAATATCCTCTTCCTCATTCTGCAACATGGAGGTGGCGACATCTTTAGCCATGTCGGTTTAGAGTGATTTGATAAATCAATCCAACAAAAAGGGTGGTTGTATTTAAATTTTACACAATGTGCAGCATCTACGCCACTCGTGGATGTGGCCTGCAATGTGGGTGGATGTATTTGGTCAAAACTGTAATGTCCCTATTTTGATAGCACCATGGAACAACCCTCTAACCCATTCAATCCCTAAGGTTTAGGAGGAAAATTAAATAAATTGACTAGGAATAAAATTGGACTATAGTTGTTTTGTATTAAATTAAATTAGAAATGATTCAATCTTTATTTTGAATATTTAATTTTATTAATTATGATATGAGTTGGAAAATTCCAACGGACCCATGAGGGGGCATAGGAGATAAGATTTTGACCATAAGAAGCTTTCCAAAGAAGGAAGTTAGAAGAAATCAGTCAAGGCTAGAAAGCATTAAAAAAGAAGGAAACTAGATAAATCAAGGAAAAGCTGGTAGAAGGCAGAAAAGTAGAAAAACCAGTGCAAAGCAAGAAAAGGAGGCTAAAATCAGAAAACAGTGGAAAAGTAGAATAAAGCAGTAAAATCAAGAAAAGCAGACTAAAAGCAGAAAATCAGATAAGGAAAAAAGAAAAGCAGGATAAAGCAGGTAAAGCAAAAAACAAAAAAAGAAAAGCTTCAGAAAGTAGCAAGCCTTAAAGTTGCTCATGAAGGCACATTGGGCTAGGTAGCTTGCACAAGAATTCATTTAGCCTATAAATTCAAGGAAGAGTGCAATATTCACATCTTTTGGATCATTTGTGTTTGGTTTTGAGAGCTCCAAGATTTCAATTCGACTTGGGAGATGTGCCCCTAGTCACAGTTGGGAAGTGTGCCCCTACTACTTCAACTAGATGATTCTTCAGTTAAATGTTTGGATGATGGGATAAAACCATTTCAATTATTGTATTATAGGTCCTGGAATTAAATCAAGTCTTATTCGAGATCCAGAACAAGCTTTGTGAATCCAGTAGTTCGAACCTATGAATTTTTCCATTTATTCTCTATGCTAGTTGTTTCTACTGTAAAATGTCAAGCATGAGCCTCTTCTAAAAGGAATTTCGAATGATATCTAATGTAATGTGTTTTATTCGTATTCTGATATTATTCCATAAATTTCATAATGTCAAAGTTTGATATTTATATCATCTTCCAAGACCTACTCTAGATTTGTTAAAAATTGTCTAGTTTTCAGTAAATTTTCAATATTTAATCTTCTGCTTAGTGAAATTGCATTTTTTCAATTCCTAGAGTTAATTAAGATATTTTTTCAATTCCTAGAGTTAATTAAGATCATAATGAACATATTCCATGTATAATTTTGTAAATTCGTTGGAATCTTATGTTTTTTGGAACGACCTGAACTTGGACTAGATGTGTAGTCCTGAATTGTCCTATTGTTCCCAAACCCACTAAAACCACCATTTTGCTTTCCAAACTCTGAACCACATGCCCTTTTCTACATATATGATCGTAACCCAAGTCTATATACATCCGGTGAAGCACTAGGAGCCATTGGTTTTCCGCAAAAGTCCCGGGGACTGAAACTACGCAGTCTTCAGGCCATCCTGGGCATGATGTACCTAGAGAATGTGCCCACCGTGGTATGTATATACTTGTAAAATATATGATTAGATTTTCAGACTTCCATATCCCTACTTCAATTCATATCCTTATCTCCTATCTTCTAGTGTCCTATTCTTGTTTAAAAATGTCTTCAATATCCTAGCCAAAAATAATTAGTTCGGTCTCATATTTTCCACTTTTTTTGTTTGAAGCTTTGTAAGTTTTAATTAATGTACTTTAGATCAGATTTGGTACATTGTAGAAACGATGTGATAATTTTGAGACCCAGTTCATGTCGAATCGGAAGATGGAAGTAAGTGACAAATGCAGTGGCTAATGTTGGAAAGGTGGTGTGGGTCGCTCTTGGTAGATTTACATACCATTTTGTTGTCGTTCCGGTGAGGGTACGTTGAAAGAGGCGAAGCTTCACATGATCATCCACTATGATGTTAGATGAACACCATAAATATAAATACATGATGTGGTAGGTGGGATCATCCCCTTGCTTTCCCTCGAATTTGGGAATGTCAAACGAAATTTTACCTGGTATAGCCGACCATGTTGGATCATGTGTAATGGGGTCATTGATTAGTTTGGCCAAATGCAATATATTTAGACTAGCCATGAAAGGGAGGGTAGTAGGGGTTGGTCCTACCATTGTATGTTGGGTGTGGTTTCTGCTCGGAGGAGACCTAGGGGGTGTTGAAAACAACAAGTGACCTCCTACGAGAGAGGAGTGATCTAAAGGGTCCAAAGGATCGACGAGAGAAGAAGCTAGAGGGGTATCAATTCCAAGCGGGGGAGCTATAAATGTATCTCTATCCTCTCCTAGGGTAGAAAATGAAGGTGATCCTCTTCTGGCGATGGAGGAGGAGCGGGAATTAACACATTCTCCGAGAGGAGAAAATATACCAAGCAAGGAGTAGCAACACCAAGATGATCCTATCAATGTAGCCTGCAGACGACCTCGACTAAAGTATCTTCCTCGTGTACCATCGGGATACGGTGTTAAAACACCCCTCGAGAGAGGGTAGAGGCCTTGCAGTCTTCGGGATTTACTTAGGGAATTGTTTTGTTCCTCAATGGTGAATGATTTTGTGTCAAGTGAGAGTGTTGTTGGAATTTTAAACACAATTGAACAAATGCAAAACATTCCAACCACACCATCTGCAATATGGTGCAATAAGTGAGTGATATGTGCAAAGTCGGTTTTAGTGCAAGAGTTCCTGCATGTAGGTTCTTTTTAATTACGAGTTAGTGAACTTGTATTCAAAAATAAAATAAATGTAAATTCCCTAAAAATAGATAATGTCCTTCCTCTCAAATGTAATTGGGCCTCCCAAAATCACAATCGTTGGCGATGATGGTATCCACGCACCAATTGACTAGTGGAAGTAACAAAGAGCTAGTTATACCAACAATGGGGTCAATATTGGCAACACCTCCCAATGGCAATAGATAACTTCAGGATTCAATCACACCCACAATTGCTCCTTAGTGATATCCTAAGTTTTGCCACTACGATACCTTCTGTCAAGTGTGGATTAGTGGTTCATCCTACGTGGTATAGTGTCGTATCCCTACAACGAGTTCAGTGACTCGTAGGGGAGAGCAGGGAAACTATACCTTGGCTTTAACCTCCTTGGTCACGACGCACTTCTGATTCCGGTTTTCTTTGAACAATTGCTTATAGTAGGATTTTGTAAGTACCCTATGAGTCAACAATGTTATCTTTCAAAATATTGCAAATGAAACTAGATTGGTGGGAATTAATGGATGCCTATCCCAATCAATCCTACCTAACTAAAATGTTCCTTTGTGTTCTCCCGTGGAGGATTTTAGTTGGCTGGACAATTACAAAGTTGATTTTAAGGGGTTTTAATTTCACTTAAGGAGTGTAAGAGAGGTATTTCACGATTCCTACCTTTCTGATTCACCAAGCTCACAAGAAGTGTTAGGTTAAGAGAATACTAGGATCATAAGTGTCTTTAGGTCTCTAAGTGTGTGCTAGTGATGAAATAAAATCGAATGTCAACAAATTAAATAGAAGAGTATAAAGTAAATGCAAACACAGATGTACTTTTAACTCTAAAATATGCCCAAGGTGCTTTGCAAATCAAAATGCTAACTATTTGAAAAGTGTGCAATGGAGGTATTTAACACTTCTCACCCTTTTCTGATTCACCAATCTCACAAGAAGTGCGAGGTGAAGAGCATAATAGGGGAGACAAGAGTCTTTAGTTCCTTGCTTATTTGCAAAAAGTGGATTCTACACTAGCCTTGATCCTAAAAACATGTCAATTGTGCATAAACAAGGAAGGTCTTGAATACTAGTGACAACAATGATGCATGTTGAAAGCCTCAAGGTTGGTTACCTAAGTAAGTTTTGAGAGAGACAGACTCTTTACTTCCTAATCTTGTCTATGTGGACTAATTACTAAAAAAGTGAGTAATTATTGAAAATTAACTTATTTTGAGTTCAGTAGTAAGCAACAATGGGGCTGTCAAATTGTAATATGCAGACAAAAAGAAAATCAAATGACTATAGTGCAGGAAAACATCACTCTGTCATGTAATAGCTCGGAAAAATACAAAACAGATGCATTGTAGAACGTGAATAAAACATAAGAGGTGCACGAGTCAACCAAAGAGAGGTTGCGCGGGTTGTCAATTAATTACCTGCGCTGGTAGTGTGATTGTCGAAAGAGTTTCCGCACTAGTAGCACGGCTGAGAGGCCGGGATATGCACTACTATGTAAAAATTAAGTGTGGCCGACATGGGGCCAAATTATGGAGTAGGAGGTAGTAAACCTAATCTCCTGCAAATGGTAAACTCCCATAATTAATCACTCAGCATAAAAAACCTAGTTTAAAATAAATAATCAAAAATAAGTGGAGTCGCCATTAGAACCGCTGTGGAAACAAACGCACAAGTGTGCACTCATCCACTTGGTAAGGGGCTGGGCCTTGTAGGCTGCAGCAAGGACTTAGCCCTTAGAGCGCCTGTGTGTGTTGGTCGGTTGTCCTCCAAGTGATCTTGGAAGAGATTGTTAGTGAATTAACATAAAACAAAGAATATTGAATAAAATGTAAACAAAATGGAATGGGGGGAGAAAGCAAACTCCAACAACAATCAAAGGTATGCCAAACCACTTTGTATTTCCCAATGGTCAAGCTGTACAATGCCTAGGAGGTGTGGGATTCAAGGGAATCCAACAATATCCATTAGGAAGGCCTTTTTTGTCCAAACTATATGCTAAGTGAGTGGTAGAAAAATGGAGAGAAACTCATGCCCCTTGAAGTAAGGTGGCAAGGGAGATTGGGAATGCTTACAAAGGTAGGACAAGGTGGGCTATGAGGAAGCTTCTACACAAATCCAACATCATAACCTTGCTCTTCTTTTCTCTCTATACAATGCATGCCAATTGCTTCCTTTTATAGGACAAGAGGTGGCCAAGAAACAACCAGATCTAAATGTGAACTCACACACTCCATGAACTGGTTCCAAGGTACACCAAGGGGGTTAGTTAATGCCACCAAGTGTGTGAGGGGCCGAATTTAGATTCTTGGAGATGACGGAGCCTTCAATGCGATATGGGAAGTAGGTGGTCCCATTGTTTTGATAGTATTGCGACTATCGAATGAATAGCCGCATGAGTCTCGTTGGGCACTGAATTGATAACATGCGCTATAGCGCAAGTTAACCATGGTTCAACCACACAACTTTTTTTTTACTGTTTTTTGGCACTTTTGGACTCATGTTAGATTTTGGATTTTTTTAGGATTCCTTGGTGAATTGCATTCTTTATGTTGATGACCCCTTATTGCAAGATTCACTGAAATGTTGCATGTGTGCGAAATTTAGGCGTTAACACTATGTTTTGGTGTATTACGAGCATGATGTTTCCATAACAAAGGGGAGTAATAGTTCACCAAAAATAATTAGGAGCACTAGTCTGCCTTGAAAAAAGTGGACCACTAATCTCTTTTTGAGTTATTATCATTCTAGTGCACATAGGCCAGGGAGCACCAATGCTCTTGGACCAATGAGCATCGATGTGCCTTGATTAAAGTGGAGCAACATATATTTTGGATTGTTGGGAATTTGGTGTGCATTAGTCTAGGAGCATTGATATTGGAGCATTGGTGCACCTGGACCAAAGTGGACCACCAATGTCTTTTTGCCATGTAGTTTCTCTAGTACACATGTGGTTTTGGGGAACCAATACTCTTTGTATTAAGCATATAGGTGTACTCATGTCAAATTGACACATCACAACTCTTTTTATGCAAAATCCTCCATTAAAATCCTTTGCAAATAAGGAATTCAAAAATAATTTCTAAAAATACCTCTAAAAATAAGGAACTTTTAAAATAAGTTTGACAAAAACTCTTTTATAGGGTGTTTTCCTTATAGTTAAAATACAGTTCTAATTGATCTAACCATCTTTCCAAAGCATATGCATCAAATTATCCTTCTAAATATGGAATATCAATATTAATGTGTACCTTGAAGAGTCACATATGTTCCCCAAAGTGTTGGGGTTCAATTGGTTGGATGATGTTGCATTCATCATGGATGGAACTCATTGAAAGAGTTAGGGGAATTAGTCCATCATCTCGTTCCTCTACATCACAAGGGATTCATGGCGCAATAGTTTGATAATATCTCTTTTCTCTCTTCTAACTCCATGTAAGTTGAGTTTGATTGACAAGGAAGGTACTTTGACAGGGCATGAATCTATACATTGAGCTTTATATATCTTTACTTTGTTTGATGATAAATGTGAAATGGAGCAAAAGGTTTTAATACCGTTGATTTGAGCCTTAGAAGGAATTTAGTGGACACACATTAAATTCCAAAGTTTAATGTGCAATAGATAAGTGAACCAAATAAATTACATAATTAAATGAACATAATGAAATACATAAATGTTGATCTAGTTTCTAACCCAAGATAAGAGGTCAATGCCTTATTTATTTAGGGTGTACATTAGAAAGGGAAGAGACAAGACATTGAAAATACTATTAGGTGGGAGCTCATGAGTAAGAGGTAGTGATGGTGTACCAGTGAAAGAGAAATGATTAACGTGTTGGGATTATAACTCATGTATGCAAACTTAAATTTAGGCACATGATAACTTATTTGAAAGCTCTTGACAAGGAGAATATTTTTAAGATATAATATGGAAAACCTCCATTGTCTCTTTGTACTCAAAGTGTTCCGAACTGCAGTTGAGTCCATCATAAGGAGAAGGTGATTCTCAATGAGATATGAGGAAACATTGACCTATAAATATTTAATAATTGACCAGCCACAAATAGGTCGTCTAGTCGATTTGTTATTCATTATTTATGGTCGGTCTATTATTCTTTAGGTTATGAATTAAAGGTTTCCAAGAATTGTTAGAACTAACCCATAATCTCTATTAAAATTATGTATATGTTTCTCTATCTCCACTACTTCATGTATGCATCTTCTATTGTAATGTTCCTCCATTGTGATCACCTTCATATTTTCCACACACACATAATGGTTGGTTTTTTAAGAATGCTTAGCCACTACTGAATTTTTGGCCCTATTTTATGTGATGTTTGCACAGTATTCTTTTAGCCTAACCTTTATGGAGTGACCAATCTCCCCAACGTACACTTCTCCACAAGAACAAGGAATTGAGTAAACACCTTTCTTCATCATCATATTAATTGGATCTTTGGTTTTATCAAGTCAGTTCCTTAAGGAGTTTGAGGGGTAGAAAGCAATTTTGATTTGCTTATTTTTCATAACTTTGGATATCTTATCAATTGTCCCTTGTCTGTAAGGGAGGATCACTTTTTTTATACTCTCCATTTCCTTATCTAGGTTTCTTATTACTGTGTCTTGGTCCTTCCTAAAGTCCTTCATGATATCTGTCAATTTGTAACAATTTCTCTGGAGGACCATTGAAAGGTGTTTTGGCTCTTCATCAATATGCTCACTATCAAAACTAGTTGAACACGGGCTAAAGTTTGTTGAGTGTAGAATATAAAATTGTCCATAGCTACCTAAATCTACCTTAATAATTCAAATAAATACTTGAATGATAAGTACAATAATAAGAATAATCTAATCTAAATAATTGCGCCAAGAGGCACTCTACAACCTAGTATGAGGGAGATCTTGTAACGTTTGTCGAAATTATTGTCGACCATAATTGCCGTCCATAAATAATATTTTTCCTAACAAAAAAGAATAATAAAAAATAATATATATTATGTTGGCCATTAATAAAAAGATGTGTATTTTTCGTTTGAATGAAATAAATGGCTATATAATACACCAAAGCTAATATACATAAAAATTAATTTGGGTCAAGAATTTGCGGCAAAGAGAAGGGAACCAACGAAGAGGGAACCTGAGCAAGTAAACATTTCTGCGAACATGTAATTAATATAGCTCCTCGCCATTCTCCAGCTCCAACTCCCTTCCATTCTCCACGTCCAGCCTAGATCCAAATCACTGTTGCGCCTTCCCTCCACGTGACCTCCCCTCATGCGCCTTCCCTCCGTGCGACCTCCCCTTGTGCGCCTTCCCTCCATGCCTTCTCCCCTCCCGCGCCTTCCCTCCACGCCTTCTCCCCTCCTATTCCTTCCCTCCAGCCTTCCCTCCACGCCTTCTCCCCTCCTGTGCCTTCCCTCGACGCCTTCTCCCCTCCCGCGCCTTCCCTCTGGCCTTCCCTCCAGCCTTCCATCCTGTGCCTTCTCCCCTCCACGTCGCCTCACTCCCCTATATCCTTCCCTCCCCTCCAGCCTTCCCTCCACGTCGCCTTCTCCCCTCCAGCCTTCCCCGCGCCTTCCCTCCAACCTTCCCTCATGTGCCTTCTCCCATCCACGTCGCCTCCCTCCCCTCCTCCCCTCCCTCCGCAGCCCTGCAGCTCCCCTCCTCCCCTCCCTCCGCAGCCCTGCAGCTCTCCTCCTCCGTTGCCCCCTCCTCTCTTCCTCCTTCACCTGCACCATAAAAAAATATGTTTAAATTTTTTTCATTTTAACATATTAAAATTAAAATCTAATTTAAATTCTGTTAATTTTAACATATTAACTTTATAATAAAATTTAAATTTTTTAATGTTAACATATTAAATTTTAATTTTAATATTTTTAACATATTAAAATTAAAATATAATTTAAACTTTTTAATTTTCACATATTTAAATTAAAATATAATTTAAAATGAGTATGGCGATTATAGTTAAATATTATTATTATAAGTATATAAATATATTATTTCATTTAACTCCCAAACAACCGGGTGTATCCCAATGGTAACACATTGTGGTGGTTATAGGTAGGTCACGAGGTTAAACCTTGTAGATCCAACCTTCCCCCATTTTCGCCAAATGCAATATTATTCAAGTTTATTTATAAGTTCTTTACTTTGTATAATAAGAACTACCTGTGGTATAGTGGTAAGGGTGTTGGGATAATGGCCATGAGGTCCAAGGTTTGATCCTCCCAAATCACCTAATTTTTTTGAAAATATATTGAATTTGTTTATTGAAAATATATTGAATTTTGAAAAATATAATGAATTTTTTTATCATGTAAAGTGAGTTTTATACTTGCATAGATTTCAACGTATGGTGTTTTATCCTTGCATAATTTTCATTGTAGTTGTTATTGCATGGACGCATAGATTTCAGTGTAGATTTCATAGATGCATATATTTCAGTGTATATGTTAGTGCTTGACATTGTTGATATAGAGTCTGAACTAGAAATGGAAAATGTGCATGCAAAAGATGCTAAGAGACAAATAGGAGAAGAAAAAAAAATACAAAACGCCGAACGTCAGAAAGCATACCAAGGAATAAAATCTAACGAAATGACAGCAAAAGAATGAGAAGAAGACAGGAAACCAAAAGCAGATCAACAAAAAGAATATCGAAAAATAAAGTTGGACGAAATGGCAACAGAAGAACGCCGAAAAGGAAATGCAGATCAACAAAAAGAATATCAAAAAAGAAAGTTAGACGAACTGATAGCAGAAGAACGAGAAGAACAATGAAAATGAAACATTGACTGACAAAGAGCATTATCATGTACAGTGGGTTTTATCCTTGCATAGATTTCAATGTATGGTGTTTTATTATTGCATAAATTTCAGTGTAGCTATTAATGCATGGATGCATATATTTCTGTGTAGATTTCATGGATGCATAAATTTTAGTGTAGATTTCATAGATGCATAAATGACAACAAAAGAATGAGAAGAAGACAGGAGATGAAAAGGAGATCAACAAAAAGAATATTGAAAAATAAAGTTGGACGAAATGACAGCAAAAGAACAAGAAGAACGACGAAAACAAAATGCAGATCGACAAAAAGAATATCGAAAAAGAAAGTTAGATCAATTGACAGCAAAAGAACGAAAAGAACAAAGAAAACGAAACATTAACCAACAAAGAGCATTATCACGTACAGTGAGTTTTATCCTTGCATAAATTCAATGTATGGTGTTTTATTATTGCATAAATTTCAGTGTAGTTGTTAATGCACGGACACATAGATTTCAGTGTAGATTTCATGGATGCATAAATTTTAATGTAGATTTCATAGATGCATAAATGACTGCAAAAGAATGAGAAGAAGACAGGAAACAAAAAGCAGATCAACAAAAAGAATATCAAAAAAGAAAGTTGGACGAAATGATAGCAGAAAAACGAGAAGAACGATGAAAACGAAACGCAGATCGACAAAAAGAATATCGAAAAAGAAAGTTAGACGAATTAACAGCATAAGAACGAGAAGAACAAAGAAAAAGTCCTTCGATAAGGCGATAAAGATACTTCCTTACATGCTTCAATGAAAAATTCATTCAATAAGGTGATCTTTTTTTGCGACAAATGAGTGTAAACTGTCATAACAAGTATTTAATAAGAAGCCTAAATTGTCCCATTGCGATCAGTATTGCTACATCTGTAAGAAGCAACTATTCTATGGAAGGAGATGAAGAAGGGTTGGAACTTGAATTACTTATAGCCATAGGAGCAAGGGTAATGCGCACATCAAACCTATGGACTGATGCAGGACTCGTCAATGGTGCTCTTGGAGTTATACAAAAAATTGTATATAACCCCGGAAGTTCGCCTCCAGAGCCACCCACGTATGTTTTAATAAAATTTGATAATTATGTGGGGGTACCATGGGATGAATTGTTTCCTAAATTTGTTCCTATTACATCTATCGAAAGAGGTAATAAAAATCAACTTCCATTGAAACACGCTTGGGGTTTAACAATCCATAAGTCACAAGGATTGACATTGGAGAAATATACTATTAATATTGGAAAGCAAGAGAGGTAGGGTATGACATTTACAACAATATCTCGAGTTAATGATTTGGCAGGTCAATGATTTCAACCTCCATTCTCATATGATCGATATGAGAAGATATCAAAACTACCGGGTGTGAAGATAATAAAAGATGAAGAAGATAGACTGAGAATGATCACGACGTGAACCATATTTTCATTTATTTAAACCTTACAAAATTATTGTCTCTAGTTTCCAGTTTAACAATTTACTCAATCCTTAATAATTATTACTTATGTTATGATAATCCTCATAATTGTATCTGTGTTTTCAACTTAACGTGTTTTTTACAATATGATAATCGTCAAATATATATAATTACATAATGTTGACCAAACTCCAGTTTTGTGTCACTGCCCACGACTGAAACCAGCCTAGATCCAAATCCTAGGCTCTATCAAGCACCGAGAGGGATCAAATCTCCCAAGGTCCTAACCTCTTCTCAGGTATTGCACTCAAGGAGCTATTCGAGGAGAGTTTTGCACCTCGAGAGATTTGATCCCTTTCCACGTTTGATAAAACCTAGGATTTGGATCTAGGCTGGTTACATGAATCAATCTTGTAAACTAAGCTTTCCTTATACACAACTCCTCTGCTAATCACAAATTTGGTCAATCTCTAAATCCTCATATTTACCTATGGCATCCCAATCTCTTTATTAGAACCAACAACACGCCTCCTTTCCTCCAAGAGGTCTTGTTTTTATGTGTCACTAATTTATACCAATACCTACGGCACTCATTTATGCCCATACCTTTGAAGGGGCAACCTTAACTCCATGAAATGTATATCCTATTGCGTACCTGCACGACCAACAACATCCACCTTGCATGATTGAACAAACCCTTGCACTGAACATTTAGGGTACACCAACGTTTTCCAAATTTATAAAGTTCTACCCAAAATACCTTCACCGTTGGGACCACTCCTCCCTACCCTAAAAAAACCCTCCTTCCAAGACTCTGGACACCAAATTTTCCAACGAAATGTGAAGTAATTTTGATCGGAATGTAATGTACTCGAGATGCGTGTTTGGCCGCCGTCCTTCTCAAGTATTCAATCCACTACAGACACGCTGTTTCTCTCGATTGGATGTATTTTTGGTGCTTTCGATTCCTCTGGAGCTTTCAGCTATATACACATTATAATCCCACACCACAACAACAACGCCCATTGCCTCGTCCTCCCTCCTCCATTGTAAACCTGGGAATTACTGATCACCTTCTTTCACTTAATTTTCTCTGCATCATTCATTCAACCAGCCACCCATGAGGATTCGAAACCTGCATCGATCTCTGCCATTCGTTTTCACTAGTTCTGATCCTCCACCGGCAGCAATAGTAGAAGCCTCTTTTCCCGATGCCCTAATCTCCAATACTCTCCGAATGAAGTCATTTACAGAGCCTGTCAATCTAACTCCAGCAGTACTAAACCATCATCATCAATACAGCGAGTCGCAATCCAACCTCACCAGTTTGGCTGCTAAGAAGGTGGGCGTGAGGAAACCAAACGATAATGCCGACGATGGCTCACATTTTGCAGAGTTAACGCAAATCGCGCCATTACCTGCAATACCTAACAAGGAGGCGGATGAGGAGATAGAGAAACTTAGGGTTTGTACTTTGAACAAGTATCCATGGGATGTTCCCTCACTTGTCCAGGCATTTCATATGAAACCCACCACTGAACCATCCGATGATCAATCCATGCAAAACAGTAGCTGGAAGAGGGAGGAGAATAAGAAGAAGAAGAGGACGCGGCCATTGGAACCAAAGCAATGGAAGGCAAAGGAAATGGCAGAGGCAAAGCAGCAGGTATTTACATGTTAACCTAAAATACCAGTGAACGTCTGCGATAGTTTAGTTTAAATATTAAAATACCATGGGAAGAGACAGTTCCAGTGAGATGAGCCAAAAGAAAAATGTCCAGCACAACCACAGCAATTTTAGTAGCCAAAACTTGTCAATAATCGACGAGAGATGCAACCTGTTAATGTATATGTGTATGCATTGAATATGTGACCTTTGCTTAGGGCATGAGGCGCGTGCCCTAATCTCATACAACACAGTACAATATCTATATTCCCTGATGGTTATTACTGTACCTAGCTTATATTCAATCATTTTAAAGAAATTTTAGATCAGATTATTTGTGAGGAGAAGATCTGTTTGTTATATAGGCAGTATATACCATATATTGAATAGGTGTTTGTGGCTGTGTAACTGTGTTATCTCAGGCTGATGTTATACCATATATTGAATAGGTTTTTGTGGCTGTGTAACTGTGTTGTGTCAGGCTGATGTGGTGGATGATGATGATTTCAACAAAACTGAGATTGCCAGGTGATAGTTTATCTTTGTTACTGGCAGTAATAATGTCTAGCACTGTCATTACAGTTGTTCATGTTTTTTCTTGTAGAATTATAACAATGTAGCTCCCGGAACAAACTCTGTTAGATTCCTATTATATAGCAAAAACACCTCTTGTATGCTTCTTGATTAATCTAATAGACAGAAATTAGGGCATGGAATAAGCAGCTCTTACAGGTAAGTTGTGTCTTGTTTTTATCATAACAATTTGGCTGACATGGGTACGCTGTATTTGATTTTATTGTTGTGTTGTAATCACATTCTCCCGAAAGACTGGCTTACGAGCCATACTCATGCAGCATTAATGCAATCCATGGCACACGATTGCTTTTATCTTACAGCCTTGTCTGATTTTTTCAGCTGTGAACGAGGTCTTATATTACCTTGTGGGAAGGATATGTTACAAATTGCAAAAGAAGAAGAACAGGCGCTTGAATCGGCACTGGTGGGAGTATTTTCAGAAGAAGTTGCTGGTTTGACAGTCAGAGAAGCGGGGTGCAAGCTTATGCTAAGGAATCTCAACAATATAATCTCTGCAGGTCTTCCTCTTTCAGTGCAGGTGAGGAGGGCGATGATCAACAGTCCATATTTTGTGAAGATGGGCGATGGAAAATTTGCCTTGTGGGACAATTTTCTCAACACTACGGTGGGCAGGTTAGATGAGGAAGAGATCACCGGTTCCGAAAAAGAGAAAGAAATGGGCATCCACAAATTGAACAGAGCCGAGGATTGTGCTACTTATAAGGGACCTGCAAAAGAATTAGGTCAATTGGTTGACACTAATCTAGAGCTTGCAGTTCCCAAAATAATGAGAACCAAAGGAAAGAGGAGCAGAAGAGCGAGCCTGGGCTTGGGCTTGGGCTTGGGCTTGGGCTTGAGAAAGGGCGAGGAGAAGGAAGATTTTGGCATTTGCAAACAAGCAGATGGTAAAAGGCGGAAATCATGTGGGCAGGCAGTTGAGCAGAGATCATATATTTCAGCCTGCGGGATTGTTTTGAGAAGAAACGAAGCACTCCACAGTAAGGATAATAGTAGTAATGTTGAATGCAATAATAGCAGCTGGGATAAAGATGCAGTAGGTGCCTCTGATTCTCAATGTTATTATTGTCAAAGTATTTCAGATGGCAATGGCGGCAAGCCACGTCAAAATGGTCTTCCCCCTCGCGACGAAAGGGATACAACTGCTTCTAATTTAATTTGATGTAAGAATGAGAATATTGGGAAAAATGAGGTTCCTCCTTATTATCGAAAGAGGAAACCAGTGAAGGCGAGATCTCTAACGCGCTCATATGATTTATCCTCGTGGGTGGGCATTTATGTTTCCATACTTTACGAGGAAGCCAATTTTGTGAACGTTTGCATATGTATAATGTAAAGTAACTGCTAATTTAGAACTTCGGAAGAGGTTAATATACATCATAATAGTCAATGCATTTAGTTGTGAAATAATCATCCACGTGTTTCTTCCATATTCACATGGTTGCCACAAAGCATGCTGGAGTTTCATTGGTCACAACTGTCTCAACTTCAGGATCCAAGCACAGGAAGACCACAGCATATTCATAAATATTTAATATTGATGGTTTAAATACGTGTTATTTTTTTATTTTCTATAAAATAAATTTTATAGTTTTAAATATGTTTTAATTCTTTATTTATTTATTTATTATTATCATTATTTTGTAATATATGAGTTGGAATCACAAAGTTGGTAGAAGTTTCTTACATTGAATTAGAAGTTTCTTATTATTTCATGGTTAAAAAAATATTCATTATATTGAATTAATGTGTTTCTTAAGAATGTGAATAATAACCAGCTTAGATCCAAATCTTAGGTTCTATTAAGAGTCAAGAGGGATCAAATCTCTCAAGGTGCAAACCTCTCCTTGAATAGCTCCTTGAGTGCAATACCTGAGCCACCTAATTCTAAGCTCTGAAGTTTCTAGTTTAAGTCTCATATTTACTTTTTACCTTATATTATTCTTTTTTGTTTATGGCCAACATAATATTTATTTATTTATTTTTTTTTTACAGAAATGAGTAGGTTTTATATTAATAAAACAGTGGCAAGGCCACCAAAGAGTTTACATCTCCAGAAATATAGTAAGCCATACAGTCTTTCAAACTTTAAATACAGATGCCTGTGACTAGCAAACCCAGGACTTTAAAGTTTTTAACAAAAAGATTAAACAGAGAAAAGTCAGAGACTAGACTAAAATTAACGGTGCTTGGCCCTTGCCCCAGAAGACGATTTGGTAGCCAATTGGCTCATGTCATGGCCTAAGTTCTCAGCATCCCGAAGCTTTTCCAAAGTGCCCTCCATGCTCTGCAGCCTGAGATCCAAATTTTCAAGAGCGACCGTGACCTTCTCTTCCAGAGCCCGCAGAGTTGCCATGAAATCCGAGCAGATACGACCAATATCCTGATCAATTCTTTCAAGGCATCGCCCCCCCTGTTCGTCAATCTGTTGCATAAAATTTCCTTGACATCTAACCCGGCGTCGCAAGACCCTTACTTCTGCTTCCAATTCCATCAAAGGGTTTGGGGAGGAGGATGCAGAGTCATCAGAATTCGCCATACCACCCAAAATACACAGGCTATAATTCAAAAAGATAATACACAGGGAGGGCGTTACACAGAAAACCGAAGATCTTCGCCACCCGGGAGAATGAACAACCACCTTCAGAAAGAACTGAGCCCTGCTTCCTGAAGCGGGTCGAAGAAGATTGCAGCTAATAGGCCAGATAACATTCATATGAAATAAAAGGAACATCATTACCCAGAAATTGGAGCATGCCGAAGGACGTTTCATTATATTTCGAGGAGTACCATTTACCGAACCTGTACTATTCATTAAATAACAGAGCACAATTCCAAAAGAGGAAACCTCTTGAGGATCATGGGTCTGGACGTCATCATAACAAGGCATGTTTCCAAGGAACCAATGAGCTTTGTCAGCAGAGAACCTCATTCTAGTTTGGACAAAGAGGGGAAGGTCCATACGCCTAAGTGAAATGCGATGATTACATAATAAAACCTTAAGTGAGCCCATCAGATTTTGTAAAATCTTGCTCCGTAAATTCGCCTGCTCCGTAGTACAGAGGGTGGTACGCTCCATCATCAGCAAAAGCAAAGACGACATCATCATAGAGAGAGCAAGGCGTGTGAATTGAAATGTTTTAATGAGCATGAATGAGGATGACGCTATATAGAAGATCATGCCGTGGTATGCCACGCCGCAATCGGAGGAGGCCACCATCGGGTAGCAGAAGCATATGACACTTGGTCTAGGGCCCATTCTCCATATTACCAACCAGACCAGCCTAGAGTCCAATCCCGAAGATTTATGGGATAGGAAACAGACTAAGCACATCATTGAGTTTAAAGACCCCCTTGCCCAGGGGTATAGCTTCATTTGCTACTTTGTCCGCTTGTCCATTATTCATTCTTAAGACATGGAAGAAATCTATAGATCGGATCGGAAAAAGGGAATGAGCAAAGAGATTCTTTGAAGAACTTGACGAAGGCGATTGGAGGAAGGAAACATCTGAGAGTTGATGAAATGAATAATCAACCTAGAGTCCCCCACAACCATAAGAACCTCAATACCATGGAGGAGAGCTTGATTTAAGCCTTGCCAAAGGGCCAATGCTTCCGCCATATTATTAGATTCAATTTCCAAATTCCAGGAATATGTGAAATTCAGATCTCCTGCGGGGCCAAAGAGTGTTAGGATATTTAGACACTTAGGAGTTAGTTAAGATCAACTTGTGTAATATATCCGTTAGGGATAGTGTGTTTTTTTAGTATGCATTAGTATGCATTTGTAAATACTTAATCCGACGGCCACGATATGTTTCTGACATAGAGTGATCCGACGGCTCAACTTCTCTTAGATCAAACCTAACCTTGATCCGTGGCTTAACACCCGATTGGTCCATGATCTCTATTTAAAGAGCATGGAGGGTCATTGTTTAGTTGATCGATTATGAGAAGCTCATTTGTAACTTTCTTTCTTTGCATAATAAATTGTCTCGTAGAAGCTATTTGGCCGAGGCCGTGGAGTGTTTCTCTCAAGAGGGTTTAAACCACGTCAAAACATCGGTGTGTTGATCTGTGATCTGTTTGTGTGAAGTGGTTTCTCTTGGTGTTCGGTCCTTTGGTAGTACCCTGTGTACCCGAACATGGTATCAGAGCTTTTATGAAGTGCCTCTTCCGGTTATGATCTAGATCTTGAACTGCTGTTGTCGAAACTTGAAAGGGTTTCTAGTTCTGGTATTTCTGTGTATTTCTGGTTTGTGGGAGGTGTTCCATTGCGTCCGGAGCATCGTTTCCATTGGGAAATAGTTTTTGTTTGATCAAAAACGGTTCCCGGTTGCTCTAGAAACGCATATTTCATCAGATCTGAAGGTATAATGTTACAGTGATGCATTTTTTTTATTTTCTGTTTTAAAAGAAAAAAAATCTCATATTTTATCATTTTTATTGTTAGATTTTTTTTTTTGTTCGGATTGTTGCTTTCCCGTCTGCGTATTCTCTTTGCCGTGCACCTTGAGTGATCTCGGTAAATCAAAAACAGAAAGGGAAAGGGTTTTTCTCGGCTGTGTATGCTCTTTGCCGTGCACCTTGCGCGATCTCGGCAAATCAGAAACAGAGAGAAAACGTAAACTTTCCGGGAAAACTAACAAGATCTAACTCCACAAGTGTGGAAACATTTTTTTTGTTTCGATTTGTGGTTTGTTTTGCAGGAAAAAGGGCAAGCACGCAAACCGAACAAGAAGAGTAAAAAAAAAAGGCCCCTTCCTCATTCTCATATTTTACATACCTTTTAATCTAGCTCACTTGGTTCAAAGTTGCTTTATTTATTAATAGGTCTTGAGTTTAAGTCTTAGGAAGTTATTTTTAAAAGAAAAAGTGCATGTAATTTCTATTTTCAAGTTACTTTATTGTAAAAGTGCATCTCACTTAAATAATAAAAAAATAAAAATACAAGTGAGTCACTTAAGTTTTTTTATTTATTGTTGCACTATTTAAAAGTAATATCATTGTAAAAGTGAAATCACTTATTTTACAAAAGTGGTTCACTTAAAGCAACTTTCCTGTAAAGTGATTGTCAAAAGGTTCATCTTGGGAAGAGGGGGGTTCTTTTTTTTGCTGGACATTCTCTAGCTGCCACGTCACTATTGGGGACATCTTCAACAATTTCTTTGTTCAAGCATAACTTCATCATACAGAGTCAGTTTTCAGTGCCGTTTTTTTTTAAACCGCCTATTTTTTCGAGCTCTTCACATCCAGACTATTGGTTTCTGCTTTTACAGCCACTAATTTACAAATATGGCCGCCCCTTGTGATATTCTACTTAACAGTTCCAACTATTTCTCATGGAAATCTCGTATGGAGGATGTTCTACGAAGTAGGGGAATTTTTAGAATTACCTCAGGGAAATAAAAAGAACCCACTGATGATGATAAGAAAATAAAATGGGCAAATAGATGTGATGAAGCTCGTGGATTGATTGGGATGTCAATCTCTACTGATTTGCGATTCCACATATCTGGAATTGATGAACCTAATGCTGCTTGGGACAAGTTGGAATCTGTGTTTGGTAAACACAATGAAATTTGAGGTCACCAACTCAAAAATGAGTTGATTTCTTTAAATTCAAGTGACTTTTCATGCATTCAAGATTATTTATCTAAGTATAAAACTCTTAAACTCTTATGTGTAGAATGTAAGATTAAGAGGGAAGACAAACAATGCATTTATCATATTCTTTCCAAACTTGGACCTGCATAGTCTGTTTTTGTATCTACATTTTACTCCATGAAAGCATCCTTGAATGCAGCTAGCTATCAAGAGCCTAGTCTTGAATCATTTTGTGATTCATTGATTAGAGAACAAGATAAACTTATTCATCTTGGAATAATCAACAATGCAGATTCATCTGAGAAATCCTTATTGTCCCAACAGAAAGAAAAGTCCAAGCCTCCCAAGAAACAAAATTTTCGCAATAATAAGTCGAACAAGGGTCCAAAACCCTCTCAGTCAACTCCTTCTTTAAAAAATGACAAAGGATCCAAGCCAAAAGGAAAGAAGACTGAGCATCATTGCAACTATTGCGGGAAAGATAATCATGATGAATCTAAGTGTTTGAAGAAGATGGCAGCCTTGGAAGCAGCAATGAAGAAGCACCACATCAGCCTAGATTCGCCTTCATAATCTGCCTCTCATGGACATGCACTTTGTGCTTCTGGTTATTCTTATAATGCATCTTCTTCTTCTACTTCAAATGAATGCCTCATTGATTCTGGAGCATCTTATCATATATGGCTAAGGATCAAGCCATCTTTTCTACTATGCATGAATGTAACACCAAACAAATATTTGCTGGTGATGATAGATCTCTAAGTGTTGTAGGAGCTGGAACAGTTCCAGTAGATAATGGTCATTTTAGTGATGTACTATGTGTTCTAAGAATTTCCTACAATTTGTTATCAGTCTATCAGATCACTCATTCTGGTGAAGGTAAAACTGTGACCTTTACACCTCACCAAGTTGTAATTAAGGATTTTAAAGATCCTCAACAGGTCCTAGCTACCGGAATTGTTGATGATATTACCAGGTTGTACAAGTTTAACAACTTTGGGTCATCGCCTTTCCCTTCAGTTTTTGTTGCTCATAGTGATAACTTGAGCAAACTTTGGCATGAGCGATTTGGTCACTTAAATTATCGCTCATTGCAACAACTATGTAAAGAAAATATAGTGACAGGTCTTCCGATGGTATCTTGCAGAGATGGTGTTTGTTCCGGTTGTGTACTCGAAAAACATCATCAGGACAGTTTTGACAAACGTGCCTCTTGGCACGCCTCGGTTCCTTTGGAGCTTGTGCATAGTGACTTGTGTGGTCCTCTTCCATCTGCTTCCTTTTCTGGTTTCAAATATTTCTTAACTTTCATTAATGATTACACCAGACGCACTTGGGTTTATTTCCTAAAACTTAAGAGCGAAGTATTTAACATGTTCTTGGCCTACAAGGCCCTTGTTGAAAAACAATCTCGTCATCAAATTATTAAGTTAAGATCTGACGATGGAGGAGAATATGTTAACAAACAATTCACTACTGTCTACACTGAACAAGGCATCCAACAACATCACATTGTTCCATATACACCACAACAAAATGGTGTAGCTGAGCGGAAGAACCGCACTTTAAAAGAAAATGCTAATTGTATGATCCAATCTAAGGGACTAAGTCTTCAATTTTGGGCTGAAGCCATAAATTGTGCAAATTACATAGTTAATCGCACCCCCACAAAAACATTACAAGGTATAACACCGGAAGAAGCATGGAGTAAAACTAAACCTGATGTAAGTCACTTTCGTGTGTTTGGTAGTGAAGCATGGGCTCACATTCCGGATGAAAAACGGAAAGCATTGCAGCCTAAAAGTGAAAAGTGCATATTTGTTGGATATTCTGAAGATGTAAAAGGTTATAGACTTGTTCAACCACATTCTCATGATATAATCATTAGAAGAGATGTTAAATTTGATGAAAATCTCTTGGCCTGCGAGCCTAACTCGGCGATTGTGCCATCTGTGGCCTGCGAGCCTGATTCGACGTTTGTGCCTTCTTCTTCTTCTTCCAACTTCCTTGATAGGTTTCCAACTCCAGTTTCTGATACTGACAGTGAGGATGAAAATCCACCTCCGCCTGCTCATGTTCCTCCAGTTGCACCAACACAAGTGCTTTCTCGATGGGTCCGTTCAACATGTGAAGCAGCTGGTGATCTTGCGAGTGATCCTAGAGATCAAAGTCGAACACATTCTCGGTTTCAGCGAGCCTCTTCTCTTTTGGCTCAAGTTTCCGAGAATCATGATCCAGAAACTTTTGCAGAAGCTTCAGGGAATCCAGATTAGGATGCAACCATGGATGAAGAATATCGTTCCTTAATGGCGAACGATACTTGGGATCTTGTACCTCTTTCAAAAGGAAGAAAACTTGTCAGATGTAAATGGGTCTACAGAACTAAGTATGCATTAGATGGAAGTGTTGAAAGACTTAAGGAAAGGTTAGTTGCCAAAGGTTTTTCCCAAGTTGAAGGGATTGACTACAATGAAACCTTTGCTCCCGTCGCAAAAATGAACTCCATCCGCCTTGTTCTTTCCCTTGCAGCCTTACACAACTGGGAAGTCCATCAAATGGATGTCAAGTCTGCCTTCTTACATGGTGATTTACAGGAGGAAATTTACATGGAACAACCTCTTGGCTATGTTCAGAATAACTCTAGCCTTGTCTGCCGCCTTAAGAAATCCTTATATGGCCTTAAGCAAGCTCCTAGAGCTTGGTATGCCAAAATGGATAACTTTCTCCTTGACACTGGTTTTTCTAGATGTCATTCTGACCCCAATGTCTATACCAAGAAAGTAGGAAACCATCTCATCATACTTGTTCTATATGTTGATGACCTTATTCTTACTGGTAGTGACCCTAAGCTTATAACCCATGTGAAATTCAGTCTTAAACAAAATTTTGAAATGTCAGACTTAGGACATTTGCATTATTTTCTTGGTCTCCAAGTCCTACAAACCAAAGAAAGAATCTTTCTTTCTCAGTCTAAGTATGCTTGTGACCTTCTTCGTCGCTTTCACATGGAAGATTGTACACCAGCCCCTTCTCCCTTCCAGTCTGGAGTCAAACTTTATGCCACTTGTACTTCACCTGAAGTCGATGCCACCTTGTATCGTCAGCTTGTTGGTAGTCTCTTATACTTGACTCATTCCTATCCCGACCTTTCCTTTGCCGTTGGTCGAGTTGCCCGTTATATGCAGATACCTCATGAAAATCATTGAAAAGCAGCTAAAAGAATACTTCGATATATTCGAGGTACAGTTCAGTTTGGGATTCATTACAGTACAGGGGGGAAACCTTTGTTGGTTGGTTTCACTGATTCAGATTGGGTCGGCAATCCTAATGATCGAAAGTCTACTGCAGGTTATGTTTTCAGTCTGGGATCTGGACCTATTACTTGGGCTTGTAAGAAACAACAGGCTCTTGCTCTTTCTTCAGCAGAGGCAGAATATCGAGCAACAGTTAATGCCAGTCAGGAAGCTTTATGGCTTCGACAGATCCTTTCAGAGTTTGGATTCGAACAGCAGCAGCCTACTCCACTTTGGTGCGACAATCAAAGTGCCATCAAGCTTGCCAAAGATCCAGTTCTACATCAACGCAACAAACACATTGAGCTACATATGCACTTCATGAGAAATCTTGTTCATGATCGTGTTCTTGAAGTGCTCTTTTTCCCTACAGATGACCAAGTTGCAGACATCTTCACCAAGTCTCTTACAGAAGCGAAGTTTTCTAAACTTCGATCTATGTTAGGAGTTCAGGAACTTGTCATTAAGGGGGGATAGGCTCTAATGCCTCCTTCCTTCTCCTAATAGTGTCACTTTTGTAAATCCTTCAATCCTATCCCAAGTTGTTCTTAAGGGGGGATGTTAGGATATTTAGACACTTAGGAGTTAGTTAAGATCAACTTGTGTAATATATCCGTTAGGGATAGTGTGTTTCTTTAGTATGCATTAGTATGCATTTGTAAATACTTAATCCGACGGTCACAATATGTTTCCGACATAGAGTGATCTGACAGCTCAACTTCTCTTAGATCAAACCTAACCTTGATCCGTGGCTTAACACCCGATTGGTCCATGATCTCTATTTAAAGAGCATGGAGGGACATTGTTTAGTTGATCGATTATGAGAAGCTCATTTGTAACTTTATTTCTTTGCATAATAAATTGTCCCGTAGAAGCTATTTGGCTGGGGCCGTGGAGTGTTTCCCTCAAGAGGGTTTAAACCACGTCAAAACATCGGTGTGTTGATATGTGATCTGTTTGTGTGAAGTGGTTTCTCTTGGTGTTCGGTCCTTTGGTAGTACCCTGTGTACCCGAACAAAGAGCACCCCTCCCCCTCCTGCCTCCCCTGGCCAACATAATATTTATTACTTTTAATTTGTATTATTATTTTTTGTTTACTTTGTATTATTTTGTTACTCGACAAACAGTCTAAAGTCTCATATTTACTTTTTACTTTGTATTAAAAGTAAAAAGTAAAGTCTCTAGTTTAAGTCTTATATTTAATTTTTACTTTGTATTATTATTTTTTGTTTATGGCCGATATAATATTTACCACCTATTCATAAGCTCTAAAGTCTCTAGTTTAAGTCTCATATTTACTTTTTACTTTGTATTATTCTTTTTTGTTTATGGCCGACATAATATTTATTACTTTTTACTTTGCATTATTATTTTTTTGCTTACTTTGTATTATTTTGTTACTCGACAAACTCGACAAACACTCGACTCACAAGATCTCCCCCATATTGGGCTGTAGAGCGCCTCTCGGCGCAATAAATAATTTTTTAAGAAGATAGGTGAAGAGAAACGTGTGTTTCTTATAATCATTAGTAAAGTTGGGGCATTGGGGATGTCCATCTTCATGAAGATAGGTGAAGGGTAACTATATTGATAGACCCGTCCTCGATATATATTTTTACAAATTATAAGATAAATATTAATGTTTTAAATAGGTGTATTTTTTTATTAATTATTTTATAATATTGTAAGGTGCAAGCTAGGGTACATAAGTAATTGATTGAAGAAGACATAAAAGATAGGTGTGAAAGCACATCTAATTCTCATTAACAATTGTACATATATACAATGAGAATTGTCCCTTGGGTTTCATATTCCCAAGTGGACTCTTGGACTCCCGGGCGACTCTTGGTCTACCCTCAGAGTTATTGATATTATTTGCACGTGAATGTGCACACCAATCCTAACACCAAGGATTAGTCTCCAACAAATCCACCCTTAATCCGAAGGGTGTATACCAGCATAGATCCATCTCAAACCCGGATCTATCAAGCACTGAGAGGGATCCAATTTCTGGAGGTGTAATTTTTTTTGTTTTATCTTAATTTTTTTACACATTAAGAAAAAAATTACCCCTCAAGAAATTGGATCCCTGTCTTTTAATTTTTTAATTATTTATTTTTTATTTTTGATAAGTTATGAGCGAACATGAAATTTTTAATTACTTTTGATTTTTTATAAGTTATGAGCCGACATGGAAACGTAACGTGACAAATGTGACAAACGTTACAACATCTCCCCCATACTGGGTTGTAAAATAACATAACAAACGTGACAAATGTGACAAACGTTACAACATCTCCCCCATACTGGGTTGTAACGTAATGTGACAAACGTGACAAATGTGACATGTGACATGTGACATCCGTTACAAGATCTCCCCCATACTAAAAACGTGACAAATGTGACATGTGACATGTGACATCCGTTACAGGATCTCCCCATACTATTATTTTTTTACATTTTATTACTTTGAAAATGTTACATGTGACATGTGACATCTGTTACAAGATCTCCCCCATACTGGGTTGTAAGCACCTCGTTTACACTTGGTGCAATGAGTCCTAGAAAAAAAAAAGAGATGAATAAGTTGAAGTGGACAGCTATCACTAGCTGAACATTTCCATCTCGAACATCCTTTACTAAGAAGGTTAGCTAGAAGCTTGCACATGTTTCTACTAAATATAAGAGCTCTCTGAAGGGATGGTTTTTAGGCTGACCATCAACCAAAATAAGCTAGCAGAAGGATAAAATATTCTACTATGTATGTGGTTCAATGCTGATCACAAACTCTTGAACTTGGCGACAACACTCCCTCAGAGGTTCTCTGGAATGGTTGGGATGGGCTAACACCAAACCAACTGAAGAGCTGAAAACAGGAAGTGAACAACTGCAACTTGCTGAACATTTCCATCTTAACTATTTGCCAAGTTAGCTAGAAGCTTGCACATGCTTATGCTAAATGAAGGTGCCATCGATACCAGTGGTTTTAGGATGACCACCAACTCTGGAGCTTAGTCGAACATAGCTCTTCATAGGCTCGCTTGTTCCAGCATGCTTGTACTCGCTCACTTGTTACTGACAGTCTTCATTCCTCCCTGTCAGGAACAATGTGAGGAGAGGAAAGTCTCATGGTGTCACAACTAGACACAAAACACATGCATACTCTATGTCAAGTATATCTATTTTGTCTTCAGAATACATGCATATGAGAATCAGGTGGCATCTTTGACTCTGGTGGTTGTCCAAACTCACTGTGGATCAGGCTCTCTTGATATGACTTACTTGAGGAAGGTTGTAACTGTTTGTTGTCAAAAGGACGAGGCTTCGAAACTTGAAGCTTGACATCATGTTCCCCCCTATCAGGTACAAAGTAACAAGCAGTACAATAATCTGCTGCAAGTTTCACTCTTGCGGGTTTCTTCAGCTTCACACACCGATATGAAGAATGGTTGCACTTCCCACAATGGTGACAAGGATGAAGATCAAAACACTAATCTTTCACATGACCAACTCTGTCACATTGTTAGCATCTGGAACTCTTAATAAGTTGTACATCTGACATGATTTCACTATTTTCTGGCAGCTGATAGGAATCATCTTCAAAAAAGGGGTTATTATGAATAAGCACTAGTTCAAAATGTTGATTCCTGTGATGTGCATCTTCCTCAATGACTTTCAAATTCTGCAATTGATTTATGACAGTTTGTAGTGTGTCTTTGTTGATTGTGATTGATTCATCTGCAGCTGAATGTACTAGAGTATTCAACAACTCTAATGTTTCTTTTGTATTAGACATAGTGAAGACAACTTGAGGCCTCCTTGTGCAGGTAGGACCAAATACAAGGACTCAATCAGACAGAGGGCTTCTTGCAAATCCTCCATTTACAAGCAATTTTTCAACAGATTCAAACTTAAAAGAGAAGGGATGTCGATCTCAGCTGAAAATGCACCCAACATACAACACCAAGATCACAGGATCACCATCAACAACCTTGTAGTAAAGGTTGGAATCTGCGTCACTCTTGGTGAAGCTCAAGCTCATCAAGTATCCGTTAATCCCGATATACCATGCCCTAGGTGCCTACTTGAGTGTGTACAAGACCTTCTTCAATTTGCAAATGGGACTCCTTCCCATGTGTCACAAATC
Organism: Larix kaempferi; assembly: GCA_027924585.1. Classification (NCBI taxonomy): domain Eukaryota; kingdom Viridiplantae; phylum Streptophyta; class Pinopsida; order Pinales; family Pinaceae; genus Larix; species Larix kaempferi. Next base: position 362,635 of record BSBM01000187.1, read on the forward strand.
CCTGAGGTTGCTTTATGTACACCTCTTCCTCAATCAAACCATTGAGGAATGTTGTCTTTACATCCAACTGATGTAATTTCCATCCCATCACTGAACCAAATGCAATAATAGTCCTGATGGAAGTGTACCTGGAAATTGGAGCAAAAGCATCCTCATAGTCCACTCCCTCTTTTTGGGAGAATCCGCTCACCGCAAACCTCACTTTGTGCATCTTGATGCCTCCATATGTTGCATGCTTGATCTTATAGATCTACTTGGAAGTCACCAATGACTTACCCTCAAGTCTTTGAATAATCTCCCACATATCATTCTTCATGATGATTGATATTCCTCCATCATGGCATCCTTCCAAACCTATTGGTATTCTGCCTCCTCATAACTAGAAGGCTTAGAACCAGTGATGTGATTCATCAATTCCATGTAACTCAAGAAACTCTGAGGCCTTTTGCTATCCCTAAAAGTACCCCTGGGAGTTGTATGCCTCTCTACATCCTAGAAAGTGTCATGAAGCCACGTTGGCCTCTTCCTGGTTACAACAACATCTCTAGGTATATCTATTGGCTTTGTTGGATCTACTAACTCCTCTTGACAGTCTAAAGGTTGAATAACTCAACTAGATGGTTTTGTACTCTCATCTCTTGGAGCCTCCTCCTCATCATCATCATCAATATCCATGTGAGAATATTTGGATCTTTTGAAGGCTATCTCTTCATCAAAAGTAACATCCTGACTAACCTCAATATGATGTTGTCCTGAAATGTATATCCTGTAAGTCTTCGATGTCTCACTATATCCCACAAAATTACCCTTCTTTCCAGAAGGTTCTAACTTCATCCTCTTCTCCTTTGGCACATGGATGCATATTGGACAACCAAATATCCTCAAATGAATGACATCTGGCTTCACTCCTATGAATGCCTCCTCTGGAGTCTTGTCCCCCAATATTCAGTGAGGAATTTTGTTATAAACATACACTGCTATTCTAGATGCCTTTGCCCATAATAACATGGGTAAGTTCTGATCATGAATCATCGCCTTCACAACCTCCCCAATGGATATGTTCTTCCTTTCTGCAACCCCATTTTTTTGAAGGTTGTGAGGAACGATCAACTCCCTATTGATTCCTACTTCCTTGCAGGAATCATTGAAGTCCTTGGAGGTAAAATCTCCTCCATTAGTTGACCTCAAAATCTTGATCTTCTTTTCTATTAGGTTCTCTACCTAAGCCTTGAACTCCTGGAACATGTTGAAGAACTCATCCTTGGTCTTCATGAAATAGAACCATGTCTTCCGAGAGAATCATCAATGAACGTCACATAATACCATAAGCCACCCAAATATGATACTGGCATTGGTCCACATACATCTAAATGTAGAAGATCCAATATCCCCTTGAATCTACTATCATTGCTCAGAAAAGAGCCCTTGGCATTCTTACCAAGTGAAAAACTTCTACAAACACCCTCATGCTCTACCTGGAGATCTAGAAGACTTGTAACCATCTTCCTCAATGCTAGAAAATCCCTATAATGTAGGTGAGAAAATCTTTGATGCCATAGTTCACATAAATTGATATTATCATGTACTAATGCCCGGGCTAGACGTCCTATCAATATGTCACTACAACAAATATTGGAATTAGCATCCCATTTAGCATCCCTTTTTAGTGTTAATTTTTTTTCATTGAGTGGTCAAAGTAGACACTAAATGGGACGCATCATGGACAAAATGTAAAGAGTCTAAAATAACGTCTTTTTTTGCTTCCTAGATCACATCATTTCTGATGTCTAAAATAGTGCCCATTTTTTTGCTTCCAGAATAGCGTCCAATTTTGCTTCCTAAATGTCGTCGAGGTTTGCTTCCTAAATAACATCCTATTTTTCTTCCTAGAGATCGTCCTCTTTTACTTCTTAAATGATGTCCCCATAGGCGCCCTATTTGCATCCTTAAAAGCGTCGTGTTAGCATTTATGTTTGCATCTCCATTCGCGCCATATTTGCATCCAAATTAGCATCCATATGTGCTACCACTTTAGCATCCCATTTTGCACCACATTTTACTTCCAATATGCACCAATTTTTGCTTCTAATTTTACACCAATTTTTGCTTCCTTTTTTGCATCGTGTTTTTCTACCAAGATGGAGCCAAAATTTTCTTCTATTGTTGCACCATATTTTGGTTCCTATGTAGTGCCATTTTTGCATCCAAAGTAACATCTTATTTTGCTACCATATCAACGCCATGTTTGGCTTCCTCATTAGCGTCAAGTGTTGGGCCTCTTTTTAACGCCTAGTTTTGCATTTCTATTGATGTCAACATTAGCACCATGTTTTGCTACCACTTTAGCACCCAATTTATTGTCCATTTTTACTCCCACACTAGCGCGACATTTTTCTTCCCATTTATCTCCTTGAATTTCTTCTTGATTTTCTTCCTCATGAACGCCGCATTTAGCTTCCCATTAAGCATCTAATTTTGTTTCTTTGTTGGCCACTAGTTTAGCTTTTGGTTTGGCTTCTACTTTGGCATCTGAAATAGCATCAGAATTGACTTCCAACTTAGCACTAGGTATTGCATCCAATGTTGCTTCTAGATCTGTGACATAGCCATTTTAGCTCCTAGTTTTGCTTCCTATTTTGATTCCTTATTAGCACCACATTAGACTTGCTATTTAACACCTACAACTATATCCAATTGTGTGCTGATATATTTATTATATCAAATTATTATAATTATTTCATTAATTTCAATAGTTCTCATATATCATTTACTTCAAAGTTCTAAAATAACATAATGAAACATTGAAATTAATTGTAGATACCATTATTGAAATTAATTGCATAGCACTTGAAGAAAATTTAACACAAACAAACAACATTTATCCAAAGTAGTAACATCATCATATATATTAATTTTCCATGAAAAGATCAACGACAACTTCCAATATAGATACATTTACAATATAATAACGATAACATCACCATTATATTTCATCAAAAGAAGTGAATTTATAAAACATCATCACATCAATAACCTATCATACAGATCATCATATTAAGGTTAAAAGAACAAGTGAACTATATATAGTGAAAGTACCAATATCACAAGAAATATTTGTTTTAATATCCATATCTAGAAATTTAAAAATGATCAAGGGTAATCAAAGTTTATATGTCAACATAAATCCACCAAACAAATAAAAATGACCCAGAATTTAATAAGAACTTGGATCATCACAAAAATAAGAATACGAGTCTAGTAGCATTGAGAAAGCAATAAACATCCACAATCTCAATAGTAGCATCAATGGCTACCATCATCATCATCATCACCACCACCATTATCATCATCATTCTCATCCTCATCTATCCCAACATCATATTCATCATCATTTTCATTTGATCCATTTGCATCATTATCAGCAATATCTTTCTCTGGTACATTGATGGCAACATAATCTAGATCATCTAAGGAGTCATCTTCACCATTTTTCTGCAAACAACCATAAATGATCAATTTAAAACATTAATATTAATTTCATTACATAATGCATATTTTGTGTTATATTGCAGATATTAGTCCTAACCGAACTACAAGATTGTTTTGTCCCTAAAGTGAGGGAATTTAATGTGTTAGATTAGAGGTTACTTTTAAGGCTCCACTTGGAGTCATGAACCAAGTAATGTTTGATTTAGGGTATAACAAGTGTGTGCACAAGGGGTGTGTACAATAAGTAAATGAAATTACAAAGAAATGTAAATGCTTGTAAAGAAATGTAGTGTAGAGAAAGACATATAAATTTTCAATACTAGAAACTAATATTCTTTTCTTGAATTAAAATTTGTAGTTTCTCTATAAAGTAAAGGAATACTACCAACAAACAAATGGAAATCTAAAGTACTCATGCAAAATAGATAGCTAACTAATAATGTATTTGCAAAGAAGAGAGAAAAAGAGACTCTCAACCAACAATGCAAATTGTTTTAAACAAATCCAATAAATCTAATAAATCTTGTTGAAACAAAAAATGAAAGCTGAAAAATAATTCCAAAATAGAACCATGAAAAGAGTATAGATACTTGAACTTGAATGAATAAAATTCAATTATCAACTAATAAACATTTTCTTGAGAAGTATTTTCCCAAGAACTCTCAATAATCTTATGATAAATAATATAGCGCAACATCCTATCTCAACACCTTTATAGGGAAATTCACCAATGTGAAGATTACAAGGTCATCATCATCCAACTTTTTCAAATGTCTAAAAGCCATGTAGTGATGTAATAATCTGGAAAAAGAGTACTTTAGAATCTTCTAAGCAATAATATGCTTAAGAATCCTACCACAAACATTTATGGTACATACAGGGAAGAGTTGCGAAATACTAAATACTTTGTTGTTATGATCGTTGACCTCGAGTTGAAATAATGAAAGTTGACTTAATAGAAACAATATCATATAGTCATAATAATGGCGGGTAGGAGGTGCTTTACAAATCATTATATATATACTAAGATCATTGCTCCTTGTCTTCAAGGTAAGATGGTCTTTATAGTAAGACTATTCCTAGTAGGAATGGTCTCTCTAAGAACATTGCTAGTTATTTTCAAGGTGGAACTGTCTTCAATAAAGGTTACGAGCTTTCGGTTTAGAAATGGTCTCTCTAAAAAAATTGCTAGTTATTCTCAAGGTGGGATGGTATTCAATAAATATTATGAGCTTAGGGTAGTCTTCAAGTGCTATGTGAATTGCTAATTATATTTAAGGTGGGATGGTCTTCAACAAAGGTTACAAGCTTCAAGGTAGTCTTCAAGGACTATATGAAGGAAGGTGTGATAAACAAATTAGGATGCAATGCGTCGAAGTTCAAGTCTCTTGCTAAAAAAAATCTCGTCGATCCCTATTGAGTCCCTACAAATTTGTGACAATATGAATGGCAAACCCCAATACCAAGAACAAAAAAAAACATATGGCCTTAAATGGTATTTCATAGATTTTTGGTATGGTAGCAACAACCGATTCCTCACCCATACAATAATAATCACGGTGAGGATCGACAATTGTATATACCATCTTACCAAGTTGGTAAACTAGGTATATTTTCCTTCATTTAGGTAATTTTTGGCACCAAAGGGAACAAACAATGTCTTTGGTGGGGCCATGTGTTCCTTGGTATAGGGAGGGACCCTAAAACTGGTGGTAAGATTACCTTATTGCACCGAGAGGAGTGAGGTGCTTTATAGCCCAGTATGAGGGAGATGTTGTCACGTAAGGTAGAATTAGAATTATGTTATGAAAAATAAGAGGTAATAAAATTAAAATCAAATGAAAAGTAATTAAAAAATCCATGTTGGTTCATAAAAACAAAAAGACAAAAAAAAAACTAGTAATCTTAAACCCGGATCTATCAAGCACCAAGATGGATCAAATTTCTTGAGGTGTGATTTTTTTGGATGTGTAAAACATTTAAGTTAAAAAAAATTGACACCTCGAGAAATTGGATCCCTCTTGGTGATTGATAGATCTAGGTTTAAGATGGATCTATGTTGGTGTAACATTTAATAATCAATGTTAGTTTTTTTATGTTTTTTGCATTGATGTAACTTCTTGTGTCGAGAGAAGTGTTCTTATAATATATATTTCAGTTAAATGAGATGTGTAACATGTTACATGAACAATTTAAGTGTTCAAAATGAAACAAAAAAATAATAAATTAAATAAAAAACTAGCATAGTTTGATTTTAACGAGAGATGTATGTTACATGTTACATAAGTTCAAATGTTAAAAAGAAAACATAAAAAATAGTAAATTAAATAAATAAACTAACATAGGTTGATTTTGACCTTGCACTTTTTATGCAAAGAATTTTTATTGTTCTTCTCTAGATAAAGTTAAGTGAATAGGTTTGTATTTTTATTTTTTTTGTCCTTCTTGGAGCATAGATAAAAAAAATATAATATTAGATAATTTTATTAATGTCCAACTATTAACTACAAAAGAGGGTAAGTGGGACTCAAAAATACATCCAATTTTCAACTTATTGTCACATTGTCAACCACAAAAAAGAGAGTTAAGTGCATAGCTAAGAGAAGTGCAAAATGAATATAGAAGCAAAGTCATAAACAATCATCTGTCAACTATGTCAGTCTATAGTCTAGCAACAACTTGGAGCGATTATTGTGCCAATGAATTAGATTCAAATCTTGGCAGGAATGCTCCTCCATTGCATGGGATCTATTGGGAATGGATATTCATTATGTTGAATATTTTTGATGTAGTATTTAGGGAGATTCAGGGCCCATATTTTGGATTAGCTTAATGTTTTGTTCAAATGCATGGGGTGCCATCTTTGTGCTCATGTTCTAGTGGACTGTAATAGTCAATTTAAGAAATACGTATGGAGGAAGAAAAAATTGGTTGGGGGGATAGTTTAAGAGGCATATCCTAGGAACTAGAATATGTAGGTTGACATAGGGTCATTGTAGGCGGATGAACTAGTCAATAACAGGAGAGCCTTTGGTGGGTTGGGAATAGTTGGTAATGAGATGGTTGTAGGTAAAATCAATATTCCCTTGGGGTTGGAGACGGAGCAACGCGAGGAGCAACAAGACACTACTCGGTACCTTTTTGGGGGCTTGGACCCAACTCTTAATCAATTTGACAATCTGGAGTGCATGTGGAAACAGTGACCACCCTCGATCCTCATAGGTAGGTAAATGCAATGACATTATCCTTCATATTCCTTTATTGTTGGATTCAAACCCTAATCCACTTTCGACGGTCAAGCCAATTGATATTCATATCTCCTCACCTTCAAATGAGGGTGTTGCAAGAGAAAAGGAGAAGAGTTCCAACCCATTTGTGGTTAGTGACCATAATGACTATGTATATTGTGCAATGTAGGCTTATGGCATAATGTGACCATAAGGCCCCTAACCACTAAAACCACTAAAATCAATATATCATGGTCATGTTGAGGTTTAGTATACCATGGATGGTTCTTCAAACATAAGCCATGGTCCATGGCCAAAATTATGGGTCTTAGATCATAAAATTAGTTTGTGAGGTTGATCAAGGGCCATGCATAAGGCCCAATTCCACAATTAATCCTTGCATACAAAATATTTATCATGTAAGTTAGTTTCCTTGTAGGCAAGTGGAAGTTGTTCGGAGGCTGGTGTGGGCACATTGAGGGTTTCATATCCACCTTTAGGGTATTTTTTAATGGACAAGTATCTTGGAGCAAACCTTTGGAGGCTAGTAGGTGGAAATCTTGGTTTCTTAGAGGACTTAGCATGGTGAAAACCCCAAGTAGAGACCAAAAAAACCTTATAACAATTCGAAATAGTGTCCATGTATCACATGTAAGATAAGAATTCATTATGCATACATTTTGTGTTGGTCTAGTGCATTGTGAATGGCACATGAGCCCTAGAGGAAACTGGTTTGGAATTATATCTTAAGTTTAAACCTTGGATCATGTCATTGGCCACAAGAACCATTATCAGTGTAGAAAAACTAAAAATAGACACCATAACCCTATTATAGTCTAGATATTCCCTCTACAAGTACTATGTAATGACTTGAACCCTTATGCATGGCCTATGAACCATAGAGGAAAATATTATGACCCAAGACTCTATTTTTTTACCTTGGACCATGGTATGCACTATGAGAACTTTGCATGGTGTGATACGCCTTGAAATGGACAACATATCCCACTTACATGCCAAATATTCCCTTTCAAGGGCCTTATGTTATGGCCTAAGGCCCCACACATGGCTAGAGAGCCATAAAGTCCATTTTCCTTTCTCAATATCCTGGATTTTAGCATTGAGCCATATATTTTCATTTCTTAGATGCTTATGATCAAAACAAGAAAGTAGCCATTGTTCCAATTGAGATATTCAATTAACGAAAAAAAATCCCACCATATTACAAAATTTATCCTTTGACTAAACCACCATGAGAGGGGGTTAGTATCTATTTTTCCAAAGTTGCATAAGATTTGTCCCCTAACCCAACAATTGATGCAAGTACCAGTGTACAATTGTCACAAGCACACGCATGTTTATTCTAAGGGTTTTTCTATAAATTAAGGGTACCAAAGAGTGAATTTCCCCATTGATTGCTTCACATCGTTTATCCCTATTGGATCCCTACATATTTGTGACAATATGAAGGGAAAACCTTGATGTGAAGAATAAAAAGGAACATATATCCTTAAATGGTATTTCATAGATTTTTGGAATAGGAGAAATAACTAATTCTTCACCCACATAATAAGATTCATGGTGAGGATCAATTATATATACCATCTTACCAAGTTGGTAAACTAAGTATTTTTTTTCATTTAGTTCATTTTTGGCATCAAATGGAACAATCAATGTCTTTAATGGGGTCACGTGTTCCTTGCTATGGGGAGGGACCCCAAAAATGGTGGTAACATTCCCTTATGTAACATTTAGTAATAAATGTTAGGTTTTGATGTTTTTTGCATTGATGTGACTTCTTGTGTCAAGAGAGGTGTTTTTATAATATATAATCCTGTCAAATGAGATGTGTAACATGTTTTACATGAATTCAATTATTAAAAATGAAAGAAAAAATAAATTAATTAAATAACTAAAGTAGCATGGCTTGATATTAACTAGAGATGTATGTTACATAAATTCAAATGTTAAAAAGAAAACATAAAAATAATGAATTAAATAAATAAACTAGCATCCTAAGTTGTCCAATTTGTCATCCGACTTAGGATATTGAGGTGGATGAATGCATAAATGAGTAGAGAGATTCGTCGGTTCAACTGCTCCATGTTTAAATTGAGATCTTCCACCTACTTGCAAGTTTTAAAAACCAAATTAAGGAGGGCCTTCAACAAATTATTGATGCTAGAGGGACCCTCAAAGTCCATGACATGATTCTGACTGCAACTGAGGTTGGATGTCTCACCAGAGATTTTGCTTGCAATCATTTTGTCCAAGTTGCGAATGTTGTGGATCGGGTTTTCCCCAAACCCCAAAGAAATTATGTTCCCATTGAACCACTTAACCTTGCATCTCCAAACCTATGGCTTTGACCAGCTGACTAACGAGACATAATTCTTCATCAAACTATCCTCATGTGTCCCTGGAGAATGGTGGGGAGACCAAGCAATCATCATGCATTCTCTCAAATTGGAAACAAAGCCACCAAATCTACAAGGATGGCCTATGCCTCTCAAGTGGGCCATGAGAAACATGAAAACAAGCCCAAACAAAAATCCAGGAGGGACATAGCTTGAGCAAGAGAGCCCAGCGATATTCACATGTATAAGAAATAGGGGCACCTTCCCATTGTTAAAACATTTCTCATCGACCCGAAGCGAGGTCCTGGTACACTACTAGAAGGATCGAGTATAAATTGCCCTAGATGAGCCCTGCCACTCCATTAAATTCGCCATCTCTTGTGAATGTGATATCCTGCAAATAAGGCCCCACGTTAAGTGTCGTTTATTGAAATCACCATCACCAATATCCATCTGGTGTTGCATTTATGCTTTGCATGCACACCTGAATCTGTTAGCCTCTACATGGCTAAACCAATCGAGGCCAACATTACTCTTCATTAATTGAGTATCACCCCATCCGAGGGACTTATTTTCCATTTAATTTCACTTTCGAGAATCATTTAATTTGATTTTGGAAAACCCATGGTTGTGCATTGATTAATGAAATGGCCTATTAGAGGTATATAAAAGGAAATATTTATGCAGATTGACTAAATGTAAGGAAATCTTGCTCATGACTTGATGACACTTAAGTGACTTATGCTTGTTGAAGCTTGACATAGTAACATACTAGAATGGAAAAATGTCTAAATAAATTCTAGATGGGAAAGAGATTCAATAAATAATGAAGATTTGTGCTTACATTATAAAATTGTGTGTTTTTTAGTGGTTGAGATATAATTAAAATAAGCAATGTATGAAAGTAGGATGATAGTCAATCAGGATCCAGAAGTGTTACGACATGCAACATCATCGTGGACATAGACATTGTCGTCCTTGTCATAGTCAACATCACATGGTACATCAACGTCATCATCATCATCATCATTGTCATCGTCATATTATATAATCATGATAGTCATTCATGTCATCAACATTGTGATGGAATAAGGCATACTACTACCATACAAGAATTTTGTAAAGAAGGCTTCCCCTTGCCTAACTATATCGATGGGTATTTATAATTAATAATTGTCATGAACCTCATTGTCATCGTCGTCGTCATCATTGTCATCATGGTCATCATCGTAGAAATCATTAGTAATTGTCTTGATCAATGGGTCAACGTGATCATACAATACATAAACATCATCATTTCCATGTATCATCATGACAATAATTCATGTCATCATCATTGAAGTCATTATATATCATCATCATAGTCAATGTAGACATCAATGCTATATTGATCATTTCCAATATGCAACAACATCATCATCATCATGTCGTTAGAGTCACTCAAATGTCATAGGGACACTCAAATGCAATTAGGGTAATTTAGGATTAATTATGGTCTCTTAGTTTCCAAAAAGGGCCACTTAGGTTCCATTAGGGTCACTCAGGGTCAAATAATGAAATAACATGCATCATCCTCATCATCATCATTATCATCGGCATTGTCATCATCATCATCATCATTCTTATCATCATAGACATCAAAATCAATGTCTAACATGACCCTTCCAAATCTAACCCTCAACTGCAATAACCAATAGCATCTATCCCATCAATTAAGTAACTCATATGTCAAACTAGGCTCAATTCTAGGAGGAAAACTTTGTGCTATTTTGGGAGCAAATTTAGGCGCAAAAACATGGTGGTACTTTGGGAGAAAAACTAGATACTATACTAGATGTTATGGTAGACATAAAACTTGGTGCTAAACCTACCAACAATTAGGAAGCTAAATTAGGCGCTAAACATGGTGTTAATCCTGGCTTGAATCTTGGTGCAAATTAGGGAGCCAAACTAGGTGCAATTATTGGTTTAAATACTAGCACAAAAGAGGAAACTAAACTTGGCGCTAAACTTGGCACTATGGAGGATGCTATTTCTATCACTAAAGGAAGCAAAACTAGGCACTATTGAGGGCGTTATGCCTGGCGTTATTCATGGCACTAAAGTGGATGCTAAACTAGACGTTAAAGTGGATGCAATTATTGTCCAGTTTAGCGCCTGATTTCAGAAAAGGATGTAAACAATGCCAGGAAAAGCGCCATCTCATTAAATAGTGCCAAATTTACCTAGAAAAGGAAGAAAAATACACTAAAAGTGTTAGTGGACGCCAAAAAGGGAGCTAAAAAAGATGCTAATCACAGGTTGTTTTTGTAGTGTGTATAGTCCTCCCTCTCGAACACCAATCATTCATGCTAAGTCTATGCTTCATCCCTTAGGCCATAAAAGAAACTAACCATCCACAAATGAAAATCTATAACCTATATCCTCTAATGCTGAGATAGAGAGTAGGTTCTTCTTCAATCTTGGTACAAGTAATACCTATTTCATGTGTAGAGAATATCCAAAATCTAGCTGAATCGATGATGCCCCATCTCCTTTTACTGCATACTTGGTATTGTATCCAAGTTCCACTTGTAATGTTGAGTCATTTTCTATCAATTTTCTAAGGGAATCTTTGTAACATGTCATGTGCCTAGAAGCACCACTGTCTACCAACTAGGTATCACTACTTTATGTAACAGTTCCTATAATAGTGGAGACATGAAAATAATCCTTTTGTATCTTATTTGCAATATCATCTAGTTTTGTCTTCTTGTATGGTGGATGCTCATCAACAATGGATGTTGATGCATGTTTCTTTTCCTTTCTTTTCTTCCGAGGACACTTAAAAGCACAATGACCAAATTTCTGACAACTGAAGCACTTAAAATTTGAAAGATTCTTCTTTCATTTATGGATTGATGCTTGATTTTCTTCATTCTACAAATTGTTCTTGGTCAATATTCTGAAACTGGACACCATATTGAACAGAAATCTGATCCAAAAACCCTAGTCCCAATAAAAATTAGGTCAAAATTGAAATTTGACAAAACTGAAAAACTGGTTCCACGGAAAGATGCGCCCTGCCAAGGCGACCTCCATAACACTAGGATCAAGTGAAAAATTAGGATAGAAGGATCCAAACTTGGAAGCCCTAGTTTCTATACTTAGGGAAAAAAGTTTCTAAATGATGGTATTTCAAAACTGCTCTGATACCATGTTGAATTTTTATCTATTTCCAAATATTGACAATTATTTCCTAATGATTTCAAATATTAACTTCATCCCACAGTGTTCATTGAAAAAATTGCACACTGAAAATTTCAACTTAAATTGTAGTAGAAACAAGGATCATAGAAACATAGCCATACACAATAGACACAAACATTTTTACCTTGGGAAACCCACTAAGGGATAAAACCCAACAATTTTTGTTTAGAGGAAATCAGTTCAAAGTTACAAGTACATCACCATCATGAAGAGAAACCCTAGCATACATAAATTTCACCCTCCTTCATAAGGAACCCTAGCAAGGGTAGCGAACCTTTAGTGACAATAAGAAATCCCAAAAATTACTTCTTGTGCCTTTGCTATGCCTTCTTGGAAAGTGAACACCAGTGGAGAAGAGATGTTGTGTTGTGATGTTGTGAAAATGAAATGTTGGAGCACTTTTTTATATTCTTCAATTCACTTGATTTTTCCTCTTGGGTTCGACTTGTACTTTTGGTGATGCCGACTTGCCTTCTTGTCTTCAATATTCCATGGAACTTCTTCAATTATATATGGGACTTCTTCCATGGTATGACTTGTCTTCTTGGTTATTTCTTCTTCAATAGAAAATTTGTCCATGTTGATGATCATCTTCTCACATCCACACCTATTCACACATAGATCTCTAATGTTGATTTGACCAACACTAAGAAGTCCCATACACTTCTTAGAGCCTAAATCAAATTCAACATTAGATTAGACTTGTGTATTCCACAAGGGGATGAAATCCCCTATCAAATAAACAATTCAACTCACTCTAATATAGAATAGATCACTCCATCACAGAGTAGGAAATGTGATAGAACCACAGGGCCAATCTCTCCACACCATATGACTCAGAATAATGGGATATTGTATGCCATATGTCTCAGCCAATATTCCCACACCATATGACTCAGGATAATGGGATATTGTCTACCCTAGGCCAATCTCCCCACACCATATGACTCAAGATAATGGGAAATTGTCTGCCATGTTCTTGGGCCATTCTCAAATCACATGGCCATTTCCCTTGGTCAAATTACATGACCAATTTGGGAGAGAATGTCTTCTTGATGTTGCAACTTGGAGAAACATCAACACTCATTTCTCTACTATCACTCCTCATTTCGAGATAACTACTCGAGATCCTATGATAAACAATGTTATTGTCTAAATTTCACACATCTATGACATTATGCTTGTAGTTGAATTTCACTTTGGTCATGTGATTGTGAGAACTAGGGATCGTGCGAATTATCATGGGAAATCCCTTGATTCTCATATGACCCCACAAAAGCATGAACATAAATTCCATGGTGCATTAATGATCATCAATTTCCTTTTTGCACCAAAGAGGTTGAATTAGGATCACCTACTATGTACTTGAACATTAATGAGCCACATTCTTGTACTTTGGAGTCACAACATGGTTAAATATTTAACAATTGGAACCGGTTCTTTGAGGAGATCCATTTTGGCTATAAAAGGAATCCATGACCATGCATTTCATAATGTAAAATTAGAAGAATATTATGTTGTAGGAATTGGATTGGAATTCATCATCTCCATCTATTTTCCTATTATTTATTAGCCCTCATGCTTGATAGACTCCTTCCCTTAAGGAGTAAGAAATTTTCTTTATCATTCCCAAGTTTGCTTAGGAGCATTTTGGAGAGTTAAAGGACCCTCTCCAAAGGTATTTTTGGCTCCCACCTATCAACATCGCTCCTCAAAGTGATACTATTATATTTATTCCTTTTGTGGTGTTCCTTAGCCCTGAAGCTTAAAACAACACGGGATATACCATAGGTTAAGATGCAATAAACCAAAAATTATAGAGGAGAACCATAAACATTAAAAACACACAAAGAAAAATATGGAAATAAATGAGCTTCATATTATGAGAAGAAATTCAAGAAGCAATGTTGACAGGCCTCTTTAGGTAGGAAGGCCTTTTGCTCGAGCAAATATTGGTTACAATAATTCTCAACAAAAAAATTTCATAGCTTTGTTTCTCTTTAAATATAATTCATAGATTCAAATCCCTAACTACTTGACATGGTCAAATAAATGATAAGTGCCAACTTCCTGGTGGGTCTTAATTAATAGAGAGACCCTTTTTTACATTGATTGTTCACTACTAGCTACTAGACATTATTCCAAAGAGATGGTTGTATAAAATGAATGACTAAATACTAAAGTAATGAGGGGTAGGAACCTAACATGCCCTCCTCCTTCAAAAGAAATGTTGTATGCAACACTGAAGGTGGGGAAATTGCTATAGAATTTCGGTTGGTTACTAAGTAACATCTGTTGGCATCATATCTTTCCACCGGATCAAAAATTATTTGATGGTATGCTTACATAATTGTTGTTAACTTTATGCCAAGACTATTATTGGTTGGATCCAAATGGACCCTTCCTCATCTAGTTCTAGTAAGTTGGTTTGTAGTTTGCAATCATACCTCACCAATTTTTTGACATAATAGAAAGGTGAATCTTGGAGTGATCAAACAGAACAAGCTTGTAGGCCACCTAGATGCACAGAAAACTGTCTATGGGTGAACGTCTGATCTTGCTCAGATCAATATTGGAAAAATTACGATATATTGGTTTTCTCTTACTCAGGTTCCCTCTTCCATATTATGCGGGATAAGGAAAATATTATTTAGCGTTCTCTGGAAGGGTTCCCATGAATATCAGGGGTGCCACTTGGTCTCTTGGGATAGACTATCATCTCCAAAAAACAAAGGTGGATGGGGCATTCATAATATTTATTGGGTTTACACAGCTTTACATTTAAAAATACTTTGGAGAGATCTTACAAATGACGGTCTTTGGGGTAAGATTATTAGAGATAGATATTTGTACCCTCGCTTGGTGATTAACTGGATAAGAATGGAGAATAAGAAATCGAATCAGTGCTCAGTTTTTTGGTCAGGATTTGTGGAGGTATTTCCTGTACTAAATCGATGGCTAACTTGGTTTGTTGGAAATGGTTACCAAGTCCGGGTGGGATTGGACCCGATCGTAAGGACTTATCATTTAGGCATACTCTTTGTGCATGTCCTTCAAGCAATCCATCTGAATGGGGTGTTCTTTCTTAATCAGGCTAAGAGTTTCGTTTTACACCAACAAGTGAACACATACTGGCGAAATGTTGTTGATATAAACCTTACTGGGAAAGCGGCAAAGGAATGGGATATTTATATTGATGGAATTTCACATGCGGGTATTATCCTTTCGGAAGATCTAGATCATATTTATTGGGAATATGGATGTGGTGATGGAATGGTTACTACTGTTGGAGAAATGTAATTAAGATTTGATAGCATATATAGTCTGCGCCAGCTCTGTCAGTAAGTCTGTCAGTGTTTTTTTCAATCTGCAGTGTCAGACATTCAGTCAGTTTGCAGCCAATTCGACGCACGTCAAGTTAGTATTTATGTAACCATGTTAGTATTATGAATATCAAGAATTCTTAGGTAGCAATTTATTACAGTGTTAAATGTATCAGAGTAGCTTCAAGTTGAAGCGATCTTAATTCGGTAGTAGCTTCAAGTTGAAGCGATCTTAAGTATAGAAGAAGTTAATTGAAGATTAGTGAGAGATGTGTAAGAAGAGTGAAAGGAGGAGAAGCTCATATAGTGAAGTGTATGAAGAGCCCAAGCTCTGTAAGAAGTGAGAAATCAAAGTAAATCTCATCTCCATGTATTAAGGCAAGTTGCGCAGTTTACTATGGTAATATATATAAGTCTATAGCTTTATGTTTCATTCTCAAGAATGTTGAATATTGCATGTCGCACATCTTCTCCAGATTTACTTGCGTGAATGTTGTTTACATTTACTATGTGTAAAAGACATCAGGATTTCCAAATAGTTCACCGTGGTGAAAGTTCTATTTTAAAGGAGTAACCGCGCATAAGTTCCATTGTAAATGTTTTGGTTCTTATGTCCTAACAAGAAATATTTCAATATAAAGTTTGTTTAATAGATCCGTGAAGTTAAGTGTAACACGTAGTAAAAAAAGGATTTGTGAAGTAATTGAGAAGTCTACGAAGTCAAGTTCGCGAAGTTAAAGAACTGCGCATTTATGCGAAGTTCAACTGCGTAGTAAAAAGTTGAAATGCGCAGTTAATTTCTGTGTAGTTAATTTGTGAAGTAAAAGTTAGAAGATTACTTCACAAAGTATATGGTAGGAGAAGCAAAGTCCTAAAGCATAGAAAAAGAAAATATTCATCTACTGTGCAGTTAATCATTTTAACTACACGGTATGCCTTTCCCTTGATCTGGCATCGAAGCTTAGTTTACGAATTATATTTGAAAAAAGGGAAAAGCGATCAAGAATGGCTCCCACTTCTGGTAATGTGGTCTCTAACTATGAAATCTTTGTTCAAAGGTCAAGATGTATGGGAAATAATCCAGAATGGCTATGTAGAAGCAATAGATCTGACATCATACAACAATCTCATGCAAGTTGAGAAGGATGTCTTGAAGGAATAGAGAAAGAAAGATGGAAAGGCGTTGTTCCACATACAACATGCAACACATGGATCCATACTCCCAAGAGTAGCAACAATGTAGTCAGCTAAGGAAGGGTGGGACACACTGAAAACTTCCTATCAAGGCTTTAACAAGGTAAACATTTCCAAACTACAAATTCTTAGAAGATATTTGAATCTCTGTCAATGAAAGATACAGAGTCAGTAGAATCATTCTATACTCGTGTTATTGGTTTGGTTAATCAAATAAAGTCTCATGTAGAAAATCTAGGTGACCAAAGGGTTGTTGAAAAAGTTCTTAGAGTTATTCCAAAGAAATTTGAATCTTTAGTTCTGACCCTGGAGGAAAACAAATATCTATCCCAATTTACTATTGATGAATTGCAAGCCTCATTACTCAATCATGAACATAGAATCAACAGTTCAGATACATCACTGGAAGGTGCATTCCCATCACAGTCATCCATAAGTCGTGGAAGGGGCAGAGGAAGATCAAACTCTAGAGGCAAAGGACAAAGTTCTTTCAGAGGAGGTCATAGCAGCAGCCCTGCACATGTCACTGGTAGAGATCATAATCAAATTCCCAGTCAGGCAAGTGGACAAAGGTATGAAAAATAAAAAATTCAATGTCATTACTGTAAGAGGTTTGGACACTTTGCATATGAATGCAGGAAGAAGCAGTATGACCAAGGAAAGAACGGTCAATCTCAGTCAAGCAACAACGTCACTTCGAACAACTCACTGTTCTTAGCATGTGCATCTCCACTTGAATGCAATGTTTTCTAAGAAAGTCCAATTGACATGTGGTATTTAGACTCAGGTTGTCAGAGTTCACATGATAGGAAAGCATTGTGTGATCAAAGACATATATCCAAGCAATCAGTTAATTACCGAAGTGCAGATGACAAGCAGTTGCTTGTTTCCTTTGAGGATAAGACTAATCATAAAAGGAAAAACAACTCAAGTTGTTCATGGAAGTCAGAATGAAAATTCTAGAGCTGCATTTGAAGTAGAAATTCACTGCAACAAGGAAGAAAAAGACAGTGAAATGCAAGTTGTGTTTCAGACAAAAATAAAGGATAAATCCTGGTTATGGCACTTCAGATTTGGACATATGAATTGTGGTGGACTGAAGCTATTGCACATGAAGGACATGGTAAAAGAATTGCCATTGATTGAAAATCCAAAGAGGATTTGTGAAGGCTGTATCTTTGGAAAACAACACAGAGAGATTTTTCTAGTCGGAAAGTCATATAGAGCTCGTACACCACTTGAAATTGTGCACTCTGATATTTGTGGACCGATGCAAACACCGTCCATGGGAGGATGCACTTATCTTCTCACATTTATTGATGATTTCACAAGAAAAACCTGGGCATATTTTATAAAGCATAAATCTGATGCATTTGGTTGTTTTCAACAGTTCAAGGCACTTGTGGAGAAGCAGAGTGGTTACAACATCAAGATATTAAGAACAGATAGAGGTGGTGAGTATGTTTCAAATGATTTCTTAATTTTTTGCAAAAATCATGGCATACAGAAGAAATTCACTGACACTACAGCAGAATGGTATTGCAGAGAGGAAGAACATAACCATTATGGAGATGGCGCACAGTATGTTGGCATCCATGCATCTGTCAAATAATACTGGGTTGAAGGAGTGGAAACTGTTGTTTACATCATGAATCGATGTCCAACGAAGAGTGTGAAGAACAAAGTTCCACAAGAAGAATGGATAGGTATGAAACATAGTGTTTCGCATTTAAAAGTTTTTGGTTGTGTAGCATACTCACATGTTCCAGCTCAACTAAGAAGGAAATTAGATAATAAAGGACAGAAATGCATTTTTATTGGGTATTCTGAAGACACAAAATCATACAAGTTATATGACCCTATCATAAGAAAAGTTATTATCATTAGAGATGTTCAGTTTGTAGAGAATGAAGCATGGGATGGAACCGTAGAGAAGAATGTTAAAATCGTGTCACATATTGAACATGATGACATCGCAGAAGATGTGGTCGAGACTCTGCATGTGAATCAAAACTTCGCATCTCTGCCTACTCCCAGGACTGCGCAGCATGTTTCAGCACAAGGAACTCCGACACAAGTCGCAGTTTAAGCAATTCCGACAAGCACACCAAGTGCGCAGCAAACTCCATCAAGCAGTTCGACACCATCAACTCCGACAAAGACAAAAAGTCTACGTGAGATATATGTGACTGGTACACCTAATTCATTCTCAGTTTTTGCATTATTTTCTCAAGTTAATGATCCTCTAACATTTGAAGAAGTTGTTGAAGATAAAGTTTGGGCACAAGCCATGGATGAAGAAATAGAATGCATTAAGAAGAATCAAACATGGGAATTAGTAGATGTTCCTAAGGACAAGGATGTGATAAGCGTGAAATGGATTTATAAGACCAAGCAAGATGCTGATGGAAATGTGTAGAATCACAAGGCAAGATTGGTAGCAAGAGGATTCACACAGCAGCCTGGCATAGAATTCAATGAAACCTTTGCACCTGTAGCTCAAATGGACACTATCAGAACAGTTTTGGCCATCGCAACACATAAGACATGGCTTGTTTATCAAATGGATGTTAATTCTGCATTTTTAAATGGTTATTTGGAGGAGGAAGTATATGTGGAGCAACCACAAGGCTACGAAGCTCCAGGACAAGGACACAAAGTATACAAGTTGAAGAAGGCGCTCTATGGTTTGAAGCAAGCTCCTGGAGCTTGTTACAATCTCATTGACTCTTACCTCATTCAGAATGGATTTCACAGAAGTGAATGTGAGCCAACAGTGTACACAAAAATCAACAAGCAAGGTAATAAGCTAATTGTCTGCCTGTATGTAGATGATTTAATATTTACTGGTGATTTTGGCATAGAAGAATTTAGATCAATCATGGAAAATGATTTTGAAATGACTAATTTGGGGCTTATGAAGTATTTTCTGGGCATTGAAGTCCAACAGATTGAAAATGAGATATTTATATCTCAGTCAAAGTATGCAAGTGATGCCTTGAACAGATTTAAGATGTTAAATTGCAAGACATCTCCAACACCAGTGATAACAAGTTTGAAATTAAGCAAGGATGATGATGGATCCAATGTAGATCCTACGCTGTTTAAAAGGCTTGTTGGAAGCCTTATGTATCTTACAACAACAAGGCCATACACATGTATGGAGTCAGTTTAATATCAAGATTCATGGAGTCACCAAAAGAATCTCATTGGCAAGCAAGTAAAAGAATTCCGAGGTATGTAAGTGGAACAAAAGGCTTTGGTGTTTTGTATTCAACCTCAGAAAATTTCAAACTCATTGGATACACTGACAGTGACAATGGAGGCAGCATAGATGACAGAAAAAACACCTCTGGAAATACATTTCATTTAGGAACATGTGTTGTATCACGGGCTTCAAAGAAACAACCCATAGTAACTCTTTCTTCAGCAGCAGCAGAGTATGTCACAGCTACAAGCGTTGCATGTTAAGCTGTTTGGATGCGGAGGATGTTAAGTGATTTGTCGTAGAACCATCAAGAATCCACAATCATTTACTACGACAACAATTCAGCTATGGCACTGTCAAAGAATCATGTGTTCCACAAGAGAACCAAGCACATCGACACAAGGTATCATTTTATCAGAGAATTGATAAACAACAAAGAAATCTGTTTAGAATTTTGCAGGTCTAAAGATCAGGTAGAAGACATCTTTACAAAACCATTGGAAAAGGACCCATTTCAGTATCTGTGAAGTTGTTTGGGAGTGACAAGTTCTGCGTAGTGAACTTCGTCATACATAGAGCATGTTTCAGCTCTGAAATATTTTGTAAAATTTTATTTTTTGTTTAAGATCCCCATCCACTCATAATTAAGGGGGAGTGTTGGAGAAATGTAATTAAGAGCTGATAGCGTATCTAGTCTGCGCCAGCTCTGTCAGTAAGCCAGTCAGTCTTTTTGTCAGTTTGCAGTGTCAGACATCTAGTCAGTTTATAGCCAATCTGGTGCACGTTAAGTTAGTATTTATGTAACTGCGTTAGTATTCTGCATATCAAGAATTCTTAGGTAGAAATTTATTACACTCTTAAATGTATCAAAGTAGCTTCAAGTTGAAGCACGCTTAAGTGGGTGGTTATGCAATTCCTATATATAGAAGAAGTTAATTGAAGATGAGTGAGAGATGTGTAAGAAGAGTGAAAGGAGGAGAAGCTCATCCTGTGAAGTGTATGAAGAGCCCAAGCTCTGTAAGAAGTGAGAAATCAAAGTAAATCTTTTCTCCATGTATTAAGGCAAGTTGCGCAGTTTACTATGGTAATATATATAAGTCTATAGTTTTATGTTTTATTCTCAAGAATGTTGAATATTGCATCTCGCACATTTTCTCCAGATTTACTTGCCTGAATGTTGTTTGGAGAAACTTATTGTGGCATTGGAATATACCTCGTAAAATTAAGATTTTTCTATGGATGGCACTTAACAACATAATACTTACCAGGGATAGATTTAGAATGCATGGTGGTGTCGGTCCAACTATATGTTCATTATGAAGGATAGATTTAGAATGCATGGTGGTATCGGTCCAACTGTATGTTCATTATGCTACACGGATGATGAAACAATGGATCAACTTTTCTCTAAATTCACTTTTACTCTCCAAATTTGGGATGAAATCGCTATCAGGTATAAACAAATTGGCTCTTGGTCGGGAAATTCTTTGGCAGCTTGTATGTCAAACTGGTACATACAACACAAATTACAGATTACATATCTGTTGTTGTTCATATGGGGCCTTTGGTGACTTAGGAATTCTGTTATGTTCGATGATAAATTATATACATTGCACAGGGCTCTTGCTTTCATCACTCAATATATGAAAGATTACAAAGGGCATTCTCCTTCATATATCCGACCAGAGAGATTCCCTTAATAAATTAATTTAACTCCTGTGGGATTTTTTGATGGGGTTGCCCTCTTTGGAAAATGTGGAGTTGGTTGCATGTTGATTTTGGATCAAGAACAACATTTGGAGATGTATTTTTCTTGTGGTGGGGGCAGTAATTCATGTGTGGAATTACTTGCACTATGAGGGTTATTCACTTTTTCAAACATGTATGGGATTAACAGGGTAAAGATCCATGGAGACTTTGACTTATTGGAAACAAAAGATAATGGAATCCCTTAAGTATTTTGAGGACATTAGTTTCATTCATGTGAATAGATTGTATAACAAAAATGCAAACACATTATCAAAAAGTGTCTAGATATGTAGAAAGGAATGAGACACAAGCTTATACTGAATTGGGATGCATCTAACTTTTTGTTAATTTTTTATATTTTGCCATAGTTATAGTGTATAACTAAACTGTCAAATAAACCATATATTGTACCAAAATAGAGCATATTGTAAAAAGTTTGAATGATTTCTGTCAATTAAGAAAACATCCATGGTATAGTTTCTTTGATTTATGAATAGCAAAAACAATCTTTTTTCTTATAAAAAAGGAAAAAGAAGCACGCCAACGTTTTCCAAATTTATAATGTTCTAACTTATACCCAAAATACCTTCACCGTTCTCATCACTCCTCCCTGAGTCCCTACCCAAAACAAACCCTCCGTACAAGAGTGTCGACACCAACTTTTCAATGAAATGTAAAGTAATTTTGATCGGAATGTAATGTACTCGAGATGCGTGTTTAGCAGGCGTCCTTCTCAACTACATTACAACTATATTATTATCATTCAATCCACTACAGACACGCTGTTTCTCTCGATTGGATATATTTTTGGTGCATTCGATTCCTCTGGAGCTTTCTGCTATATACACATTGTAATCCCACACCACAACGACGCCCATTTCCTCGTCCTCCCTCCTCCATTGTAAGCCTTGGCAATACTGATCACCTTCTTTCACTTTTTCTCTGCCTCATACATTCAGCGAGCCACCCATGAGGATTCGAAACCCGCATCGATCTCCGCCTTTCGTTTTCACTTGTTCTGATCCTCCACCGGCAGCAGCACTAAAAGAAGCCTCTTTTCCTGATGCCCTAATCTCCAATACTCTCCGCATGAAGTCATTTACAGAGCCTGTCAATCCAACTCCAGCAGTACTGAAAACATCAATGCAGCGAGTCCGTGAATCCAAAATTACCAGCTTGGCTGCAAACATGGCGGGCGTGAGGAAACCAAACGATAATGCCGACGATGGCTCATATTTTGCGCCTGAGTTAACACAAATCCCGCTCGTACCTGCAATACACTACAAAGAGGCGGAGGAGGAGATAGAGAAACTTAGGGTTTGCACTTTGAACCAGTCTCCATGGGATGTTCCCTCATTTGTCCAAGCATTCCTCACAAAACCCACCACCGAACCAGTCGATGATCAATCCATGCAAAATAGTAGCTGGAAGAGGGAGAGGAATCATAAGAAGAAGTTGAGGACGCGGCCATTGGTACCAAAGCAAAGGAAGGCAAAAGCAATGGCAGAGGCAAAGCAGCAGGTATTTACATGTTAACCTAAAATATCAGTGAACGTCTGTCATAGTTTAGGTTTAGATAGTAAAATACCATGGGAAGAGACAGTTCCAGTGAGATGAGCCAAAATAAAAACGTCCAGCACATAGCACAGCAATTTTAGTAGCCGAAACTTGTCAATAACCGACGAGAGATGCAACCTGTTACAGTATATGTGTATGCATTGAATATGTTACATTTGCTTAGGGCATGGGCACGCGCGTGCCCTAATCTCAGACAACACTGTACAATATCTATATTCCCTGATGGTTATTTACAGTATATAGGTTATATTCAATCATTTTTAAGAAATTTTAGATCAGATTATTTGTGAGGAGAAGATCTGTTTGTTATATAGGCAGTATCCTATACCATATATTGAATAGGTGTTTGTGGTTGTGTAACTGTGTTATCTCAGGCTGATGTTATACCATATATTGAATAGGTTTTTGTGGCTGTGTAACTGTGTTGTCTAGGCTGATGTGGTGGATGATGATCATTTCAACAAAACTGAGATTGCCAG
This sequence comes from Larix kaempferi, assembly GCA_027924585.1. Classification (NCBI taxonomy): domain Eukaryota; kingdom Viridiplantae; phylum Streptophyta; class Pinopsida; order Pinales; family Pinaceae; genus Larix; species Larix kaempferi. Next base: position 386,488 of record BSBM01000187.1, read on the forward strand.
GTGATAGTTTATCTCTATTACTGGCAGTAATCATGTCTAGCACTGTCATCATTACAGTGGTTCATGTTTTTTCTTGTAGAATTATAAGAATGTAGCTCCCGGTACAAACTCTGTTAGCTTCCTATTATATAGCAAAAAACACCTCTTGTATGAATTCGTGATCCTCAATCAATGTTTCTTGACTAATCCATCAGACAGAAATTAGGGCATGGAATAAGCAGCTCTTACCAGTCAGTTGTGTCTTGTTTTTATTATAATAATTTGGCTTGTAATCACATTCTCCCAAAAGACTGGCGTACGAACCATACTCATGCAGCATTAATGCAATCCATGGCACACGATTGCTGTTATCTTACGGCCTTGTCTGCTTTTTTCAGCTGTGAACTAGGTCTTACACTACCTTGTGGGAAGCAGGTGTTACAAATTGCAAAAGAAGAAGAACAGGCGCTTGAATCTGCACTGGTGAGAGTATTTTCTGAAGAAGTTGCTGGATTGACAGTGAGAGAAGCGGGGTGCAAGCTTATGCTAAGGAATTCCAACAAAATAATCGCTGCAAGTCTTCCCCTTTCAGTGCAGGTGAGGAGGGCGATGATCAACAGTCCATATTTTGTGCAGATGGACGATGGAAAATTTGCCTTGTGGGACAGTTTTCTCAACATTACGGTGGGCAGGTTAGATGAGGAAGAGATCACCGGTTCCGAAAAAGAGAAAGAAATGTGCATCCACAAATTGAACAGGGCCGAGGATTGTGCAACTTCCAAGGGACCTGCAAAAGAATTAGGTCAATTGGCTGAGACTAATCTAGAGCTTGCAGTTCCCAAAATAATGAGAACCAAAGGAAAGAGGCGCAGAAGAGCGTGCCTCGGCTTGGGCTTGGGCTTGGATATGAGAAAGGGCGTGGAGAAAGAATATATTGGCATTTGCAAACAAGCAGATGGTAAAAGGCGGAAATCATCTGGGCAGATCAGATCATTTAATTCAGCCTGCGGAATTGTTTTGAGAAGAAACGAAGCGCTTCACAGTAGGAATAATAATAGTACTGTTGAATGCAATAATAGCAGCTGGGATAAAGATGCAGTAGCTGCCTCTGATTCTCCATGTTATTATTGTCAAAGTATTTCAGATGGCAATGGCCGCAAGCTGCAATATAGAGCTGCTTCGAGTTTAATTTCATGTAAGCATGGGAATATTGGGAAAAATGAGGCTCCTCCTTATTATCGAAAGAGGAAACCAGTGAAGGCGAGATCTCTGAATGCGCTCCTGTGATTTATCCATTGATTCATCGGTGGGCATTTATGTTTTCTGACTTTCCCAGGCAGCCAATTTCGTGAGCGTTTGCATAATGTAAAGTACCTAATTGTTACTATAGAGCTTCGAAGGAAGTTATATACATCATAAAAGTCAATGAATTTACTTTTTTTGAGAAATAATCATCCACGCGTTTCATTTTGCAATATATGACTTGGAATTATATTGAATTAACGTGTTTCTCCACAATGTGAAAATAATAATTTTTTATGAAGATAGGTGAGGGGTAACCATGTGTTTCTTATACTCGTTAGTAAAGCTGAGGGTACTGGGGAAGCTTCATAGGTGAAAGGGTAACTATATCGAGAGGCCCCGTTATTTTTTCAAATTATAAGATAAATATTAATATTTATGTTTTAAATAGGTTATTTTTTATTAATTATTTTGTAATATAAATATAATATTTAAATATGTTTTATTTTTAATTTTATGTTATATTCACCGCACTAAGTTTTTTTTAAGTGAAAGAGAAAAGAGGTGTTAAAAAAAATAAGTGGGTTGTCTTTGAATTGTTTTCTCACCACATAGATAGATAGTTAGTCAATTTGTTTGATGTTTAATAAATTTGGATTACTGGTTTGCATAAGAATGACGGTAAATAATTGATGTTTATGTGTATTCTATTTTTATGTTTTGAAGATGAGTTTTGGGTTGCACTTTCCTTTGTGATAAATGAAGTAGAAGAAGAACACAAAATACTTGATAAGGTAGGGAAATAAGAGAATAAGGTTTTCATTGCATTTTGATGCATATTTGGGAGAGTTGTATAACTTAATTCAAAAAAGGTTTTCATTCTTTGCAATTCCATGATCCTAACTCTTTTACTTCTGTTTCCTATATTCCTTCAAATCCACACGTTTTCAAGTTTCGCAATCCCTAAAATGCATATGTGGGATGAGAAGCCAATAAACCTACTTATTTTGTGTTACATGATGGTTGGGGTGATGCTTTACCTTGTTCTCATCTTCAACAAATTACTTGAGATGTTGCTTCTAACAATTCCAACATTGATCCAAATAATATTTATCCTTAGCACCATAAGAAATGCTATTATTCCCCAAGTAAATTTTGCTCATACTTCCACTACAAACATACCTAAAAATATCCTTCTTTTAGCCCTCTTATGAGAGACTTATTTCTCTACCTATTATGCATCATATCGAGATAAATACTAGTGATCATTCATATACTATCTTCTAAATTTCACACACCTATGACATTTATGGCATCCGTTACTGAGAGACATTATTATCATACATCATGTAGCTCATAAGGCTTCATTTCATCAATAATTAATGTATGGAATGGAAGGACACATTTGCAGTTAACTTTCACTTCCATCATGTGATTGTGACAACCAGGGCTTGTCTATAATGGCACGGGAAATCCCTTGATTCTCATGTGACCTTGCAAAAACATGAACTCATAATTCCACGGTGCATTACTGATCATCAATTGCATTTGGGCTCCAAAGATGTCAAATGAGGCTCACATACTAGGTATTTGAACCTTAATGAGCCACATTCTTGTACTTTGGGACCAACCATGGTTAAGGATTTAACATTTGGAACCAATTCTTTGAGGACTTCCATTTTGGCTATAAAATGAATCCATGAACATGCATTTCATAAGGGAAAAAATAGAGCAAGGTTATGTTGTAGGAGTTGCATTGGAAGTCATCATTTCCATCTATTCTCCTACTATTTTTATCCCTCATGCTTGATTGACTCCTTCCATTAAGGAGTAAGCAATTTTCTTCATCATTCCTAAGTTTGTTTGAGAGAATTTTGGAGAGTTAAAGGACCCTCTCCAAAGGGAGTGTTGGCTACCACTTATAAGCATTGTTCCTCAAGGTGATACCATTGTATTTATGCCTTATGTGGTGTTCTTTAGCCTTGAAACTTAAAAAAACACAAGATATACATAGGTTAAGATGCAATAAGCCAGAACTTATAGAGCAAAACTAGAAACATTAGACAACATAAAGATAAATATGGAAATAAATGAGCTTTATAATATGAAAAGAACTTCGAGAAGCAATGTTCACATGGATCTTGAGGTAGGGTGACCTTTCGCTCGAGCAAAGCTTGGTTACAATAATTATGAACCAAAAACATTCATACTCTTGTAGCTCTTTAAATAGATTTCACAGATCCAAAACCCTAACTACTTGACATGGTCAAATAATTAATAAGTACCAACTTCCTAGTGGGTTTTCCTTAATAGAGAGACCCTTTTTTGCTACGTGGTGCCTTGGATTTAGGTGTGGGTGAGGGAGATGTGCCCCCTTGTATGGTTAGCAGAGCATGGGTTATGCTAATGGGAGTGTTAAGCGAATTCCTAAGCTCCAGCAAGGTGGGACACATGTTGGTCGCATGGCCTTGTTGCTCGCAAAGTGCACATGGTTGCGTGACCCTTTGGCTGGGAGTACTAGTCATTACTGGGGATTTTAACCATTGTTGGTTGATGCCCCCTGCTTTAGGCTGAGTGACCTCTGACAATTCAGATGCAAAGTTTGGTAAGAGGAGACCTTTCAACTTTAGTTGCTTGGTGCCCCCGTTGGTGGTATTAGTGGCGACCAGTTGCGGTTTAGTTATAGATATCATAGGTTGGGCAGTTGTAACAAAAGGTGTTACGAGCCTGGTGGACGTAGAAGGGACAAAATCATAGTGAGCGACTTGTTTAGAAGCCATTTCTGGGTAGGATGGTGTAAGGTGCCATACCAGAATACCCAAAGTGAGCCTAGGTAGACTCAACTGAGCCATAACCGACGTCCCTTTTACACCTATGGGAGGATACAAGAATGGGATTTGGAATATTGGGGAGACCGATGGAATCAATGTTTTTTCAATGCCATGAATCAATGACGGTGCTAATGATGGGGTTGAGGGGGATGCGACTCCATTTTTTATGGTGAAAATTGTACACATTAGGCCATCAGTTGATGTGGGGATCTTAGGTGGTGGTCCCGAATACACTCCTGACAAACTGGAGTCCTTATAAATGTCGGGGGCAATGTTGACATATGGTTGATTCGTGCCGACAACAATTGGTAGGATATTGTTAGGATTGCTCGTGGTGTTGGTATCGTAGTAGTTAATTGGTCAAGGGTGACAACCTTTCCATTTAAGGGAAACATGTCACGTCCCCTCCCATCGATCCAACGCAAGGAAGGGAACATGACTACAATTCTAGGATTTTTACAAAAACTCAGCCCCATTCATCATATTCATACAAATAAAAGCACATGTGTGTGCAGACGTATAAATATATTAAACATGGCGGAAGTAAAATTATTCTACACACACATATATCATGCAATTTCTAGCATATTGATAACATGCATCAAATAAAAACAATGCAGAAGTAAAACACATAGAGAATACTTATCTTGATGGTGAAGTTGTCCCAAGCAACTAGCTACCCAACTACAACGTTCCAACCAACCATAGGCCAATTCTGTTTATCAATCTCTCAACACAATTTCCACCCCTAAGCTTGGCATGATTTCCACAAGGAATGGGAACACTCAAGCTCATGCATAGAAAAATGAACATCACATCTAAGCCAAGCCAGTCCATAGATGGGTTTATCAAGCCAAATGTGAACCCTCTTCTATTTTTGGATGCTTGCACCCAAGCTCAAGCCAAAGCAATGGATACCCATAACTCATGCCACAACATACTCTTTCTACACACAGAAAGCACAGTTGTTGGCATAGAAAAATGTTTTCAACTATGGGATTCACAAACAAGATGTCCATGGATTTTTCCCAAATCGTGGCCGGTAAAAAACGGATTGTGGGAAGGGGCAAACCGAGAACAGGGAGAAAAACGATTTTTCCATGGGTATTTGAGCATCCAAATGGCCAAAAACGACCTCAATGAAACCCATGGGACCCCTAAATCAGATTCATCTTCTTCCCCACTATTCTATATCACAAAAACGCCCTTCTCCCAGGTGAGAATGAAGGAAACCACAAAAAATTCATGGAGAAAAACGCCCCGCAAGCTCCAAACTTATGAGAGAGCAAAACCCATGGATGAAGAATGGCTTGGGGAACAATTTTGTGGCTACTTTCTTGCCAAGGAAGCCAAAACTCATTTTCCAAAAATGGTGGCTTGCCCATACCCGAATTCTGGATAGCCACACCTCCCCATTCCCAATGCATTAAATACCTCAACCAACTCTTGGAAGAATGAAATGACTAGGGACAAAAGTCAACATGGGTAGTTGATGGTTCATGGGTTCTCTCATTGACACTTGCCTTGACTTGACTGCTTCAAGGGTTTGAATATTTCCCTCCCCATTCCTTGTAAAAATCATGCCCCCATACTCTTGTTGCATTGCATAGCTAGTTGTGGGAATTTTTAATTTAAAATACATGTTTACATCATATTTACGATTTCCATCATGCCAAGCTAGAACACAATCCACATGCATCAATTTTCAATTTCTGCTACGAGAACAATAAACCAATGGCGGGGACTTGTCCTTGAGCTCCTCACCACGATTTTTATAAAGATATTACATTATTTACATTTTAATGCTATGGCGTCAAAATCGAGATATTACAAAACATCATGATTTGGAAGACCGAGGAGGAAACTTCCTTCATGGCGTACATGTAACTACGCCCCAAGAGGATGTTATAGTTGAGTTTCACGTCGACTACCTTGATATCAATCATAACCATCTTTCACCCTAGCTCTATGGGGACATTTTGGTACAATCCTCTTAGTTGGGATGGTCTCCTATCACATGCGTGCAGAGCAATAAACGAGGGGACCAGCTCTAGTGACCCTACATTTTTCCACACTTTTGTAGACATAATGTAAGTGGATGCGCCTTCATCGATGATGCAACGATGCATGTTATAATGTTTTTTACTGTGACTAGGACTTGAAATGCGTCTGACGAGGGTATTCATGGTTCACCTTTGTCAAGATCAAAGGTCATCAAATGCGATTTAGAAGGATAAGTGACGTCGAGTGCATTAAGTAATGCCTTTCCTTGGGTTGAGAATGACTGTAGCACCTCTAATGTGGACATGGTTGTAGGTGATTGAGCCAAGTCATCCACAATGTTGTAATTGTGGGTGGCTTTCATGTGGGGGTTATAAGGGGCATGCCAAAGTGGAACCTGGGGAATCCATGGAATTTGTTCGACACTTGGGCGTGGTATTTGCAAAGGAGCCCCTGAGGGGATAGGGATGTCTTCCACTTGGGGAGATTTAGGTCGATAATAACCTTTGGATCGAGTCGAAAGACTAATATCCAACGTGTAGATATTTTGAAAAGATCCATCACCGGAGGGGTGAGGGTCTTGTTGTTGTGTAACGACCCCTTGGTTCACAAAGGGTTGTTGTAAGACAACAGTTTGGGGTTGGGGAGGATTCACGTCCTAAGGAAGATTTTCCACTGTCTTCTTCCTTGCTTCCACTAATTGTTCAAAGCCAGGGAGAAGAAGACACTTATGGGTGTAATGACTATATTCGCCACAAATGGAGCAATAGTAATTGGTCCTCGGGTTTATGTTTTTCCTTGTTTGGGGGAATTATTAGTCCGCTCGTTTTGACTACCCGCATTCTGGTTTTGATGGGGAGGAGGGTTTCCACCTTACCCTAGATGATGGTTTTGATTGTTCTTCCCTTTCTTCTTCCCCCGAGTCTGAGGATTCTGGGGGTTTACAATGTTCAATTGCTTGAATTGTTGAGCTTGTTGAGCATAACAAGGTTGAACCATATTCACCCCCATGTGAGGTGTGGGCTGCTGACCAATCGTGAAGGGGAATGAATAATAAGGGTTATATCCTGAGGGTGGGATAAATGTGATTTGTGCTCCATAAGATGTCGACGTAGAAACAAATTGTGCCATTTCCAGTTTAAGGATCGTTGTCATTTCGCTAACGATTGGATAAGTAGGACTATAGGGTCCATACTGTTGTTGACCAATTGGTGGGGTTGGTACCATGGGAGGGGGTACTGACACAGGTGGCACGAATGGGTATTGTGGATCCATGTTAAATGGCACCGAAGTGGTAGGACGAACCTTTCCTAAGTGGGATATGGACCCGATAAGCCCATCTGTCAAACGTGATGAGCCCACAGGTGTAGGATCCAATGACCGATTGCGAGGGGCATCAAGGAGGATAGTGTAAAGGTAGCCATATTATGCATATATGAGATTGAAATGATAGACTTTCAGAATATCCTCTTCCTCATTCTGCAACATGGAGGTGGCGACATCTTTAGCCATGTCGGTTTAGAGTGATTTGATAAATCAATCCAACAAAAAGGGTGGTTGTATTTAAATTTTACACAATGTGCGGCATCTACGCCACTCGTGGATGTGGCCTGCAATGTGGGTGGATGTATTTGGTCAAAACTGTAATGTCCCTATTTTGATAGCACCATGGAACAACCCTCTAACCCATTCAATCCCTAAGGTTTAGGAGGAAAATTAAATAAATTGACTAGGAATAAAATTGGACTATAGTTGTTTTGTATTAAATTAAATTAGAAATGATTCAATCTTTATTTTGAATATTTAATTTTATTAATTATGATATGAGTTGGAAAATTCCAACGGACCCATGAGGGGGCATAGGAGATAAGATTTTGACCATAAGAAGCTTTCCAAAGAAGGAAGTTAGAAGAAATCAGTCAAGGCTAGAAAGCATTAAAAAAGAAGGAAACTAGATAAATCAAGGAAAAGCTGGTAGAAGGCAGAAAAGTAGAAAAACCAGTGCAAAGCAAGAAAAGGAGGCTAAAATCAGAAAACAGTGGAAAAGTAGAATAAAGCAGTAAAATCAAGAAAAGCAGACTAAAAGCAGAAAATCAGATAAGGAAAAAAGAAAAGCAGGATAAAGCAGGTAAAGCAAAAAACAAAAAAAGAAAAGCTTCATAAAGTAGCAAGCCTTAAAGTTGCTCATGAAGGCACATTGGGCTAGGTAGCTTGCACAAGAATTCATTTAGCCTATAAATTCAAGGAAGAGTGCAATATTCACATCTTTTGGATCATTTGTGTTTGGTTTTGAGAGCTCCAAGATTTCAATTCGACTTGGGAGATGTGCCCCTAGTCACAGTTGGGAAGTGTGCCCCTACTACTTCAACTAGATGATTCTTTAGTTAAATGTTTGGATGATGGGATAAAACCATTTCAATTATTGTATTATAGGTCCTGGAATTAAATCAAGTCTTATTCGAGATCCAGAACAAGCTTTGTGAATCCAGTAGTTCGAACCTATGAATTTTTCCATTTATTCTCTATGCTAGTTGTTTCTACTGTAAAATGTCAAGCATGAGCCTCTTCTAAAAGGAATTTCGAATGATATCTAATGTAATGTGTTTTATTCGTATTCTGATATTATTCCATAAATTTCATAATGTCAAAGTTTGATATTTATATCATCTTCCAAGACCTACTCTAGATTTGTTAAAAATTGTCTAGTTTTCAGTAAATTTTCAATATTTAATCTTCTGCTTAGTGAAATTGCATTTTTTCAATTCCTAGAGTTAATTAAGATATTTTTTCAATTCCTAGAGTTAATTAAGATATTTTTTCAATTCCTAGAGTTAATTAAGATCATAATGAACATATTCCATGTATAATTTTGTAAATTCGTTGGAATCTTATGTTTTTTGGAACGACCTGAACTTGGACTAGATGTGTAGTCCTGAATTGTCCTATTGTTCCCAAACCCACTAAAACCACCATTTTGCTTTCCAAACTCTGAACCACATGCCCTTTTCTACATATATGATCGTAACCCAAGTCTATATACATCCGGTGAAGCACTAGGAGCCATTGGTTTTCTGCAAAAGTCCCGGGGACTGAAACTACGCAGTCTTCAGGCCATCCTGGGCATGATGTACCTAGAGAATGTGCCCACCGTGGTATGTATATACTTGTAAAATATATGATTAGATTTTCAGACTTCCATATCCCTACTTCAATTCATATCCTTATCTCCTATCTTCTAGTGTCCTATTCTTGTTTAAAAATGTCTTCAATATCCTAGCCAAAAATAATTAGTTCGGTCTCATATTTTCCACTTTTTTTGTTTGAAGCTTTGTAAGTTTTAATTAATGTACTTTAGATCAGATTTGGTACATTGTAGAAACGATGTGATAATTTTGAGACCCAGTTCATGTCGAATCGGAAGATGGAAGTAAGTGAGAAATGCAGTGGCTAATGTTGGAAAGGTGGTGTGGGTCGCTCTTGGTAGATTTACATACCATTTTGTTGTCGTTCCGGTGAGGGTACGTTGAAAGAGGCGAAGCTTCACATGATCATCCACTATGATGTTAGATGAACACCATAAATATAAATACATGATGTGGTAGGTGGGATCATCCCCTTGCTTTCCCTCGAATTTGGGAATGTCAAACGAAATTTTACCTGGTATAGCCGACCATGTTGGATCATGTGTAATGGGGTCATTGATTAGTTTGGCCAAATGCAATATATTTAGACTAGCCATGAAAGGGAGGGTAGTAGGGGTTGGTCCTACCATTGTATGTTGGGTGTGGTTTCTGCTCGGGGGAGACCTAGGGGGTGTTGAAAACAACAAGTGACCTCCTACGAGAGAGGAGTGATCTAAAGGGTCCAAAGGATCGACGAGAGAAGAAGCTAGAGGGGTATCAATTCCAAGGGGGGGAGCTATAAATGTATCTCTATCCTATCCTAGGGTATAAAATGAAGGTGATCCTCTTCTGGCGATGGAGGAGGAGCGGGAATTAACACATTCTCCGAGAGGAGAAAATATACCAAGCAAGGAGTAGCAACACCAAGATGATCCTATCAATGTAGCCTGCAGACGACCTCGACTAAAGTATCTTCCTCGTGTACCATCGGGATACGGTGTTAAAACACCCCTCGAGAGAGGGTAGAGGCCTTGCAGTCTTCGGGATTTACTTAGGGAATTGTTTTGTTCCTCAATGGTGAATGATTTTGTGTCAAGTGAGAGTGTTGGAATTTTAAACACAATTGAACAAATGCAAAACATTCCAACCACACCATCTGCAATATGGTGCAATAAGTGAGTGATATGTGCAAAGTCGGTTTTAGTGCAAGAGTTCCTGCATGTAGGTTCTTTTTAATTACGAGTTAGTGAACTTGTATTAAAAAATAAAATAAATGTAAATTCCCTAAAAATAGATAATGTCCTTCCTCTCAAATGTAATTGGGCCTCCCAAAATCACAATCGTTGGCGATGATGGTATCCACGCACCAATTGACTAGTGGAAGTAACAAAGAGCTAGTTATACCAACAATGGGGTCAATATTGGCAACACCTCCCAATGGCAATAGATAACTTCAGGATTCAATCACACCCACAATTGCTCCTTAGTGATATCCTAAGTTTTGCCACTATGATACCTTCTGTCAAGTGTGGATTAGTGGTTCATGCTACGTGGTATAGTGTCGTATCCCTACAACGAGTTCAGTGACTCGTAGGGGAGAGCAGGGAAACTATACCTTGGCTTTAACCTCCTTGGTCACGACGCACTTCTGATTCTGGTTTTCTTTGAACAATTGCTTATAGTAGGATTTTGTAAGTACCCTATGAGTCAACAATGTTATCTTTCAAAATATTGCAAATGAAACTAGATTGGTGGGAATTAATGGATGCCTATCCCAATCAATCCTACCTAACTAAAATGTTCCTTTGTGTTCTCCCCTGGAGGATTTTAGTTGGCTGGACAATTACAAAGTTGATTTTAAGGGGTTTTAATTTCACTTAAGGAGTGTAAGAGAGGTATTTCACGATTCCTACCTTTCTGATTCACCAAGCTCACAAGAAGTGTTAGGTTAAGAGAATACTAGGATCATAAGTGTCTTTAGGTCTCTAAGTGTGTGCTAGTGATGAAATAAAATCGAATGTCAACAAATTAAATAGAAGAGTATAAAGTAAATGCAAACACAGATGTACTTTTAACTCTAAAATATGCCCAAGGTGCTTTGCAAATCAAAATGCTAACTATTTGAAAAGTGTGCAATGGAGGTATTTAACACTTCTCACCCTTTTCTGATTCACCAATCTCACAAGAAGTGCGAGGTGAAGAGCATAATAGGGGAGACAAGAGTCTTTAGTTCCTTGCTTATTTGCAAAAAGTGGATTCTACACTAGCCTTGATCCTAAAAACATGTCAATTGTGCATAAACAAGGAAGGTCTTGAATACTAGTGACAACAATGATGCATGTTGAAAGCCTCAAGGTTGGTTACCTAAGTAAGTTTTGAGAGAGACAGACTCTTTACTTCCTAATCTTGTCTATGTGGACTAATTACTAAAAAAGTGAGTAATTATTGAAAATTAACTTATTTTGAGTTCAGTAGTAAGCAACAATGGGGCTGTCAAATTGTAATATGCAGACAAAAAGAAAATCAAATGACTATAGTGCAGGAAAACATCACTCTGTCATGTAATAGCTCGGAAAAATACAAAATAGATGCATTGTAGAACGTGAATAAAACATAAGAGGTGCACGAGTCAACCAAAGAGAGGTTGCGCGGGTTGTCAATTAATTACCTGCGCTGGTAGTGTGATTGTCGAAAGAGTTTCCGCACTAGTAGCACGGCTGAGAGGCCGGGATATGCACTACTATGTAAAAATTAAGTGTGGCCGACATGGGGCCAAATTATGGAGTAGGAGGTAGTAAACCTAATCTCCTGCAAATGGTAAACTCCCATAATTAATCACTCAGCATAAAAAACCTAGTTTAAAATAAATAATCAAAAATAAGTGGAGTCGCCATTAGAACCGTTGTGGAAACAAACGCACAAGTGTGCACTCATCCACTTGGTAAGGGGCTGGGCCTTGTAGGCTGCAGCAAGGACTTAGCCCTTAGAGCGCCTGTGTGTGTTGGTCGGTTGTCCTCCAAGTGATCTTGGAAGAGATTGTTAGTGAATTAACATAAAACAAAGAAAATTGAATAAAATGTAAACAAAATGGAATGGGGGGAGAATGCAAACTCCAACAACAATCAAAGGTATGCCAAACCACTTTGTATTTCCCAATGGTCAAGCTGTACAATGCCTAGGAGGTGTGGGATTCAAGGGAATCCAACAATATCCATTAGGAAGGCCTTTTTTGTCCAAACTATATGCTAAGTGAGTGGTAGAAAAATGGAGAGAAACTCATGCCCCTTGAAGTAAGGTGGAAAGGGAGATTGGGAATGCTTACAAAGGTAGGACAAGGTGGGCTATGAGGAAGCTTCTACACAAATCCAACATCATAACCTTGCTCTTCTTTTCTCTCTATACAATGCATGCCAATTGCTTCCTTTTATAGGACAAGAGGTGGCCAAGAAACAACCAGATCTAAATGTGAACTCACACACTCCATGAACTGGTTCCAAGGAACACCAAGGGGGTTAGTTAATGCCACCAAGTGTGTGAGGGGCCGAATTTAGATTCTTGGAGATGACGGAGCCTTCAATGCGATATGGGAAGTAGGTGGTCCCATTGTTTTGATAGTATTGCGACTATCGAATGAATAGCCGCATGAGTCTCGTTGGGCACTGAATTGATAACATGCGCTATAGCGCAAGTTAACCATGGTTCAACCACACAACTTTTTTTTTACTGTTTTTTGGCACTTTTGGACTCATGTTAGATTTTGGATTTTTTTAGGATTCCTTGGTGAATTGCATTCTTTATGTTGATGACCCCTTATTGCAAGATTCACTGAAATGTTGCATGTGTGCGAAATTTAGGCGTTAACACTATGTTTTGGTGTATTACGAGCATGATGTTTCCATAACAAAGGGGAGTAATAGTTCACCAAAAATAATTAGGAGCACTAGTCTACCTTGAAAAAAGTGGACCACTAATCTCTTTTTGAGTTATTATCATTCTAGTGCACATAGGCCAGGGAGCACCAATGCTCTTGGACCAATGAGCATCGATGTGCCTTGATTAAAGTGGAGCAACATATATTTTGGATTGTTGGGAATTTGGTGTGCATTAGTCTAGGAGCATTGATATTGGAGCATTGGTGCACCTGGACCAAAGTGGACCACCAATGTCTTTTTGCCATGTAGTTTCTCTAGTACACATGTGGTTTTGGGGAACCAATACTCTTTGTATTAAGCATATAGGTGTACTCATGTCAAATTGACACATCACAACTCTTTTTATGCAAAATCCTCCATTAAAATCCTTTGCAAATAAGGAATTCAAAAATAATTTCTAAAAATACCTCTAAAAATAAGGAACTTTTAAAATAAGTTTGACAAAAACTCTTTTATAGGGTGTTTTCCTTATAGTTAAAATACAGTTCTAATTGATCTAACCATCTTTCCAAAGCATATGCATCAAATTATCCTTCTAAATATGGAATATCAATATTAATGTGTACCTTGAAGAGTCACATATGTTCCCCAAAGTGTTGGGGTTCAATTGGTTGGATGATGTTGCATTCATCATGGATGGAACTCATTGAAAGAGTTAGGGGAATTAGTCCATCATCTCGTTCCTCTACATCACAAGGGATTCATGGCGCAATAGTTTGATAATATCTCTTTTCTCTCTTCTAACTCCATGTAAGTTGAGTTTGATTGACAAGGAAGGTACTTTGACAGGGCATGAATCTATACATTGAGCTTTATATATCTTTACTTTGTTTGATGATAAATGTGAAATGGAGCAAAAGGTTCTAATACCGTTGATTTGAGCCTTAGAAGGAATTTAGTGGACACACATTAAATTCCAAAGTTTAATGTGCAATAGATAAGTGAACCAAATAAATTACATAATTAAATGAACATAATGAAATACATAAATGTTGATCTAGTTTCTAACCCAAGATAAGAGGTCAATACCTTATTTATTTAGGGTGTACATTAGAAAGGGAAGAGACAAGACATTGAAAATACTATTAGGTGGGAGCTCATGAGTAAGAGGTAGTGATGGTGTACCCGTGAAAGAGAAATGATTAACGTGTTGGGATTATAACTCATGTATGCAAACTTAAATTTAGGCACATGATAACTTATTTGAAAGCTCTTGACAAGGAGAATATTTTTAAGATATAATATGGAAAACCTCCATTGTCTCTTTGTACTCAAAGTGTTCCGAACTGCAGTTGAGTCCATCATAAGGAGAAGGTGATTCTCAATGAGATATGAGGAAACATTGACCTATAAATATTTAATAATTGACCAGCCACAAATAGGCCGTCTAGTCGATTTGTTATTCATTATTTATGGTCGGTCTATTATTCTTTAGGTTATGAATTAAAGGTTTCCAAGAATTGTTAGAACTAACCCATAATCTCTATTAAAATTATGTATATGTTTCTCTATCTCCACTACTTCATGTATGCATCTTCTATTGTAATGTTCCTCCATTGTGATCACCTTCATATTTTCCACACACACATAATGGTTGGTTTTTTAAGAATGCTTAGCCACTACTGAATTTTTGGCCCTATTTTATGTGATGTTTGCACAGTATTCTTTTAGCCTAACCTTTATGGAGTGACCAATCTCCCCAACGTACACTTCTCCACAAGAACAAGGAATTGAGTAAACACCTTTCTTCATCATCATATTAATTGGATCTTTGGTTTTATCAAGTCAGTTCCTTAAGGAGTTTGAGGGGTAGAAAGCAATTTTGATTTGCTTATTTTTCATAACTTTGGATATCTTAGCAATTGTCCCTTGTCTGTAAGGGAGGATCACTTTTTTTATACTCTCCATTTCCTTATCTAGGTTTCTTATTACTGTGTCTTGGTCCTTCCTAAAGTCCTTCATGATATCTGTCAATTTGTAACAATTTCTCTGGAGGACCATTGAAAGGTGTTTTGGCTCTTCATCAATATGCTCACTATCAAAACTAGTTGAACACGGGCTAAAGTTTGTTGAGTGTAGAATATAAAATTGTCCATAGCTACCTAAATCTACCTTAATAATTCAAATAAATACTTGAATGATAAGTACAATAATAAGAATAATCTAATCTAAATAATTGCGCCAAGAGGCACTCTACAACCTAGTATGAGGGAGATCTTGTAACGTTTGTCGAAATTATTGTCGACCATAATTGCCGTCCATAAATAATATTTTTCCTAACAAAAAAGAATAATAAAAAATAATATATATTATGTTGGCCATTAATAAAAAGATGTGTATTTTTCGTTTGAATGAAATAAATGGCTATATAATACACCAAAGCTAATATACATAAAAATTAATTTGGGTCAAGAATTTGCGGCAAAGAGAAGGGAACCAACGAAGAGGGAACCTGAGCAAGTAAACATTTCTGCGAACATGTAATTAATATAGCTCCTCGCCATTCTCCAGCTCCAACTCCCTTCCATTCTCCAGCTCCAACTCCCTTCCATTCTCCACGTCCAGCCTAGATCCAAATCACTGTTGCGCCTTCCCTCCACGTGACCTCCCCTCATGCGCCTTCCCTCCGTGCGACCTCCCCTTGTGCGCCTTCCCTCCATGCCTTCTCCCCTCCCGCGCCTTCCCTCCACGCCTTCTCCCCTCCTATTCCTTCCCTCCAGCCTTCCCTCCACGCCTTCTCCCCTCCTGTGCCTTCCCTCGACGCCTTCTCTCCTCCCGCGCCTTCCCTCTGGCCTTCCCTCCAGCCTTCCATCCTGTGCCTTCTCCCCTCCACGTCGCCTCACTCCCCTATATCCTTCCCTCCCCTCCAGCCTTCCCTCCACGTCGCCTTCTCCCCTCCAGCCTTCCCCGCGCCTTCCCTCCAACCTTCCCTCATGTGCCTTCTCCCATCCACGTCGCCTCCCTCCCCTCCTCCCCTCCCTCCGCAGCCCTGCAGCTCTCCTCCTCCGTTGCCCCCTCCTCTCTTCCTCCTTCACCTGCACCATAAAAAAATATGTTTAAATTTTTTTCATTTTAACATATTAAAATTAAAATCTAATTTAAATTCTGTTAATTTTAACATATTAACTTTATAATAAAATTTAAATTTTTTAATGTTAACATATTAAATTTTAATTTTAATATTTTTAACATATTAAAATTAAAATATAATTTAAACTTTTTAATTTTCACATATTTAAATTAAAATATAATTTAAAATAAGTATGGCGATTATAGTTAAATATTATTATTATAAGTATATAAATATATTATTTCATTTAACTCCCAAACAACCGGGTGTATCCCAATGGTAACACATTGTGGTGGTTATAGGTAGGTCACGAGGTTAAACCTTGTAGATCCAACCTTCCCCCATTTTCGCCAAATGCAATATTATTCAAGTTTATTTATAAGTTCTTTACTTTGTATAATAAGAACTACCTGTGGTATAGTGGTAAGGGTGTTGGGATAATGGCCATGAGGTCCAAGGTTTGATCCTCCCAAATCACCTAATTTTTTTGAAAATATATTGAATTTGTTTATTGAAAATATATTGAATTTTGAAAAATATAATGAATTTCGTTATCATGTAAAGTGAGTTTTATACTTGCATAGATTTCAACGTATGGTGTTTTATCCTTGCATAATTTTCATTGTAGTTGTTATTGCATGGACGCATAGATTTCAGTGTAGATTTCATAGATGCATATATTTCAGTGTATATGTTAGTGCTTGACATTGTTGATATAGAGTCTGAACTAGAAATGGAAAATGTGCATGCAAAAGATGCTAAGAGACAAATAGGAGAAGAAAAAAAAATACAAAACGCCGAACGTCAGAAAGCATACCAAGGAATAAAATCTAACGAAATGACAGCAAAAGAATGAGAAGAAGACAGGAAACCAAAAGCAGATCAACAAAAAGAATATCGAAAAATAAAGTTGGACGAAATGGCAACAGAAGAACGCCGAAAAGGAAATGCAGATCAACAAAAAGAATATCGAAAAAGAAAGTTAGACGAACTGATAGCAGAAGAACGAGAAGAACAATGAAAATGAAACATTGACTGACAAAGAGCATTATCATGTACAGTGGGTTTTATCCTTGCATAGATTTCAATGTATGGTGTTTTATTATTGCATAAATTTCAGTGTAGCTATTAATGCATGGATGCATATATTTCTGTGTAGATTTCATGGATGCATAAATTTTAGTGTAGATTTCATAGATGCATAAATGACAACAAAAGAATGAGAAGAAGACAGGAGATGAAAAGGAGATCAACAAAAAGAATATTGAAAAATAAAGTTGGACGAAATGACAGCAAAAGAACGAGAAGAATGACGAAAACAAAACGCAGATCGACAAAAAGAATATCGAAAAAGAAAGTTAGATCAATTGACAGCAAAAGAACGAAAAGAACAAAGAAAACGAAACATTAACCAACAAAGAGCATTATCACGTACAGTGAGTTTTATCCTTGCATAAATTCAATGTATGGTGTTTTATTATTGCATAAATTTCAGTGTAGTTGTTAATGCACGGACACATAGATTTCAGTGTAGATTTCATGGATGCATAAATTTTAATGTAGATTTCATAGATGCATAAATGACTGCAAAAGAATGAGAAGAAGACAGGAAACAAAAAGCAGATCAACAAAAAGAATATCAAAAAAGAAAGTTGGACGAAATGATAGCAGAAAAACGAGAAGAACGATGAAAACGAAACGCAGATCGACAAAAAGAATATCGAAAAAGAAAGTTAGACGAATTAACAGCATAAGAACGAGAAGAACAAAGAAAAAGTCCTTCGATAAGGCGATAAAGATACTTCCTTACATGCTTCAATGAAAAATTCATTCAATAAGGTGATCTTTTTTTGCGACAAATGAGTGTAAACTGTCATAACAAGTATTTAATAAGAAGCCTAAATTGTCCCATTGCGATCAGTATTGCTACATCTGTAAGAAGCAACTATTCTATGGAAGGAGATGAAGAAGGGTTGGAACTTGAATTACTTATAGCCATAGGAGCAAGGGTAATGCGCACATCAAACCTATGGACTGATGCAGGACTCGTCAATGGTGCTCTTGGAGTTATACAAAAAAATTGTATATAACCCCGGAAGTTCGCCTCCAGAGCCACCCACGTATGTTTTAATAAAATTTGATAATTATGTGGGGGTACCATGGGATGAATTGTTTCCTAAAGTTGTTCCTATTACATCTATCGAAAGAGGTAATAAAAATCAACTTCCATTGAAACACGCTTGGGGTTTAACAATCCATAAGTCACAAGGATTGACATTGGAGAAATATACTATTAATATTGGAAAGCAAGAGAGGTAGGGTATGACATTTACAACAATATCTCGAGTTAATGATTTGGCAGGTCAATGATTTCAACCTCCATTCTCATATGATCGATATGAGAAGATATCAAAACTACCGGGTGTGAAGATAATAAAAGATGAAGAAGATAGACTGAGAATGATCACGACGTGAACCATATTTTCATTTATTTAAACCTTACAAAATTATTGTCTCTAGTTTCCAGTTTAACAATTTACTCAATCCTTAATAATTATTACTTATGTTATGATAATCCTCATAATTGTATCTGTGTTTTCAACTTAACGTGTTTTTTACAATATGATAATCGTCAAATATATATAATTACATAATGTTGACCAAACTCCAGTTTTGTGTCACTGCCCACGACTGAAACCAGCCTAGATCCAAATCCTAGGCTCTATCAAGCACCGAGAGGGATCAAATATCCCAAGGTCCTAACCTCTTCTCAGGTATTGCACTCAAGGAGCTATTCGAGGAGAGGTTTGCACCTCGAGAGATTTGATCCCTTTCCGCGTTTGATAAAACCTAGGATTTGGATCTAGGCTGGTTACATGAATCAATCTTGTAAACTAAGCTTTCCTTATACACAACTCCTCTGCTAATCACAAATTTGGTCAATCTCTAAATCCTCATATTTACCTATGGCATCCCAATCTCTTTATTAGAACCAACAACACGCCTCCTTTCCTCCAAGAGGTCTTGTTTTTATGTGTCACTAATTTATACCAATACCTACGGCACTCATTTATGCCCATACCTTTGAAGGGGCAACCTTAACTCCATGAAATGTATATCCTATTGCGTACCTGCACGACCAACAACATCCACCTTGCATGATTGAACAAACCCTTGCACTGAACATTTAGGGTACACCAACGTTTTCCAAATTTATAAAGTTCTACCCAAAATACCTTCACCGTTGGGACCACTCCTCCCTACCCTAAAAAAACCCTCCGTACAAGACTCTGGACACCAAATTTTCCAACGAAATGTGAAGTAATTTTGATCGGAATGTAATGTACTCGAGATGCGTGTTTGGCCGCCGTCCTTCTCAAGTATTCAATCCACTACAGACACACTGTTTCTCTCGATTGGATGTATTTTTGGTGCTTTCGATTCCTCTGGAGCTTTCAGATATATACACATTATAATCCCACACCACAACAACAACGCCCATTGCCTCGTCCTCCCTCCTCCATTGTAAACCTGGGAATTACTGATCACCTTCTTTCACTTAATTTTCTCTGCATCATTCATTCAACCAGCCACCCATGAGGATTCGAAACCTGCATCGATCTCTGCCATTCGTTTTCACTAGTTCTGATCCTCCACCGGCAGCAACAGTAGAAGCCTCTTTTCCCGATGCCCTAATCTCCAATACTCTCCGAATGAAGTCATTTACAGAGCCTGTCAATCTAACTCCAGCAGTACTAAACCATCATCATCAATACAGCGAGTCGCAATCCAACCTCACCAGTTTGGCTGCTAAGAAGGTGGGCGTGAGGAAACCAAACGATAATGCCGACGATGGCTCACATTTTGCAGAGTTAACGCAAATCGCGCCATTACCTGCAATACCTAACAAGGAGGCGGATGAGGAGATAGAGAAACTTAGGGTTTGTACTTTGAACAAGTATCCATGGGATGTTCCCTCACTTGTCCAGGAATTTCATATGAAACCCACCACTGAACCATCCGATGATCAATCCATGCAAAACAGTAGCTGGAAGAGGGAGGAGAATAAGAAGAAGAAGAGGACGCGGCCATTGGAACCAAAGAAATGGAAGGCAAAGGAAATGGCAGAGGCAAAGCAGCAGGTATTTACATGTTAACCTAAAATACCAGTGAACGTCTGCGATAGTTTAGTTTAAATATTAAAATACCATGGGAAGAGACAGTTCCAGTGAGATGAGCCAAAAGAAAAATGTCCAGCACAACCACAGCAATTTTAGTAGCCAAAACTTGTCAATAACCGACGAGAGATGCAACCTGTTACTGTATATGTGTATGCATTGAATATGTGACCTTTGCTTAGGGCATGAGGCGCGTGCCCTAATCTCATACCTGATGGTTATTACTGTACCTAGCTTATATTCAATCATTTTAAAGAAATTTTAGATCAGATTATTTGTGAGGAGAAGATCTGTTTGTTATATAGGCAGTATATACCATATATTGAATAGGTGTTTGTGGCTGTGTAACTGTGTTATCTCAGGCTGATGTTATACCATATATTGAATAGGTTTTTGTGGCTGTGTAACTGTGTTGTGTCAGGCTGATGTGGTGGATGATGATGATTTCAACAAAACTGAGATTGCCAGGTGATAGTTTATCTTTGTTACTGGCAGTAATAATGTCTAGCACTGTCATTACAGTTGTTCATGTTTTTTCTTGTAGAATTATAACAATGTAGCTCCCGGAACAAACTCTGTTAGATTCCTATTATATAGCAAAAACACCTCTTGTATGCTTCTTGATTAATCTAATAGACAGAAATTAGGGCATGGAATAAGCAGCTCTTACAGGTAAGTTGTGTCTTGTTTTTATCATAACAATTTGGCTGACATGGGTACGCTGTATTTGATTTTATTGTTGTGTTGTAATCACATTCTCCCGAAAGACTGGCTTACGAGCCATACTCATGCAGCATTAATGCAATCCATGGCACACGATTGCTTTTATCTTACAGCCTTGTCTGATTTTTTCAGCTGTGAACGAGGTCTTATATTACCTTGTGGGAAGGATATGTTACAAATTGCAAAAGAAGAAGAACAGGCGCTTGAATCGGCACTGGTGGGAGTATTTTCAGAAGAAGTTGCTGGTTTGACAGTCAGAGAAGCGGGGTGCAAGCTTATGCTAAGGAATCTCAACAATATAATCTCTGCAGGTCTTCCTCTTTCAGTGCAGGTGAGGAGGGCGATGATCAACAGTCCATATTTTGTGAAGATGGGCGATGGAAAATTTGCCTTGTGGGACAATTTTCTCAACACTACGGTGGGCAGGTTAGATGAGGAAGAGATCACCGGTTCCGAAAAAGAGAAAGAAATGGGCATCCACAAATTGAACAGAGCCGAGGATTGTGCTACTTATAAGGGACCTGCAAAAGAATTAGGTCAATTGGTTGACACTAATCTAGAGCTTGCAGTTCCCAAAATAATGAGAACCAAAGGAAAGAGGAGCAGAAGAGCGAGCCTGGGCTTGGGCTTGGGCTTGGGCTTGGGCTTGAGAAAGGGCGAGGAGAAGGAAGATTTTGGCATTTGCAAACAAGCAGATGGTAAAAGGCGGAAATCATGTGGGCAGGCAGTTGAGCAGAGATCATATATTTCAGCCTGCGGGATTGTTTTGAGAAGAAACGAAGCACTCCACAGTAAGGATAATAGTAGTAATGTTGAATGCAATAATAGCAGCTGGGATAAAGATGCAGTAGGTGCCTCTGATTCTCAATGTTATTATTTTCAAAGTATTTCAGATGGCAATGGCGGCAAGCCGCGTCAAAATGGTCTTCCCCCTCGCGACGAAAGGGATACAACTGCTTCTAATTTAATTTGATGTAAGAATGAGAATATTGGGAAAAATGAGGTTCCTCCTTATTATCGAAAGAGGAAACCAGTGAAGGCGAGATCTCTAACGCACTCATATGATTTATCCTCGTGGGTGGGCATTTATGTTTCCATACTTTACGAGGAAGCCAATTTTGTGAACGTTTGCATATGTATAATGTAAAGTAACTGCTAATTTAGAACTTCGGAAGAAGTTAATATACATCATAATAGTCAATGCATTTAGTTGCGA
This sequence comes from Larix kaempferi, assembly GCA_027924585.1. Lineage (NCBI taxonomy): Eukaryota > Viridiplantae > Streptophyta > Pinopsida > Pinales > Pinaceae > Larix > Larix kaempferi. Next base: position 408,782 of record BSBM01000187.1, read on the forward strand.
AATAATCATCCACGTGTTTCTTCCATATTCACATGGTTTCCACAAAGCATGCTGGAGTTTCATTGGTCACAACTGTCTCAACTTCAGGATCCAAGCACAGGAAGACCACAGCATATTCATAAATATTTAATATTGATGGTTTAAATACGTGTTATTTTTTTTATTTTCTATAAAATAAATTTTATAGTTTTAAATATGTTTTAATTCTTTATTTATTTATTATTATCATTATTTTGTAATATATGATCACAAAGTTGGTAGAAGTTTCTTACATTGAATTAGAAGTTTCTTATTATTTCATGGTTAAAAAAATATTCATTATATTGAATTAATGTGTTTCTTAAGAATGTGAATAATAACCAGCTTAGATCCAAATCTTAGGTTCTATTAAGAGTCAAGAGGGATCAAATCTCTCAAGGTGCAAACCTCTCCTTGAATAGCTCCTTGAGTGCAATACCTGAGCCACCTAATTCGAAGCTCTGAAGTTTCTAGTTTAAGTCTCATATTTACTTTTTACCTTATATTATTCTTTTTTGTTTATGGCCAACATAATATTTTTTTTTTTTTTTTTTTTTTACAGAAATGAGTAGGTTTTATATTAATAAAACAGTGGCAAGGCCACCAAAGAGTTTACATCTCCAAAAATATAGTAAGCCATACAGTCTTTCAAACTTTAAATACAGATGCCTGTGACTAGCAAACCCAGGACTTTAAAGTTTTTAACAAAAAGATTAAACAGAGAAAAGTCAGAGACTAGACTTAAATTAACGGTGCTTGGCCCTTGCCCCAGAAGACGATTTGGTAGCCAATTGGCTCATGTCATGGCCTAAGTTCTCAGCATCCCGAAGCTTTTCCAAAGTGCCCTCCATGCTCTGCAGCCTGAGATCCAAATTTTCAAGAGCGACCGTGACCTTCTCTTCCAGAGCCCGCAGAGTTGCCATGAAATCCGAGCGGATACGACCAATATCCTGATCAATTCTTTCAAGGCATCGCCCCCCCTGTTCGTCAATCTGTTGCATAAAATTTCCTTGACATCTAACCCGGCGTCGCAAGACCCTTACTTCTGCTTCCAATTCCATCAAAGGATTTGGGGAGGAGGATGCAGATTCATCAGAATTCGCCATACCACCCAAAATACACAGGCTATAATTCAAAAAGATAATACACAGGGAGGGCGTTACACAGAAAACCGAAGATCTTCGCCACCCGGGAGAATGAACAACCACCTTCAGAAAGAACTGAGCCCTGCTTCCTGAAGCGGGTCGAAGAAGATTGCAGCTAATAGGCCAGATAACATTCATATGAAATAAAAGGAACATCATTACCCAGAAATTGGAGCATGCCGAAGGACGTTTCATTATATTTCGAGGAGTACCATTTACCGAACCTGTACTATTCATTAAATAACAGAGCACAATTCCAAAAGAGGAAACCTCTTGAGGATCATGGGTCTGGACATCATCATAACAAGGCATGTTTCCAAGGAACCAATGAGCTTTGTCAGCAGAGAACCTCATTCTAGTTTGGACAAAGAGGGGAAGGTCCATACGCCTAAGTGAAATGCGATGATTACATAATAAAACCTTAAGTGAGCCCATCAGATTTTGTAAAATCTTGCTCCGTAAATTCGCCTGCTCCGTAGTACAGAGGGTGGTACACTCCATCATCAGCAAAAGCAAAGACGACATCATCATAGAGAGAGAAAGGCGTGTGAATTGAAATGTTTTAATGAGCATGAATGAGGATGACGCTATATAGAAGATCATGCCGTGGTATGCCACGCCGCAATCGGAGGAGGCCACCATCGGGTAGCAGAAGCATATGACACTTGGTTTAGGGCCCATTCTCCATATTACCAACCAGACCAGCCTAGAGTCCAATCCCGAAGATTTATGGGATAGGAAACAGACTAAGCACATCATTGAGTTTAAAGACCCCCTTGCCCAGGGGTATAGCTTCATTTGCTACTTTGTCCGCTTGTCCATTATTCATTCTTAAGACATGGAAGAAATCTATAAATCGGATCGGAAAAAGGGAATGAGCAAAGAGATTCTTTGAAGAACTTGACGAAGGCGATTGGAGGAAGGAAACATCTGAGAGTTGATGAAATGAATAATCAACCTAGAGTCCCCCACAACCATAAGAACCTGAATACCATGGAGGAGAGCTTGATTTAAGCCTTTCTAAAGGGCCAATGCTTCCGCCATATTATTAGATTCAATTTCCAAATTCCAGGAATATGTGAAATTCAGATCTCCTGCGGGGCCAAAGAGTGTTAGGATATTTAGACACTTAGGAGTTAGTTAAGATCAACTTGTGTAATATATCCGTTAGGGATAGTGTGTTTTTTTAGTATGCATTAGTATGAATTTGTAAATACTTAATCCGACGACCACGATATGTTTCTGACAAAGAGTGATCCGACGGCTCAACTTCTCTTAGATCAAACCTAACCTTGATCCGTGGCTTAACACCCGATTGGTCCATGATCTCTATTTAAAGAGCATGGAGGGTCATTGTTTAGTTGATCGATTATGAGAAGCTCATTTGTAACTTTCTTTCTTTGCATAATAAATTGTCCCGTAGAAGCTATTTGGCCGAGGCCGTGGAGTGTTTCTCTCAAGAGGGTTTAAACCACGTCAAAACATCGGTGTGTTGATCTGTGATCTGTTTGTGTGAAGTGGTTTCTCTTGGTGTTCGGTCCTTTGGTAGTACCCTGTGTACCCGAACATGGTATCAGAGCTTTTATGAAGTGCCTCTTCCGGTTATGATCTAGATCTTGAACTGTTGTTGTCGAAACTTGAAAGGGTTTCTAGTTCTGGTATTTCTGTGTATTTCTGGGCTGTGGGAGGTGTTCCATTGCGTCCGGAGCATCGTTTCCATTGGGAAATAGTTTTTGTTTGATCAAAAACGGTTCCCGGTTGCTCTAGAAACGCATATTTCATCAGATCTGAAGGTATAATGTTACAGTGATGCATTTTTTTTATTTTCTGTTTTAAAAGAAAAAAAATCTCATATTTTATCATTTTTATTGTTAGATTTTTTTTTTTGTTCGGATTGTTGCTTTCCCGTCTGCGTATGCTCTTTGCCGTGCACCTTGAGTGATCTCGGTAAATCAAAAACAGAAAGGGAAAGGGTTTTTCTCGGCTGTGTATGCTCTTTGCCGTGCACCTTGCGCGATCTCGGCAAATCAGAAATAGAGAGAAAACGTAAACTTTCAGGGCAAACTAACAAGATCTAACTCCACAAGTGTGGAAACGTTTTTTTTGTTTCGATTTGTGGTTTGTTTTGCAGGAAAAATGGCAAGCACGCAAACCGAACAAGAAGAGTAAAAAAAAAAGGCCCCTTCCTCATTCTCATATTTTACATACATTTTAATCTAGCTCACTTGGTTCAAAGTTGCTTTATTTCTTAATAGGTCTTGAGTTTAAGTCTTAGGAAGTTATTTTTAAAAGAAAAAGTGCATGTAATTTCTATTTTCAAGTTACTTTATTGTAAAAGTGCATCTCACTTAAATAATAAAAAAATAAAAATACAAGTGAGTCACTTAAGTTTTTTTATTTATTGTTGCACTATTTAAAAGTAATATCATTGTAAAAGTGAAATCACTTATTTTACAAAAGTGGTTCACTTAAAGCAACTTTCCTGTAAAGTGATTGTCAAAAGGTTCATCTTGGGAAGAGGGGGGTTCTTTTTTTTGCTGGACATTCTCTAGCTGCCACGTCACTATTGGGGACATCTTCAACAATTTCTTTGTTCAAGCATAACTTCATCATACAGAGTCAGTTTTCAGTGCCGTTTTTTTTTAAACCGCCTATTTTTTCGAGCTCTTCACATCCAGACTATTGGTTTCTGCTTTTACAGCCATTAATTTACAAATATGGCCGCCCCTTGTGATATTCTACTTAACAGTTCCAACTATTTCTCATGGAAATCTCGTATGGAGGATGTTCTACGAAGTAGGGGACTTTTTAGAATTACCTCAGGAAAATAAAAAGAACCCACTGATGATGATAAGAAAATAAAATGGGCAAATAGATGTGATGAAGCTCGTGGATTGATTGGGATGTCAATCTCTACTGATTTGCGATTCCACATATCTAGAATTGATGAACCTAATGCTGCTTGGGACAAGTTGGAATCTGTGTTTGGTAAACACAATGAAATTTGAGGTCACCAACTCAAAAATGAGTTGATTTCTTTAAATTCAAGTGACTTTTCATGCATTCAAGATTATTTATCTAAGTATAAAACTCTTAAACTCTTATGTGTAGAATGTAAGATTAAGAGGGAAGACAAACAATGCATTTATCATATTCTTTCCAAACTTGGACCTGCATATTATGTTTTTGTATCTACATTTTACTCCATGAAAGCATCCTTGAATGCAGCTAGCTATCAAGAGCCTAGTCTTGAATCATTTTGTGATTCATTGATTAGAGAACAAGATAAACTTATTCATCTTGGAATAATCAACAATGCAGATTCATCTGAGAAATCCTTATTGTCCCAACAGAAAGAAAAGTCCAAGCCTCCCAAGAAACAAAATTTTCGCAATAATAAGTCGAACAAGGGTCCAAAACCCTCTCAGTCAACTCCTTCTTTAAAAAATGACAAAGGATCCAAGCCAAAAGGAAAGAAGACTGAGCATCATTGCAACTATTGCGGGAAAGATAATCATGATGAATCTAAGTGTTTCAAGAAGATGGCAGCCTTGGAAGCAGCAATGAAGAAGCACCACATCAGCCTAGATTCGCCTTCATAATCTGCCTCTCATGGACATGCACTTTGTGCTTCTGGTTATTCTTATAATGCATCTTCTTCTTCTACTTCAAATGAATGCCTCATTGATTCTGGAGCATCTTATCATATATGGCTAAGGATCAAGCCATCTTTTCTACTATGCATGAATGTAACACCAAACAAATATTTGCTGGTGATGATAGATCTCTAAGTGTTGTAGGAGCTGGAACAGTTCCAGTAGATAATGGTCATTTTAGTGATGTACTATGTGTTCTAAGAATTTCCTACAATTTGTTATCAGTCTATCAGATCACTCATTCTGGTGAAGGTAAAACTGTGACCTTTACACCTCACCAAGTTGTAATTAAGGATTTTAAAGATCCTCAACAGGTCCTAGCTACCGGAATTGTTGATGATATTACCAGGTTGTACAAGTTTAACAACTTTGGGTCATCACCTTTCCCTTCAGTTTTTGTTGCTCATAGTGATAACTTGAGCAAACTTTGGCATGAGCGATTTGGTCACTTAAATTATCGCTCATTGCAACAACTATGTAAAGAAAATATAGTGACAGGTCTTCCGATGGTATCTTGCAGAGATGGTGTTTGTTCCAGTTGTGTACTCGAAAAACATCATCAAGACAGTTTTGACAAACGTGCCTCTTGGCACGCCTCGGTTCCTTTGGAGCTTGTGCATAGTGACTTGTGTGGTCCTCTTCCATCTGCTTCCTTTTCTGGTTTCAAATATTTCTTAACTTTCATTAATGATTACACCAGACGCACTTGGGTTTATTTCCTAAAACTTAAGAGCGAAGTATTTAACATGTTCTTGGCCTACAAGGCCCTTGTTGAAAAACAATCTGGTCATCAAATTATTAAGTTAAGATCTGACGATGGAGGAGAATATGTTAACAAACAATTCACTACTTTCTACACTGAACAAGGCATCCAACAACATCACACTGTTCCATATACACCACAACAAAATGGTGTAGCTGAGCGGAAGAACCGCACTTTAAAAGAAAATGTTAATTGTATGATCCAATCTAAGGGACTAAGTCTTCAATTTTGGGCTGAAGCCATAAATTGTGCAAATTACATAGTTAATCGCACCCCCACAAAAACATTACAAGGTATAACACCGGAAGAAGCATGGAGTAAAACTAAACCTGATGTAAGTCACTTTCGTGTGTTTGGTAGTGAAGCATGGGCTCACATTCCGGATGAAAAACGGAAAGCATTGCAGCCTAAAAGTGAAAAGTGCATATTTGTTGGATATTCTGAAGATGTAAAAGGTTATAGACTTGTTCAACCACATTCTCATGATATAATCATTAGAAGAGATGTTAAATTTGATGAAAATCTCTTGGCCTGCGAGCCTAACTCGGCGATTGTGCCATCTGTGGCCTGCGAGCCTGATTCGACGTTTGTGCCTTCTTCTTCTTCTTCCAACTTCCTTGATAGGTTTCCAACTCCAGTTTCCGATACTAACAGTGAGGATGAAAATCCACCTCCGCCTGCTCATGTTCCTCCAGTTGCACCAGCACAAGTGCTTTCTCGATGGGTCCGTTCAACATGTGAAGCAGCTGGTGATCTTGCCAGTGATCCTAGAGATCAAAGTCGAACACATTCTCAGTTTCAGCGAGCCTCTTCTCTTTTGGCTCAAGTTTCCGAGAATCATGATCCAGAAAGTTTTGCAGAAGCTTCAGGGAATCCAGATTAGGATGCAACCATGGATGAAGAATATCGTTCCTTAATGGCGAACGATACTTGGGATCTTGTACCTCTTTCAAAAGGAAGAAAACTTGTCAGATGTAAATGGGTCTACAGAACTAAGTATGCATTAGATGGAAGTGTTGAAAGACTTAAGGCAAGGTTATTTGCCAAAGGTTTTTCCCAAGTTGAAGGGATTGACTACAATGAAACCTTTGCTCCCGTCGCAAAAATGAACTCCATCCGCCTTTTTCTTTCCCTTGCAGCCTTACACAACTGGGAATTCCATCAAATGGATGTCAAGTCTGCCTTCTTACATGGTGATTTACAGGAGAAAATTTACATGGAACAACCTGTTGGCTATGTTCAGAATAACTCTAGCCTTGTCTGCCGCCTTAAGAAATCCTTATATGGCCTTAAGCAAGCTCCTAGAGCTTGGTATGCCAAAATGGATAACTTTCTCCTTGACACTGGTTTTTCTAGATGTCATTCTGACCCCAATGTCTATACCAAGAAAGTAGGAAACCATCTCATCATACTTGTTCTATATGTTGATGACCTTATTCTTACTGGTAGTGACCCTAAGCTTATAACCCATGTGAAATCCAGTCTTAAACAAAATTTTGAAATGTCAGACTTAGGACATTTGCATTATTTTCTTGGTCTCCAAGTCCTACAAACCAAAGAAAGAATCTTTCTTTCTCAGTCTAAGTATGCTTGTGACCTTCTTCGTCGCTTTCACATGGAAGATTGTACACCAGCCCCTTCTCCCTTCCAGTCTGGAGTCAAACTTTATGCCACTTGTACTTCACCTGAAGTCGATGCCACCTTGTATCGTCAGCTTGTTGGTAGTCTCTTATACTTGACTCATTCCTATCCCGACCTTTCCTTTGCCGTTGGTCGAGTTGCCCGTTATATGCAGATACCTCATGAAAATCATTGAAAAGCAGCTAAAAGAATACTTCGATATATTCGAGGTACAGTTCAGTTTGGGATTCATTACAGTACAGGGGGGAAACCTTTGTTGGTTGGTTTCACTGATTCAGATTGGGTCGGCAATCCTAATGATCGAAAGTCTACTGCAGGTTATGTTTTCAGTCTGGGATCTGGACCTATTACTTGGGCTTGTAAGAAACAACAGGCTCTTGCTCTTTCTTCAGCAGAGGCAGAATATCGAGCAACAGTTAATGCCAGTCAGGAAGCTTTATGGCTTCGACAGATCCTTTCAGAGTTTGGATTCGAACAGCAGCAGCCTACTCCACTTTGGTGCGACAATCAAAGTGCCATCAAGCTTGCCAAAGATCCAGTTCTACATCAACGCAACAAACACATTGAGCTACATATGCACTTCATGAGAAATCTTGTTCATGATCGTGTTCTTGAAGTGCTCTTTTTCCCTACAGATGACCAAGTTGCAGACATCTTCACCAAGTCTCTTACAGAAGCGAAATTTTCTAAACTTCGATCTATGTTAGGAGTTCAGGAACTTGTCATTAAGGGGGGATAGGCTCTAATGCCTCCTTCCTTCTCCTAATAGTGTCACTTTTGTAAATCCTTCAATCCTATCCCAAGTTGTTCTTAAGGGGGGATGTTAGGATATTTAGACACTTAGGAGTTAGTTAAGATCAACTTGTGTAATATATCCGTTAGGGATAGTGTGTTTCTTTAGTATGCATTAGTATGCATTTGTAAATACTTAATCCGACGGTCACAATATGTTTCCGACATAGAGTGATCTGACGGCTCAACTTCTCTTAGATCAAACCTAACCTTGATCCGTGGCTTAACACCCGATTGGTCCATGATCTCTATTTAAAGAGCATGGAGGGACATTGTTTAGTTGATCGATTATGAGAAGCTCATTTGTAACTTTATTTCTTTGCATAATAAATTGTCCCGTAGAAGCTATTTGGCTGGGGCCGTGGAGTGTTTCCCTCAAGAGGGTTTAAACCACGTCAAAACATCGGTGTGTTGATCTGTGATCTGTTTGTGTGAAGTGGTTTCTCTTGGTGTTCGGTCCTTTGGTAGTACCCTGTGTACCCGAACAAAGAGCACCCCTCCCCCTCCTGCCTCCCCTGGCCAACATAATATTTATTACTTTTAATTTGTATTATTATTTTTTGTTTACTTTGTATTATTTTGTTACTCGACAAACACTCTAAAGTCTCATATTTACTTTTTACTTTGTATTAAAAGTAAAAAGTAAAGTCTCTAGTTTAAGTCTTATATTTAATTTTTACTTTGTATTATTATTTTTTGTTTATGGCCGATATAATATTTACCACCTATTCATAAGCTCTAAAGTCTCTAGTTTAAGTCTCATATTTACTTTTTACTTTGTATTATTCTTTTTTGTTTATGGCCGACATAATATTTATTACTTTTTACTTTGCATTATTATTTTTTTGCTTACTTTGTATTATTTTGTTACTCGACAAACTCGACAAACACTCGACTCACAAGATCTCCCCCATACTGGGCTGTAGAGCGCCTCTCGGCGCAATAAATAATTTTTTAAGAAGATAGGTGAAGAGAAACGTGTGTTTCTTATAATCATTAGTAAAGTTGGGGCATTGGGGATGTCCATCTTCATGAAGATAGGTGAAGGGTAACTATATTGATAGACCCGTCCTCGATATATATTTTTACAAATTATAAGATAAATATTAATGTTTTAAATAGGTGTATTTTTTTATTAATTATTTTATAATATTGTAAGGTGCAAGCTAGGGTACATAAGTAATTGATTGAAGAAGACATAAAAGATAAGTGTGAAAGCACATCTAATTCTCATTAACAATTGTACATATATACAATGAGAATTGTCCCTTGGGTTTCATATTCCCAAGTGGACTCTTGGACTCCCGGGCGACTCTTGGTCTACCCTCAGAGTTATTGATATTATTTGCACGTGAATGTGCACGTGAATGTGCACACCAATCCTAACACCAAGGATTAGTATCCAACAAATCCACCCTTAATCCGAAGGGTGTATACCAGCATAGATCGATCTCAAACCCGGATCTATCAAGCACTGAGAGGGATCCAATTTCTGGAGGTGTAATTTTTTTTGTTTTATCTTAATTTTTTTACACATTAAGAAAAAAATTACCCCTCAAGAAATTGGATCCCTATCTTTTAATTTTTTAATTATTTATTTTTTATTTTTGATAAGTTATGAGCGAACATGAAATTTTTAATTACTTTTGATTTTTTATAAGTTATGAGCCGACATGGAAACGTAACGTGACAAATGTGACAAACGTTACAACATCTCCCCCATACTGGGTTGTAAAATAACATAACAAACGTGACAAATGTGACAAACGTTACAACATCTCCCCCATACTGGGTTGTAACGTAATGTGACAAACGTGACAAATGTGACATGTGACATGTGACATCCGTTACAAGATCTCCCCCATACTAAAAACGTGACAAATGTGACATGTGACATGTGACATCCGTTACAGGATCTCCCCATACTATTATTTTTTTACATTTTATTACTTTGAAAATGTTACATGTGACATGTGACATCTGTTACAAGATCTCCCCCATACTGGGTTGTAAGCACCTCGTTTACACTTGGTGCAATGAGTCCTAGAAAAAAAAAAGAGATGAATAAGTTGAAGTGGACAGCTATCACTAGCTGAACATTTCCATCTCGAACATCCTTTACTAAGAAGGTTAGCTAGAAGCTTGCACATGTTTCTACTAAATATAAGAGCTCTCTGAAGGGATGGTTTTTAGGCTGACCATCAACCGAAATAGGCTAGCAGAAGGATAAAATATTCTACTATGTATGTGGTTCAATGCTGATCACAAACTCTTGAACTTGGCGACAACACTCCCTCAGAGGTTCTCTGGAATGGTTGGGATGGGCTAACACCAAACCAACTGAAGAGCTGAAAACAGGAAGTGAACAACTGCAACTTGCTGAACATTTCCATCTTAACTATTTGCCAAGTTAGCTAGAAGCTTGCACATGCTTATGCTAAATGAAGGTGCCCTCGATACCAGTGGTTTTAGGATGACCACCAACTCTGGAGCTTAGTCGAACATAGCTCTTCATAGGCTCGCTTGTTCCAGCATGCTTGTACTCGCTCACTTGTTACTGACAGTCTTCATTCCTCCCTGTCAGGAACAATGTGAGGAGAGGAAAGTCTCATGGTGTCACAACTAGACACAAAACACATGCATACTCTATGTCAAGTATATCTATTTTGTCTTCAGAATACATGCATATGAGAATCAGGTGGCATCTTTGACTCTGGTGGTTGTCCAAACTCACTGTGGATCAGGCTCTCTTGATATGACTTACTTGAGGAAGGTTGTAACTGTTTGTTGTCAAAAGGACGAGGCTTCGAAACTTGAAGCTTGACATCATGTTCCCCCCTATCAGGTACAAAGTAACAAGCAGTACAATAATCTGCTGCAAGTTTCACTCTTGCGGGTTTCTTCAGCTTCACACACCGATATGAAGAATGGTTGCACTTCCCACAATGGTGACAAGGATGAAGATCAAAACACTAATCTTTCACATGACCAACTCTGTCACATTGTTAGCATCTGGAACTCTTAATAAGTTGTACATCTGACATGATTTCACTATTTTCTGGCAGCTGATAGGAATCATCTTCAAAAAAGGGGTTATTATGAATAAGCACTAGTTCAAAATGTTGATTCCTGTGATGTGCATCTTCCTCAATGACTTTCAAATTCTGCAATTGATTTATGACAGTTTGTAGTGTGTCTTTGTTGATTGTGATTGATTCATCTGCAGCTGAATGTACTAGAGTATTCAACAACTCTAATGTTTCTTTTGTATTAGACATAGTGAAGACAACTTGAGGCCTCCTTGTGCAGGTAGGACCAAATACAAGGACTCAATCAGACAGAGGGCTTCTTGCAAATCCTCCATTTACAAGCAATTTTTCAACAGATTCAAACTTAAAAGAGAAGGGATGTCGATCTCAGCTGAAAATGCACCCAACATACAACACCAAGATCACAGGATCACCATCAACAACCTTGTAGTAAAGGTTGGAATCTGCGTCACTCTTGGTGAAGCTCAAGCTCATCAAGTATCCGTTAATCCCGATATACCATGCCCTAGGTGCCTACTTGAGTGTGTACAAGACCTTCTTCAATTGGCAAATGGGACTCCTTCCCATGTGTCACAAATCCCTGAGGTTGCTTTATGTACACCTCTTCCTCAATCAAACCATTGAGGAATGTTGTCTTTACATCCAACTGATGTAATTTCCATCCCATCACTGAACCAAATGCAATAATAGTCCTGATGGAAGTGTACCTGGAAATTGGAGCAAAAGCATCCTCATATTCCACTCCCTCTTTTTGGGAGAATCCGCTCACCGCAAACCTCACTTTGTGCATCTTGATGCCTCCATATGTTGCATGCTTGATCTTATAGATCTACTTGGAAGTCACCAATGACTTACCCTCAAGTCTTTGAATAATCTCCCACATATCATTCTTCATGATGATTGATATTCCTCCATCATGGCATCCTTCCAAACCTATTGGTATTCTGCCTCCTCATAACTAGAAGGCTTAGAACCAGTGATGTGATTCATCAATTCCATGTAACTCAAGAAACTCTGAGGCCTTTTGCTATCCCTAAAAGTACCCCTGGGAGTTGTATGCCTCTCTACATCCTAGAAAGTGTCATGAAGCCACGTTGGCCTCTTCCTGGTTACAACAACATCTCTAGGTATATCTATTGGATTTGTTGGATCTACTAACTCCTCTTGACAGTCTAAAGGTTGAATAACTCGACTAGATGGTTTTGTACTCTCATCTCTTGGAGCCTCCTCATCATCATCATCATCAATATCCATGTGAGAATATTTGGATCTTTTGAAGGCTATCTCTTCATCAAAAGTAACATCCTGACTAACCTCAATATGATGTTGTCCTGAAATGTATATCCTGTAAGTCTTCGATGTCTCACTATATCCCACAAAATTACCCTTCTTTCCAGAAGGTTCTAACTTCATCCTCTTCTCCTTTGGCACATGGATGCATATTGGACAACCAAATATCCTCAAATGAATGACATCTGGCTTCACTCCTATGAATGCCTCCTCTGGAGTCTTGTCCCCCAATATTCAGTGAGGAATTTTGTTATAAACATACACTGCTATTCTAGATGCCTTTGCCCATAATAACATGGGTAAGTTCTGATCATGAATCATCGCCTTCACAACCTCCCCAATGGATATGTTCTTCCTTTCTGCAACCCCATTTTTTTGAAGGTTGTGAGGAACGATCAACTCCCTATTGATTCCTACTTCCTTGCAAGAATCATTGAAGTCCTTGGAGGTAAAATCTCCTCCATTAGTTGACCTCAAAATCTTGATCTTCTTTTCTATTAGGTTCTCTACCTAAGCCTTGAACTCCTGGAACATGTTGAAGAACTCATCCTTGGTCTTCATGAAATAGAACCATGTCTTCCGAGAGAATCATCAATGAACGTCACATAATACCATAAGCCACCCAAATATGATACTGGCATTGGTCCACATACATCTAAATGTAGAAGATCCAATATCCCCTTGAATCTACTATCATTGCTCAGAAAAGAGCCCTTGGCATTCTTACCAAGTGAAAAAATTCTACAAACACCCTCATGCTCTACCTAGAGATCTAGAAGACTTGTAACCATCTTCCTCAATGCTAGAAAATCCCTATAATGTAGGTGAGAAAATCTTTGATGCCATAGTTCACATAAATTGATATTATCATGTACTAATGCCCGGGCTAGACGTCCTATCAATATGTCACTACAACAAATCTTGGAATTAGCATCCCATTTAGCATCCCTTTTTAGTGTTAATTTTTTTTCATTGAGTGGTCAAAGTAGACACTAAATGGGACGCGTCATGGACAAAATGTAAAGAGTCTAAAATAACGTCTTTTTTTGCTTCCTAGATCACATCATTTCTGATGTCTAAAATAGTGCCCATTTTTTTGCTTCCAGAATAGCGTCCAATTTTGCTTCCTAAATGTCGTCGAGGTTTGCTTCCTAAATAACATCCTATTTTTCTTCCTAGAGATCGTCCTCTTTTACTTCTTAAATGATGTCCCCATAGGCGCCCTATTTTCATCCTTAAAAGCGTCGTGTTAGCATTTATGTTTGCATCTCCATTCGCGCCATATTTGCATCCAAATTAGCATCCATATGTGCTACCACTTTAGCATCCCATTTTGCACCACATTTTACTTCCAATATGCACCAATTTTTGCTTCTAATTTTACACCAATTTTTGCTTCCTTTTTTGCATCGTGTTTTTCTACCAAGATGGAGCCAAAATTTTCTTCTATTGTTGCACCATATTTTGGTTCCTATGTAGTGCCATTTTTGCATCCAAAGTAACATCTTATTTTGCTACCATATCAACGCCATGTTTGGCTTCCTCATTAGCGTCAAGTGTTGGGCCTCTTTTTAACGCCTAGTTTTGCATTTCTATTGATGTCAACATTAGCACCATGTTTTGCTACCACTTTAGCACCCAATTTATTGTCCATTTTTACTCCCACACTAGCGCGACATTTTTCTTCCCATTTATCTCCTTGAATTTCTTCTTGATTTTCTTCCTCATGAACGCTGCATTTAGCTTCCCATTAAGCATCTAATTTTGTTTCTTTGTTGGCCACTAGTTTAGCTTTTGGTTTGGCTTCTACTTTGGCATCTGAAATAGCATCAGAATTGACTTCCAACTTAGCACTAGGTATTGCATCCAATGTTGCTTCTAGATCTGTGACATAGCCATTTTAGCTCCTAGTTTTGCTTCCTATTTTGATTCCTTATTAGCACCACATTAGACTTGCTATTTAACACCTACAACTATATCCAATTGTGTGCTGATATATTTATTATATCAAATTATTATAATTATTTCATTAATTTCAATAGTTCTCATATATCATTTACTTCAAAGTTCTAAAATAACATAATGAAACATTGAAATTAATTGTAGATACCATTATTGAAATTAATTGCATAGCACTTGAAGAAAATTTAACACAAACAAACAACATTTATCCAAAGTAGTAACATCATCATATATATTAATTTTCCATGAAAAGATCAACGACAACTTCCAATATAGATACATTTACAATATAATAACGATAACATCACCATTATATTTCATCAAAAGAAGTGAATTTATAAAACATCATCACATCAATAACCTATCATACAGATCATCATATTAAGGTTAAAAGAACAAGTGAACTATATATAGTGAAAGTACCAATATCACAAGAAATATTTGTTTTAATATCCATATCTAGAAATTTAAAAATGATCAAGGGTAATCAAAGTTTATATGTCAACATAAATCCACCAAACAAATAAAAATGACCCAGAATTTAATAAGAACTTGGATCATCACAAAAATAAGAATACGAGTCTAGTAGCATTGAGAAAGCAATAAACATCCACAATCTCAATAGTAGCATCAATGGCTACCATCATCATCATCATCACCACCACCATTATCATCATCATTCTCATCCTCATCTATCCCAACATCATATTCATCATCATTTTCATTTGATCCATTTGCATCATTATCAGCAATATCTTTCTCTGGTACATTGATGGCAACATAATCTAGATCATCTAAGGAGTCATCTTCACCATTTTTCTGCAAACAACCATAAATGATCAATTTAAAACATTAATATTAATTTCATTACATAATGCATATTTTGTGTTATATTGCAGATATTAGTCCTAACCGAACTACAAGATTGTTTTGTCCCTAAAGTGAGGGAATTTAATGTGTTAGATTAGAGGTTACTTTTAAGGCTCCACTTGGAGTCATGAACCAAGTAATGTTTGATTTAGGGTATAACAAGTGTGTGCACAAGGGGTGTGTACAATAAGTAAATGAAATTACAAAGAAATGTAAATGCTTGTAAAGAAATGTAGTGTGGAGAAAGACATATAAATTTTCAATACTAGAAACTAATATTCTTTTCTTGAATTAAAATTTGTAGTTTCTCTATAAAGTAAAGGAATACTACCAACAAACAAATGGAAATCTAAAGTACTCATGCAAGATAGATAGCTAACTAATAATGTATTTGCAAAGAAGAGAGAAAAAGAGACTCTCAACCAACAATGCAAATTGTTTTAAACAAATCCAATAAATCTAATAAATCTTGTTGAAACAAAAAATGAAAGCTGAAAAATAATTCCAAAATAGAACCATGAAAAGAGTATAGATACTTGAACTTGAATGAATAAAATTCAATTATCAACTAATAAACATTTTCTTGAGAAGTATTTTCCCAAGAACTCTCAATAATCTTATGATAAATAATATAGCGCAACATCCTATCTCAACACCTTTATAGGGAAATTCACCAATGTGAAGATTACAAGGTCATCATCATCCAACTTTTTCAAATGTCTAAAAGCCATGTAGTGATGTAATAATCTGGAAAAAGAGTACTTTAGAATCTTCTAAGCAATAATATGCTTAAGAATCCTACCACAAACATTTATGGTACATACAGGGAAGAGTTGCGAAATACTAAATACTTTGTTGTTATGATCGTTGACCTCGAGTTGAAATAATGAAAGTTGACTTAATAGAAACAATATCATATAGTCATAATAATGGCGGGTAGGAGGTGCTTTACAAATCATTATATATATACTAAGATCATTGCTCCTTGTCTTCAAGGTAAGATGGTCTTTATAGTAAGACTATTCCTAGTAGGAATGGTCTCTCTAAGAACATTGCTAGTTATTTTCAAGGTGGAACTGTCTTCAATAAAGGTTACGAGCTTTGGGTTTAGAAATGGTCTCTCTAAAAAAATTGCTAGTTATTCTCAAGGTGGGATGGTATTCAATAAATATTATGAGCTTAGGGTAGTCTTCAAGTGCTATGTGAATTGCTAATTATATTTAAGGTGGGATGGTCTTCAACAAAGGTTACAAGCTTCAAGGTAGTCTTCAAGGACTATATGAAGGAAGGTGTGATAAACAAATTAGGATGCAATGCGTCGAAGTTCAAGTCTCTTGCTAAAAAAAATCTCGTCGATCCCTATTGAGTCCCTACAAATTTGTGACAATATGAATGGCAAACCCCAATACCAAGAACAAAAAAAAACATATGGCCTTAAATGGTATTTCATAGATTTTTGGTATGGTAGCAACAACCGATTCCTCACCCATACAATAATAATCACGGTGAGGATCGACAATTGTATATACCATCTTACCAAGTTGGTAAACTAGGTATATTTTCCTTCATTTAGGTAATTTTTGGCACCAAAGGGAACAAACAATGTCTTTGGTGGGGCCATGTGTTCCTTGGTATAGGGAGGGACCCTAAAACTGGTGGTAAGATTACCTTATTGCACCGAGAGGAGTGAGGTGCTTTATAGCCCAGTATGAGGGAGATGTTGTCACGTAAGGTAGAATTAGAATTATGTTATGAAAAATAAGAGGTAATAAAATTAAAATCAAATGAAAAGTAATTAAAAAATCCATGTTGGCTCATAAAAACAAAAAGACAAAAAAAAAACTAGTAATCTTAAACCCGGATCTATCAAGCACCAAGATGGATCAAATTTCTTGAGGTGTGATTTTTTTGGATGTGTAAAACATTTAAGTTAAAAAAAATTGACACCTCGAGAAATTGGATCCCTCTTGGTGATTGATAGATCTAGGTTTAAGATGGATCTATGTTGGTGTAACATTTAATAATCAATGTTAGTTTTTTTATGTTTTTTGCATTGATGTAACTTCTTGTGTCGAGAGAAGTGTTCTTATAATATATATTTCAGTTAAATGAGATGTGTAACATGTTACATGAACAATTTAAGTGTTCAAAATGAAACAAAAAAATAATAAATTAAATAAATAACTAGCATAGTTTGATTTTAACGAGAGATGTATGTTACATGTTACATAAGTTCAAATGTTAAAAAGAAAACATAAAAAATAGTAAATTAAATAAATAAACTAACATAGGTTGATTTTGACCTTGCACTTTTTATGCAAAGAATTTTTATTGTTCTTCTCTAGATAAAGTTAAGTGAATAGGTTTGTATTTTTATTTTTTTGTCCTTCTTGGAGCATAGATAAAAAAAATATAATATTAGATAATTTTATTAATGTCCAACTATTAACTACAAAAGAGGGTAAGTGGGACTCAAAAATACATCCAATTTTCAACTTATTGTCACATTGTCAACCACAAAAAAGAGAGTTAAGTGCATAGCTAAGAGAAGTGCAAAATGAATATAGAAGCAAAGTCATAAACAATCATCTGTCAACTATGTCAGTCTATAGTCTAGCAACAACTTGGAGCGATTATTGTGCCAATGAATTAGATTCAAATCTTGGCAGGAATGCTCCTCCATTGCATGGGATCTATTGGGAATGGATATTCATTATGTTGAATATTTTTGATGTAGTATTTAGGGAGATTCAGGGCCCATATTTTGGATTAGCTTAATGTTTTGTTCAAATGCATGGGGTGCCATCTTTGTGCTCATGTTCTAGTGGACTGTAATAGTCAATTTAAGAAATACGTATGGAGGAAGAAAAAATTGGTTGGGGGGATAGTTTAAGAGGCATATCCTAGGAACTAGAATATGTAGGTTGACATAGGGTCATTGTAGGCGGATGAACTAGTCAATAACAGGAGAGCCTTTGGTGGGTTGGGAATAGTTGGTAATGAGATGGTTGTAGGTAAAATCAATATTCCCTTGGGGTTGGAGAAGGAGCAACGCGAGGAGCAACAAGACACTACTCGGTACCTTTTTGGGGGCTTGGACCCAACTCTTAATCAATTTGACAATCTGGAGTGCATGTGGAAACAGTGACCACCCTCGATCCTCATAGGTAGGTAAATGCAATGACATTATCCTTCATATTCCTTTATTGTTGGATTCAAACCCTAATCCACTTTCGACGGTCAAGCCAATTGATATTCATATCTCCTCACCTTCAAATGAGGGTGTTGCAAGAGAAAAGGAGAAGAGTTCCAACCCATTTGTGGTTAGTGACCATAATGACTATGTATATTGTGCAATGTAGGCTTATGGCATAATGTGACCATAAGGCCCCTAACCACTAAAACCACTAAAATCAATATATCATGGTCATGTTGAGGTTTAGTATACCATGGATGGTTCTTCAAACATAAGCCATGGTCCATGGCCAAAATTATGGGTCTTAGATCATAAAATTAGTTTGTGAGGTTGATCAAGGGCCATGCATAAGGCCCAATTCCACAATTAATCCTTGCATACAAAATATTTATCATGTAAGTTAGTTTCCTTGTAGGCAAGTGGAAGTTGTTCGGAGGCTGGTGTGGGCACATTGAGGGTTTCATATCCACCTTTAGGGTATTTTTTAATGGACAAGTATCTTGGAGCAAACCTTTGGAGGCTAGTAGGTGGAAATCTTGGTTTCTTAGAGGACTTAGCATGGTGAAAACCCCAAGTAGAGACCAAAAAAACCTTATAACAATTCGAAATAGTGTCCATGTATCACATGTAAGATAAGAATTCATTATGCATACATTTCGTGTTGGTCTAGTGCATTGTGAATAGCACATGAGCCCTAGAGGAAACTGGTTTGGAATTATATCTTAAGTTTAAACCTTGGATCATGTCATTGGCCACAAGAACCATTATCAGTGTAGAAAAACTAAAAATAGACACCATAACCCTATTATAGTCTAGATATTCCCTCTACAAGTACTATGTAATGACTTGAACCCTTATGCATGGCCTATGAACCATAGAGGAAAATATTATGACCCAAGACTCTATTTTTTTACCTTGGACCATGGTATGCACTATGAGAACTTTGCATGGTGTGATACGCCTTGAAATGGACAACATATCCCACTTACATGCCAAATATTCCCTTTCAAGGGCCTTATGTTATGGCCTAAGGCCCCACACATGGCTAGAGAGCCATAAAGTCCATTTTCCTTTCTCAATATCCTGGATTTTAGCATTGAGCCATATATTTTCATTTCTTAGATGCTTATGATCAAAACAAGAAAGTAGCCATTGTTCCAATTGAGATATTCAATTAACGAAAAAAAATCCCACCATATTACAAAATTTATCCTTTGACTAAACCACCATGAGAGGGGGTTAGTATCTATTTTTCCAAAGTTGCATAAGATTTGTCCCCTAGCCCAACAATTGATGCAAGTACCAGTGTACAATTGTCACAAGCACACACATGTTTATTCTAAGGGTTTTTCTATAAATTAAGGGTACCAAAGAGTGAATTTCCCCATTGATTGCTTCACATCGTTTATCCCTATTGGATCCCTACATATTTGTGACAATATGAAGGGAAAACCTTGATGTGAAGAATAAAAAGGAACATATATCCTTAAATGGTATTTCATAGATTTTTGGAATAGGAGAAATAACTAATTCTTCACCCACATAATAAGATTCATGGTGAGGATCAATTATATATACCATCTTACCAAGTTGGTAAACTAAGTATTTTTTTTTCATTTAGTTCATTTTTGGCATCAAATGGAACAATCAATGTCTTTAATGGGGTCACGTGTTCCTTGGTATGGGGAGGGACCCCAAAAATGGTGGTAACATTCCCTTATGTAACATTTAGTAATAAATGTTAGGTTTTGATGTTTTTTGCATTGATGTGACTTCTTGTGTCAAGAGAGGTGTTTTTATAATATATAATCCTGTCAAATGAGATGTGTAACATGTTTTACATGAATTCAATTATTAAAAATGAAAGAAAAAATAAATTAATTAAATAACTAAAGTAGCATGGCTTGATATTAACTAGAGATGTATGTTACATAAATTCAAATGTTAAAAGGAAAACATAAAAATAATGAATTAAATAAATAAACTAGCATCCTAAGTTGTCCAATTTGTCATCCGACTTAGGATATTGAGGTGGATGAATGCATAAATGAGTAGAGAGATTCGTCGGTTCAACTGCTCCATGTTTAAATTGAGATCTTCCACCTACTTGCAAGTTTTAAAAACCAAATTAAGGAGGGCCTTCAACAAATTATTGATGCTAGAGGGACCCTCAAAGTCCATGACATGATTCTGACTGCAACTGAGGTTGGATGTCTCACCAGAGATTTTGCTTGCAATCATTTTGTCCAAGTTGCGAATGTTGTGGATCGGGTTTTCCCCAAACCCCAAAGAAATTATGTTCCCATTGAACCACTTAACCTTGCATCTCCAAACCTATGGCTTTGACCAGCTGACTAACGAGACATAATTCTTCATCAAACTATCCTCATGTGTCCCTAGAGAATGGTGGGGAGACCAAGCAATCATCATGCATTCTCTCAAATTGGAAACAAAGCCACCAAATCTACAAGGATGGCCTATGCCTCTCAAGTGGGCCATGAGAAACATGAAAACAAGCCCAAACAAAAATCCAGGAGGGACATAGCTTGAGCAAGAGAGCCCAGCGATATTCACATGTATAAGAAATAGGGGCACCTTCCCATTGTTAAAACATTTCTCATCGACCCGAAGCGAGGTCCTGGTACACTACTAGAAGGATCGAGTATAAATTGCCCTAGATGAGCCCTGCCACTCCATTAAATTCGCCATCTCTTGTGAATGTGATATCCTGCAAATAAGGCCCCACGTTAAGTGTCGTTGATTGAAATCACCATCACCAATATCCATCTGGTGTTGCATTTATTCTTTGCATGCACACCTGAATCTGTTAGCCTCTACATGGCTAAACCAATCGAGGCCAACATTACTCTTCATTAATTGAGTATCACCCCATCCGAGGGACTTATTTTCCATTTAATTTCACTTTCGAGAATCATTTAATTTTATTTTGGAAAACCCATGGTTGTGCATTGATTAATGAAATGGCCTATTAGAGGTATATAAAAGGAAATATTTATGCAGATTGACTAAATGTAAGGAAATCTTGCTCATGACTTGATGACACTTAAGTGACTTATGCTTGTTGAAGCTTGACATAGTAACATACTAGAATGGAAAAATGTCTAAATAAATTCTAGATGGGAAAGAGATTCAATAAATAATGAAGATTTGTTCTTACATTATAAAATTGTGTGTTTTCTAGTGGTTGAGATTTAATTAAAATAAGCAATGTATGAAAGTAGGATGATAGTCAATCAGGATCCAGAAGTGTTACGACATGCAACATCATCGTGGACATAGACATTGTCATCCTTGTCATAGTCAACATCACATGGTACATCAACGTCATCATCATCATCATCATTGTCATCGTCATATTATATAATCATGATAGTCATTCATGTCATCAACATTGTGATGGAATAAGGCATACTACTACCATACAAGAATTTTGTAAAGAAGGCTTCCCCTTGCCTAACTATATCGATGGGTATTTATAATTAATAATTGTCATGAACCTCATTGTCATCGTCGTCATCATCATTGTCATCATGGTCATCATCGTAGAAATCATTAGTAATTGTCTTGATCAATGGGTCAACGTGATCATACAATACATAAACATCATCATTTCCATGTATCATCATGACAATAATTCATGTCATCATCATTGAAGTCATTATATATCATCATCATAGTCAATGTAGACATCAATGCTATATTGATCATTTCCAATATGCAACAACATCATCATCATCATGTCGTTAGAGTCACTCAAATGTCATAGGGACACTCAAATGCAATTAGGGTAATTTAGGATTAATTATGGTCTCTTAGTTTCCAAAAAGGGCCACTTAGGTTCCATTAGGGTCACTCAGGGTCAAATAATGAAATAACATGCATCATCCTCATCATCATCATTATCATCGGCATTGTCATCATCATCATCATCATTCTTATCATCATAGACATCAAAATCAATGTCTAACATGACCCTTCCAAATCTAACCCTCAACTCCAATAACCAATAGCATCTATCCCATCAATTAAGTAACTCATATGTCAAACTAGGCTCAATTCTAGGAGGAAAACTTTGTGCTATTTTGGGAGCAAATTTAGGCGCAAAAACATGGTGGTACTTTGGGAGAAAAACTAGATACTATACTAGATGTTATGGTAGACATAAAACTTGGTGCTAAACCTACCAACAATTAGGAAGCTAAATTAGGCGCTAAACATGGTGTTAATCCTGGCTTGAATCTTGGTGCAAATTAGGGAGCCAAACTAGGTGCAATTATTGGTTTAAATACTAGCACAAAAGAGGAAACTAAACTTGGCGCTAAACTTGGCACTATGGAGGATGCTATTTCTAGCACTAAAGGAAGCAAAACTAGGCACTATTGAGGGCGTTATGCCTGGCGTTATTCATGGCACTAAAGTGGATGCTAAACTAGACGTTAAAGTGGATGCAATTATTGTCCAGTTTAGCGCCTGATTTCAGAAAAGGATGTAAACAATGCCAGGAAAAGCACCATCTCATTAAATAGTGCCAAATTTACCTAGAAAAGGAAGAAAAATACACTAAAAGTGTTAGTGGACGCCAAAAAGGGAGCTAAAAAAGATGCTAATCACAGGTTGTTTTTGTAGTGTGTATAGTCCTCCCTCTCGAACACCAATCATTCATGCTAAGTCTATGCTTCATCCCTTAGGCCATAAAAGAAACTAACCATCCACAAATGAAAATCTATAACCTATATCCTCTAATGCTGAGATAGAGAGTAGGTTCTTCTTCAATCTTGGTACAAGTAATACCTATTTCATGTGTAGAGAATATCCAAAATCTAGCTGAATCGATGATGCCCCATCTCCTTTTACTGCATACTTGGTATTGTATCCAAGTTCCACTTGTAATGTTGAGTCATTTTCTATCAATTTTCTAAGGGAATCTTTGTAACATGTCATGTGCCTAGAAGCACCACTGTCTACCAACTAGGTATCACTACTTTATGTAACAGTTCCTATAATAGTGGAGACATGAAAATAATCCTTTTGTATCTTATTTGCAATATCATCTAGTTTTGTCTTCTTGTATGGTGGATGCTCATCAACAATGGATGTTGATGCATGTTTCTTTTCCTTTCTTTTCTTCCGAGGACACTTAAAAGCACAATGACCAAATTTCTGACAACTGAAGCACTTAAAATTTGAAAGATTCTTCTTTCATTTATGGATTGATGCTTGATTTTCTTCATTCTACAAATTGTTCTTGGTCAATATTCTGAAACTGGACACCATATTGAACAGAAATCTGATCCAAAAACCCTAGTCCCAATAAAAATTAGGTCAAAATTGAAATTTGACAAAACTGAAAAACTGGTTCCACGGAAAGATGCGCCCTGCCAAGGCGACCTCCATAACACTAGGATCAAGTGAAAAATTAGGATAGAAGGATCCAAACTTGGAAGCCCTAGTTTCTATACTTAGGGAAAAAAGTTTCTAAATGATGGTATTTCAAAACTGCTCTGATACCATGTTGAATTTTTATCTATTTCCAAATATTGACAATTATTTCCTAATGATTTCAAATATTAACTTCATCCCACAGTGTTCATTGAAAAAATTGCACACTGAAAATTTCAACTTAAATTGTAGTAGAAACAAGGATCATAGAAACATAGCCATACACAATAGACACAAACATTTTTACCTTGGGAAACCCACTAAGGGATAAAACCCAACAATTTTTGTTTAGAGGAAATCAGTTCAAAGTTACAAGTACATCACCATCATGAAGAGAAACCCTAGCATACATAAATTTCACCCTCCTTCATAAGGAACCCTAGCAAGGGTAGCGAACCTTTAGTGACAATAAGAAATCCCAAAAATTACTTCTTGTGCCTTTGCTATGCCTTCTTGGAAAGTGAACACCAGTGGAGAAGAGATGTTGTGTTGTGATGTTGTGAAAATGAAATGTTGGAGCACTTTTTTATATTCTTCAATTCACTTGATTTTTCCTCTTGGGTTCGACTTGTACTTTTGGTGATGCCGACTTGCCTTCTTGTCTTCAATATTCCATGGAACTTCTTCAATTATATATGGGACTTCTTCCATGGTATGACTTGTCTTCTTGGTTATTTCTTCTTCAATAGAAAATTTGTCCATGTTGATGATCATCTTCTCACATCCACACCTATTCACACATAGATCTCTAATGTTGATTTGACCAACACTAAGAAGTCCCATACACTTCTTAGAGCCTAAATCAAATTCAACATTAGATTAGACTTGTATATTCCACAAGGGGATGAAATCCCCTATCAAATAAACAATTCAACTCACTCTAATATAGAATAGATCACTCCATCACAGAGTAGGAAATGTGATAGAACCACAGGGCCAATCTCTCCACACCATATGACTCAGAATAATGGGATATTGTATGCCATATGTCTCAGCCAATATTCCCACACCATATGACTGAGGATAATGGGATATTGTCTACCCTAGGCCAATCTCCCCACACCATATGACTCAAGATAATGGGAAATTGTCTGCCATGTTCTTGGGCCATTCTCAAATCACATGGCCATTTCCCTTGGTCAAATCACATGACCAATTTGGGAGAGAATGTCTTCTTGATGTTGCAACTTGGAGAAACATCAACACTCATTTCTCTACTATCACTCCTCATTTCGAGATAACTACTCGAGATCCTATGATAAACAATGTTATTGTCTAAATTTCACACATCTATGACATTATGCTTGTAGTTGAATTTCACTTTGGTCATGTGATTGTGAGAACTAGGGATCGTGCGAATTATCATGGGAAATCCCTTGATTCTCATATGACCCCACAAAAGCATGAACATAAATTCCATGGTGCATTAATGATCATCAATTTCCTTTTTGCACCAAAGAGGTTGAATTAGGATCACCTACTATGTACTTGAACATTAATGAGCCACATTCTTGTACTTTGGAGTCACAACATGGTTAAATATTTAACAATTGGAACCGGTTCTTTGAGGAGATCCATTTTGGCTATAAAAGGAATCCATGACCATGCATTTCATAATGTAAAATTAGAAGAATATTATGTTGTAGGAATTGGATTGGAATTCATCATCTCCATCTATTTTCCTACTATTTATTAGCCCTCATGCTTGATAGACTCCTTCCCTTAAGGAGTAAGAAATTTTCTTTATCATTCCCAAGTTTGTTAAGGAGCATTTTGGAGAGTTAAAGGACCCTCTCCAAAGGTATTTTTGGCTCCCACCTATCAACATCGCTCCTCAAAGTGATACTATTATATTTATTCCTTTTGTGGTGTTCCTTAGCCCTGAAGCTTAAAACAACACGGGATATACCATAGGTTAAGATGCAATAAACCAAAAATTATAGAGGAGAACCATAAACATTAAAAACACACAAAGAAAAATATGGAAATAAATGAGCTTCATATTATGAGAAGAAATTCAAGAAGCAATGTTGACAGGCCTCTTTAGGTAGGAAGGCCTTTTGCTCGAGCAAATATTGGTTACAATAATTCTCAACAAAAAAATTTCATAGCTTTGTTTCTCTTTAAATATAATTCATAGATTCAAATCCCTAACTACTTGACATGGTCAAATAAATGATAAGTGCCAACTTCCTGGTGGGTCTTAATTAATAGAGAGACCCTTTTTTACATTGATTGTTCACTACTAGCTACTAGACATTATTCCAAAGAGATGGTTGTATAAAATGAATGACTAAATACTAAAGTAATGAGGGGTAGGAACCTAACATGCCCTCCTCCTTCAAAAGAAATGTTGTATGCAACACTGAAGGTGGGGAAATTGCTATAGAATTTCGGTTGGTTACTAAGTAACATCTGTTGGCATCATATCTTTCCACCGGATCAAAAATTATTTGATGGTATGCTTACATAATTGTTGTTAACTTTATGCCAAGACTATTATTGGTTGGATCCAAATGGACCCTTCCTCATCTAGTTCTAGTAAGTTGGTTTGTAGTTTGCAATCATACCTCACCAATTTTTTGACATAAGAGAAAGGTGAATCTTGGAGTGATCAAACAGAACAAGCTTGTAGGCCACCTAGATGCACAGAAAACTGTCTATGGGTGGACGTCTGATCTTGCTCAGATCAATATTGGAAAAATTACGATATATTGGTTTTCTCTTACTCAGGTTCCCTCTTCCATATTATGCGGGATAAGGAAAATATTATTTAGCGTTCTCTGGAAGGGTTCCCATGAATATCAGGGGTGCCACTTGGTCTCTTGGGATAGACTATCATCTCCAAAAAACAAAGGTGGATGGGGCATTCATAATATTTATTGGGTTTACACAGCTTTACATTTAAAAATACTTTGGAGAGATCTTACAAATGACGGTCTTTGGGGTAAGATTATTAGAGATAGATATTTGTACCCTCGCTTGGTGATTAACTGGATAAGAATGGAGAATAAGAAATCGAATCAGTGCTCAGTTTTTTGGTCAGGATTTGTGGAGGTATTTCCTGTACTAAATCGATGGCTAACTTGGTTTGTTGGAAATGGTTACCAAGTCCGGGTGGGATTGGACCCGATCGTAAGGACTTATCATTTAGGCATACTCTTTGTGCATGTCCTTCAAGCAATCCATCTGAATGGGGTGTTCTTTCTTAATCAGGCTAAGAGTTTCGTTGTACACCAACAAGTGAACACATACTGGCGAAATGTTGTTGATATAAACCTTACTGGGAAAGCGGCAAAGGAATGGGATATTTATATTGATGGAATTTCACATGCGGGTATTATCCTTTCGGAAGATCTAGATCATATTTATTGGGAATATGGATGTGGTGATGGAATGGTTACTACTGTTGGAGAAATGTAATTAAGATTTGATAGCATATATAGTCTGCGCCAGCTCTGTCAGTAAGTCTGTCAGTGTTTTTTTCAATCTGCAGTGTCAGACATTCAGTCAGTTTGCAGCCAATTCAACGCACGTCAAGTTAGTATTTATGTAACCATGTTAGTATTATGCATATCAAGAATTCTTAGGTAGCAATTTATTACAGTGTTAAATGTATCAGAGTAGCTTCAAGTTGAAGCGATCTTAATTCGGTAGTAGCTTCAAGTTGAAGCGATCTTAAGTATAGAAGAAGTTAATTGAAGATTAGTGAGAGATGTGTAAGAAGAGTGAAAGGAGGAGAAGCTCATATAGTGAAGTGTATGAAGAGCCCAAGCTCTGTAAGAAGTGAGAAATCAAAGTAAATCTCATCTCCATGTATTAAGGCAAGTTGCGCAGTTTACTATGGTAATATATATAAGTCTATAGCTTTATGTTTCATTCTCAAGAATGTTGAATATTGCATGTCGCACATCTTCTCCAGATTTACTTGCGTGAATGTTGTTTACATTTACTATGTGTAAAAGAAATCAAGATTTCCAAATAGTTCACCGTGGTGAAAGTTCTATTTTAAAGGAGTAACCGCGCATAAGTTCCATTGTAAATGTTTTGGTTCTTATGTCCTAACAAGAAATATTTCAATATAAAGTTTGTTTAATAGATCCGTGAAGTTAAGTGTAACACGTAGTAAAAAAAGGATTTGTGAAGTAATTGAGAAGTCTACGAAGTCAAGTTCGCGAAGTTAAAGAACTGCGCATTTATGCGAAGTTCAACTGCATAGTAAAAAGTTGAAATGCGCAGTTAATTTCTGTGTAGTTAATTTGTGAAGTAAAAGTTAGAAGATTACTTCACAAAGTATATGGTAGGAGAAGCAAAGTCCTAAAGCATAGAAAAAGAAAATATTCATCTACTGTGCAGTTAATCATTTTAACTACACGGTATGCCTTTCCCTTGATCTGGCATCGAAGCTTAGTTTACGAATTATATTTGAAAAAAGGGAAAAGCGATCAAGAATGGCTCCCACTTCTGGTAATGTGGTCTCTAACTATGAAATCTTTGTTCAAAGGTCAAGATGTATGGGAAATAGTCCAGAATGGCTATGTAGAAGCAATAGATCTGACATCATACAACAATCTCATGCAAGTTGAGAAGGATGTCTTGAAGGAATAGAGAAAGAAAGATGGAAAGGCGTTGTTCCACATACAACATGCAACACATGGATCCATACTCCCAAGAGTAGCAACAATGTAGTCAGCTAAGGAAGGGTGGGACACACTGGAAACTTCCTATCAAGGCTTTAACAAGGTAAAGATTTCCAAACTACAAATTCTTAGAAGATATTTGAATCTCTGTCAATGAAAGATACAGAGTCAGTAGAATCATTCTATACTCGTGTTATTGGTTTGGTTAATCAAATAAAGTCTCATGTAGAAAATCTAGGTGACCAAAGGGTTGTTGAAAAAGTTCTTAGAGTTATTCCAAAGAAATTTGAATCTTTAGTTCTGACCCTGGAGGAAAACAAATATCTATCCCAATTTACTATTGATGAATTGCAAGCCTCATTACTCAATCATGAACATAGAATCAGCAATTCAGATACATCACTGGAAGGTGCATTCCCATCACAGTCATCCATAAGTCGTGGAAGGGGCAGAGGAAGATCAAACTCTAGAGGCAAAGGACAAAGTTCTTTCAGAGGAGGTCATAGCAGCAGCCCTGCACATGTCACTGGTAGAGATCATAATCAAATTCCCAGTCAGGCAAGTGGACAAAGGTATGAAAAATAAAAAATTCAATGTCATTACTGTAAGAGGTTTGGACACTTTGCATATGAATGCAGGAAGAAGCAGTATGACCAAGGAAAGAAAGGTCAATCTCAGTCAAGCAACAACGTCACTTCGAACAACTCACTGTTCTTAGCATGTGCATCTCCACTTGAATGCAATGTTTTCTAAGAAAGTCCAATTGACATGTGGTATTTAGACTCAGGTTGTCAGAGTTCACATGATAGGAAAGCATTGTGTGATCAAAGACATATATCCAAGCAATCAGTTAATTACCGAAGTGCAGATGACAAGCAATTGCTTGTTTCCTTTGAGGATAAGACTAATCATAAAAGGAAAAACAACTCAAGTTGTTCATGGAAGTCAGAATGAAAATTCTAGAGCTGCATTTGAAGTAGAAATTCACTGCAACAAGGAAGAAAAACACAGTGAAATGCAAGTTGTGTTTCAGACAAAAATAAAGGATAAATCCTGGTTATGGCACTTCAGATTTGGACATATGAATTGTGGTGGACTGAAGCTATTGCACATGAAGGACATGGTAAAAGAATTGCCATTGATTGAAAATCCAAAGAGGATTTGTGAAGGCTGTATCTTTGGAAAACAACACAGAGAGATTTTTCTAGTCGGAAAGTCATATAGAGCTCGTACACCACTTGAAATTGTGCACTCTGATATTTGTGGACCGATGCAAACACCGTCCATGGGAGGATGCACTTATCTTCTCACATTTATTGATGATTTCACAAGAAAAACCTGGGCATATTTTATAAAGCATAAATCTGATGCATTTGGTTGTTTTCAACAGTTCAAGCCACTTGTGGAGAAGCAGAGTGGTTACAACATCAAGATATTAAGAACAGATAGAGGTGGTGAGTATGTTTCAAATGATTTCTTAATTTTTTGCAAAAATCATGGCATACAGAAGAAATTCACTGACACTACAGCAGAATGGTATTGCAGAGAGGAAGAACATAACCATTATGGAGATGGCGCACAGTATGTTGGCAGCCATGCATCTGTCAAATAATACTGGGTTGAAGGAGTGGAAACTGTTGTTTACATCATGAATCGATGTCCAACGAAGAGTGTGAAGAACAAAGTTCCACAAGAAGAATGGATAGGTATGAAACATAGTGTTTCGCATTTAAAAGTTTTTGGTTGTGTAGCATACTCACATGTTCCAGCTCAACTAAGAAGGAAATTAGATAATAAAGGACAGAAATGCATTTTTATTGGGTATTCTGAAGACACAAAATCATACAAGTTATATGACCCTATCATAAGAAAAGTTATTATCATTCGAGATGTTCAGTTTGTAGAGAATGAAGCATGGGATGGAACCGTAGAGAAGAATGTTAAAATCGTGTCACATATTGAACATGATGACATCGCAGAAGATGTGGTCGAGACTCTGCATGTGAATCAAAACTTCGCATCTCTGCCTACTCCCAGGACTGCGCAGCATGTTTCAGCACAAGGAACTCCGACACAAGTCGCAGTTTAAGCAATTCCGACAAGCACACCAAGTGCGCAGCAAACTCCATCAAGCAGTTCGACACCATCAACTCCGACAAAGACAAAAAGTCTACGTGAGATATATGTGACTGGTACACCTAATTCATTCTCAGTTTTTGCATTATTTTCTCAAGTTAATGATCCTCTAACATTTGAAGAAGTTGTTGAAGATAAAGTTTGGGCACAAGCCATGGATGAAGAAATAGAATGCATTAAGAAGAATCAAACATGGGAATTAGTAGATGTTCCTAAGGACAAGGATGTGATAAGCGTGAAATGGATTTATAAGACCAAGCAAGATGCTGATGGAAATGTGTAGAATCACAAGGCAAGATTGGTAGCAAGAGGATTCACACAGCAGCCTGGCATAGAATTCAATGAAACCTTTGCACCTGTAGCACAAATGGACACTATCAGAACAGTTTTGGCCATCGCAACACATAAGACATGGCTTGTTTATCAAATGGATGTTAATTCTGCATTTTTAAATGGTTATTTGGAGGAGGAAGTATATGTGGAGCAACCACAAGGCTACGAAGCTCCAGGACAAGGACACAAAGTATACAAGTTGAAGAAGGCGCTCTATGGTTTGAAGCAAGCTCCTGGAGCTTGTTACAATCTCATTGACTCTTACCTCATTCAGAATGGATTTCACAGAAGTGAATGTGAGCCAACAGTGTACACAAAAATCAACAAGCAAGGTAATAAGCTAATTGTCTGCCTGTATGTAGATGATTTAATATTTACTGGTGATTTTGGCATAGAAGAATTTAGATCAATCATGGAAAATGATTTTGAAATGACTAATTTGGGGCTTATGAAGTATTTTCTGGGCATTGAAGTCCAACAGATTGAAAATGAGATATTTATATCTCAGTCAAAGTATGCAAGTGATGCCTTGAACAGATTTAAGATGTTAAATTGCAAGACATCTCCAACACCAGTGATAACAAGTTTGAAATTAAGCAAGGATGATGATGGATCCAATGTAGATCCTACGCTGTTTAAAAGGCTTGTTGGAAGCCTTATGTATCTTACAACAACAAGGCCATACACATGTATGGAGTCAGTTTAATATCAAGATTCATGGAGTCACCAAAAGAATCTCATTGGCAAGCAAGTAAAAGAATTCCGAGGTATGTAAGTGGAACAAAAGGCTTTGGTGTTTTGTATTCAACCTCAGAAAATTTCAAACTCATTGGATACACTGACAGTGACAATGGAGGCAACATAGATGACAGAAAAAACACCTCTGGAAATACATTTCATTTAGGAACATGTGTTGTATCACGGGCTTCAAAGAAACAACCCATAGTAACTCTTTCTTCAACAGCAGCAGAGTATGTCACAGCTACAAGCGTTGCATGTTAAGCTGTTTGGATGCGGAGGATGTTAAGTGATTTGTCGTAGAACCATCAAGAATCCACAATCATTTACTGCGACAACAATTCAGCTATGGCACTGTCAAAGAATCATGTGTTCCACAAGAGAACCAAGCACATCGACACAAGGTATCATTTTATCAGAGAATTGATAAACAACAAAGAAATCTGTTTAGAATTTTGCAGGTCTAAAGATCAGGTAGAAGACATCTTTACAAAACCATTGGCAAAGGACCCATTTCAGTATCTGCGAAGTTGTTTGGGAGTGACAAGTTCTGCGTAGTGAACTTCGTCATACATAGAGCATGTTTCAGCTCTGAAATATTTTGTAAAATTTTATTTTTTGTTTAAGATCCCCATCCGCTCATAATTAAGGGGGAGTGTTGGAGAAATGTAATTAAGAGCTGATAGCGTATCTAGTCTGCGCCAGCTCTGTCAGTAAGCCAGTCAGTCTTTTTGTCAGTTTGCAGTGTCAAACATCTAGTCAGTTTATAGCCAATCTGGTGCACGTTAAGTTAGTATTTATGTAACTGCGTTAGTATTCTGCATATCAAGAATTCTTAGGTAGAAATTTATTACACTCTTAAATGTATCAAAGTAGCTTCAAGTTGAAGCACGCTTAAGTGGGTGGTTATGCAATTCCTATATATAGAAGAAGTTAATTGAAGATGAGTGAGAGATGTGTAAGAAGAGTGAAAGGAGGAGAAGCTCATCCTGTGAAGTGTATGAAGAGCCCAAGCTCTGTAAGAAGTGAGAAATCAAAGTAAATCTTTTCTCCATGTATTAAGGCAAGTTGCGCAGTTTACTATGGTAATATATATAAGTCTATAGTTTTATGTTTTATTCTCAAGAATGTTGAATATTGCATGTCGCACATTTTCTCCAGATTTACTTGCCTGAATGTTGTTTGGAGAAACTTATTGTGGCATTGGAATATACCTCGTAAAATTAAGATTTTTCTATGGATGGCACTTAACAACATAATACTTACCAGGGATAGATTTAGAATGCATGGTGGTATCGGTCCAACTATATGTTCATTATGAAGGATAGATTTAGAATGCATGGTGGTATCGGTCCAACTGTATGTTCATTATGCTACACGGATGATGAAACAATGGATCAACTTTTCTCTAAATTCACTTTTACTCTCCAAATTTGGGATGAAATCGCTATCAGGTATAAACAAATTGGCTCTTGGTCGGGAAATTCTTTGGCAGCTTGTATGTCAAACTGGTACATACAACACAAATTACAGATTACATATCTGTTGTTGTTCATATGGGGCCTTTGGTGACTTAGGAATTCTGTTATGTTCGATGATAAATTATATACATTGCACAGGGCTCTTGCTTTCATCACTCAATATATGAAAGATTACAAAGGGCATTCTCCTTCATATATCCGACCAGAGAGATTCCCTTAATAAATTAATTTAACTCCTGTGGGATTTTTTGATGGGGTTTCCCTCTTTGGAAAATGTGGAGTTGGTTGCATGTTGATTTTGGATCAAGAACAACATTTGGAGATGTATTTTTCTTGTGGTGGGGGCAGTAATTCATGTGTGGAATTACTTGCACTATGAGGGTTATTCACTTTTTCAAACATGTATGGGATTAACAGGGTAAAGATCCATGGAGACTTTGACTTATTGGAAACAAAAGATAATGGAATCCCTTAAGTATTTTGAGGACATTAGTTTCATTCATGTGAATAGATTGTATAACAAAAATGCAAACACATTATCAAAAAGTGTCTAGATATGTAGAAAGGAATGAGACACAAGCTTATACTGAATTGGGATGC
The DNA here is from genome assembly GCA_027924585.1 of Larix kaempferi. NCBI lineage: Eukaryota > Viridiplantae > Streptophyta > Pinopsida > Pinales > Pinaceae > Larix > Larix kaempferi. The sequence goes on from BSBM01000187.1 coordinate 442,553, forward strand.
ATCTAACTTTTTGTTAATTTTTTATATTTTGCCATAGTTATAGTGTATAACTAAACTGTCAAATAAACCATATATTGTACCAAAATAGAGCATATTGTAAAAAGTTGGAATGATTTCTGTCAATTAAGAAAACATCCATGGTATAGTTTCTTTGATTTATGAATAGCAAAAACAATCTTTTTTCTTATAAAAAAGGAAAAAGAAGCACGCCAACGTTTTCCAAATTTTTAATGTTCTAACTTATACCCAAAATACCTTCACCGTTCTCATCACTCCTCCCTGAGTCCCTACCCAAAACAAACCCTCCGTACAAGAGTGTCGACACCAACTTTTCAATGAAATGTAAAGTAATTTTGATCGGAAAGTAATGTACTCGAGATGCGTGTTTAGCAGGCGTCCTTCTCAACTACATTACAACTATATTATTATCATTCAATCCACTACAGACACGCTGTTTCTCTCGATTGGATATATTTTTGGTGCATTCGATTCCTCTGGAGCTTTCTGCTATATACACATTGTAATCCCACACCACAACGACGCCCATTTCCTCGTCCTCCCTCCTCCATTGTAAGCCTTGGCAATACTGATCACCTTCTTTCACTTTTTCTCTGCCTCATACATTCAGCGAGCCACCCATGAGGATTCGAAACCCGCATCGATCTCCGCCTTTCGTTTTCACTTGTTCTGATCCTCCACCGGCAGCAGCACTAAAAGAAGCCTCTTTTCCTGATGCCCTAATCTCCAATACTCTCCGCATGAAGTCATTTACAGAGCCTGTCAATCCAACTCCAGCAGTACTGAAAACATCAATGCAGCGAGTCCGTGAATCCAAAATTACCAGCTTGGCTGCAAACATGGCGGGCGTGAGGAAACCAAACGATAATGCCGACGATGGCTCATATTTTGCGCCTGAGTTAACGCAAATCCCGCTCGTACCTGCAATACACTACAAAGAGGCGGAGGAGGAGATAGAGAAACTTAGGGTTTGCACTTTGAACCAGTCTCCATGGGATGTTCCCTCATTTGTCCAAGCATTCCTCACAAAACCCACCACCGAACCAGTCGATGATCAATCCATGCAAAATAGTAGCTGGAAGAGGGAGAGGAATCATAAGAAGAAGTTGAGGACGCGGCCATTGGTACCAAAGCAAAGGAAGGCAAAAGCAATGGCAGAGGCAAAGCAGCAGGTATTTACATGTTAACCTAAAATATCAGTGAACGTCTGTCATAGTTTAGGTTTAGATAGTAAAATACCATGGGAAGAGACAGTTCCAGTGAGATGAGCCAAAATAAAAACGTCCAGCACATAGCACAGCAATTTTAGTAGCCGAAACTTGTCAATAACCGACGAGAGATGCAACCTGTTACAGTATATGTGTATGCATTGAATATGTTACATTTGCTTAGGGCATGGGCACGCGCGTGCCCTAATCTCAGACAACACTGTACAATATCTATATTCCCTGATGGTTATTTACAGTATATAGGTTATATTCAATCATTTTTAAGAAATTTTAGATCAGATTATTTGTGAGGAGAAGATCTGTTTGTTATATAGGCAGTATCCTATACCATATATTGAATAGGTGTTTGTGGTTGTGTAACTGTGTTATCTCAGGCTGATGTTATACCATATATTGAATAGGTTTTTGTGGCTGTGTAACTGTGTTGTCTAGGCTGATGTGGTGGATGATGATGATTTCAACAAAACTGAGATTGCCAGGTGATAGTTTATCTCTATTACTGGCAGTAATCATGTCTAGCACTGTCATCATTACAGTGGTTCATGTTTTTTCTTGTAGAATTATAAGAATGTAGCTCCCGGTACAAACTCTGTTAGCTTCCTATTATATAGCAAAAAACACCTCTTGTATGAATTCGTGATCCTCAATCAATGTTTCTTGACTAATCCATCAGACAGAAATTAGGGCATGGAATAAGCAGCTCTTACCAGTCAGTTGTGTCTTGTTTTTATTATAATAATTTGGCTTGTAATCACATTCTCCCAAAAGACTGGCGTACGAACCATACTCATGCAGCATTAATGCAATCCATGGCACACGATTGCTGTTATCTTACGGCCTTGTCTGCTTTTTTCAGCTGTGAACTAGGTCTTACACTACCTTGTGGGAAGCAGGTGTTACAAATTGCAAAAGAAGAAGAACAGGCGCTTGAATCTGCACTGGTGAGAGTATTTTCTGAAGAAGTTGCTGGATTGACAGTGAGAGAAGCCGGGTGCAAGCTTATGCTAAGGAATTCCAACAACATAATCGCTGCAAGTCTTCCCCTTTCAGTGCAGGTGAGGAGGGCGATGATCAACGGTCCATATTTTGTGCAGATGGACGATGGAAAGTTTGCCTTGTGGGACAGTTTTCTCAACATTACGGTGGGCAGGTTAGATGAGGAAGAGATCACCGGTTCCGAAAAAGAGAAAGAAATGTGCATCCACAAATTGAACAGGGCCGAGGATTGTGCAACTTCCAAGGGACCTGCAAAAGAATTAGGTCAATTGGCTGAGACTAATCTAGAGCTTGCAGTTCCCAAAATAATGAGAACCAAAGGAAAGAGGGGCAGAAGAGCGGGCCTCGGCTTGGGCTTGGGCTTGGATATGAGAAAGGGCGTGGAGAAAGAATATATTGGCATTTGCAAACAAGCAGATGGTAAAAGGCGGAAATCATCTGGGCAGATCAGATCATTTAATTCAGCCTGCGGAATTGTTTTGAGAAGAAACGAAGCGCTCCACAGTAGGAATAATAATAGTACTGTTGAATGCAATAATAGCAGCTGGGATAAAGATGCAGTAGCTGCCTCTGATTCTCCATGTTATTATTGTCAAAGTATTTCAGATGGCAATGGCCGCAAGCTGCAATATAGAGCTGCTTCGAGTTTAATTTCATGTAAGCATGGGAATATTGGGAAAAATGAGGTTCCTCCTTATTATCGAAAGAGGAAACCAGTGAAGGCGAGATCTCTGAATGCGCTCCTGTGATTTATCCATTGATTCATCGGTGGGCATTTATGTTTTCTGACTTTCCCAGGCAGCCAATTTCGTGAGCGTTTGCATAATGTAAAGTACCTAATTGTTACTATAGAGCTTCGAAGGAAGTTATATACATCATAAAAGTCAATGAATTTACTTTTTTTGAGAAATAATCATCCACGCGTTTCATTTTGCAATATATGACTTGGAATTATATTGAATTAACGTGTTTCTCCACAATGTGAAAATAATAATTTTTTATGAAGATAGGTGAGGGGTAACCATGTGTTTCTTATACTCGTTAGTAAAGCTGAGGGTACTGGGGAAGCTTCATAGGTGAAAGGGTAACTATATCGAGAGGCCCCGTCTTCGATATATATTTTTTCAAATTATAAGATAAATATTAATATTTATGTTTTAAATAGGTTATTTTTTATTAATTATTTTGTAATATAAATATAATATTTAAATATGTTTTATTTTTAATTTTATGTTATATTCACCGCACTAAGTTTTTTTTAAGTGAAAGAGAAAAGAGGTGTTAAAAAAAATAAGTGGGTTGTCTTTGAATTGTTTTCTCACCACATAGATAGATAGTTAGTCAATTTGTTTGATGTTTAATGAATTTGGATTAATGGTTTGCATAAGAATGAAGGTAAATAATTGATGTTTATGTGTATTTTATTTTTATGTTTTGAAGATGAGTTTTGGGTTGTACTTTCCTTTATGATAAATGAAGTAGAAAAAGAAAACAAAATACTTGATAAGGTAGGGAAATAAGAGAATAAGGTTCTCATTGCATTTTGATGCATATTTGGGAGAGTTGTATAACTTAATTCAAAAAAGGTTTTCATTCTTTGCAATTCCATGATCCTAACTCTTTTACTTCTATTTCCTATATTCCTTCAAATCCACACGTTTTCAAGTTTCGCAATCCCTAAAATGCATATGTGGGATGAGAAGCCAATAAACCTACTTATTTTGTGTTACATGATGGTTGGGGTGATGCTTTACCTTGTTCTCATCTTCAACAAATTACTTGAGATGTTGCTTCTAACAATTCCAACATTGATCCAAATAATATTTATCCTTAGCACCATAAGAAATGCTATTATTCCCCAAGTAAATTTTGCTCATACTTCCACTACAAACATACCTAAAAATATCCTTCTTTTAGCACTCTTATGAGAGACTTATTTCTCTACCTATTATGCATCATATCGAGATAAATACTAGTGATCATTCATATACTATCTTCTAAATTTCACACACCTATGACATTTATGGCATCCGTTACTGAGAGACATTATTATCATACATCATGTAGCTCATAAGGCTTCATTTCATCAATAATTAATGTATGGAATGGAAGGACACACTTGCAGTTAACTTTCACTTCCATCATGTGATTGTGACAACCAGGGCTTGTCTATAATGGCACGGGAAATCCCTTGATTCTCATGTGACCTTGCAAAAACATGAACTCATAATTCCACGGTGCATTACTGATCATCAATTGCATTTGGGCTCCAAAGATGTCAAATGAGGCTCACCTACTAGGTATTTGAACCTTAATGAGCCACATTCTTGTACTTTGGGACCAACCATGGTTAAGGATTTAACATTTGGAACCAATTCTTTGAGGACTTCCATTTTGGCTATAAAATGAATCCATGAACATGCATTTCATAAGGGAAAAAATAGAGCAAGGTTATGTTGTAGGAATTGCATTGGAAGTCATCATTTCCATCTATTCTCCTACTATTTTTAGCCCTCATGCTTGATTGACTCCTTCCATTAAGGAGTAAGCAATTTTCTTCATCATTCCTAAGTTTGTTTGAGAGAATTTTGGAGAGTTAAAGGACCCTCTCCAAAGGGAGTGTTGGCTACCACTTATAAGCATTGTTCCTCAAGGTGATACCATTGTATTTATGCCTTATGTGGTGTTCTTTAGCCTTGAAACTTAAAAAAACACAAGATATACATAGGTTAAGATGCAATAAGCCAGAACTTATAGAGCAAAACTAGAAACATTAGACAACATAAAGATAAATATGGAAATAAATGAGCTTTATAATATGAAAAGAACTTCGAGAAGCAATGTTCACATGGATCTTGAGGTAGGGTGACCTTTCGCTCGAGCAAAGCTTGGTTACAATAATTATGAACCAAAAACATTCATACTCTTGTAGCTCTTTAAATAGATTTCACAGATCCAAAACCCTAACTACTTGACATGGTCAAATAATTAATAAGTACCAACTTCCTAGTGGGTTTTCCTTAATAGAGAGACCCTTTTTTGCTACGTGGTGCCTTGGATTTAGGTGTGGGTGAGGGAGATGTGCCCCCTTGTATGGTTAGCAGAGCATGGGTTATGCTAATGGGAGTGTTAAGCGAATTCCTAAGCTCCAGCAAGGTGGGACACATGTTGGTCGCATGGCCTTGTTGCTCGCAAAGTGCACATGGTTGCGTGACCCTTTGGCTGGGAGTACTAGTCATTACTGGGGATTTTAACCATTGTTGGTTGATGCCCCCTGCTTTAGGCTGAGTGACCTCTGACAATTCAGATGCAAAGTTTGGTAAGAGGAGACCTTTCAACTTTAGTTGCTTGGTGCCCCCGTTGGTGGTATTAGTGGCGACCAGTTGCGGTTTAGTTATAGATATCATAGGTTGGGCAGTTGTAACAAAAGGTGTTACGAGCCTGGTGGGCGTAGAAGGGACAAAATCATAGTGAGCGACTTGTTTAGAAGCCATTTCTGGGTAGGATGGTGTAAGGTGCCATACCAGAATACCCAAAGTGAGCCTAGGTAGACTCAACTGAGCCATAACCGACGTCCCTTTTACACCTATGGGAGGATACAAGAATGGGATTTGGAATATTGGGGAGACCGATGGAATCAATGTTTTTTCAATGCCATGAATCAATGACGGTGCTAATGATGGGGTTGAGGGGGATGCGACTCCATTTTTTATGGTGAAAATTGTACCATATGTCAATTGATGTGGGGATCTTAGGTGGTGGTCCCGAATACACTCCTGACAAACTGGAGTCCTTATAAATGTCGGGGGCAATGTTGACATATGGTTGATTCGTGCCGACAACAATTGGTAGGATATTGTTAGGATTGCTCGTGGTGTTGGTATCGTAGTAGTTAATTGGTCAAGGGTGACAACCTTTCCATTTAAGGGAAACATGTCACGTCCCCTCCCATCGATCCAACGCAAGGAAGGGAACATGACTACAATTCTAGGATTTTTACAAAAACTCAGCCCCATTCATCATATTCATACAAATAAAAGCACATGTGTGTGCAGATGTATAAATATATTAAACATGGCGGAAGTAACATTATTCTACACACACATATATCATGCAATTTCTAGCATATTGATAACATGCATCAAATAAAAACAATGCAGAAGTAAAACACATAGAGAATACTTATCTTGATGGTGAAGTTGTCCCAAGCAACTAGCTACCCAACTACAACGTTCCAACCAACCATAGGCCAATTCTGTTTATCAATCTCTCAACACAATTTCCACCCCTAAGCTTGGCATGATTTCCACAAGGAATGGGAACACTCAAGCTCATGCATAGAAAAATGAACATCACATCTAAGCCAAGCCAGTCCATAGATGGGTTTATCAAGCCAAATGTGAACCCTCTTCTATTTTTGGATGCTTGCACCCAAGCTCAAGCCAAAGCAATGGATACCCATAACTCATGCCACAACATACTCTTTCTACACACAGAAAGCACAGTTGTTGGCATAGAAAAATGTTTTCAACTATGGGATTCACAAACAAGATGTCCATGGATTTTTCCCAAATCGTGGCCGGTAAAAAACGGATTGTGGGAAGGGGCAAACCGAGAACAGGGAGAAAAACGATTTTTCCATGGGTATTTGAGCATCCAAATGGCCAAAAACGACCTCAATGAAACCCATGGGACCCCTAAATCAGATTCATCTTCTTCCCCACTATTCTATATCACAAAAACGCCCTTCTCCCAGGTGAGAATGAAGGAAACCACAAAAAATTCATGGAGAAAAACGCCCCGCAAGCTCCAAACTTATGAGAGAGCAAAACCCATGGATGAAGAATGGCTTGGGGAACAATTTTGTGGCTACTTTCTTGCCAAGGAAGCCAAAACTCATTTTCCAAAAATGGTGGCTTGCCCATACCCGAATTCTGGATAGCCACACCTCCCCATTCCCAATGCATTAAATACCTCAACCAACTCTTGGAAGAATGAAATGACTAGGGACAAAAGTCAAAATGGGTAGTTGATGGTTCATGGGTTCTCTCATTGACACTTGCCTTGACTTGACTGGTTCAAGGGTTTGAATATTTCCCTCCCCATTCCTTGTAAAAATCATGCCCCCATACTCTTGTTGCATTGCATAGCTAGTTGTGGGCATTTTTAATTTAAAATACATGTTTACATCATATTTACGATTTCCATCATGCCAAGCTAGAACACAATCCACATGCATCAATTTTCAATTTCTGCTACGAGAACAATAAACCAATGGTGGGGACTTGTCCTTGAGCTCCTCACCACGATTTTTATAAAGATATTACATTATTTACATTTTAATGCTATGGCGTCAAAATCGAGATATTACAAAACATCATGATTTGGAAGACCGAGGAGGAAACTTCCTTCATGGCGTACATGTAACTACGCCCCAAGAGGATGTTATAGTTGAGTTTCACGTCGACTACCTTGATATCAATCATAACCATCTTTCACCCTAGCTCTATGGGGACATTTTGGTACAATCCTCTTAGTTGGGATGGTCTCCTATCACATGCGTGCAGAGCAATAAACGAGGGGACCAGCTCTAGTGACCCTACATTTTTCCACACTTTTGTAGACATAATGTAAGTGGATGCGCCTTCATCGATGATGCAACGATGCATGTTATAATGTTTTTTACTGTGACTAGGACTTGAAATGCGTCTGACGAGGGTATTCATGGTTCACCTTTGTCAAGATCAAAGGTCATCAAATGCGATTTAGAAGGATAAGTGACGTCGAGTGCATTAAGTAATGCCTTTCCTTGGGTTGAGAATGACTGTAGCACCTCTAATGTGGACATGGTTGTAGGTGATTGAGCCAAGTCATCCACAATGTTGTAATTGTGGGTGGCTTTCATGTGGGGGTTATAAGGGGCATGCCACAGTGGAACCTGGGGAATCCATGGAATTTGTTCGACACTTGGGCGTGGTATTTGCAAAGGAGCCCCTGAGGGGATAGGGATGTCTTCCACTTGGGGAGATTTAGGTCGATAATAACCTTTAGATCGAGTCTAAAGACTAATATCCAACGTGTAGATATTTTGAAAAGATCCATCACCGGAGGGGTGAGGGTCTTGTTGTTGTGTAACGACCCCTTGGTTCACAAAGGGTTGTTGTAAGACAACAGTTTGGGGTTGGGGAGGATTCACGTCCTAAGGAAGATTTTCCACTGTCTTCTTCCTTGCTTCCACTAATTGTTCAAAGCCAGGGAGAAGAAGACACTTATGGGTGTAATGACTATATTCGCCACAAATGGAGCAATAGTAATTGGTCCTCGGGTTTATGTTTTTCCTTGTTTGGGGGAATTATTAGTCCGCTCGTTTTGACTACCCGCATTCTGGTTTTGATTGGGAGGAGGGTTTCCACCTTACCCTAGATGATGGTTTTGATTGTTCTTCCCTTTCTTCTTCCCCCGAGTCTGAGGATTCTGGGGGTTTACAATGTTCAATTGCTTGAATTGTTGAGCTTGTTGAGCATAACAAGGTTGAACCATATTCACCCCCATGTGAGGTGTGGGATGCTGACCAATCGTGAAGGGGAATGAATAATAAGGGTTATATCCTGAGGGTGGGATAAATGTGATTTGCGCTCCATAAGATGTCGACGTAGAAACAAATTGTGCCATTTCCAGTTTAAGGATCGTTGTCATTTCGCTAACGATTGGATAAGTAGGACTATAGGGTCCATACTGTTGTTGACCAATTGGTGGGGTTGGTACCATGGGAGGGGGTACTGACACAGGTGGCACGAATGGGTATTGTGGATCCATGTTAAATGGCACCGAAGTGGTAGGACGAACCTTTCCTATGTGGGATATGGACCCGATAAGCCCATCTGTCAAATGTGATGAGCCCACAGGTGTAGGATCCAATGACCGATTGCGAGGGGCATCAAGGAGGATAGTGTAAAGGTAGCCATATTATGCATATATGAGATTGAAATGATAGACTTTCAGAATATCCTCTTCCTCATTTTGCAACATGGAGGTGGCGACATCTTTAGCCATGTCGGTTTAGAGTGATTTGATAAATCAATCCAACAAAAAGGGTGGTTGTATTTAAATTTTACACAATGTGCGGCATCTAGGCCACTCGTGGATGTGGCCTGCAATGTGGGTGGATGTATTTGGTCAAAACTGTAATGTCCCTATTTTGATAGCACCATGGAACAACCCTCTAACCCATTCAATCCCTAAGGTTTAGGAGGAAAATTAAATAAATTGACTAGGAATAAAATTGGACTATAGTTGTTTTGTATTAAATTAAATTAGAAATGATTCAATCTTTGTTTTGAATATTTAATTTTATTAATTATGATATGAGTTGGAAAATTCCAACGGACCCATGAGGGGGCATAGGAGATAAGATTTTGACCATAAGAAGCTTTCCAAAGAAGGAAGTTAGAAGAAATCAGTCAAGGCTAGAAAGCATTAAAAAAGAAGGAAACTAGATAAATCAAGGAAAAGCTGGTAGAAGGCAGAAAAGTAGAAAAACCAGTGCAAAGCAAGAAAAGGAGGCTAAAATCAGAAAATAGTGGAAAAGTAGAATAAAGCAGTAAAATCAAGAAAAGCAGACTAAAAGCAGAAAATCAGATAAGGAAAAAAGAAAAGCAGGATAAAGCAGGTAAATCAAAAAACAAAAAAAGAAAAGCTTCAGAAAGTAGCAATCCTTAAAGTTGCTCATGAAGGCACATTGGGCTAGGTAGCTTGCACAAGAATTCATTTAGCCTATAAATTCAAGGAAGAGTGCAATATTCACATCTTTTGGATCATTTGTGTTTGGTTTTGAGAGCTCCAAGATTTCAATTCGACTTGGGAGATGTGCCCCTAGTCACAGCTAGGAGATGTGCCCCTACTACTTCAACTAGATTATTCTTCAGTTAAATGTTTGGATGATGGGATAAAACCATTTCAATTATTGTATTATAGGTCCTGGAATTAAATCAAGTCTTATTCGAGATCCAGAACAAGCTTTGTGAATCCAGTAGTTTGAACCTATGAATTTTTCCATTTATTCTCTATGCTAGTTGTTTCTACTGTAAAATGTCAAGCATGAGCCTCTTCTAAAAGGCATTTCGAATGATATCTAATGTAATGTATGTTATTCTTATTCTGATATTCCATAAATTTCATAATGTCAAAGTTTGATATTTATATCATCTTCCAAGACCTACTCTAGATTTGTTAAAAATTGTCTAGTTTTCAGTAAACTTTCAATATTTAATCTTCTGTTTAGTGAAATTGCATTTTTTCAATTCCTGGAGTTAATTAAGATTATAATGAACATATTCCATGTATAATTTTGTAAATTCGTTGGAATCTTATGTTTTTTGGAACGGCTTGAACTTGGACTAGATGTGTAGTCCTGAATTGTCCTATTGTTCCCAAACCCACTAAAACCACCATTTTTCTTTCCAAATTCTGAACCACATGCCCTTTTCTGCATACATGATCGTAACCCAAGTCTATATACATCCGGTGAAGCACCAGGAGCCATTGGTTTTGCGCAAAAGTCCCGGGGACTGAAACTACGCAGTCTTAAGGCCATCCTGGGCATGATGTACCTAGAGAATGTGCCCACCATGGTATGTATATACTTATAAAATCTATGATTACATTTTCAGACTTTCATATCCCTACTTCAATTCATATCCTTATCTCCTATCTTCTAGTGTCCTATTCTTGTTTAAAAATGTTTTTAATATCCTAGCCAAAAATAATTAGTTCGGTCTCATATTTTCCATTGTTTTTGTTTGAAGCTTTGTAAGTTTTAATTAATGTACTTTAGATCAGATTAGGTACATTGTAGAAACGATGTGAGAATTTTTATACCCAGGTCATGTTGAATTGGAAGATGGAAGCAAGTGAGAAATGTAGTGGCTAATGTTGGAAAGGTGGCGTGGGTCGCTCTTGGTAGATTTACATACCATTTCGTTGTCGTTCTGGTGAGGGTACATTGAAAGAGGCAAAGCTTCACATGATCATCCACTATGATGTTAGATGAACACCATAAATATAAATACATGATGTGGTAGGTGGGATCATCCCCTTGCTTTGCCTCGAATTTGGGAATGTCAAACGAAATTTTACCTGGTATAGCCGACCATGTTGGACCATGTGTAATGGGGTCATTGATTATTTTGGCCAAATGCAATATGTTTAGACTAGCCATGAAAGGGAGGGTAGTAGGGGTTGGTCCTGCCATTGTATGTTGGGTGTGGTTTCTGCTCGGGGGAGACCTATGGGGTGTTGAAAACAACAAGTGACCTCCTATGAGAGAGGAGGGATCTAAGGGGTCCAAAGGATCAACGAGAGAAGAAGCCAGAGCGGTATCAATTCCAAGGGGGGGAGCTATAAATGTATCTCTATCCTCTCCTAGGGTATAAAATGAAGGTGATCCTCTTCTGGCGATGGAGGAGGAACGGGAATTAACACATTCTCCGAGAGGAGAAAATATACCAAGCAAGGAGCAGCCTCACCAAGATGATCCTATCAATGTAGCCTGCAGACGAACTTGACTAGAGTATCTTCCTCGTGTACCACGGGGATACGGTGTTAAAACACCCCTCGAGAGAGGGTAGAGGCCTTGTAGTCTTCGGGATTTACTTAGGGAATTGTTTTGTTCCTCAATGGTGAATGATTTTGTGTCAAGTGAGAGTGTTGTTTAAATTTTAAACACAATTGAACAAATGCAAAACATTCCAACCACACCATCTGCAATATGTTGCAATAAGTGAGTGATATGTGCAAAGTCAGTTTTAGTGCAAGAGTTCCTGCATGTAGGTTCTTTTTAATTACGAGTTAGTGAACTTGTATTTAAAAATAAAATAAATGTAAATTCCCAAAAAACAGATAATGTCCTTCCTCTCAAATGTAATTGGGCCTCCCAAAAGTACAATCGTTGGTGATGATGATATCCACGCACCAATTGACTAGTGGAAGTAACAAAGAGCTAGTTATACCGACAATGGGGCCAATATTGGCAACACCTCCCAATGGCAATAGATAAGTTCAGGATTCAATCACACCCACAATTGCTCCTTAGTGATATCCTAAGTTTGGCCACTACGATACCTTCTGTCAAGTGTGGATTAGTGGTTCATCCTATGTGGTATAGTGTCGTCTCCCTACAACGAGTTGAGTGACTCGTAGGGGAGAGCAGGGAAACTATACCTTGGCCTTAACCTCATTGGTCACGACGCACTTCTGATTCGGGTTTTCTTTGAACACTTGCTTATAGTAGGATTTTGTAAGTACCCTATGAGTCAACAATGTTATCTTTCAAAATATTGCAAATGAAACTAGATTGGTGGGAATTAATGGATGCCTATCCCAATCAATCCTACCTAACTAAAATGTTCCTTTGTGTTCTCTCGTGGAGGATTTTAGTTGGCTGGACAATTACAAAGTTGATTTTAAGGGTTTTGAATTTCACTTAAGGAGTGTAAGAGAGGTATTTCACGATTCCTACCTTTCTGATTCACCAAGCTCACAAGAAGTGTTAGGTTAAGAGAATACTAGGATCAGAAGTGTCTTTAGGTCTCTAAGTGTGTGCTAGTGATGAAATAAAATCGAATGTCAACAAATTAAATAGAAGAGTATAAAGTAAATGCAAACACAGATGTACTTTTAACTCTAAAATATGCCCAAGGTGCCTTGCAAATCAAAATGCTAACTATTTGAAAAGTGTGCAATGGAGGTATTTAACACTTCTCACCCTTTTCTGATTCACCAATCTCACAAGAAGTGCGAGGTGAAGAGCATAATAGGGGAGACAAGAGTCTTTAGTTCCTTGCTTATGTGCAAAAAGTGGATTCTACACTAGCCTTGATCCTAAAAACATGTCGATTGTGCATAAACAAGGAAGGTCTTGAATACTAGTGACAACAATGATGCATGTTGAAAGCCTCAAGGTTGGTTACCTAAGTAAGTTTTGAGAGAGACAAACTCTTTACTTCCTAATCTTGGTCTATGTGGACTAATTACTAAAAAAGTGAGTAATTATTGAAAATTAACTTATTTTGAGTTCAATAGTAAGCAACAATGGGGCTGTCAAATTGTAATATGCAGACAAAAAGCAAATCAAATGACTATAGTGCAGGAAAACATCACTCTGTCATGTAATAGCGCGGAAAAATACAAAACAGATGCATTGTAGAATGTGAATAACACATAAGAGGTGCACGAGTCAACCAAAGGGAGGTTGCGCGGTTTGTGATTTAATTACCTGCGCTGGTAGTGTGATTGTCGAAGGAGTTTCCGCACTAGTAGCACGGTTGAGAGGTTGGGATATGCGCTACTATGTAAAAATTAAGTGTGGCCGACATGGGGCCAAATTCTGGAGTAGGAGGTGGTAAACCTAATCTCCTGCAAATGGTAAACTCCCATAATTAATCACTCAGCATAAAAAACCTAGTTTAAAATAAATAAACAAAAATAAGTGGAGTCGCCATTAGAACCGTTGTGGAAAAAAATGCACAAGTGTGCACTCATCCACTTGGTAAGGGGCTGGGCCTTATAAGATGCAGCAAGGACTTAGTCCTCAGAGCCCCTGTGTGTGTTGGTCGGTTGTCCTCCAAGTGATCTTGGAAGAGATTGTTAGTGAATTAACATAAAACAAATAAAATTGAATAAAATGTAAACAAAATGGAATGGGGGGAGAATGCAAACTCCAACAACAATCAAAGGTATGCCAAACCACTTTGTATTTCCCAATGGTCAAGCTGTACAATGCCTAGGAGGTGTGGGATTCAAGGGAATCCAACAATATCCCTTAGGAAGGCCTTTTTTGTCCAAACTATATGCTAAGTGAGTGGTAGAAAAATGGAGAGAAACTCCTGCCCCTTGAAGGAAGGTGGCAAGGGAGATTGGGAATGCTTACAAAGGTAGGACGAGGTGGGCTATGAGGAAGCTTCAACACAAATCCAACATCATAACCTTTCTCTTCTTTTTTCTCTATAAAATGCATGCCAATTGCTTCCTTTTATAGGCCAAGATGTGGCCAAGAAACAACTAGTTCCAAATGTGAACTCACACACTCCATGAACTGGTTCCAAGGTACACCAAGGGGGTTAGTTAATGCCACCAAGTGTGTGAGGGGCCGAATTCAGATTCTTGGAGATGACGGAGCCTTCAATGCGATATGGGAAGTAGGTGGTCCCATTGTTTTGATAGTAGCACGACTATCGAGTGAATAGCCGCATGAGTCTTGTTGGGCACTGAACTGATAACATGCGCTATAGCGCGGGTTAACCATGGTTCAACCATGCAACCTTTTTTTTGACTAGTTTTTGGCACTTTTGGACTCATGTTATATTTTGGATTTTTTTAGGATTCCTTTGGTGAATTGCATTCTTTATGTTGATGACCCCTTACTGCAAGTTTCACTGAAATGTTACATGTGTGCGAAATTTAGGCATTAACACTATGATTTGGTGTATTACGAGCATGATGTTTCCATAACAAAGGGGAGTAATAGTTCACCAAAAATAATTAGGAGAATTAGTGTGCCTTGAAAAAAGTGTACCACTAATCTCTTTTTGAGTTATTATCATTCTAGTGCACATAGGCCAGGGAGCACCAATGCTCTTGGACCAATGAGCATCGATGTGCCTTGATTAAAGTGGAGCAACATATATTTTGGATTGTTGGGACTTTGGTGTGCATTAGTCTAGGAGCATTGATATTTCTAGACCAATGTGGAGCATTGGTGCACCTGGACCAAAGTGGACCACCGATGTCTTTTTGCCATGTAGTTTCTCTAGTACACATGTGGTTGTGGGGAACCAATACTCTTTGTATTAAGCATATAGGTGTACTCAGGTCAAATTGACACATCACAACTCTTTTTATGCAAAATCATCCATTAAAATCCTTTGCAAATAAGGAATTCAAAAATAATTTCTAAAAATACCTCTAAAAATAAGGAACTTTTAAAATAAGTTTGCCAAAAACTCTATTATAGGGTGTTTTCCTTATAGTTAAAATACACTTCTAATTGATCTAACCATCTTTCCAAAGCATATGCATCAAATTGTCCTTCTAAATATGGAATATCAATATTAATGTGTACCTTGAAGAGTCACATATGTTCCCCAAAGTGTTGGGGTTCAATTGGTTGGATGATGTTGTATTCATCATGGATGGAACTCATTGAAAGAGTTAGGGGAATTAGTCCATCATCTCGTTCCTCTACATCACAAGGGATTCATGGCGCAATAGTTTGATAATATCTCTTTTCTCTCTTCTAACTCCATGTAAGTTGAGTTTGATTGACAAGGAAGGTACTTTGACAGGGCATGAATCCATGCATTGAGCTTTATATATCTTTACCTTGTTTGATGAGAAATGTGAAATGGAGCAAAAGGTTTTAATACCATTGATTTGAGCCTTAGAAGGAATTTAGTGAACACAGATTAAATTTTGGAATTTAATGTGCAATAGATAAGTGAACCAAATAAATTACATAATTAAATGAACATAATGAAATACATAAATGTTGATCTAGTAACCCAAGATAAGAGGTCAATGCCTTATTTATTTAGGGTGTACATTAGAAAGGGAAGAGACAAGACATTGAAAATACTATTAGGTGGGAGCTCGTGAGTAAGAGGTAGTGATGGTGTACCAGTGAAAGAGAAATGATTAACGTGTTGGGATCATAACTCATGTATGCAAACTTAAATTTAGGCACATGATAACTTATTTGAAAGATCTTGACAAGGAGAATATTTTTTAGATATAATATGGAAAACCTCCATTGTCTCTTTGTACTCAAAGTGTTCCGAACTGCAGTTGAGTCCATCATAAGGAGAAGGTGATTCTCAATGAGATATGAGGAAACATTGACCTATAAATATTTAATAATTGACCAACCACAAATAGGCCATCTAGTCGATTTGTTATTCATTATTTATGGTCGGTCTATTATTCTTTAGGGTATGAATTAAAGGTTTCCAAGAATTGTTAGAACTAACCCATAATCTCTATTAAAATTATGTATATGTTTCTCTATCTCCACTACTTCATGTATGCATCTTCTATTGTAATGTTCCTCCATTATGATCACCTTCATATTTTCCACACACACATAATGGTTGGTTTTTTAAGAATGCTTAGCCACTACCGATTTTTTGGCCCTATTTTATGTAATTTTTGCACAGTATTCTTTTAGCCTAACCTTTATGGAGTGACCAATCTCCCCAACGTACACTTCTCCACAAGAACAAGGAATTGAGTAAACACCTTTCTTCATCATCAAATTAATTGGATCTTTGGTTTTATCAAGTCAGTTCCTTAAGGAGTTTGAGGGGTAGAAAGCAATTTTGATTTGCTTATTTTTCAGAACTTTGGATATCTTATCAATTGTCCCTTGTCTGTAAGGGAGGATCACTTTTTTTATACTCTCCCTTTCCTTATCTAGGTTTCTTATTACTGTGTCTTGGTCCTTCCTAAAGTCCTTCATGATATCTGTAAATTTGTAACAATTTCTCTGGAGGACTATTGAAAGGTGTTTTGGCTCTTCATCAATATGCTCACTATCAAAACTAGTTGAACACGGGCTAAAGTTTGTTGAGTGTAGAATATAAAATTGTCCATAGCTACCTAAATCTACCTTAATAATTCAAATAAATACTTGAATGATAAGTACAATAATTTGAATAATCTAATCTAAATAATTGCGCTGAGAGGCACTCTACAACCTAGTATGAGGTAGATCTTGTAACGTTTATCGAAATTATTGTCGACCATAATTGTCGTCCATAAATAATATTTTTCCTAACAAAAAAGAATAATAAAAAATAATATATATTATGTCGGTCATTAATAAAAAGATGTGTATTTTTCGTTTGAATGAAATAAATGGCTATATAATACACCAAAGCTAATATACATAAAAATTAATTTGGGTCAAGAATCTGTGGCAAAGAGAAGGGAACCAACGAAGAAGGAATCTGAGCAAGTAAACATTTCTGCGAACAAGTAATTAATATAGCTCCTCGCCATTCTCCAGCTCCAGCTCCCTGCCATTCTCCACGTCCAGCCTAGATCCAAATCACTGTTGCGCCTTCCCTCCACGCGACCTCCTCTCGTGCGCCTTCCCTCCGCGCAACCTCCCCTCGTGTGCCTTCCCTCCACGCCTTCTCCCCTCATATTCCTTCCCTCCACGCCTTCTCCCCTCCTGCACCTTCCCTCCAGCCTTCCGTCCACGCCTTATCCCCTCCGGCGCCTTCCCTCCACGCCTTCTCCCCTCTCGCGTCTTCCCTCTGGCCTTCCCTCCAACCTTCCATCCTGCGCCTTCCCTCCACGCCTTCTCCCCTCCTGCGTCTTCCCTCTGGCCTTCCTTCCAACCTTCCATCCCGCGCCTTCTCCCCTCCACGTCGCCTCCCTCCCCTCTATCCTTCCCTCCCCTCCATCCTTCCCTCCACGTCGCCTTCTCCCCTCCATCCTTCCCTCTGCCTTCCCTCCAGCCTTCCCTGCGCCTTCCCTCCAACCTTCCCTCATGCGCCTTCTCCCATCCACGTCGCCTCCCTCCCCTCCTCCCCTCCTCCCCTCCCTCCGCAGCCCTACAGCTCCCCTCCTTCGCCGCCCCCTCCTCTCTTCCTCCTTCACCTGCACCATAAAAAAATATGTTTAATTTTTTTTCATTTTAACATATTAAAATTAAAATCTAATTTAAATTCTGTTAATTTTAACATATTAACTTTATAATATAATTTAAATTTTTTAATGTTAACATATTAAATTTTAATTTTAATATTTTTAACATATTAAAATTAAAATATAATTTAAATTTTTTAATTTTCACATATTTAAATTAAAATATAATTTAAAATAAGTATGGCGATTATAGTTAAATATTATTATTATAAGTATGTAAATATATTATTTCATTTAACTCCCAAACAATCAAGTGTATCCTAGTGGTAACACATTGTGGCGGTTATAGGCAGGTCACGAGGTTAAACCCTGTAGATCCAACCTTCCCCCATTTTCGCCAAATGCAATATTATTCAAGTTTATTTATAAGTTCTTTACTTTGTATAATAAGAACTACCTGTGGTATAGTGGTAAGGGTGTTGGGATAATGGGCATGAGGTCCAAGGTTTGATCCTCCCAAATCACTTAATTTTTTTGAAAATATATTGAATTTGTTTATTGAAAATATATTGAATTTTGAAAAATATTTTGAATTTCATTATCATGTAAAGTGCGTTTTATACTTGCATAGATTTCAACGTATGGTGTTTTATCCTTGCATAATTTTCATTGTAGTTGTTATTGCATGGACACATAGATTTCAATGTAGATTTCATAGATGCATATATTTCAGTGTATATGTTAATGCTTGACATTGTTGATATAGAGTTTGAACTAGAAATGGAAGATGTGCATGCGGAAGATGCTAAGAGACAAATAGGAGAAGAACAAAAAATACAAAACGCCGAACGTCAGAAAGCATATCAAGGAATAAAATCTAACGAAATGACAGCAAAAGAACGAGAAGAAGACAAGAAACCAAAAACAGATCAACAAAAAGAATATCGAAAAATAAAGTTGGACGAAATGGCAACAAAAGAACGCCGAAAAGGAAACGTGGATCGACAAAAAGAATATCGAAAAAGAAAGTTAGACGAACTGATAGCAGAAGAACGAGAAGAACAAAGAAAATGAAACATTGACCGACAAAGAGCATTATCATGTACAGTGGGTTTTATCCTTGCATAGATTTCAGTGTATGGTGTTTTATTATTGCATAAATTTCAGTGTAGCTGTTAATGCATGGACACATAGATTTTTGTGTAGATTTCATGGATGCATAAATTTTAGTGTAGATTTCATAGATGTATAAATGAAAACAAAAGAACGAGAAGAAGACAGGAAATGAAAAGCAGATCAACAAAAAGAATATCGAAAAAGAAAGTTGGATGAAATGACAGCAGAAGAACGAGAAGAACGACGAAAACAAAACGCAGATCGACAAAAAGAATATCGAAAAAGAAAGTTAGACGAATTGGCAGCAGAAGAACGAGAAGAACAAAGAAAACGAAACATTAACCAACAAAGAGCATTATCATGTACAATGAGTTTTATCCTTGCATAAATTTCAATGTATGGTGTTTTATTATTGCATAAATTTTAGTGTAGTTGTTAATGCACGGACACAGATTTCAATGTAGATTTCATGGATGCATAAATTTTAGTGTAGATTTCATAGATGCATAAATGATTGCAAAAGAATGAGAAGAAGACAAGAAACTAAAAGTAGATCAACAAAAAGAATATCAAAAAAGAAAGTTGGACGAAATGATAGCAGAAGAACGATAAGAACGACGAAAACGAAACGCAGATCGACAGAAAGAATATCGAAAAAGAAAGTTAGACGAATTGACAACGTAAGAACGAGAAGAACAAAGAAAAAGTCCTTCGATAAGGCGATAAAGATACTTCCTCACATGCTTCAATGAAAAATTCATTCGATAAGGTGATCATTTTTTTGCGACAAATGATGGTGTAAACTGTCATAACAAGCGTTTAATAAGAAGCCTAAATTGTCCCATTGCGATCAGTATTGCTACATCTGTAAGAGGCAACTATTCTATCGAAGGAGATGAAGAAGGGTTGGAACTTGAATTACTTATATAGCCATAGGAGCAAAGGTAATGCACACATCAAACCTATGGAGTGATGCAGGACTCGTCAATGGTGCTCTTGGAGTTATACAAAAAATTGTATATAACCCCGGAAGTTCGCCTCTAGAGCCACCCACATATGTTTTAATAAAATTTGATAATTATGTGGGGGTACCATGGGATGAATCGTTTCCTAAAGTTGTTCCTATTACATCTATCGAAAGAGGTAATAAAAAACAACTTCCATTGAAACTCGCTTGGGGTTTAACAATCCATAAGTCACAAGGATTGACATTGGAGAAAGATACTATTAATATTGGAAAGCAAGAGAGGTAGGGTATGCCATTTACAACAATATCTCGAGTTAATGATTTGACAATTCAATGATTTCAACCTCCATTCTCATATGATTGATATGAGAAGATGTCAAAACTACCGGGTGTGAAGATAATAAAAGATGAAGAAGATAGACTGAGAATGATCACGACGTGAACCATATTTTCATTTATTTAATCCTTACAAAATTATTGTCTCTATTTTCCAGTTTAACAATTTACTCAATCCTTAATAATTATTACTTACGTTATGATAATCCTCATAATTGTATCTGTGTTTTCAACTTAACGTGTTCCTTACAATATGATAATCGTCAAATATATATAATTACATAATGTTGATCAAACTCCAGTTTTGTGTCACTGCCCACAAAACTCTTCTCAGGTATTGCACTCAAGGAGCTATTCGATGAGAGGTTTGCACCTTGAGAGATTTGATCCCTTTCCGCATTTGATAAAGCCTAGGATTTGGATCTAGACTGGTTACATGAATCAATCTTGTAAACTAAACTTTCCTTATACACAACTCCTCTACTAATCACAAATTTGGTCAATCTCTAAATCCTCCTATTTACCTATGACATCCCATTCTCTTTATTAGAACCAACAACACGCCTCCTTTCCTCCCAGAGGTCTTGTTTTTATGTGTCATTAATTTATACCAATACCTGCGGCACTCATTTATGCCCATACCTTTGAAGGGGCAACCTTAACTCCATGAAATGTATAGCCTATTGCGTACCTGCACGACCAACAACATCCACCTTGCATGATTGAATAAACCCTTGCACTGAAACATTTAGGGTACACCAACGTTTTCCAAATTTATAAAGTTATACCCAAAATACCTTCACCGTTGGGACCACTCCTCCCTACCCTAAAAAAACCCTCCGTACAAGACTCTGGACACCAAATTTTCCAATGAAATGTAAAGTAATTTTGATCGGAATGTAATGTACTCGAGATGCGTGTTCGGCCGGCGTCCTTCTCAAGTACATTACAACTATATTATTATCATTCAATCCACTACAGACACGCTGTTTCTCTCGATTGGATGTAATTTTGGTGCTTTCGATTCCTCTGGAGCTTTCAGCTATATACACATTATAATCCTACACCACAACAACGACGCCGATTGCCTCGTCCTCCCTCCTCCATTGTAAACCTGGGAATTACTGATCACCTTCTTTCACTTAATTTTCTCTGCATCATTCATTCAACCAGCCACCCATGAGGATTCGGAACGTGCATCGATCTCTGCCATTCGTTTTCACTAGTTCTGATCCTCCACCGGCAGCAACAGTAGAATCCTCTTTTCCCGATGCCTAGTCTCCAATACTCTCCGCATGAAGTCATTTACAGTGCCTGTCAATCCAACTCCAGCAGTACTAAACCATCATCATCAATACAGCGAGTCGCAATCCAACCTCACCAGTTTGGCTGCTAACATGGTGGGCGTGAGGAAACCAAAAGATAATGCCGACGATGGCTCACATTTTGCTGAGTTAACACAAATCCCGCCGTTACCTGCAATACCCAACAAGGAGGCGGATGAGGAGATAGAGAAACTTAGGGTTTGTACTTTGAACAAGTCTCCATGGGATGTTCCCTCACTTGTCCAAGCATTTCTCATGAAACCCACCACTGAACCATCCGATGATCAAACCATGCAAAACAGTAGCTGGAAGAGGGAGGAGAATAAGAAGGAGAAGAGGACGCGGCCATTGGAACCAAAGCAATGGAAGGCAAAGGAAATGGCAGAGGCAAAGCAGCAGGTATTTACATGTTAAACTAAAATACCAGTGAACGTCTGCGATAGTTTAGTTTTAGATTTTAAAATACCATGGGAAGAGACAGTTCCTGTGAGATGAGCCAAAAGAAAAATGTCCAGCACATAGCACAGCAATTTTAGTAGCCAAAGCTTGTCAATAACCGACGAGAGATGCAACCTGTTACAGTATATGTGTATGCATTGAATATGTGACCTTTGCTTAGGGCATGAGGCGCGTGCCCTAATCTCATGTAACACAGTACAATATCTATATTCCCTGATGGTCATTTATTGTATATAGCTTATATTCAATCATTTTTAAGAAATTTTAGATCAGATTATTTGTGAGGAGAAGATCTGTTTGTTATATAGGCAGTATATACCATATATTGAATAGGTGTTTGTGGCTGTGTAACTGTGCTATCTCAGGCTGATGTTATACCATATATTGAATAGGTTTTTGTGGCTGTGTAACTGTGTTGTCTCAGGCTGATGTGGTGGATGATGATGATTTCAACAAAACTGAGATTGCCAGGTGATAGTTTATCTCTGTTACTGGCAGTAATCATGTCTAGCACTGTCATTACAGTGGTTCATGTTTTTTCTTGTAGAATTATAAGAATGTAGCTTCCGGAACAAACTCTGTTAGCTTCCTATTATATAGCAAAAAGCACCTCTTGAATGAATTCGTGATCCTCGATTAATGTTTCTTGACTAATCCATAGACAGAAATTAGGGCATGGAATAAGCAGCTCTTACCAGTCAGTTGTGTCTTGTTTTTATTATAATAATTTGGCTTGTAATGACATTCTCCCAAAAGACTGGCGTACGAACCATACTCATGCAACATTAATGCAGCAATCCATGGCACACGATTGATGTTATCTTACGGCCTTGTCTGCTTTTTTCAGCTGTGAACTAGGTCTTACACTACCTTGTGGGAAGCAGGTGTTACAAATTGCAAAAGAAGAAGAGCAGGCGCTTGAATCTGCACTGGTGAGAATATTTTCAGAAGAAGTTGCTGGATTGACAGTGAGAGAAGCCGGGTGCAAGCTTATGCTAAGGAATGCCAACAACATAATCTCTGCAGGTCTTCCTCTTTCAGTGCAGGTGAGAAGGACGATGATCAACAGTCCATATTTTGTGCAGATGGACGATGCAAAATTTGTCTTGTGGGACAATTTTCTGAACACAAAGGTGGGCAGGTTAGATGAGGAAGAGATCACCGGTTCCGAAAAAGAGAAAGAAATGGGCATCCACAAATTGAACAGAGCCGAGGATTGTGCTACTTATAAGGGACCTGCAAAAGAATTAGGTCAATTGGTTGACACTGATCTAGAGCTTGCAGTTCCCAAAATAATGAGAACCAAAGGAAAGAGGAGCAGAAGAGCGGGCCTGGGCTTGGGCTTGGGCTTGGATATGAGAAAGGGCGAGGAGAAAGAAGATATTATTATTTGCAAACAAGCAGATGGTATAAAGAGGCGGAAATCATGTGGGCAGGCAGTTGAGCAGAGATCATATAATTCAGCCTGCGGGATTCTTTTGAGAAGAAACGAAGCATTTAACAGTAAGAATAATAGTACTGTTGAATGCAATAATAGCAGCTGGGATAAAGATGCAGTAGCTGGCTGTGATTCTCAATTTTATTATCGTCAAAGTATTTCAGATGGCAATGGACGCAAGCCGCGTTAAAATGGTCTCCCCCCTCGCGACGAAAGGGATAGAGCTGCTTCTAATTTAATTTCATGTATGAATGGGAATATTGGGAAAAATGAGCTTCTTCCTTGTTATCGAAAGAGGAAACCAGTGAAGGCGAGATCTCTGAACGCGCTCCTATGATTTATCCGTTGATTCATGGGTGGGCATTTATGTTTTGTGACTTTACCAGGAAGCCAATTTCGTTTAGAACTTCGAAATGAGTTAATATACATCATAATAGTCAATGCATTTAGTTTGTGAAATAATCATCCACGTGTTTTTTCTATATTCACGTGGATGCCACAAGACTCCAAGCACACGAAGACCACAGCATATTCATAAATATTAAATATTGATGGTTTAAATACGTGTTATTTTTTAGTTGTTTTATTTTCTATAAAATAAATTTTATTGTTATAAATATGTTTTAATTCTTTATTTATTTATTATTATCGTTATTTTGTAATATATGAGTTGGAATCACAAAGTTGGTAGAAGTTCAAAACAGTATTCATTATATTGAATTAATGTGTTTCCTAAGAATGTGAATAATAATAACTTTTTAAGAATGGCGCAAGAATGGCGGGAGGATATTCTTATTACACACGGCACTTATCATTTACACTGGACATGATGCTTTTTGTTTAAATTTTTTCCTATTTTATGTATTTCTTGTTCATTATTATGCGGGTTGTTATACTTATATGTTCTGTTAGCTCTATGTGCAGATCTTTCTTAGGGGCTGGCTCCAACTACTTGTTGGACGATTTTGTATACATCCTCTTTTTTGCGGCACTATTGACAGTTGTTATTGGTCGCTTTGGTATATATAGCTCTGTTGGATATTTTATATGATATATTTGGTGATTGGCAGCTGTGGCTGTCTGTACTTGTGACCATTATATATATATGATTATGGACACTTTGATGTTTTTGGTGATTTATGGATCCGTTTCTCCTACTGGAGGGATTCATGCTATATATTGTGGACATATGGCACTTTATATTGGACTTTTCTGATGTAGATGATGACACATCTGGCAATATGTCTGACATGTCTCATGTGCTCTCGAGGACAGGTTTTGAGAACAGTTTGTATGTTTCTGACAGCTGGTGTTATTTACTATTTCGTATATTAATAGTAAGTTATATTTTTCTGTGAAAAAATAACTTTTTAAGAGGATAGGTGAAGAGCAACAGTGTGTTTCTTATACTAATTAGTAAAGTTGGCGCATTGGGGATGTCCACCATCTTCATGAAGATAGGTGAAGGGTAACTATATCGACAAACCCGTCCTCGATATATATTTTTTCAAATTATAAGATAAATATTAGTGTTTTAAATAGGTGTATTTTTTATTAATTATTTTATAATATTGTAAGGTGTAAGCTAGGGTACATAAGCAATTAACTCAAGAATACATAAGAGATAGGTGTGAAAGCGTATTTAATTCTCATTAACAATTGTACATATATACAATGAGAGTTGTCCTTTGGGTTTCATATTCCTAAGTGGACTCTTGGATTTCCGGGTGACTCTTGGTCTACTCTCACATATATTGATATTCTTTGCACATGAATGTGCACACCAATCTTAACACCAAGGATTAGTCTCCAACAAAGGCCCCCTTAATCCGAAGGGTGTATGTGAGTCCAAGAAAAAGAAGAGAGATGAATAAGTTGAAGTGGACAGCTACCACCAGCTAAACATTTCCATCTCGAACATCCTTTACTAAGAAGGTTAGCTAGAAGCTTGCACATGCTTCTGCTAAATACAAGAGCTCTCTGAAGGGATGGTTTTTAGGCTGACCATCAACCGAAATAGGCTAGCGGAAGGCTGAAATCTTCTACTATGTGTGTGGGTCAATGCTGACCACAAACTCTCGAACTTGGTGACAACACTCCCTCAGAGGTTCTCTGGAATGGTTGGGATGGGCTAACACCAAACCAACTGGAGAGCTGAAAACAGGAAGTGAACAACTGCAACTTGCTGAACATTTCCATCTTGACAACTGTTTGCCAAGTTAGCTAGAAGCTTGCACATGCTTATGCTAAATGAAGGTGCTCTTGATACCGGTGGTTTTAGGATGACCACCAACTCTGGAGCTTAGTCGAACATAGCTCTTCATAGGTTCGCTTGTTCCAGCATGCTTGTACTTGCTCGCCTATTACTGACAGTCTTCATCCCCCCCTGTCAGGAACAATGTGAGGAGAGAAGAGTCTCATGGTGTCACAACTAGACACAAAACACATGAGTACTCTATGTTAAGTATATCTCTTTTGTCTTTAGAATACATGCATATGAGAATCAGGTGGCATCTCTGACTCTGGTGGTTGTCCAAACTCATTGTGGATCAGGCTCTCTTAATATGACTTACTTGAGGAAGGTTGTAACTGTTTGTTGTCAGAGGGACGAGGCTTCGAAACTTGAAGCCTGACATCATGTTCCCCCCTGTCAGGTACAAAGTAACAAGCAGTACAATAATCTGCTGCAAGTTTCACTCTTGCAGGTTTCTTCAGCTTCACACACCGATCTGAAGAATGGTTGCACTTCCCACAATGACGACAAGGATGAAGATCAAAACACTGATCTTTCACATGGCCAACTTTGTTACATTGTTGGCATCTGAAACTCTGAATAGGTAGTACATTTAACATGATTTCACTATTTTCTGGTAGCTGATAGGAATCATCTTCAAACAAGGGGTTATTCTGAACAAGCACTAGTTTAGAATGCCAATTCATGTGATGTGCATCTTCCTCAATGACTTTCAAATTCTGCAATTGATTTATGACAGTTTGTAGTGTGTCTTTGTTGATTGTGATTGATTCATCTACAGCTGAATGTACTAGAGTATTCAACAACTCTAATGTTTCTTTTGTATTAGACACAGTGAAGACAACTTGAGGCCTCCTTGTGAAGGTAGGACCAAATACAAGGACTCAATCAGACATAGGGCTTCTTGCAAATCCGCCCTTTACAAGCAAAGTTTCAGCAGATTCAAACTTAAAAGAGAAGGGGTGTCGGTCTCAGCCGAAAATGCACCCAACATACAACACCAAGATCACAGGATCACCATCAACAACCTTGTAGTAAAGGTTGGAATCTGCTTCACACTTGGTGAAACTCAATCTCATCAAGTATCTGTTAATCCCGACATACCAAGCCTTGAGTGCCTAATTGAGTGTATACAAGGCCTTCTTCAATATGCAAATGGGGCTCCTTCCCATGTATCACAAATCCCTGAGGTTTCTCTATGTACACCTCTTCCTCAATCAAACCATTGAGGAATTTTTTCTTTACATCCATCTGATGTAATTTCCACCCCATCGGTGAAGCAAATGCAATAATAGTCCTGATGGAAGTGTACCTGGAAATTGGAGCAAAAGTCTCCTCATAGTCCACTCCCTCTTTCTGGGAGAATCCGCTCACCACAAACCTCACTTTGTGCTTCTTGATGCCTCCATATGTTGCATGCTTGATCTTATCGATCTAGTTGGAACTCACCAATGACTTCCCCTCAATTCTCTTAATAATGTCCCACACATCATTCTTCATGATGACTAATACTCCTCCACCATGGCATCCTTCCAAACCTGTTGGTCTTTTGCCTCCTCATAACTGGAAGGATCAGAACCAATGATGTGATTCATCTATGCCATGTAACTAGAGAACCTTTGAGGCCTTTTTCTATCCCTAAAAAGACCCCTGGGAGTTGTATGCCTCTCTACATCCTAGAAAGTGTCATGAAGCCACGTTGGCCTCTTCCTGGTCACAACAACATCTCTAGGTATATCTATTGGCTTTGTTGGATCTACTAACTCCTCCTAACAGTCTAAAGGTTGAATAACTAGACTAGATGGTTTTGCACTCTCATCTCTTGGAGCCTCCTCCTCCTCATCATCAATATCCATGTGAGAATATTTGGATATTTTGAAGGCTATCTCTTCATCAAAAGTAACATCCTAACTAACCTCAATATGATGTCCTGAAATGTAGATCTTGTAAGCCTTTGAAGTCTCGCTATATCCCACAAAAGTACCCTTCTTCCCAGAAGGTTCTAACTTCATCCTCTTCTCCTCTGGCACATGGATGCATATTGGACAACCAAATATCCTCAAATGACTGACATCTGGCTTCACTCCTATGAATGCCTCCTTTGGAGTCTTGTCCCCCAATATTCAGTGAGGACTTTTGTTCTGAACATACATTGCTATTCTAAATGCCTCTTCCCATAAGAACATGGGTAAGTTCTGATCATGAATCATCGCCTTCACAACCTCCCCAATGGATATGTTCTTCCTTTCTGCAACCCCATTCTATTGATGGTTGTAAGGAACGATCAACTCCCTGTTGATCCCTACTTCCTTGTAGGAATCATTGAAGTCCTTGGAGGTAAAATATCCTCCATTATTTGACCTCAAAATCTTGATCTTCTTTTCTATCAGGTTCTCTACCTCACAGGGGGCTTCAATAGAAGGCAATATAATACCACGTTCATTCATATTGCGGTATTAAATATTCATGAAAACCTAAAAATTATATTGCTTATATATTAAGGGGCAAAGGGTTTTTTTTATTTAATGTAACAGTACAAAAATACTCTGGGGTCATTTTTATATGGGCGGGCTAACAAATATCCGCCAAATGGAGATGGCGGAATCACGACCGGATGAGAAATCGGGTTGAGGCAAGGCTCGGGCTTACCACTACACATGGAAATCACGTCTTGAGGCATGCTTGAGGCTAGGGGATTTCATGGTGAAGTGGATGTCCAGTTGATCATAGTCTAGAGACAGTGGTCATTTACAGACAATTGTTACCAATAGCACTCAGCCAGTTGTTACCAATAGCCTTGGGAGGCTCTAAGCCTCTCGGTCCTGTTATAGGCCCTCGATAGGCCTTGGGGGATTTAATACCCAACCACTCGTGCCTATTACAGGCCTTGGGAGGTTTAGTCAGCCTCCTAGAGCTTGTTACAGGCCCTGGGGGCTTGGGTACCTAGCCCACAACAGGCTTAGTCAGCGATTGGGGAACTGCAGCATGCAATCTAAATGTTGTACTATGTGCATTGGCTCTAGGGACATACAAGAAGTGATCTCCTATCTCTTCATTAGACCATTAGATGTTGCAAATCATAATGATATATGGTTGAGTAATTGCATTGTGGGTGAAGTAATGTGCATCCACAATATACATCGAAAGAAGCAAGGTGCATTGTAAAATGCATGTGGGGTCATAAGAGGGGTATCATATCAATATACTAGGTAGAAATATAAAAGGGTATAAAAAATGTTAATGAAAAAATTGATACATACAATATCTAGTGAAAACAGGGTTTTTTTAAAATTGGGAAGTCATATTGGGAGGGTGTTAAAAAAAAATGATTTTCGAAGGTATTTTCCAATATTTAGTGAAATTCGGGGTATTGTTTCATATGCCATGAACGAACGTGCTATGATAGCGGTTTATTGAGTGAAGCCCCTGTGCTCTACCTGAGCCTTGAACTCCTGGAACCTGTTGAAGACTTCATCATTGGTCTTCATGAAATAGAACCATGTCTTCCGGGATAAATCATCGATGAATGTCATGTAATACAAGAAGCCACCCAAAGATGATATTGTCATTGGTCCACATACATCTAAATGTACAAGATCCAAGATCGGGCCTTGACTCTACTATCACTGCTCAGAAAAGAGTCCTTGGCATTCTTTCCAAGTTAAAAAACCTCTACAAACACCCTCATGCTCTACCTGGAGATATAGAAGACCTGTAACCATCTTCCTCAATGCTAAAAAATGCCTGTAATGTAGGTGAGAAAATATCTGATGCCATAGTTCACATAAATTGATACTATCATGTACCAATGCCTGGGCTAGATGTCCTATCAATATGTATAGTCCTCCCTCTTGAACACCAATCACTCATGCTAAGTCTATGCTTGAGCCCTTAGGCCATACAAGAAACTAACCATCCACAAATGAAAATCTATAACCTCTATCCTCCAATGCTGAGATAGAGAGTAGGTTCTTCTTCAATCTCGGTACAAGCAATACATATTTCATGTGTAGAGAATATCCAAAATCTAGCTGAATCGATGATGTCCCATCTTCTTTTACTGCATACTTGGTATTGTATCCAAGTTCCACTTGTAATGTTGAGTCATTTTCTGTCGATTTTCTGAGGGAATCTCTATAACATGTCATGTGTCTATAAGCACCATTGTCTACCAGCTAGGTATCACTACTTTATGTATTAGTTCCTGTAATAGTGGAGACATAAAAATAATCCTTTTGAATCTTATCTGCAATATCATCTAGTTTTGTCTTCTTGTATGGTGGATGCTCATCAACAATGGTTGTGGATGCATGTTGCTTTTCCTTTCTTTTATTCTGAGGACACTTAAAAGCATAGTGACCAAATTTCTGACAACTGAAGCACTTAACTTTTGAAAGATCCTTCTTTCATTTATGGATTGATGCTTGATTTTCTTCATTCTACAAATTGTTCTTGGTAAATATTCTGAAACTGGACACCATCTTGAAAAGAAATCTGAAATCTGATCCAAAAACCCTAGTCCCAACAAAAATTAGGTCAAAATTGAAAATTTGACAAAACTGAAAAACTAGCTCCACAGAAAGATGCGCCCTGCCAAGGCGACCTCCAGAACACTAGGATCAAGTGAAAAATTAGGCTAGAAGGGTCCAAACTTGGAATCCCTAGTTTCTATACTTAGGGAAAAAAGTTGTTAAATGATTGTCTTTCAAAACTGCTCTGATACCATGTTGAATTTTTATCTATTTCCAAATCTTGACAATTATTTCCTAATGATTTCAAATATTAACTTCATCCCACAATTTTCATTGAAAAAATTGCACACTGAAAATTTCAACTTAAATTGCAGTAGAAACAAGGATCATAGAAACATAGCCATACCAATAAGGGAGAAAACCCAACATCAGTTCAAAGTTACAAGTACATCACCATCATGAAGAGAAACCCTAGCATACATAAAGTTCACCCTCCTTCATAAGGAACCCTAGCAAGGGTAGCGAACCTTTAGTGACAATAAGAAAGCCCAAAAATTACTTCTTGTGCCTTTGCTATGCCTTCTTGGAAAGTGAACACCAGTGGAGAAGAGATGTTGTGTTGTGATGATGTGAAAATGAAATGTTGGAGCACTTTTTTATATTCTTCAATTCACTTGATTTTTCCTCTTGGGACCGACTTGTACTTTTGGTGAGGCCGACTTGTCTTCTTGTCTTCAATATTCCATGGAGCTTATTCAATGCTATATGGGACTTCTAACATGGTATGACTTGTCTTCTTGGTTATTTCTTCTTCACTAGAAAATTTGTCCATGTTGATGATCATCTTCTCACATGCACACCTATTCACACATAGAGCTCTAATGTTGATTTGACCAACACAAAGAAGTCCCATACACATCTTAGAGGCTATATCAAATTCAACATTAGATTAGACTTGTATATTCCACAAGGGGATGAAATCCTCTATCAAATAAACAAGTCAACTCACTCTAATATAGAATAGATCACTCCATCACAGAGCAAGCAATGTGATATCACCATAGGACCAATCTCCCCACACCATATGACTCAGAATAATGGGATATTGTATGCCCTATGTCTCGGCCAATATTCCCACACCATATGATTCAGGATAATGGGATATTGTCTACCCTAGGCCAATATCCCCACACCATATGACTCAAGATAATGGGATATTGTCTACCATGTTCTTGGGCCATTTTCAAATCACATGGCCATTTCCCTTGGTCAAATCACATGACCAATTTGGGAGATAATTTCTTCTTGATGTTGCAACCTGGAGAAACATCAACACCCGTTTCTCTACTATCACTCCTCATTTCAAGATAACTACTAGAGATCCTATGATAAACAATGTTATCGTTTAAATTTCACACATATATGACATTACACTTGTAGTTGAATTTCACTTTCGTCGTGTGATTGTGAGAACTAGTGATCAAGTAAATTATCATGGGAAATCCCTTGATTCTCACGTGACCCTACAAAAGCATGAACATAAATTCCATGGTGCATTAATGATCATCAATTGCATTTTTGCACCAAAGAGGTTGAATGAGGATCACCTACTAGGTACTTAAACATTAATGAGCCACATTCTTGTACTTTGGAGCCAAAACATGGTTAAATATTTAACAATTAGAACCGGTTCTTTGAGGAGCTCCATTTTGGCTATAAAAGGAATCCATGAACATGCATTTCATAATGGAAAATTAGAGAAATATTATGTTGTAGGAATTGGATTGGAATTCATCATCTCCATCTATTTTCCTACTATTTATTAGCCCTCATGCTTGATAGACTCCTTCCCTTAAGGAGTAAGCAATTTTCTTCATCATTCCTAAGTTTGTTTAGGAGCATTTTGGAGAGTTAAAGGACCCTCTCCAAAGGGAGTTTTGGCTACCACCTATCAACATCGCTCCTCAAAGTGATACTATTGTATTTATTCCCTTTGTGGTGCTCTTTGTCCCCGAAGCTTAAAACAACACAACATATACATAGGTTAATATGCAATAAACCAAAACTTATAGAGCATAACCATAAACATTAAAAACACACAAATATAAATATGGAAAGAAATTAGCTTCATATTATGAGAAGAAATTCAAGAAGCAATGTTGACAGGCCTCTTAAGGTAGGGAGACCTTTTGCTCGAGCAAATATTGGTTACAATAATTCTCAACAAAAAACATTCATAGCTTTGTTTCTCTTTAAATAGAATTCACAGATCCAAATCACTAACTACTTGACATGGTCAAATAAATGATAAGTACCAACTTCCTAGTGGGTCTTAATTAATAGAGAGACCCTTTTTTACATTGATTGTTCATTACTAGCTACTCAACATTATTCCAAAGAGATGGTTGTATAAAATGCATGACTAAATACTAAAGTAATGAGGGGTAGGAAGCTCACATTGAAGGTGGGGAGATTGCTATAGAATTTTGGCTAGTTACTAAGTAACATTTGCTGGCATCATATCTTTCCACTGGATCAAAACTTATTTGATGGTATTCTTTCATAATTGTTTTTCACTTGAGGCCAAGACTATTATTGGCTTGATCCAAATGGACCGTTCCTCATCTAGTTCTGGTAAGTTGGTTTGCAGTTTGCAATCAGAACTCGCCAATTTTTTGACACAAAAGGCATTAAATATAAGGTGAAGCTTGGAGTGATCAAGCATAACAAGCTTGTAGCCACCTTCCCAGTGCACTGGGGGATTGTATAGGGTCGATAGAACTTCAGAGATATATTATGGTGCAAATGAGACTTAAAGGATGTTTGCTTATAAGGTTGGAATCAACTAAACATATGATCCCCTACTTCAAAGGAATGCTCAAAGAAATGTTGATATGTATGTTGTTTCATTTCATTTTGGGCGAGAACGAGGTTGTCTTTAAGGGTGTGAATAATCTTTGATTAGGTGCGAAGTTTCATGTCCATGATCTGGATCTTGGGGGTTGAGACCCAAAAGGATTGAATGCCGAGAGAGGAGGAGATTAGACCTGCAAATTGTTATCAATTGATCCATGGTCGATATCGGAGGTGAGGCTCAGAGAGCTTCATCTCTTAGAACAACAACTCAAATGGATTAACCAAGAAGAACTCATAATATTAACACGCAATAATAAGGCCCAATTTAGGATGTCAGGAATAATAGATTGTTTTATTGAGAAGGAATAAATCCTTTGTATAACTCTATTACAATGTGTCTTGGGTCCATACCATGGGACAAAACCATGGGATACCAAATACCATGGATGGGTGTATTCTAAACTATGGGCTTCTAGAATTGCCTAGATGATTCTAAAACCGTGGATGGGAGAGGATGGTATATCCATTTAAGGATTTTATGATTTATACATCCAAATTTAGACCATATTCCCCTAAAATTCAGATCATTCCTCCACCCTTAGAAAATGATGGTCCCCATCATTTCACCCATGCTAAAAAGGGACCCATGATTACAATGTGTCAATTTCCAATGAAGAGAAGGGTTTTGTGTGGTTGACCCATAACCATGGTGGAAATGGTAAGCTTGTTTTTGATACATGGTATGAGAAAATAAAAAATAAATTACAATAGGATTTAATAAATCCCCAAATTAGAAAAATCGTGCTTTTGGGGGTAATTGATGTCTTGCTACAAATCTATTCATAACTTCTGTTGTAGGTGATGAAATTCAATGTCGTCAAAGATCCATTTGAGACCTCAAAGAGAAATTTCCATCCATATAACATACTTTCTTTGTGGTGACCCAGGGAGTGGGAAAATGTTTGCTGAAGCCCAGGGGACATGCGCACATTGTTTTGTAGACATATCTTTCTTCAATCGACGATATCTCTCAACTAGGAACCGAAATGAAATTCCGTGAAATACTCATTTAAGCTAACATAAAAACCTTTCAAATGACCTATAGTAGACCCTCT
Organism: Larix kaempferi; assembly: GCA_027924585.1. Lineage (NCBI taxonomy): Eukaryota > Viridiplantae > Streptophyta > Pinopsida > Pinales > Pinaceae > Larix > Larix kaempferi. Next base: position 476,779 of record BSBM01000187.1, read on the forward strand.
GAAACTTTTTTTATATTTCGTTTCACCTTTTTAAAGTTGGTTGCACGTATGACCACATTGTGTACAAACATGTGCTACTTCAAACAAGCATATCTCACAAATCAGGAACCAAATGAAATTCCGTGAAATACCCATTTGAGCTAACAGAGAAAGATTTCAAATGAGCTATGTTAAACCCTCTTAAACATCATGTAGAGACCATAACATCCCTCTAAATTTTGTTGAAGTTGAGAGTTTCGAGTGTAGAGGTGTTAAGATCCTAATGGACGGCCTTCACTAACATCTCAAGGTTTTGGTGTAACGGTTTGTATCATTTGGTATCGGAACCTCCACCTAGGTTCAAGTCACAGAGCGGGTGGCAACGTCGGCATTGCAGTGTTCGCCCGAGGCTCGTACGGCGCAAAGGCACCACCGTACGGGCGCACATCCAGCCCAGAGTCTGGACTGCGGAGCGTGGTGGGATGTTAAGATCCTAATGGACGGCCTTCACTAACATCTCAAGGTTTTGGTGTAACGGTTCGTATCAAGAGGGCCAAGGGTTTGTAGAGAAACATGGGTTGTTGTAGAGGTTGTGGAACCTCCGTGGGCAGCATTGAAACCCTGCAAAATTGTTGAAAATTTTGCAGATCAATGGATGTAGTGGATCCATGTATGGTTTTCCTTGTAATGGTGAACAAATATCCGAGGGTAGAAAATCCCTGTAGTTCCTGTGGACCAACTGTGATGCTTACAATATATGGCCTGGAAAATGGATTTCAATAGTACCAAAAGGAGGTTGGTGATTGCTGAAAATATTTGAATCCGCAATAAGCTTAAAACCTTGTGTAGGAGATTAAACCTGCAAATTGTTATCAATTGATCTAAGATTGAGATTTGGAATAGTCCTCCCCCCTTAGCAAGAAATGGTTTCCATTGCATTGAGTGCCCTAATAAAATGGGGAAAATTCTGTCGAACTTGACTCCTTGTGATACACTTGCCTTGGTGGAGTACCTGGCCTACTTTGACAACCCGATATAGTTGAATCTTCTGCTAGTGGGTGCCGCTTTAAGCTGTTTTTTCAGTTGCAACCACTTTCCCCAGTTTTTTGCAAAATTAGGGGCCCCTTGCTTTATTTGAACTCAACCTTTGACTTTATTTGTTCTTTTTGATTTATCTTTCACAAAAGAATTACTTGGAGCTTGGTTGTTTGTGGCAAAAGCTAAGACTTAGAATTTTTTTAGTTTTGACCGTTTTGGCGACTTACTAGAATTGCAGCGAGTAATCGGTGCAATTATTGGTTTTACGTCGAAACGTCGGGCAGTTAATGATTTATGTTGCGAAACGATTGGGGAAGATATCCATTTTATGCCAAAACATCAGATCATTCCCTTTCATCCTCGATACAGTAGGTTATTTTATCGCAAAATGCCAGTGACTTTTGGCTTTCCTTCTAAAGTAAATCAAGGAGTTTCCTCTTTTTACACCGAAATGTGTTATGACCCTGCATTTGTAATTGTTTTGGAAATGAATAAAGGATTCATCGCACGAGTTACTAATTTTTCTCTGAAACTCGTCGGCCTCATTGTTACGTTCACAACAAAATTTGAACCCAAAATCTGACGAAATTGACTGTGTCGTCGGATTTCACCTTTAAAATTATGAATTTTGATCAATTATTTTTTAATTGATACAGGCATTATTGGATATCCGACGACTGTCGTCAGTTATCCGACGTGGATCGTCAGATATTCGACATATATATTATAATGGTAACTATTGTAATATCGTCGGATATCCGGCGAACTTTAAGTTTTAAAAACTATAAATTATGTAAACATTCTGACATGTTTGCTATACAAGTGATGGTTTGCGGAAATTATATTCTTCCCACAGACTATTTTCTGTAAAAGAATACACAATTATTTCAATTGTTTTTATGATTAAAAATAGTGAAGTGTGGAGCTTGATTTTTTAAGATCATGATCTTCATTCAAGCTCTTTATGAGAAAATGTCAAATAGCAATATTCTTGATCCAGGCGAACAAAATCGACAATTGCTTGCTAGATTGTTGGATGGAGTGAAAAGAAAGGGTGATGGGAAATGTTATTGCCCATGTAGTCAATGCAGGGGCTTTAAAAGGAGAAGAATAAAGATCACAGCAGCCAGAAAACATAGTAGGGAACATGGACACGCTGAGGGGGGACAAGAATATCGTCCATTTGTAAGTTTTGCACTATATATGTTTTTATATTGATTGCTTTTGTAAATATATGTATTATTTTAATATTTCTTATATTAACTAATAACTATTGATGGTTTCATGTAATTATAAAGGAAATACATCCTACGACATATCGTCCGGAGGACATGCTTTCAGAACAAGTACCAGAGGAACATGGAGCTATGAATAATGGAGAACAAGTTAATGATCATATTGAAGAAGATGGTCATACTGATAACATAGTTGAAGATGATGGTACAAATACATTTATCCATGATTCATTTATTGTTAGAATGGATGATGATGATGATGATGATGATGATCATGAAAATGACGACTTTGATGATGTTCATGATTTACCTCTTCTTGAAAAGGCATACTGACCACTTTATGAGGGCTCCAACACAAATCTTCTCTCTGCTATAATGTTAATAATGAACTTGAAGGTTATGAATGGTCTTTCAAACACATCGGTCACACAGATGTTAAGGTATGTAATATATTCCATAACATATATATAATTGCGCTAAAGGTTATCACTGTTCGTCTAATAAAATTATTGTTAATTCATAAGTCAAATTAATATGGATGAAATGTGTTTCATTAATATTATTTATATATTATATTAACTATATTTTTATTTTTATTTGTTGTATCTTGATAGCTGAATTTTTGTTACCACTGTCAAATATTTTACCTCGCACATATCGAGATTTATCTGCCATCATGAAAGAAATTGGAATGTAGTATGAATCAATTCATGCATGCCCCGATGACCATGTTATATATTATAATCAACATGAATTTGAAATTGAATGTCCGGAATGTCATATCAATAGATATCGAACATATCAAGTAACAAAAAAGGTGCCTCGCAAGGTTCTTCGTTATATTCCCATTATTCCACGTTTGCAACGATTGTTCAGGTGCAAAAACATAGCACAATTTGTGGATTACCATGCATGGAATAGAAGTTAAGATGACATTATTCGAATGCCTGTAGATGGGTCTGCATTTAGAGATATGGAGGAAAAATGGCCTCACTTTAAAGAAGAACCTCGTAATATTAGGATTTATTTGGCAGCAGATGGTGTCAATCCATTTGCAGAGATGAGATCCGTTTACTCAGCATGGCCTAATTTTGTTATAAAAAATAGCATTCCTCCATGGTTTTCAATAAAGAGGGAGCACATAATGTTGTCAATGATTATTCCATGTGTGTGTCTACAACTTTTCTTTTAATGTAGTGACATCTCATTTGTCGTATCTTGTTGCATAATATCATATATATATATATATATAGATATATTTTCTATTGTGCATGGTGTATATATCTAAATGGTTGTAATAATTATATATTTTATATGTTCAAATCAATTAGGTAAGTACCAAGTTAAAGATATGAATGTATATATCGAACCTCTTATTGACGAGCTACTAACGTTATGGAATGGCATCACTATGTATGACGTATCTAGACCAATACAACAAAGAAAATTTCAATTCCATGCAATGCTTGTATGGACAATACATGATGCCCTAGGGTTAACCCAATGTTGTTCCAGCAGCAGTCCAGGAGGGTTGCTTCCAAGCTCCAATGTTGTTCCTTCCTCTTTCTCCAAAGGGTTTTGGAAATGGGCCAAAGGGGCACTCAAATGTGAAAGTAGCTCAAGGGTGAGCTAGGATTTCAGGAGTGATTTTGGCAGAGTAAGGGTGTGGTTGACTGTGGATATGAAATGAGGGGCCTCCATCACCTATTTATAGGTTTTTAGTGGTGGAGTGTTGGTCCATGGTTTTGGGCACCATATGGTTTAGGTCAGCTGTATAGGGTTTTTACTTCCTTTTTCCTCTTTTTTGTATTTTTTATTCCCTTTTTAGAGGGTTTTTGCTATTTTGGAGGAATTTTGGATTATTTTGGGGGGAAAAGGGGTTTTTTGGCCTTTTGGAGGCAAATATGGTAGGAAATATGGACAAATGAGTCATGCAATGGGGTAGATGAGGTAGTGAGCACTTTTTGAGTGTTAACAGATTGCCCCCTGATGTGTGAGGGAAGGAGCTCATCGTATGGCCGATAGACATCATAAGTCTTTTATGGTTTTCCTGGGATGTGGAGAAGCGAAGAAACGAACTAGAGTCCAGAACAACGATCCCGAACAAATTGCAAAGACTGAAAGTACATGACCTCAATAATGAATGAGGAATAATCTGAACATATGGACGAGGTGGGAATTCCCATGCTTGTATCAAGATATAGAACAATAATAACAATGGGGTTTGAAATATGGGGACCTGAAATATACATGGCCTCAAATAATGAATGAGGAAGAATATTAATATATGGACGAGGCAGGCATACCCATGCTCGTATCAAGATACATAAAAAATAACTGTGAGGCCCGAAAAGGGGGAGCGTTAAGATACATAGAGAACGACTGTGTACATCATAAGGGTCCAGAGGGGACACAAATCTGGGACATACTACTGGGATGACCATGTATGAGCTGAAGAACTGATACACTGGAATAACAACAATGCTGCTGAGTGTGGTACCAGAGGAACTGATGAGTTGCTGGATCATAGTGACAAGGAGTCATACCCTCAATGGTACACTGAACTGGAACTAAACTGGGTACTCAAGGAAGCATATAACTGGATGGCTTCCGAATACAATCACCAACGCAACCCGGACATCCACGGGAACATATAACTGGGTGTTTCGAAGTGACTCACCAATGTGCTAGAGTCGGGGGAAATCCGGGGTCTTCGACCAATAACTAAAGGGATATAAACCCTACGCGATTCTCAATGATGCGATCAAGGTGTTGAAGTTGAGCATATGAGAAACAACCACTCGAAGAGGCAATGATGACTCCTCTCAAAACGGTCTGTAGGCACTCACCACAAATGGTGATGAGTCCAAGACGCAGGGACCTCTGGGTCTATCCTCTGGAATAGAGGGGTTGTCGTCGACAGAGGGAGACCTGCAACTAGCAAGGCAATGATGTTTCCTTGATAGGAGTGCAAGGTGGAGAACCGAAGTGTGAGAGTACTGATGGTAGGACTGTCATACTGTGGGGGATAACTGGGCAAGTAGAGTGGGTGGACTCAAACTTCCTTTGTTCAGAATATGATGGCGGGGATGATCGGGCAACATATGAAACTGACTAGTGGGAAAGGGATCATAGCTATAATGGATCAAGGATAGTGACTGGGGTGAGTGATACTCAAGTTGGTGTAAAATGGCAGGAGACTGCAGAATACTCTGAACAAAGGTGACCTGATTGGGGGTGTTGCCGAGATGATCGATCATAGTTCCAAGAGACACAGTGGGACTTCTTCATGGGTTAAGGAATGAGAAGAAGTGTTTTCAAAATGGTACCGTCGTGTGGATTTATACGAGCCCAGGACAGTTCATGCTCATGATTGCTTTCAATTTGAAGGAGTCTGAAAGCGATAAGAAGACTTTGAAATAATGGAATGGTACTGTTGTGTGGATTTGTACGAGCCCAGGGAAGTTCATGCTCGTGGTTGCTTTCAATTTTAGAGAGTCTGAAAGCGATAAGAAGACTCCAGGGGGTTGCTTTTTCGTGTGTTAGTCTCCAAGGCCTGAAGAAGCTTAAAAGAATGCAATGAAGAACTCTTCTGGCCGGTGTGACTAGAGTATTCCTTTTTCGTAATTAGTCTACCAAGTCCAGAAAAGGGTTAAACTTATACCAGATAGATGCCCATTCAGGTACTTTAACGAGCATGAAAGGAAGCAATATTGCTCAGCGATATTTTCATTATTTTAGGAGTCAGAAAAGAGCTTAACATAAACTCCCTAAGTGCCTTTTTCGTAAAGGACTTGTCCAACCCGAAAAAGGGATAAAATTATATCGAACAAAAGGAATGGTCAGGCAAGGAGGAAGTGCTCAATCAAGGAACATTGATGATGACCAAGAACGAGGGTAGGGGGGAACACTGGTGGGCCTCCTTGAGGGATAATGAATGGTGGCAAAATAACGAAATAATTGCAGTATGAAAAGAGTGAATGGCTCATGTAAAAATGTGGAACAATCCGATGGCGACCGATGTGGCGTACAAACTAAGGCAGCAAGGTGTCGGGACACAATATTAAAATTGTACCTGGTGAGAGCGAGAAATGATCTCAAGCATCATCACGAGCTCGGAAAACTGGATCCGGCGATATAAAAAGTGTCCGAAACGGATAACGACCGATGTGGCACGCAAACCGAGGCGACAGGGGGCGTTTTGAAAAAAATACCCAAAAAATATGAGGGTGAGAGTGAGAAATGATCTCAAGCATCAACACAGGCATGGAAATATGAATCCGGCGGTGCAAATGTTGCGAAAAATGGAGGTCATAAGGACTCCGGAATGGTCAAAGGAAATAACTAGGTTAAAAAATGGCTACAAATAAAGGTGAGCCCACCAAGCAAAGGATGTAGTGGTGGGGAGAAATACTAGGCGTATCAAATCAAATCAAATATACAAGTGACACGTGACCTCAAAAATGGTTGAGATCACAAATGTGAAAAAGTGAGTAGGGTTAATGCCCTGCCCCCATGCTATGTGCATGGGGTTTGTGATTGTGGATCACATATGTGTTGGTTTGAACGATGGGTTCATTGACGTGATGAGATAGATGTGATGGGGTAGGTTCAAAATGATTGATCATGCCCCCTATCCCAGGATCGAGGTAATCTATTATGCCCCTTGACTCAAAGGTGTTAATGTGGTGCTCTATGATAGCGGGGTCAAGACCAGGCATTTCGATGTAGGACCAGGCAAAGACATCGCAGAACTCTTGGAAAAGTTTTTTGTACTCTCTGATCTCATATTCACTGCAGGAGGCTCCTAAAGTGATGAGTTCAGGGGCACCTCCTGGGGCAGCGATATCAATTTGGATCATGGGTGATATGTTGGCCATGTTACCTTCCTCAAAGGCATCAGGAGCGTGAATGGGATCCTTAAACCAGTCGACTTTGGTGGGAAGGAAATCTTTGGAATCAACCGCAAATTGGGTGGCTGTGGTGGAGGAGGACTCTTCTGGGAGGAAATAGGAACGATGGTCCATGTCTTCCCAGGGATAATCCAGGGCAATGAGAGCCTCTAGAATCTCCTCATCATTGCAGAAAATTTGAGTTGTCAAATCGGTTGACGAGGGAGTGGTAGTCGAAGAGATCATATAGATGGTGTTAATCTCTCTGGATGAGGGTGATACTGGGGGGTGGATCTCCTCAATTGTGAGGGGTGTCTTCTCAAGGTCCAAACTATTCATCTCATAGAGAGTTGCTCTGTAATGTGGGAGATTAGGACAGTGATGTGAGTAATGGCCATAAATACCGCATATTGCACAAGGGTGGTTGGTACGCGGTGATTTATCACGAGGCTTAGGGGTTGGATCGAGTTGGAAAACCGGGATGTTGGGGTCATCGTCAAGCATTTGCATGTGTTCCTATAATGTAGGTAATTGTGGACATTAATGAGTCGGATGGCCTAACTCATCACACAACGAGCATTTGGGAGGAGCACGAAACACGGGGGTTTTTTAACTGTTTTGGGCGGGGGTACAGCAGTGTATGGTTGTGGGACTCTACCCCCAGTGTGCTTGATAAGAGGGGGTGGATTCGTAGATGACGAAGGGGTAGTGACACCGGGAGGTGTTTGACTAGTAGTGGCGATGCGTTGCACTGGTTGAAGGATGACATTTGGTGTCGGTGGGGGTACAGGAGGCGAAATATACCACACGGGTAGTCCTAAGGTTAACCCAGGGAGGCTGAGAGTAGCCATAACCGGGGCGCTTACTAATCTCGAGGGAGGGAATAGGAAGGGGACTGTGTGGATGGGTGTAACACCAATATGACTAGGCACTAATGGTGGTTTGGGTAACAAGGGCGGTTGATTGTTGGGTGTTTGTGCATTGTGGGAAAGGGTACATAGGTCAGATACTTCGGTCGCGGGTGACGGGGGTGGAATGGATTGGAATGTTGAGGTCATCGGCGTATCTGAGTAAATGCCGGGTCCCACGGAGGAAACAAATGAGGTAGTTGCACCAAAAACAGGTTGTTCAACCACGGGGAAAACATTTTCGGGTGCAGCGGGGGCATTGGGATCGTAATAGGTGAGTTGATCGACCTTGACCATGCGTCCGTCATGGGGAACATCATGGTACGAAAAATGGATGAGGCAACCACCCGCATGGCATACATGTAGTTGCGGCCAAGTAAGAGGTTATAATCAAGTTGGGCATTGATGACCTCTATGTCGATGAGCACGGTTTTTCCAGCTAACTGGATGGGGACATTAGCTAAGAGGCCTTGGGGTTGAGCCGAACGGCTGTCGTAGGCTCGCAACGCAGTGGTGGACTGCTGGAGAGTAGGGGATCCCAACTTCTGCCAAATGAATGTGGACATAATGCATGTATAGGCACCTTCATCGATAATGCACCGATGGATGACAAGATTCTGAACGGAAACAGAAACTTGGAACGCTAAAGTGGAAGGCAGGCATGGTTTGGATTGGTCCAAATCGAAGGCCATCAGTCGTGAATCATTTGGGTCAATAGCACCAATGGAGGAGAGCAAAGTCTTGTGCTGTGAAGGACATTTTTTTAAGACCTTTAACGCAGACATGGCTGCGGGGGACTGGGCTAAGTCATCTACAATGTTGTAATTAGATGCAGCGCAAGTATTGGGATTATTGTTGATGTGATGAAGTGGGAAGCCAGGTGCTTTGGAGGCGCCATCTAGTGGATCCGAAGGTATACTTAACGTCTGATCAGTGGGATGAGCGTTAGTGTTTTTGTCGGCGGGAGGGGCTTCAGGGGTGGAGCCATATTGGTTCTGACGGGTTTGGAGGTTGACATCGACGAATGACATCATTAACAAGTGGTGGGTACCTCAGTCTATCATGGGTTGATCAGGAGCAGCATAAGTGATTTGTTGTTGTGGTGGCGTGTTTCCTTGAGGGGGAGCCAACGGCTGAGTGTTCACTATGCCTTGGGTTGGTAAGGGGTTTTGTAGCACCAAGGGTTGATGTTGAGGTGGTGGGGGGTTGGGCGGCGCCTGAGGAGCCGCATGCCCTTGGCGATGGGCATCATCAGTCCAGAGTTGCCGATCTCGCTCCAAATGTGGGAAAGCATGTGTGTAGTGGCCATAGACCCCACAAATAGAACAAGGATGGTTTGTTCGCAAATTAGGATTTTTGGTCTGCTTGGGCGGTCGATTAGGGTTCTGGTTGGCAGGTGCTGCGTTATTTTTGTTTGGGGGATTGGGAGGTTGACCGCCTTGGTCTGGAGGGGGGTTATTCCCATGGTTACGGCCTTTGCCACGGTTTTGCTGGCCCTATTGGCGTTGGTTATTTTGGTTCTGCTGCGGATTCTGTTGGGCATACACTTGCCCTTGGGCAGCAGGTGGGCTCTGGGGTTGTGCAGGTGTGGGAGCAGGCTGCGGTGGATAATAAGTAGGTGGAGGCTGCGCAGATGCTGAACCTTGTGGGGGTTGTTGATACGTTTGCGGAACAGGTTGTGGGTTTGCTGCAGGGGTTTCCCATGGTGGGTAATAAGCAGGTTGGGCTTGAGAGGACACAAGAGCTGGTACAACCTATGGGTGGTAATATGGATGAGGTGCGACCGGGGGGGGCGTAAGTGGGGGATGCATGACCAAAGCACTGAGGTGGACATGAGGGTCCGTGGGAATGGTGGTGATGTGCCATGGGAGCATACGAATTGGTTGCTCCGGACTGAGATGTAGCCCGCGAAAGGTCAGGGCCATGGATAGGACGTGCTATGGAAAAGGGTTGGGGATGCGAGGCAATACGACCAATGATGCCATCTGGGGCATGGGATGCCCCCGACGCATCGTGTCGGGAGGAATCGACGCAAGGGGCGTCAGGTATGATGGAATACAGATAACCCGACTGGGCGTAAATTTGGTCAAATTGCTGGGTTTTGAGGATGGCCTCTTCTTTGGACTGGGGTCATTTGGATGCCACATCCTTGGCAATGATAGGAAGGAGGGATTTTAGAAACCAATCTAAGAAGATACGGTTGTCTAACTTGATTTTGCAGAGGCTGCGGCGTCGACGCCACTCATGAATGTGGTCAGTGATGTGGGTAGTCGTGTTCTGTTTGCAAGACAATAGGATCTCAACTCCGGCATCATAGCGGACAGGTAAATGAAAGAACTGCAGGAAAGTCGAGGCAAGGGAAGTAAAGGTGGCATGGGTCCCATGGGGATGCTCGATGTACCACTTAGCTCCAGAGTCAGTGAGGGTGCGCTGTAATAGACGGAGGCAGACAGAGTCGTCCACTATGGAGTTGGAGTAACACCATAGATGGAAGGACATAATATGGTTCTGGGGGTCTTCACCTACCTTTCCCTCAAACTTAGGGATGTCGGAGGGGAGCTTGGTGGGCATGTGAGGCCACGCAGGGTCGTGTCTGATGGGATCGTTAGTTAGTCTAGCTAGGTCAGGAGGTTGAGACTAGCCATGAATGGAAAACTAGTAGAAGGATGTGACATACTAGTGGTTGTGACCATGTTGGGGCCAATGCCCCCAAGTGGAGGGGATGGGTTTGGGATGTTTCCCCCAAGTGGAGGAACGAAAGTGGTATGGGACAGTCCTGCACTGCCTAGGGTAGTGTGAGTCACTGATGGAGTGGGGATAGGTATGCTAGCTACTGGAATGGGTATAGTGATCGGAATGGTAGATGTGGGCCCCATCGAGGGCATACCCAAACCAACTGTGGTAGCTGGTGTGGTGGTGGATGCTCCACCAATAGTCCCTACAAAGAAAGGGGTGGAATTCATGCCAGCCATGGGGCTGGTTGGTGTAGTTTAAGTGGGGTTCTTGGACTCTGCCTCAGAATCAAAGGTAAAATAAGGGGCGTCTAGATCGGGTGACGGAGTTCTATGCCCTTGACAAGTGGAGTCAAGTGACAAAGCTCAATATCTATGATGAGTGGTATCAAGTGATGAAGATCTACGTCTATGACAGGTGATGTCAAGTGAACCGTGCTGTGGGGGCTCACCCCAGAGGCGCCGAGAATGTCTCGGGGACTCAATGGTGATAGATGGTGTAAAGTATCTGGGGGTTGTGTTGAGTGAAAAACAACTCAAAAAATCTAATGCAACCGAGTGTGCAGAAGGAGAGCGCAAAAAATATGGCACTCAGGCCAACAACCAACTCAAAACACTTACTGTAACAGCTATGCTACAATAAGTGGAATATCAACAGAAATGGTTAGAATACCAACAAGCAGCAAGTTTCTTAGAAAATAAAAACAGTGGACTTGCTAGACCAAAAGGAGGTAAGGGAGCATGCAAACACCTAGCTAAATAGTATTCTGACTCAACTAGACATATCCTCTGCAAGGTGATGAAATCCAAGTCAGACAATATGGATAGTAGACCCAAGTGGCTAAAGATATCCCCCTACCGGGAGGGACACCGGGTAGTCAATCCTAGAAGAAAATCAACTAAGATACCCCGTTCATGACACGTTCGGTTGGATGAATCTACCGTTTGGTTATATCACCGCTGTATCCCCATACGGGTGATACACTGAGAACTGCAAAAGGTATCCTTCGGTTACTGAATGGAGTGTGGTATTCCACTCAAGCTTCCGGAACCAGTCTGGCAACTTCAACCCTCCTAGGGGAGAGGCCTTCCCGATAAATTTGTTTTAAGCCGTGTCAAAAAATACTAGGGAATTTTGGTTCCCTAATGGACAACAACTATGTCTCAAGTGTAAGCACTCGAGGGGTGTTATTTGGATGCCTATCCCCCCGATTCTACCTAATTACAAGATTCTTATGTGTTCCCCAAGTGGGGTTAGAATGTTGGTTGTGCTAAGTAGTATTTTAGGGCTCACTTGAATTAGGTGACATAGTGTGTGCGTGTGAGATGATGAACCCAAGTAAAAGTGCCATGGGGTGGGCAACTTTCTAACTAAAAATATCAATGCAGAAATTAAACTTTAAAATGCAAAATTTTCTATTTTCAATTAAAATGCTAAATTTTTTAAAAAATATTCTGTAAATGGAATAGAAATAATACTGCAGGAAAAAAGGTTGTAGGGAAGTATGGCTGCAGATAGGACAGATGGATGTGTAGGTACAGAAAATATTGCAACAAAGTGTTGGGTTCAAAATAGTGAAAAAAGTGCAGAAAACAGACCGCGGGTCTGTGGCAAATATGAGCGGTCGGACCACAGGAAATAGGTCGACAGTCGTAGACAGGTTGCGGGAATTTGGCCGAAAGACGTAGGCGGACCGCGGGAAAAGGGTCGAAAGTCGCAGGCTGGTTGCAGGAAAATGGCTAAAATCCGCAAGTGGGACACGGGAAAAAGGCCGAAAGACGCAGGCGGGTTGCAGGAAAATGGCTGAAAGCCGCAAGCGGGACGCGGGAAAAAGGTCGAAAGATGCAGATGGGTTGCAGGAAAATGGCTGAAAGCCGTAAGCGGGACACGGGAAAAAGGCCGAAAGACGCAGGCGGGTTGCAGGAAAATGGCTGAAAGTCGCAAGCGGGACGCAGGAAAAAGGCCAAAATGCGCAGGCGGGTTGCAGGAAAATGGCTGAAAGCCGTAGGCGGCCCGCAGAAAAATGGGTTAACAGCCACGGTCGGACCGCACAAAACAAGCTAATAGCCACGGTCAGATCGTAGGTAACAGACTGGAAATCGCCGGTAGATCGCCAGAAATAGTCTGAGAGCCGTGGTCGGATCGCAGGTAAATGCTTGAAAGACGTGGTTGGAACGCAACTGTGGGGGGCAAAAGATGCGGTTTACGGCAGCCGAAAGGAAAAAACAGAAAAATATTGCAGAAAATTAAAAACATTTAAAACTTTAAAACTATAATCAGAAATTCAAAGGAACACAAGGGGAGTCGCCAAAACTGTAGCTAGGGTTTTCACCCTAGCTTGTGCAAATGAGCACCTACTAAGGAGAAGGGACTCCTTAGTAGCAGTTCAGAAAATACAGTAAATAAAAGATAGTAAATAAAATAGTAACTACTCTAAGCATGTGCATAAACAGAAAAGACAAGATAATAAAATGTTTTTTGTATAAATTATACCTCCAATGTGAAGGTTGATGAAGCCTTTGCAGTAGTCCAGGAGGGTTGCTTCCAAGCTCCAATGTTGTTCCTTCCTCTTTCTCCAAAGGGTTTTGGAAATGGGCCAAAGGGGCACTCAAATGTGAAAGTAGCTCAAGGGTGAGCTAGGGTTTCAGGAGTGATTTTGGCAGAGTAAGGGTGTGGTTGAATGTGGATATGAAATGAGAGGCCTCCATCACCTATTTATAGGTTTTTAGTGGTGGAGTGCTGGCCCATGGTTTTGGGAACCATATGGTTTAGGTCAGCTGTATAGGGTTTTTACTTCATTTTTCCCTCTTTTTCCTCTTTTTTGTATTTTTTATTCCCTTTTTAGAGGGTTTTTGCTATTTTGGAGGAATTTTGGATTATTTTGGGGGAAAATGGGGTTTTTTGGCCTTTTAGAGGAAAATATGGTAGGAAATATGGACAAATGAGCCATGCAATGGGGTAGATGAGGCAGTGAGCACTTTTTGAGTGTTAACAATTTGTAATTAAAAGTTCCACTTTAATTGCATTTAATTTTATGAACTAGTTAATATATTATGCACGCATGTTTTTTTAAATAATCCATTCATTTTATATATAATTATAATTGACATAGATAATCCATCTCTTTATGTAGGTCTTTAAACAAAGGGAAAATTTACATGTCCAGTTTGTGGTCCTAAGATCAAATCTCGTTGTTCAAAATTTTTAGGAAAGGAGGTGTTTGATAAGTATAGGCACTTCCTCTCTAAGAATTATAGGTATCGAATTATCAAAAACCGCATAGAATGAAACCTCACCTATGGAAGTTGCAATATAATAGAAATCGTCAAGGTACGTCTCATGTGTATGAGAGAAATTCCTCGTCTCATGTGTGAAATGCAAAAGCATCTACCTTCAACATTTTTCAATGCATAAGAACACTACCTCATACACCAAGTTGAGGAGATCGAATTGTGTGGACTTGTACACTCAAGGTCCATGTGGATGGTTGAGAGGCAGTTGAAATTTTTGAAGGGTTTGGTTAGATAACGAGCACGTCCTGAGGTTTTTATGATGGAGGGATATTTGGTATACCAAAACATGTTGTATATTAGTGAATATCTTCCTAAATTAGCGTCAAAGCTCAATTTAGGTCGCATTTGTGATCCAGACTCCAATAACAATTTCGAAGGGGAGTACCCAAAGGGGAAATGTAGATCGAGAAAGGTGAAAGGTAATTATTAGCTAGTGGAGATTAATTAATATAATACATTTGGATGTTGATTTTTATGTATATATCATACATATGCTATTTTTAATATTCGATATGTATATATCATACTTTGTTAAGTGAATATACACTTGTATTGAATTTTAATTTTATTTTCATCAAATAGTTGGTCGAGAGTGGGATGCACTTCATTTATACATCACAAAAACTATTGACTGGATGAAGGTATGGATTGAACGATGTGAACAATCTGGTCATGGAATATCATGGGAAGGTGTGGCTTCATTGGTTAAAGCAACACATCGCAATGGAGATACCAATATTACACAAAGGGAAATCGATTTATCATATGGTTTAAAAGATAAACATGCAAGCATATTAATCACCACACTATTTTTTTTTTGTAAACAATAGATTGGTGTATACGTTGATTTTTTTCCATGTAGGGTATAAACATGTACTTAATCATAAATGGATCATGATGTAACCTTTACGTGTATGGATTGCTGTAGGTAAAACACCATAAGGATATGTGGTGCAATGGCTGTAAATATCGCATCAAAAAGTTGGATGAAACGAAGAAAACATCAAATTGTGGGATATCTGCAGTCTTTGAGGTGACCAATGTTTCCTCTAGAAGTGACAGACATCCAGAACTCTCAGAAAATTGATACTATGGGTATTTGGAAGATATTCTTCAGTGTGACTTTAACTCCTTCAAGGTAGTTCTGTTCGTTGTCAAATGGTACAGGTTATGATTGAATCAATGTGATCCCGATAAAACTATTATTTAACATGATAATGAATTTACCATGGTTAATACAAGGTTGTTTGAGCCAGGAACGGAGCCCTATGTTCTTCCAAGCCAATGTGAACAGGTATTTTACTCTGAGGTTCTAGGTAGAGGGGGTTGGTCATTTGTTGTTAGACATGATCCAAGGGGAAGGCCGGTAAAGTATAACGTAGAGGAAGGTAATGAAGAGGGTCTCGAAGAAGAAGACGATGTTGAAGATGATCAACATGAGTTAGATGATCATGTTCCAGAAGAATATGTCGAAGAATTATTTGAATCAGATGATGTAGTAGACAATGTCCATGAAGATGATATCGAAAATGACATGATGATTGTAACTGACATTGATGACGATGATGATATGGCCAATCCTTACAATGTTGACTCTAGATCGGATGATACAGATGATGACTTGGATGAAGAAGATGATGAAGTCCATTGAAGTGTATGAGGTATGCATGAATATATCTAATCTATATATTTTGATTTAATATTGTGATAGAATTATTGAATTTTATTGGTACGTGTAAATTAACTGTTTCTTAGTGTTTTTTCCATTTTCCTGTATGTTGGCATATGTTATAATTAGAAACATTGCTTCTTAAGTATGACAAAAAACACAATTAATTTTTTTTTTTACATAGATTTTGTCGGGTTATGGGGAATTGAGAGTGATGTGAGGGGGGGGAGGGGCCATAAGAGATTCCACTTTCACATGGTTGGCCCTGTTCAGTAGAGAATATTAAATTATTCTCAAAACAAAGAGAATCTCAGTAAGGCAATGCACAATTATCATGCTAAACCAAATGGTGTGCTTAATCATGTACTACACAGGGCCAACGTTGAAATTTTTTAAATTTGTGCTTGCTTGGATTGAGATTTGGCATGGTTAGACTAGGCGCATGCATTGATGGTGTGGTAAGGTTTCCAGACTCAAACATGACTAACACTAACAATTCGAGCATAAAAAACCATACCTATAGATTAATTAATGTGCTACATGGGGACAAAGTTGAATTTTTTTAAATTTGGGCTTGCTTGGACTAAAATTTGGCATGGTTAGACTAGACGCACGCATTGACGGTGTGGTAGGGTTTCCAGACTCAAACATGCATGACACTAACAATTCGAGCATCAAAAACCATACCTATAGATTAATTAATGTGCTACATGGGGCCAACGTTGAATTTTTTTAAATTTGTGTTTGCTTGGACTGAAATTTGGCATGGTTAGACTAGACGCATGCATTGACAATGTGGGAGGTTTTCTAGACTCAAATATGACTGACACTAACAATTCGAGCATAAAAAACCATACCCATGTTTTGTAAATCTACTATGTTTTGTGTAAATCATAATGTATGTCTTGTTTTTAAAAATTATATATTAAACCATCTTGTATGTTTTGTTTTTGAAAATTAAATATTGAATCATAAATTAATATGGAACATAATTCATTTATTAACTTTTTAGTAAATTTGGAAGGACAAATATGATACACACATTAAATGATTTTTTTTTAAATACCAAAAAACGAACATAATTCCATACAATTTTTTTACTATATATTAAAATTCACGAGAATTATAGGAATAATAATTTTTCATCGCCATATTTCATTAAAAAAAAATATCATGTGGGTAATTTACCCTTGTGATATCAATACTTTGCGTAAATTGTGCATTCTTGGCTTCTACTTGGTGGGATTATGACCTGTGTATTATCATTTCATATGGGTGATGTTCCCTTGATGTATTGATACTTTGTGGATTTTGCACATACTCTGGTTTCTACTTGGTGGGATTATGACCCGTGCCTCATCATTGCATATGGATGATGCGCCCTTGTATTGATATTCTGTGGATTCTCAGAATTCTCCAATTCCACTTGGTGGGAATTTGACTTCTTGTTTGTCATCACTTGTGGGACTTGCACACCTGCTGTTCCGTCGGCTGTGGAATTTTCTCATAGATAGTTTTCAACTGTTGTATCATCCTAGGAACTTGTGCGCTTTCCACTAACAAGAATCATCTTCTGATTGGCTATGCTTGTGTGCGTTTAGGATTTTCCAACCATATGTTGTTCCTTTCTTTCTTCCCACTCCCAACCATAAACCAACCAATTCTTAGGCTTGATTTCTTACTTGTCCCATTTGTTCAACCAACTTCTGCGCAATTTGAGCACTTGTACCATTGTCCAATGAACTCCTTCAACTTGCTGGCATGAGAGAATATGACTTGGTGGACTTGATTTCTGCACAAGATCCACATGATGTAGGATCTATTACTTGTGTTTCTTCTTGAAATGGATCTTCATGAAGTATCTTCTGGATCTGCATGATGTATCATCTTATGTACTTCTTCAAACTTGACTTGCAAGATGTATCCTTGATGCACTCTTAGATATACTCCAATTTTGCTTGAATTTTGTATCCTTGATATACATATTCAGATGGAATGAACTCTTAGATATACTCCAAAGTTGCATGCATATCTGTCACCTTCACCATTTCACATATACTTCTGGTGTTCATGTTTTTTTCATCATGCACATAGACTACCTCTAAGTGGATTCTTCATACTTCTGTTGGAATGTTGTATCCACTTTGATTTTGGTTGATATTAATGACTCATATTGAATTAGTTGACATCCTCTTTGACATTGGATGAAAGTCAAACACTTGACATCAATGACAACCAATGTTCAGCATCACCCACTGTGTTTGTTTATCAGATGCAAAGCAACGAAGATAACCTTCCAAACATTTGTTCACTATCTCATTTTTCCCATCGGATTAAGGATGATCAGATGAACTATGAGAAACTAGATACCCAAACAAGAAAACATTTCAGTACAAAATTTTCTAGTGAAAATTGGATCTTTATCACTTATAATAATATTTGGGTTTCCGTGTAACCTTTTGAATTGTTTCCACGAAGGATGCAACTATAGTACTTGCATTAAAAGGGTGAGAGCATGCACAAAAATGTGCATATTTTGTGAGCCTATCAACAACCACCATAATAATATTCTTCCCTTTTGACTTGGGTAGACTTGTGATAAATCCAATTGAGACTTTCTCCTAGTGCTGACAAGGTATGTCTAACGGTTGTAAAAGACATGGGGTCTTAACTGTTTCAACCTTATTTTGTTGGAAAATTAAACATTCTTCCATGAACCTTTAAACATCATCTTTAAGACATTGTGGTAGGTTTTTAGGAATCTTGAGTGCCCACCTATAGGAGAGGTGTGTAATTCCAAAAGGATATTTTGTTTGAGTTGGGAGTTCTTACATATATATAAGCGATCCTTATACCATAGTGAATCATTCTTCCACACAAAGTATTTGATACATTGGGATCCTTTTGTATCTTTCGAATGAGTGTCCACACAGATAGGTCATTCTTCCATTCTTCCATTGCTACTACTAACCAATCGAGTTGTATAATAGAAATCGCACAAAGTAATGCCTCAACGTCCTCATATTTTTTGGAGAGTGCATATGCCACCACATTCTATTTCCACTTTTTATAGATGATTTCAAAGTCATATCCCAACATCTTGGTTACCCATTTTTGTTGCTTTTTTTAAGATAATATCTATTCCAAGAAATATTTAATACCATCATGATATGTTTTGATCTTGAAGTTCCTACCTATTAGGTAAGGACGCCATTGCTTAAGTGCATGTAGTATTGCCATTGTTTCCTTCTCATAAATGGGTTTCTGTAAATTCTTTCCCTTAAGCGGTAGACTTTTGAAAGTAAGGGGACATCCTTCTCACATTAGAATAACACCAATGCCATTTCCCAAGGCATCACATTCCACAAAAGGTTTTTGTGAATTTTGGTGTGGTCAAAATAGGAGCTTTGCACATTGCCTCTTTAAGTTGTTTAAAAGCTTGTTTTTCCTCTAGAGTCCAAGAAAATGATTCCTTCTTCAGTATTGTTGTTAGAGGTGCTACTATTCTTCCATAGTTTCGAACAAAATTGCGGTAGTACCCTATCAAACCTAAGAATTTTGTAAGATTCTTCAAGGTTTTGGTAATTTTCTAGTCCATCATGGCTTTAATTTTTTTAAGTTCTACCTTGACACCTTCATGAGATACAATATGACCCAAATACTCTACGTCCTTTACCCCAAAAAAACATTTGGAAGGTTTTTCATATAGTTGTTTCTCCTTTAGTAGTTATAGCACCCTGTCAACATGTTGAACATGTTCCTCCCAAGACTTGCTATACATTAGTATATCATAAAAAAATGCTAAAACACATTTTCTAAGGAAGGTCTTGAAAATGGAATTTATCAAACCTTGAAATGTGAGAGGCCAAAAGGCATGACCAGGAATTCATAATGACCTTCATTATTTTTTAATGCTATTTTTGGGATGTCTTCTTCCTTCATTCTAATCTAATGATACCCTGAACATAGATCCAACTTTGTGAAGTAATTTGCTCCATGTAGTTCATCTAACAATTCATCAATGATAGGAATGGGAAACTTATCTTTAATGGTGATCTTGTTGAGCTCTCAAT
Organism: Larix kaempferi; assembly: GCA_027924585.1. Taxonomy (NCBI): domain Eukaryota; kingdom Viridiplantae; phylum Streptophyta; class Pinopsida; order Pinales; family Pinaceae; genus Larix; species Larix kaempferi. The sequence goes on from BSBM01000187.1 coordinate 496,599, forward strand.
AATATGGACACATACGCCATGATCCCTCCTTCTTGTGTACCATTACCAGTAGTGTAGAGTAAGACTAGGCCTAATTATGCTAGCCTCTAACATTTCTTCAAACATATGCTCAATTTCACTCTTATGGCCATAGGGGTATCTATAAGGTCTGATGCTAGGAGGAATATTTCATGTAATTAAGTGAATGGCATGATCAAAATCTTGAGTAGATGGAAGACCCTTTAGAATATCTTCAAATACCTTGGAATGCTTATCAATGAGTCTTTAGAGATCCAGGGAAATATAAGGCTTATATGTTTGAACATCTAATGATCATTATTGTGCAATTACACCTTGATGTCCCTTTTGCAACAATTTTTTCATACCATTAGATATTATTATCTTGCTTGGTTTCCCTGTGATACCCCTTAACTCAAATTCTTTTCCTTCCTAGGAAAATTTCATGAAAAGCTCTTGAAAATTAAAAGCCATTGTTCCCAATGATTGTAACCATTGAACCCCTAAGACAACATCAATACCACCCATTGGGATAGCAATCATTAGACTATTCAATGCATATTCCCCTATAGTAAGATTAATATTATGGCATTTCCCTAAGCAATTGATAGCTCTTCTGCGTCAATTACTTGAAATTCTAGTGCTAGATATACACAGCAATTGAGAATTTTGTCTAATTTATAGTGAATGAAATTATGAGTACTACCAGAATCAATCAACACTATTACCTTTTTATTTTTTATAACTTTCCAAAGAATTTGCATCAGTTTTTCCTTCTAACATTAGAGAGATTTTGAGGTCAAAAAAGGGCCTCCTAAGAGATGTACTACAAAAATATGAAATATATTAAAATATTATGAATTGGGGGTTTTATGGGGTAGGTATATATGACAAGTCACCTCCCACATTATTTTCTATGCACAATATAAATAACCATGGTTGAGTTACTTTTCAAAATTCACTAGAAATAAAATTAATAAAATAAGTCTACATTGATGTGACTAAGATTCATTGTAAATTCCCAAAAATGTATTGTCCTTTAACATTTATTTGTCTTGAACTTGCAAATGAAATGAAATAATAAAAAACATTTTTAAGAACTTTTTTTTAAATTTTATGTTGACTTTTTATATTTAGTACTTTTCTCATGAATTTAATAATGTAATTTAATTAAGAATTTATTTACATGTAAAATGTCAATAATATTATTATAATCCACATTGCATTATTATTATTATTATTATTATTATTAATTAAATCTATTATTATTCTTTATTAGTTTGACATTATGTTATTAAATAGAATGGAGTGAATATATAATTTAAAATTAAAAACATAAAATGATAATATATTATTTTATAAAAAAATGTGAAAGGACTTTGTTTATGAATTAAGAGTACTTCACTTGAAAATGACAATAATATTATTTTATGTGAAAGTGTGAAAAGACATCCATTATGAGTACTTTACTTGAAAATGACAATAATATTATTTTATAAAAAGACTATCATTATGAGTACTTTACTTTATGACTTAAAAGTACTTACACCACTACCTTGGTTAACTATGTGTTTTCATCCACCATAGAAAATTTGACAAATAAGCATTCTTAACTCATGCAATGCCACCTCACCAAGGGGGATGATGTCATCTACTACAATGTGATTGGTTGTATTTTATAGTACATTTTCTTTGTTTTGAGGCCCTTTTTTGACCTCAAAATTTCTCTAATGATATGGAATATCAATACTAACATGTAACTTGAAGAGTCACATCTATTCCTGAAAGTGTTGGGGGTTCAATTGGTTGGACGACGTTGCATTCATCATAGATGGAATTTAGTGAAAGAGTCAAGGGGATTATTCTGTCATATCGCTCCTCTACATCACAAGGGATTCATCAAGAAATAGTTTGATAAGATCTATTTTCTCTCTTCTGACTCCATGTAAGTTGGCTTTGATTAATAAGTGATAGTGGAAGTACAAAAATTCAATGTGTAATATATAAGTGAACCAAATAAATTACATAAATACATGAACGTAATGAAATATATAAATCTTAATCTAGTTTGTAACCCAAGACTAGAGGTTAATGCCTTATTTATTAAGGTGTATATTAGAAAGATGAGAGACAAGATATGGGAAAGACTATTAAGTCAAAACTCATGATGCACCATTGAAAGAGCAACAATTGTTGTGTGGGGATCATAACTCATGTATGCAAACTTAAATTTAAGTACATAATAGACTATTGAAAAGCTCTTGACTAAGAGAACAATGTCAAAACTAGTTGAACACTCATAAATTTTATAAGTGTAGGATCTAAAATTGTCCAAAACTACCCAAATCTACCTTTTATAATTCGAGTAAGTATTTAAAGGATGAGTACACAAAAATTTTAAATGCTCTAAATGGGTACATGGATCAATCTTACTCCTTTTATTGGTCAATCTCTAAATCCACCTATTTACCTATGCCATCCCATTCTCTTTATTTGAACCAACAACACACCTCCTTTCCACCAAGAGGTTTTGTTTTATGCGTCACTAATTTGTACCAATACCTGCAACACTAAATTATAACAATACCTTTGAAGGGGAAACCTTAACTCCATGAAATGTATTGGGAATTAAAATCTTATTGCGTACCTTCATGACCAACATCATCCACCTTGCATGATTGAATAAGCCCTTGCTTTGAATATTTAAGGTTTGGGTGATATGCCTTTATGTTTTTTAACCTAATTCTTTGGGTGTCTAAACCTAGCATTTTTCCTTCTCACTAACAATATCCTAGGTTTAAGTGTGAGTTTTTATATATCTGGGATTTTTAGTGGGCTCCTTGTTGTTTCTAGCATTTTCAAAGCCTGAACAATATATAGCAATAGTGCCTTTTTATCTAGGAGACACGTAGTTACCTTACTTCCTTCACTGGGATCAATAGGGTTTTGTCTTGTCTTGTTATTTTATTGTCAAAACACATGGATGGCATAATCCTTGACACATCTTCCGAGCGGCTGGAACGAGTTTTTGTTCAGTGTTCCTTATTATAAAAGGACTCAGACTCTGAGGATCTAATACTATGTGGGGGTTTATCTAATGGGGTGATTTCTAATGAAGAGGCTAGTGCCGACAGGGATTTTTATGAACTTGTTTCTTTCATTAGGCTAGGAGGAGGACACTCTCGTAGTAGTGTTGTAAAGGCTAGAAAAAAACGGTCCTTAAAATCCCTCAAGAGTTGGAGTGAGGGTATATAGATGACTCTTGGAAAGGATGTTCAGCTTGGTAGGGTATTAAGCTTCATTGTTCATGCTCTTTTTGGTAAACTTTGCTTCACTAGTATTAGCAGCTCGTCTCTCATTACATGGGTCAATGAATAGTGGAAGCCCATTCTCAAATATGCACCGATGGTTCACATGCTAGTTAATAACTGGGTGGTTTTCCATTTTTGGATGAGGCACATACATACGTTATTTTGGGTCATCAATGGGTTATTGATAGGGGTTCTTTATGCTTGAAGCAGTGGCACATCATTTTTAACCCAGATGCAAAGCTTCTTCAACAAAACCATTTTTGGGTATTGTTAAATGGATTTCCCCTTGCCCTTTGGTCTAGAGACATTTTTGTTGATTTGGAAAACTGGATTGGGAAGTTTTTCTTTTTCAACAATAAATATTTATTTCATGAGGATAAAAATTGTGCGTGGGTCCCGGCAGAGATTGATGTGTGTTTGGGCATGCCTGAATGCATTACTATTCGATGGGGTGATAAGGTTATTATTCAGGCTATTGATTATTGGTGCACCCCTTTTCAGGTGCTTTTCCCGCGGCACGACAGGTCATTTGCGGAAATACTACAGTAGGTCTTTGGAGAAATCCTCAGCGGTTTGAACAATGCCGACACTTGTGGAAATTCATGTAACAATATCAGAGGATCCACAGACGGTTTAGGGACTCACCTCTATATCATGTAAGTTGAAAACACACTTTTCGATTTTATTTAATGCCCTTACAGTATCTGGGATTGAACTTCTTTAGGATTGGGGAAAGAATGCCATGGGTGTTAGGTTGCATTTAGTGGCTTCTAATTATAAAGAACCTTGCTCTGCTGATACTCCTCTTTTGGGTGAAAAATATATCCCGGCGGATCCTGGGTTAGTATCCCCAAACCTATTGGAGGGTTTGACCCTTGATTCACATTCATAACTATTGTGGGATGAACATGATTTACTTCATATTGTTGTTTCTTCTCCTAATTTGGAAACCTCGGGGATAGACCAAGAGGATGCCTTATCACCTATTCCTATTTCGAATGTTGGTTTATTTTCAAACCCTATCCATGTTCACACTGCAGACTCCTTGATTCCAGTACAGGTTGTTCCAACTATCTCAATTGTAACCATTAGAAAAAAGGATGGGGGTAGTAGTATAAAATATCTGGCTAGATCGTCCTTTGGTGTTTCACTTGATGGTAACTTTTCGGAGGTTGGGACCTCTTCTCAACAAACAAATTCTGGGGCTTATTCATCCCTGATTTCCTCGGTATTTTGGCCACTTAGAGCATTGATAGCCATTCCAGAAGTTCTCTAATGATCATATTATCATTGAACATTTGTGGGGTAGAGGGCGCACCCAAACACAATGCCCTCCCCAGATTGATGACTATTGTTAGACCAAACTTGGTTCTTCTCCACGAGACTATGGTGGATTGTCGGAAGGCTAGGAATTTCATTTGGCATTTTTTCAACACATGGGAAGTATGTGCTATTGTTGTTGATGGGAGATCGGGGGGCCTTTTGTCGGCTTGGTATCCATCTCTCTTTAATTTTATCCCATTTGTTGTTGGGGAGGGTATCCTCTTAGTTGGTAAGAGTAGGGAATTGGACTCCTTCCTGCATATTTACAATTGTTATTGGCCGAGTTTGGAAAAGATGATTTTCTGGGATGCACTTTCTACTACTGGTTTGTTGGATATCAACACTCTGATTTTAGTAGGTGATCTTAATATCACTCTTGGTGCTCGGGAATCATGGGGCACCAATGCCAACATTCCTTCCAACACTTCTTGGTTCTGTGACCTGTTTGATGGCCATCGCCTGGTTGATATTGAACCAAAACCATTTTTTCCCACATGGCAGAATGGGCGTAAAGGTGATGACGCGATGGCAAAAAGGTTAGATCGCTTTTTGCTACATGAAGATTTTCTCGGGACTTTAGTACAATGCATTTATTGGGTCGAGGCTGTAAATATTCCAGATCATCATCCTGTTATTTTGAAACTTGGTAAAGGTAATTTTCCTACTAAATATCCCTTTAAATTCTGCCCAATTTGGTCTCAAGATCATGCTTTTATATAGTTGGTTCGTCAACATTGGTGTACTTTTAATGTTGAGCTCTTGGCTCCGGCTATGCATAGCCTTCCATTTTTCCTAATATCTCTGAAGTCTCAAGTGGAACCATGAATTCGAGAAAATAAATCCCTCTTGCATTCTAACCTTAGGGGCATTGAGGCAGAAATTGAATCATTATTATCTGGCACATTTGAAGATACTATTAATAGCCCTACTTTGGAGCATATCAGAAAGCTTGAGAGTAGGAAGGAAACTCTTCTCAAGACCGAGGAAGAGTTATGGTGTATTAAGAGCAGGGCTCTTTGGCTCTCTTACGGGGACCAAAATACAAATTTTTTCATGCATATGTAGATAATCGGAGGAAGAAGAAGGCTATTTGGGACATTGAGGACGATTTGGGTACTAGAATATCAGATCCCGTGGGATTGCTGGGGTGGAAACCAAACACTTCTCAAAACTCTTTAAGAGCCCTCTTTTGAACAACTTGGATTCAAAGATGCAGATCCTACAGGTAATGGCAATAATGTTTTATGAGCAAGATTGCATTTCCATTAATTGTCATGTAACCTTATCTAAGGTTCAGGGTGTATTAAAGAGTATGGAGAAAGATAAGAGTCTAGGTACAAACGAATGGACATGCGAATTCTTCATTCAACTTTTTGATATCATGGGTCTAGAACTTGTTCGGTTGGTTGAAGAAGCCTGATGTACAGGTAAGTTTTTTGGTGTTGTAAATGATATATTCATTGTTCTGATTCCGAATACATCCAATCCTTCCACTTTTCAGGATTATAGGCCGATATATTTGTGCAATTTGATATATAAAATTATCTCTAAGACAATTGCACTCTGGATCAAGGAGGGCCTCTCTCTCGGTATTTCAAAGGAGCAATTCGGTTTCCTAAATCAAAGGCTGATATTTGATGCGATTGGGGCTGCTCAGGAGACTCTGCACTCAGCAAAGGTGAAGAAGATGGATTCACAGGTTTTAAAACTAGATTTGGTCAAGGCATATGACTTAGTTGATTGGTCCTTTCTCATACAGTTGTTATTAAATGTTGGGCTTGATTACAACATCACACAATGGATCATGGGTTGTATTACTTATGCAAATTTTGCAGTTCTACTCAATGGCTGTCCCACTTCTTTCTTCAAGGCCACGCGGGGACTACACCAGGGCTTCCCATTATCTCCACTCCTTTTCATCCTGGTCATTGAGGGCCTAAGTCACCTTATTCACCAAGCAACGATAGAAGGTAAGATAAATGGTTTCAAAGTATCACGTTTAATCATTTCATTACACATTTGCTTTTTGTAGATGACATACTCATCTTTGGCATTGGAAGAGTCCAAGAATGGATTCATTATAAATTCATCTTGGATACCTTTTGTCTTACTTCCAGGATGATGATTAGCTATCCTAAATCCAGTTTACACTCTATTAATCTTAAGGAGGAGGACCTTTTACAAATGCGAGACATTTTTTCTTTAGAAATACGGGATCTAAACAAATGATTGACTTATTTAGGATATTTCATTAAACCAAATGCATATTTGGTCTCGGACTGGTTGTGGATCGTTGGACTGGTTGTGGATCGTTAGAAAGGTTGAGAAAAGGATCATGCTAGATGCACAAAAAATTGTCTATGGGTGGATGTCTGATCTTGCTCAACTCAATATTGACAAACTTACCAATATATTGGTTTTCTCTTGCTCGGGTTCCCTCTTCCATATTATGCAAGATCAAGAAAACATTCTTTAACATTCTCTGGAAGGGTTCCCATGAATATCATGGGTGCCAATCCAAAAAAAAAAGGTGGATGGGGCATTCATAATCTTTATTGGGTTTACACAGCTTTACATTTAAAAATCCTTTGGATAGGCCTTAAAAATGACGGTCTTTGGAGTAAGATTATTAGAGATAAATATCTATAACCTCACTCGGTGATTAACTAGATAAGAATGGAGAATAAGAAATCGAATCAGTGCTCAGTTGTTTGGTCAGGATTGGTGGAGGTCTTTCATGTACTAAATCGATGGCTAACTTGGTTTGTTGGAAATGGTTACCAAGTCCCGGTGGGAATGGACCCGATCTTAGGGACTTTTCATTTAGGCATACTCTCTATGCCTGCCCTTCAAGCAATCCATCTGAATGGGGTGGTATTTCTTAATCAGGCTAAGAGTTGTGTTGTACACCAATAGGTGAACACATACTGGAGAAATGTTGTTGATATAAACCTTACTGGGATAGCTACAAAGGAATGGGATATTTATATTGCTGGACTTTCACATGCATGTATTATCCTTTCAGAAGATCTATATCATATTTATTGGGCATATGGATGTGGTGATGGAATGGTTACTACAAGTCTAGCATATGAGGTGATTGCTGCAGAAGCACAATATACTCAACCTAGCTGGTGGAGAAACTCATTGTGGCATTGGAATATACCTGGTAAAATTAATATTTTTCTGTGGATGACACTTAACAATAGAATACTTACCCGGGATAGATTCATAATGCATGGTGGTATCGGTCCAACTGTATGTTCATTACGCTACAGGGATGATGAAATAATGGATCACCTTTTCTCTAACTTCACTTTTACTCTCCAAATTTGGGATGAAATCGTTATAAGGTATAAACAACCTGGCTCTTGGTTAGGAAATTCTTTGGTAGCTTGTATGTCAAACTGGTACATACAACACAAATTACAGATTATAGATCCATTGTTGTTCATATGGGGCCTTTGGCAACTTAGGAATTCTGTTATGTTCAATGATAAATTATATACATTGCATGGGGATGTTGCTTTCATCACTCAATATATGAAAGATTACAAAGGGAATTCTCCTTCATATATCCGACCACACAGAGAGATTTTGTTAATAAATTATTTAACTCCCGTGGTATTTTTTGATGGGGTTGCTCAGTCTGGAAAATGTGGCGCTGGTTGCATGTTGATTTTGGATCAAGAACAACATCTGGAGATGTATTTTGGTTGTAGTGGGGGCATTAATTCCTGGGCGCAATTTCTTTCCCTATGGGGGTTATTCAGTTTGTCAAACAGGTATGGGATTAATAGGGTAAAGATCCATGGAGACTCCTTAACTATTTTAAATTGGGTGTCTGGTACTCATAGGATTCAAGTCCCAAATTTGACTTATTGGAAACAAAGGATAATGGAATCGATTAAATATTTTGAGGACATTAGTTTCATTCATGTGAGCATATTGTATAACAAACATGCAAGCACATTATCAAAAAGGGGTCTAGATATGGAGGAAGGAAGGGCACACAAAACCACTTTTAGAAGCACCGAGTTATTGAAGAGATCGTGACAAACTTATACTGAATTGGGATGCATCTGGCCTTGACATTAACGAGAACACCATTGCCATTTCCATTTCCATACCTGGTGTTGATATGCAGGTTTATGCACACAGTATGCTGAGAAAGGAGCCGGGGAGGGTTTGAAGCCATGATCACTTTGCATCACTAATCCATTGCAAAACAACCTTCTGGTTCCCTTTACACTTGATGGAAGCCACACCGGGTGTTGGATGTTAGGTTGGAGGACCCCGAGATACGGTTTTGAGTGTGATGTCTATTGATGCCCAGGGATGCTCTATCAGCTTCTAGGTTTGCTCATCGGTGGAATATTGGGTCCCAGTGCGGCTTTTGCTCTTATTCTCTTGTTAGGATTTTCTTGGGATGGTTTTGTAGCTGGTGGTGGTTGGTTAATGGACACTAATGTCAGTATCAGTTGACTTGGTTCTGTCATACTATCTTATGGATTCGAGGGACAGTTTAATCTTTTATTGATAGGAACTTATTGTCTCTTGTTTTCTTTTGGTCTTTGTGGGGCTTCTGGGGAGAGGAATTTTCAAAGTACTGCATCTTGTTTGGGTGACTGATTGTATCTGTGATGGAGATGGTGGAGCCCTTGGATGGGGTTTATGCGGGGGGCCATCTTAAGGGGACTCATTCGGAACTTAATCCTTCATTTACCCATAATGAGGATGACCCTCTCTTCTCATTTCTCGGGGAAGAGTGGGGGGTTACCTCCGATGAGGATTCAGGAAATAGCACTTACTTTGAGCCTGATAAACTGTCGAGGCGGGGAGGAGGTTCTTCTCTTAGTCGGGGTGTAACTGCTAAGAAGCATCGGGCTCAGAAGGGGTTTAAGTTAAGAACCAAGGAGCCTGAGATGACTGTTGGGAGGGATGTTCAACTTGGTAGGGTTCTTAGCCTCTTGGCTAGGGCCTTGGTTAGGAAGGTCTGTTATGCGGATGTTAACCGTAACACTATTTTGGCCTGGGTTAATGATTTCTGGAATCCCTTGCTCACCTACTATCCTCGCATCCATATCCTCGTCAACAACTGGGTGGTCTTTCACTTCTTGGATGATGATCATACCTCCCTTATCCCGGGTCAGACATCGGTGTTCGGAAGGGGGTCCCTCTGTCTCAAACATTGGCACTCTGACTTCAACCCTCGGACTGAGGTGGTTCAGACAACCCACCTCTGGGTATTATTGAAGGGTTTTCCGCTTGAACTATTGTCTAAGGCTATTTTTACTGAACTGGAAAACCACTTGGGGAGGTTCATTTATTTTGATGAAAAGTCTCTTTACCATGAGGATAATCGGACAGCCTAGGTATTGGTGGAGATGGACATTTCGTTGGGTCTCCCAGCAAATATTACTGTCAAATGGGGCTCAAAGGTATTCAAACAATCCCTCGACTATTGGAGCGTTCCTTTTAGATGCTACCAGTGCAGGGAGGCAGGCCATTTGAAAGCACTGTTTTGACAAATAACCCAAGGTCAAGGCAGCTATTATCTCAACGTCACAATGTTCCTGAACAGGATAGGGGGAATGGTTTCATTGCTCCGCTTTCTGATGGGTTGGAAAATGATGCTGGAACTTCATCGGGTAAGTGTACTTCTGTGCGTACCCAGCCTATTGAATCACATATGTCTACTGATTTGGCTCAGATTAATCTTAGTGATATTGGTGACAACCCTGCGAGTTTGGCTTATTTATCTGGGGTGAAGGTCTGTGGGGACTCACCCACAGAACCACCGTTTTCTTTGAGTGGTAATAGTGTTCTATCTCCAGAATCCTAGCTTTTGGAGGATGAACGGTTAGTTCTAGAACAACTGGGATCGGTTAATGATGATGGACATATTGTTTCATTAAGTGTGGGCCTCATGAAGGAGTCTCTACCAGTTTTTTCGGGATGCATGAAAAGGGATCCTATCATCACAAGTGGCAATCCAAATGTCACCCTACGTAAGAAGAAGGGGGGATGAAGACCAAAGGAAATGGCAAGGCAGAGTGGTGTGGGGGATTCTGCGTTTGCTTTGGGGGAAACGTGTTATGCTGAGGACCTGGAATATGTAACTGTGTATGGTATTTACGAAACCTTCGAGTCTCTTAGAGCAGAGCCGACTCCATCCAAGACCCATTAATGTCTATCTTGTCCATTAATCTCAGGGGGGTCAGGGGTGCCTCAAAACTATTAGCCCTGCATAGATTACTTTCGCTCACTGCTCCTGACCTTCTATTTCTACAAGAGACTATGACTTATGGCTCAAAATCCCGAGAGTTTATTTGGCGTTTTATCCCGGATTGGGATTGCTACACTATTGATTCTGATGGTCTCTCCGGGGGTCTCTTGGCTGCATGGAATCCTCTTGTTCTCTCTCTTCGGTCTTTTTGTGTTGGTGGAGGTATTCTGTTATTGGGGAGACATCAGGTGCTTGGCTTAGAGCTTCAGTTGTATAACTGCTATGCTCCATATGGGGACCGTCTTTCCTTTTGGTCAATGTTGGAGGCTAGTGGCTTACTGGCGTTAAAAATGTTGGTGATTGTCGGAGATTTGAACCTTACTATGAATGTTGGGGAGATCTGGGGTCATCGAGCGAGGAGGGATCCACTTCAGTCTTGGTTCCATACTCTTTTCGCTGGTCATGGACTCATTGATGTGCTGCCAAAACCTTTAGCGCCCACATGGAATAATGGCCGAAAGGGCACTGATTTTATTGCAAAGAGGCTTGACTGTTTTTTTGTGAATGAATCCTTGTTTGAATCAGTGGATAAATTCTCATCAAGCATTTCTTCAACATACATATCCGATCATGCTCCTATCGTGCTCCGGATTATGAAGGGCCCTCCCCTCTACCGCTATCCCTTCAAGTACTGCCATGTGTGGTCAAATGAGGTGGATTTCATCAATTTGGTTCGGGGTCATTGGGCAACCTTTTGGTCTTTACCACAGGGAAGGGTGATGGATGCTTTACCTGCATTTCTCAGATCTCTTAAGACCGTGGTTATTCCTTGGTTGAGTAATCGGGCTAGGTCACAGAAGGCTGCATTGGTTCTGTTAGAGGATAAAATTCAAGAATATCACTCAAACCCTAATTTCTGTTTACTTTATGACTCGGAGGGCACTGTTCTACACTCTTTGGAAGTTGAGATGGCCTCTATTTTGCGTTATGAGGAGGAGATTTTAAGGTTGAAAAATCGGGCACTATGGATTAGTGCGGGAGATCAAAACTCAAAGTTTTTTCATAATTTTGTGAATATGCGATGAAAGGTCAACACTATCTGGGAGATTGATGCCTAGGGGGGGGAAGGTGTTTTCTCAAGCTGATATTGAAAGAGTGGCTCAGGATCATTTTGAACAATTAAATACAAAATCGAACACTTTTAATTTGCAGGCCCAGATGGAGGTTATTTCCTATATGCCCTGTATCTTTAATGATGAGGACAATGCTTTCATTGAGCGATCGGTTTTGTTGGAAGAAGTTGAACGAGTCCTTCATATGATGGTAAAGGACAAAAGCCCCGGGCCTGACGGGTGGTCTGTGGAATTTTATATTTAGTTTTTTGATTTACTAGGCAACAAACTGGTCAGTCTGATTGAGGAAGCTCGCTCAACAGGCAGAGTAAGTGGTGGTCTGAACTCGACCTTTATCTCATTGATCCCAAAGATCTCGGAAATTTCTTCTTTCCAGGACTATCGTCCGATCTCACTGTGTAATCTCTTATACAAAATCATTTCAAAGGTGATTGCTGACCACATTCGGGATGGCCTCTCATGGGGCATATCGTCTGAACAATTTGGGTTCTTGAAACATAGGTTGATCTTTGATGCAATCGGTACTGCACAAGAAACTATCCACTCAGCAAAATACTGCTCGGATCCTTCCCTGGTTTTTAAAATTGACCTTGTCAAGGCTTATGACCTAGTGGAGTGGTCGTTTCTCAGACTTCTGCTACTGAATGCTGGGTTAAATCTGGGGACTATTAACTAGATTCTTGGTTGTATTAGTTCTGTTAATTTTGTTGTCTTGGTCAATGGGAAACCCACTACTTTCTTCAAAGGATCTCGTGGGCTTCGACAGGGATGCCTATTGTCACCTTTACTCTTTCTCCTGGTGATCGAGTGTTTGAGCCGTCTGCTGCTTCAGGCGAAGGAGAGGGGACTGATCCATGGCATTAAAACCTCTAGACATCAATACATCACACATTTACTCTTTGTGGATGATGTTCTGATCTTTGGAGTTGGGACCTTGGAGGAATGGAGTCACTATAAAACTCTGCTTGATCTCTTATGTCTTGCTTCAGGTATGATCATCAACATCCCCAAGTCTTGTTTCTTTCATTATCAGTTGGATGATAGGGTTGTTGAGAGTATTGGTGGTTTATTTCCCTTTGAGTTTAAGGCCTTAGAGGAGGGATTCAAATATCTGGGCTATTTCCTTAAACCCAATGCTTACATCTCTTCGGACTGGCTGTGGCTTATTGGTAAGTTCGAAAAAAAGATTCAACTATGGTACTACCGTTGTTTATCCTTGGGTGGTCGTTTGACTTTAATTAACTCTGTTCTCGCCAACCTTCCTATTTATTGACTTACCCTCGCCAAGGTTCCTGCATCTTTACTACACAAGATCCGCAAGGTTTCATTTGATTTCTTGTGGAATGTCAAGATTGATAAAAAGGGTCATCATCTGACTGCATGGAAGTCCATTGCATTACCAAAGAGTGCTGGCGGTTGGGGCATTGAGAACATCTTTTGGATGTATTAGGCACTCCATTTAAAGAGTTTATGGCGTGCACTCTTTAGTGATGGATTATGGGGGAAGATTGTCAGGGATAAATACCTCCGGGGAATGTCAATCATCAAATGGTACAGGAAGCCTTTTAAAAAGATTCGGAGAGCATCCAATATCTGGACCGGTCTCATTGAGTCCTTTCCTCTACTCTTTTCGTTCACCAGCTGGAAGGTGGGCGATGGTTTTCAGGCCAGGATAGGAATTGACCCTATCAACGGTATCAAGTCGTCTCTCACTTAGGGGACTATCCTTGCTCTTCATGCACGCGAGCTGTTTTTTCTTAATCAAGTCGTGAATTCACAGTATGCTAGGATGCACTCCTATTGGCTGTCGACGAAAGCATTGGGACTTGCTGGCTGTATCGGTGAGGACTGGAACATGTACGTGGAGGATCTTAAAAATGCTGGTATCATTCTAACCATTCACATGGATCGGCTACAATGGACCTGGTGGGATTACTGTGGCGACCTTACTACAAATCGTGCTTATATGGCTAATAATGGCTTCAACTCAACCTGCTGAACCTGTTTTATGGTGGTACAGAGTTCTGTGGCATTGGAATGTCCCGAAAAAAATACTCTGTTTTATTTGGCTCGTAATGAAGGATAAGGTCCTTACTATGGATAAATATGTGCGCAGGGGAGGCATGGGACCAAATGTATGCCCACTGTATTTAAAGGATGCATAATCCGTTCATCATCTGTTTGTTAAATGCCATACAATGCTGCAACTTTGGACTGTCATCTCACATTATAGGAGACTAGATTTTTGTTGGAATAGGTTATCCATTGCAAACATCCTCCATTATTGGCATAAATGGCACAGGAAGAACATCTCTCTTCTGTTATATTTCATATGGGGTATATGGAAATGGCGTAACCGAATCATGTTTGATGGCCTAAAGCATCATTTTACCAAGGCCGTTAATTACATTATGCAGGTTATATCGGATTTTGGCCCATTAAAAAACAATATTAAAAACAATGTCATTAGAGCACCAAAACGGATCTACTCGAGCCCTATCGGCTATTTTGATGGAGCATCATAGGAAGAGAAATGTGGCATAGGGGGTTTGCTGATTATTTCGGAAAATAATTATTATGAACTATCCCTTGGTGGGGGTTTGGGTAGCAATACAAGAGCAGAACTCTTGGCATTATGGACTTTATTATCTTTCGCTCAAACTACGAATCTAGCCACACTTCAGATTCTTGGTCACTCCACAACTATTATTGGATGGGCGCGGGGCAAGAATCAATTGCATGTGACTTCGCTACAACACTGGAAAAGGCGCATTAACATATTGCTGGAACAATTTCAGGAATACACTATTCAACATATATCTCGAGTTTTCAATCACAGAGCTGATTTAATGTCTAAGAAGGGTTTACTCTTGGTTGATGGTATACTTCAGGTCACCCCTTTCACTGATCATCATCCTGGGGAAACGTTTTTTGCTCATCTTTATTGGTTAGGCTGTACTACAGGTTTTCCTTTTTGTATTATCGGCGTCTATGTTGTTGTGAATATGGGGGATAAGTTACACAATGGCTCATTTTGCTATCTAATAGAGGACATCAACTATTAGTATTGCAGTAAACTGAATAGTGTTATCTTTTAAGGATCGTATGTAAAAGACTATTTAAAATGTTTTATTAAGTCTCAATCCTTGGGATTGGTATGATTGTAAGTTCTTTTGATTCACAAATGAATAACAAAGAACTTTTTTTCTTCGTTGAAAAAGAATTGGGATGCATCTAATATTATTTAGAGTGATAGTTTATAGAGAGAAGATTCAAAAGGACATAGATTTACATAGTATGTAAATATGCCAAATGTTAAACTAAACTGTCAAATGAACCGTATATTGTACCAAAACAGAGCATGTTGTAAAAAAGTTTGAATGATTTTTGTCAATTAAGAAAAGATCCATAGTATAGTTTCTTCGGTTTATGAATAGCAAAAAAAACTCTTTTTTGTTAGTAAAAAGGTAAAAAAAGCACGCCAACGTTTTCCAAATTTATAATGTTCTAACTTATACCCAAAATACCTTGAGACCGCTCCTCCCTGAGTCCCTACCCCCAAAAAACCCCTCCGTACAAGAGTGTGGACACCAACTTTTGCAATGAAATGTAAAGTAATTTTGATCGGAATGTAATGTACTCGAGATGCGTGTTTAGCAGGCGTCCTTCTCAAGTACATTACAACTATATTATTATCAATCAATCCACTACAGACACGCTGTTTCTCTCGATTGGATATATTTTTGGTGCTTTCGATTCCTCTGGAGCTTTCAGCTATATACACATTGTAATCCCACACCACAACGACGCCCATTGCCTCGTCCTCCCTCCTCCATTGTAAGCCTTGGCAATACTGATCACCTTCTTTCAGTTTTTCTCTGCATCATTCATTCAGCGAGTCACCCATGAGGATTCGAAACCCGCATCGATCTCCGCCTTTCGTTTTCACTTGTTCTGATCCTCCACCGGCAGCAGCAGTACAAGAAGCCTCTTTTCCTGATGCCCTAATCTCCAATATTCTCAGCATGAAGTCATTTACAGAGCCTGTCAATCCAACTCCAGCAGTACTAAACCATCATCAATACAGCAAGTCGCAATCCAAAATCACCAGCTTGGCTGCAACCATGGCGGGTGTGAGGAAACCAAACGATAATGCCGACGATGGCTCATATTTTGCGCCCGAGTTAACGCAAATCCCGCCATTACCTGCAATACCCTACAAAGAGGCGGAGGAGGAGATAGAGAAACTTAGGGTTTGCACTTTGAACCAGTCTCCATGGGATGTTCCCTCATTTGTCCAAGCATTTCTCACAAAACCCACCACCGAACCAGCCGATGATCAATCCATGCAAAACAGTAGCTGGAAGAGGGAGAGGAATAATAAAAAGAAGTTGAGGACGCGGCCATTGGTACCAAAGCAATGGAAGGTAAAGGCAATGGCAGAGGGAAAGCAACAGGTATTTACATGTTAACCTAAAATACCAGCGAACGTTTGTGATAGTTTAGTTTTAGATAGTAAAATACCATGGGAAGAGACAGTTCCAGTGAGATGAGACAAAAAAAAAATGTCCAGCACATAGCACAGCAATTTTAGTAGCCAAAGCTTGTCAATAACAGACGAGAGATGCAACCTGTTACAGTATATGTGTATGCATTGAATATGTGACCTTTGCTTAGGGCATGGGGCGCGTGCCCTAATCTCATAGAGCACAGTACAATATCTATTCCCTGACGATTATTTACTGTATATAGCTTATATTCAATCATTTTAAAGAAATTTAAAATCAGATTATTTGTGAGGGAAAGACCTGTCCGTTGTATAGGCAGTATATACCATATATTGAATAGGTTTTTGTGGCTGTGTGATTGTGTTGTCTCAGGCTGATGTTATACCATATATTGAATAGGTTTCTGTGGTTGTGTAATTGTGTTGTCTCAGGCTGATGTGGAGGATGATGACGATTTCAACAAAACTGAGATTACCAGGTGATAGTTTTTCTCTGTTACTGGCAGTAATCATGTCTACCACTGTCATCATTACAGTGGTTCATGTTTTTTCTTGTAGAATTATAAGAATGTAGCTCCCTGTACAAACTCTGTTAGCTTCCTATTATATAGCAAAAAACACCTCTTGTATGAATTCGTGATCTTCAATCAATGCTGCTTGATTAATCCATCAGACAGAAATTAGGGCATGGAATAAGCATGTCTTACCAGTCAGTTGTGTCTTGTTTTTAGTATAATATTTTGGCTGACATGGGTGCGCTGTATTTGGTTTTATTGTTGTGTTGTAAATTTGTAATCACATTCTCGCAAAAGACTGGCGTACGAGCCATACTCATGGAGCATTGATGCAAATCATGGCACACGATTGCTTTTATCTCACGGCCTTGTCTGGTTTTTTCAGCTGTGAACGAGGTCTTACATTACCTTGTGGGAAGGAGGTGTTACAAGTTGCAAAAGAAGAAGAGCAGGCGCTTGAATCTGCACTGGTGAGAGTATTTTCAGAAGAAGTTGCTGGATTGACAGTGAGAGAAGCCGGGTGCAAGCTTATGCTAAGGAATGCCAACAACATAATCTCTGCAGGTCTTCCTCTTTCAGTGCAGGTGAGAAGGGCGATGATCAACAGTCCATATTTTGTGCAGATGGACGATGCAAAATTTGTCTTGTGGGACAATTTTCTGAACACAAAGGTGGGCAGGTTAGATGAGGAAGAGATCACCGGTTCCGAAAAAGAGAAAGAAATGGGCATCCACAAATTGAACAGAGCCGAGGATTGTGCTACTTATAAGGGACCTGCAAAAGAATTAGGTCAATTGGTTGACACTGATCTAGAGCTTGCAGTTCCCAAAATAATGAGAACCAAAGGAAAGAGGAGCAGAAGAGCGGGCCTGGGCTTGGGCTTGGGCTTGGATATGAGAAAGGGCGAGGAGAAGGAAGATATTGTTATTTGCAAACAAGCAGATGGTATAAAGAGGCGGAAATCATGTGGGCAGGCAGTTGAGCAGAGATCATATAATTCAGCCTGCGGGATTCTTTTGAGAAGAAACGAAGCATTTAACAGTAAGAATAATAGTAGTACTGTTGAATGCAATAATAGCAGCTGGGCTAAAGATGCAGTAGCTGGCTCTGATTCTCAATGTTATTATCGTCAAAGTATTTCAGATGGTAATGGCCGCAAGCAGCATAAAAATGGTCTTCCCCCTCACGACCAAAGGGATAGAGCTGCTTCGAGTTTAATTTCATGTATGAATGGGAATATTGGGAAAAATGAAGTTCCTTCTTATTATCGAAAGAGGAAACCAGTGAAGGCGAGATCTCTGAATGCGCTCCTGTGATTTATCCATTGATTCATGGGTGGGCATTTATGTTTACGGACTTTAGCAGGCAGCCAATTTCGTGAGCTTTTGCATAATGTTTAATTGTTACTTTAGAACTTCGAAGGAAGTTATGGTCAATGCATTTAGTTTGAGAAATAATCATCCACGCGTTTCTTCTATATTCACGTGGACGCCACAAAGTATGTTTGAGTTTTATTGGTCACATTGTAACAACTGTCTCAGCTTTATGACAGTTGGCCCTATTTACTATTTCGCATATTAATAGTAAGTTATATTTTTTCTGTGAAAAAAAAAAAACTGTCTCAGCTTCAGCTTCAGAACTACAAACATACGAAGACCACAACATATTCCTAAATGTTATGATTTAAATAGGTGTTTTTTTTAAAATAAATTTTATTGTTTTAAATATATTTTAATTATTTATTTATTATTATTTGCAATATATGAGTTGGAAATATATTTAATTAATTTGTTGTTTAATAATGTGAAAAATAATATTTTTTTATGAAGATAGGTGAAGGGTAATCATGTGTTTCTTATACTCGTTAGTAAAGGTGGGGGCATAGGGGAAGCTTCACGAGGGTGGGTGAAAGGGTAACTATAACGAGAGGCCCCGTCTTCGATATATATTTTTTCAAATTATAAGATAAATATTATAATGTTAATATTTTAAATAGGATCATTTTATTAACTATTTTATAATATAAATATAATATTTAAATATGTTTTAATCTTTAATTTTTAATTTTATGTTATATGCGTGAAATAAAACGTTTAAAAAAATGTATTCACCCCACGAATTTTTTTTTAAGTGAAAGAGGAAACATGTGTTTAAAACAAATAAGTTGGTTGTCTTTGAATTTGTTCAATGTAAATTTATTTTGTTATGTTTTTTTTTAAGTTTAAGTCATATATTAACTTTAAGTTTAGATGGCATCAACAAAGTAACAAAACAACTGGATTAAAATCATTAGGTTTAATTGAGTCTTGAGGAATTATGCATGAGAGTGCAGCTAGAGTATGATTCCCCCACAAGCCGGGGGTTGTGTCCTCAAAGTTGTAGCTAAGTCTGAGCATAACAATCTTAAATAGCTTATGAAACTGATGCACTAAGGAGATAAGACTAGTCTTCATCATAAACAATAATAAAGGAGGGACTTGTACCTGGGTCTTCATGCTTAGCCGCTCGCGCAACTGCTTCTGGACAATGTCTAAACACCAACTGAGTGGTTGCTGGTTGAGACGGGGGCGGTTTGCTGAAGCGTTTCCCAATTAGTTCATGGGCCAATGCATCAAGCTTGTTGTTGATGTGCTTGTCTGCTATAACTTGATTGTGGGCGATGTGACGCATTCCCAGCTCCATATTTTCCATACGGGTCTCAATGGATGCATTCCACGCGTCGTCCTTGCCCTTCCCCTTCACAAATTCCTCCATAGCCATGCTGAAGAGGGATTTAACCGTCCATAACATGGTTAATGTTTTGGTATGTCGAGTTTCCTGGGTTTTGGAGGAATCCTTGTCTTCCGCTTCCCCCAAACCTCTAAACTCCACCGTAACCTGCCGAGCATCAGGAAGATTTTTCTCTTTTCAAAGCCTCTACTCCAGGCGTTCGGTGCAAGCTCGAGCTTGTGAGGTGACTGAATTGTAAAAAAAAAACCTAGCATTTTCCATTTCCTTCACAACATGAGCCATGTGCGAGCGTTTTGGCCCATTGGTCGTCTTTTGCTTGGTTGTTTTAGTTCGAAACACGCTGCAAGTTCTACCTTTGTGAAAGCAGTCCCCAAAACCCCACTCGCAAGTGGAGGACAAAACAATGAGAATCCCAGGAGAAACCCCCTTCCATAGGTTGGGCATGTAGTGAAACTCAACGATGTAAATGTTAAGGATGCTTCTTCAATAGTGGCACCTAAGAAGACTCCTTTCCAAATTGCAATCAACATCCTCATCATGAATGGAACCAACATGTAACGCCATGAATGCCCACACATAAGAAAGTACCAGGATTTGTACCGTAGCCCAGTCCTACAGCCGGAGATGGTACCCTTCACACAGATGGTTCATATTGGGCCAGCTTGTCACTTGATTCTCATTTCACACACCTATGACATTTTGGCATTCGTTATTGAAAGACATTGTTATCATAAATCATGTAGCTCATAAGGCTTCATTTCATCAATAATTCATGTATGGAAAGGAAGGGCACACTTGTAGTTGAATTTCACTTTGGTCATGTGATTGTAACAACTAGGGATCGTTCGTAATGGCACGGAAAATCCCTTGATTCTCATGTGACCTTGCAAAAACATGAACTCATAAATTCCATGGTGCATTTACCATTAATGATCATCAATTGCATTTGGGCTCCAAAGAGGTCGAATGAGGCTCACCTACTAGGTACTTGAACCTTAATGAGCCACATCCTTGTACTTTGGAACCACACTGTGGTTAAGGATTTAACATTTGGAACCAATTCTTTGAAGACTTCCATTTTGGCTATAAAAGGAATCCATGAACATGCATTTCATAAAGGAAAAATTAGAGCAAGGTTATTGGTGGTTCTATGATATCATAACCATTAAAGGCTACAAATTAGGGTTCCTACTTTATTTATCAATTTGGGAATGCACAAATGTAAGAGGTATTGGCACGGTATGTGCAACTGGTAAGAGATTCTATTCTACTGCAAAATGAAATGGTTCCTATTTGAAAAACATAATACTAATTTAATCACAACATGCATAAACTAAACTGAAATAAACAAGAAAGAATATGAATTAATCTACTACGTATCTACTAATCACTAATTCAAAACTTTGCAATTAAGATAAACATGCTACAGTAAATTCCTGTTGATAAAGCATATAAAAGATCTAACTAATTGAAAAGACAACATTACTAAAAAAGACATAAAGGGCCTAACTACCGTAATTCGCATTAGCATGAAATGGATCTAAGAAAGCATGTAAAAGAACTGCAACTATTCTAACTCACATAAAATGAATATTATAAAGCACCAAAAGAATGCGTGACTAACTAATTTGCAAAAAGTAACCTATAGGAAACTACTTGAAATATTAAAGAACACTATAGCGTATATGGTTCTATACTATAGGAAACAAAGCATGGATAAAAATTGAATCTGATCTCTAACAACAATTCTTTAAATGTAATCAAACATCCATCTAAACTACTTAAACTGCCTATAATCTCTTGTATTTCCTTGAGGGGGCCCTTCCCCAAATCAAGCACAAGAGAAGAATGAAACTAAGTACTCACAAGATGTAAGAAATACACAATTGTCATTCAATTGGTTCATTGTTCATTGTTTTTAGATACAACAATTGAGGTGACCTAAAAATTGAGAACAAGATCTAACTAGAGCATAAAGCTTGGTTAGAACTAAGCCTTTGCTCCTAAAATATTGAGGTGACTAGTAGTGGTCAAGATCTCAGATATTTGATTCCTTGGTGACCTGTTTGATCACCCTGCTCGGCTGCATAGATTCTCCTCATTACTCTATGTAATTCCCAATACTGATTTCCTTCTGTTGGTAGACTCGATTGCAACCCCGTCTTCTCATCAAAACTGGGACTTGTCTTCAATTGTAACTCTATGTTTCATGCAGTTGACATTCATGCACTAATTCCACACATTAAGTTTTTTTTTAAACAAAAATTAGCGTAAATCAAATAGGAAAAAGGTAACCATTTGAGTCAGCATCATTCTATTTGTTAAACACATGAACAACCTCAAAATATGTAAACCATCCTTTAAACAATGCTCCTTTTCCTCCATTGTTATGCTTAGGATATGAATTTTACCTACCAAAACTGAGGCTCATCACTCTCCCCAACTGAAGGGATTGCATGTCCCTATGCAATCTATCATTATGGAAATGTGGACTTTTCCTGCTATGCTCACATCTCCCTTCCATCATAAGCAATGATTCTCGAAACTTCTCCCTGATTACAGTATCCCAAACTTTGTTCCACTTGCTCCCAATTCACTTTTTCTGCTTCTTCATCAATTTCTTGGGTGCTACTGAGAGGGAGTAGTAGTGGTGGATTCATCTTGAGGCCTATCCATTCAAGACCCTTTCTCTACAATGTATGTTTATATAGTTGGGATCTAAATAGGGCAATTTTTAATTTGTTTGGGGAGTGAGACTCCCTACGTTCTAGGTCTTGTGATAACCTCGCCCATTTCAATATTTTTTCATTGATATCATCTTCTTTTATCCCCTCCATAATTTTATCACAATGAATGATGGCTTCCTGTTGTTTTTCCTTATGAATTGGAATCAAGTCATAATCAACAGTCAAGGTTTTATGGCCCTCTATGATCATGTCAAGGTTGGGAGTCTTAGCTCGTATCCATAATCCATTTGTCCAATCTAAATGATAGATATCTGCATCTTGAGCCCTTTCAACTTCAGTGTTGAACCGAGAGGAGAGAGCTCTCAACTAAACATCCCCTACATATGGATTTGAGGACCATATATAGGTGACGGAGAATACAATTATAATGTAAAATTCACTTAGAAAATCTTTCTCTTCTTTAGATTTGTCCTTACAAGCTTCCATGAAGTATTTTGGAGTTATGATGTTATAGGGAAGTTGTTTCTTAAGCCGGTATAGTTGATACTTACACCTTCCTCTTAGGAAAACTGCATATACTTTGGATGGAGATCTTCAATCAATGATTTCCTCAAAGAGTTGGGTGTTTTTTCTCATAGTTCCCTCCAAATTCACTATTTGCTTATTTTTCTTTTCTATTTCCTCCTTATAGTTCTCCACTTCTTGTTGAAGTTCCTTATTT
This sequence comes from Larix kaempferi, assembly GCA_027924585.1. Classification (NCBI taxonomy): domain Eukaryota; kingdom Viridiplantae; phylum Streptophyta; class Pinopsida; order Pinales; family Pinaceae; genus Larix; species Larix kaempferi. The sequence continues at coordinate 519,752 of BSBM01000187.1, forward strand.
CTCTGCGCAAGTCGTTTTTTATTATTTGAGTACTAGACCTTTAGAATTTGCACTCTCTCTTGTAACACAACTACTTCAGTTGATAGTGCCTCTTTGTCATTCTATAGGGTAGCTAGCGAGGACTGTGCCATGGATTTTAGTTGTGCCAGCTCTTCTTTTACCTGTTTCAACTCCATCATTGTACTCTATAGTCGAGGATCTGTTGTTGGCATTGGTTCTTCCTTCCCTAAGGGTTGTTTATAATCCTCATTATCATCAATCTCGGTTATTGATGGGTCTACTAAGTTGCCCTTACTGTTCTCCTCCTCTTCATATTCATTATGTTGTTCTTTCGAGGCTTGAGCCTGTGCTTTTAGTTTCCATTAAATCCTTTGAAACTCATACCCATGGGCAGATGAGGTATTATTTTCCTTGGATGAGGTGGAGCCACACTTCCTCATCCCCACTATGGTGGAAATGACTAGGTAATCCTCATCGTCTTCTAACTGAATTTTTCTCTTCGCTCTAGTGGTGACAGAGTCCCCTTCCGCTCCCTTCTTCTGTAGCGCCAAGGGTGGGGTTCTAACTGATATTCTAGTTGTTTTCTTACTTACTTTATAAGTAGATATCGGGTGTAGATCCTGGAGTTCTCATCAATTGCACATCTTATGTAGAAATTTTAATAAATTCTTCCCAGTATAGTTGAGGAATATATGCCTTTAGCTCAGTTTTGATGATTAATTTGATGAGACAATGGTGGGATAAGGAATCAATATTTCCTTGCTTCATCTTTTGAGCCATTTCCCATATTGAATGTAATAGGAAATATGGAATGATGATATTCTCTATGCTTTTAGATGGGATCTATGTCTTAGCATGGTTAGCATTCTGAAGTGGAAGACATGAATCTAGCTCAACCTCCGAGTACAGGTGATATATATAAGGAGAAAGGCCACTACCTCCCTCCAAGATTCGGGCATAGTGTCAATCCTTACTCCATTTCTATCCTCTTCATATAACTCCCCTTCTTTGAAAAAATCTTGCTTGGATTTATTTGCTATTTCTTTCTTATCCTTGCTCCAAGGCTATCCTCCGGGAATCTCGATATACACCACCATCCCAGACTCGTTGAGGGGAATTCTCAATCCCTTCACTCTAGTGACAAATTCATTGTCACTCAACTGCTACAAATTTCTAGCAAATTCAAGAGCAACTTCCTGCTGATACCCATCTAATTTAGCAAAGTAAGTCATCCACCCAACACTTCTGAAAATTTCTAACACCTCTGGGTTTTCATAAATTTTAGATGGATCAGTCAACTTCTTCTTCTTGAAGTCGAATGCCATTTTCCTCTTCTTGGTAGTAACAATAGATTGACATAATGCAGGTCTTATGCATAAACTATGCTCTTAACAATAGTATAGGTACAAAGGTTTCAAAATTCACAAGAAATGATGTAATTTGGATAAACGTATTGAAATCTTACCTGCAACCTTCGTTGTCACCCACCTCCAAATCCCTTTGGCTCTTCTCTTGACCAAATGATTGTTGCAAGTACTGCCTCTTCTCCATCATGTTTAATTCAAATTCCTTTTGCCTCACCACCTTTCTCGTTTCAAATGGCTTCCGCACATGCTTTCACATGTATTTTTGTAGATTTCCTTTAATAGATTCTAGTGACTGGATTTGTGCACATTAATCAGTATCAATCGTGGTGATCCCTGGAAATATTTTAACACATTTTTCATTTTCTATTGCTTCTCGTGATGAAAAATAAGCCCCCCAACTATAGCGTGTTGTCCTTAGCACAATCATTATTTAGAGTGGCTAATGTGAGAGTTTTGTTTACATATTTAACGGATATATATGAATAAGACAAAAATGTGTACCTTAACCTATTGAGTCACCATATTTTTGGTACTCAGAATCGTGATGAGGTGAAATATGCATTTGGATTTTCTGTCAGTATTGTTCAAATTCACTTGTTGTAGGTGGTGCTGATGTTGGTGGAGTTGCATCTTTCTGTAGTGGAGATCCTCATATATTATGCCTTGAGTTTCCTGGATAAGAGTGCAGGAGGAAGCGCATGTCTATATTTGTTGATGTATGTGCTTCCTGTAGTATGAATGCCTACAAAACAATGTTAGGTATGTTTTGTTTGTTTTCTCTTTTTCTTTTTCTTTTTTATTTTTACATACTGAAGGTGCTACATAGTGGTTATCACCTGGATCATGTCCCGTGAGTGCTTAAGGAGAAGTTTTCACTAACATGAGTTTTATTTTATTTTTTTCCTCTTTATATATATATAATTGGTTGCTTCAGTTAGTTGGGGGGACATCAATGTACTCAATCACTATCAGATGCTTCTTGTACAGACTATGGGTGAACTCATTTTTACAGAGTCGTTCTTTGTACAATTTCAATTGATGACCATTCACCAATAATGGGTTCTAAGACTCATCAATGGTCATTATATTTACTAACCCATTGTCATAGCATGTTTCAATTTGATATGGGCCTAACCACCTTGTTGTCAATTTCCCTTTGAACTTGTTGAGCCTTGAGTCATATAACAATGCCCAATATCATTCTTTAAACTTTTTTTCTTGATATACCTGTCAAGCCTTTGCTTCCTCTGCTACTGCACTATTTCAATATGACAGAGAGCTCGTTTTCTATACTCATCAAGTGTATTCAATTACTTAATACTGTCTTGATGTGCTGCTGATAGATCTAAGATGAGAGTGGAAGTTGTCCTAAGTGTTCTTATCTCAAATTCAATGGCAAACATTACTTTTTTTCCATAAACTAGTTCATAGGGGGTAAACCCTGCAGTAGTTTTCCATGTTGTATTGTAGGCCCATATGGCCTCATTTAATTTATCTACCCAATCCCTTTTATGAAGATGGGCTATTTTTCTAAGTATTTTCTCAAGCTCCCTATTTTTCACCTCTTCCTGCCCATTTGCCTGTGGATGGTAGGAGGAAGATTGTCTATTCTTTATCTTGAAGGTCTTCAATTATTAGATGTAAACTGTGTTCCTTGATCAGATACCAAACCTCTAGGGACTCCAAACCTTGTGAATATCTAATCTCTAAATAACTTTGCAACACTTGTCTCAATTGCTGCATCAAGTGATTTTACTTCTTCCCACTTTGTAAGATAATCAGTACATACTAGGATGTAGTTTTTCTGATTAGATGGTGGATTGATTGGCCCCACAATTTCAAATCTCCATTTGTCAAAAGGTTCCAATGATACTTGGGGTTGTAGTGGCATTTCATCTCTTCTTGTGGGTTTCCCCATCCTCGGACAATCATCACATCTTGATACATATTCTTGAGCATCCTTATGAAGTGTGGGCCATTAGTACCCCTTCTGTAGTATATTATAAGTAATCCCTTTGGCTACATAATGGGCCCCACATGGCTCATTGTGGCATGCATGGGGTATATCATGCACTTCATATTCCCTTATGTTTCTTCTTAAAATATGTTCTGGTCCTTTTTGAACATAAATCCTTGGACCCAAGTATAAGTTGCACTTATCCTTATGATCTTACATCTTTGGTTGTAGTCAGAATATTGTGGGAATCTCCCAGAGACTAGGAAGTTCTATAAATCAGCATACCATGGACTTTCAAATTAGATGGAAAACAAATGCTCACCTGGGAAGGCATCATTGGGTAACTCTTTGTCTGCAACATGGGTTAGTCTTGATAGAAGGTATACAACACCGTTATGTTTCCTCAACTTGTCTAAAATTGTAATGTCAAAATCCCGTAAAAACAGTAGCCACCTAATGACTCTAGCATTCGTGTTAGGTTTGTTCATTAAATACCTAATTGTTGGGTTGTCAGTGTGCACGGATATTGGGTACCCTGCGATATAGTGTTTGAACTTATTGATGGAGTAAATCACAACCAAATTTTTTTTCTTTGTCACTATGTAGTTGAGCTTATCCCCAACTAGGTTTTTGCAGATATAATAAATTGCATAGGGTTGCTTGTCCTATTGTTGTCCCAGGACTACTCCAATAGCCTTATCAAAGGCATTTGAGTGGATGTGAAATGGTATGTTCCAATTTGGTCCTTGGAGTACATGAGTTATGAAATGCTTCCATGGACTGGTTTGTCCATACAAAATCTATGTCCTTTGTCAATAGTGAAAACATGGGAGTTTCTATCTTACTAAATCCCTCAATGAATCTCTTGTAGTAGCCTGTTTGGACAAGAAAGGTTCTTACCTCTCTCTACTTTACTGGCGGAGGTAAATTTTTTATAACTTCAACTTTAGCTTGATCAACTTGAATTCCTTGTGCAGATATATGGTGCCCTAACGCTATTCCCTGATTCATCAGCATCTCACATTTCTCATTGCTTAAACCCAAAATCATTTTGATACATTTCTTTAGGACAACATCTAGATTACCCAATTCTTATTGAAAAACTTCTCCATAGGTTCTAAAATGATCCATGTAGATCTCCATGCTATCATGGACAAAACCTACAAATATACTTAGGACAATTCTTTGAAAAGATGCAGGAGCATTGCATAGCCCAAATGGAAGTATTCGATATGAAAATTCTCCCCAAGGACAGGTGAAAGTTGTTTTGTCCTTATCCTTTGGGTGGATTTAGATCTGGCTATACCGACTGAAGCCATCCAGAAATGAGAAAAAAAAATCCAGACAGGGTATCCAATACTTGATCAATGAAAGGAAGGGGGAAATGGTCCTTCTTTGTTTCCTTGTTAAGTTCTTTATAGTCCACCGGCATATTCTCCATTTCACCCCTTTCTTTGGTACTATTACCAGATGAGACACCCACTCACTATCAGAGATGGAATAGATAAAACCAACATCTAGTCATTTTTGTAATTCTTGCTTGATAATATCCTCAATGTTGGATTCATCCTCCTTTGTGGCTTCCTTATTGGGACACAATCTTCTTTTATCTATATGTGGTGTTTTCAAATATCCAAATACATCCCTTTTGTGTTAGTGTAACTCCGGTAAGAGGCTGCACTATGGTCTATAAGGACCTTAATCAATTTTTTTTCTTGGGTTGTGTATCCACCCTATCAACATTTTCTTCCTTGTGCAGATCGACATCCATGGACTGTGTATCTCAAATTTTGTAACTATCAACAACAGTAGGTGGGGGTGTAGGATTCTGGACTACCTTTCTAGAACATAAGTTCACCTCATCTAAATATAGGGCTTCCACAAAACAAGTTGAAAATTGACCATATCACTATTATACACATGTTGGGATTTCCTATTGTTGTTGGTGCAGTTTGGGATGACATTTAAGGTGCTCTTAGTGGCTATTATAATGGAGGAAGAAAAGTTGCTTGTTGTGGAGGCTTTAAAGCTTGGGGCTGCTAAGGCCTCTAATTAGATGAGGAAGAGAACTGATTAAAGTTTAGCCTTGGACATTTTTTAGGGTATTGTTGATTATGGTGGCACTGATGATAGGGATGATGATAAGGTGGAGCATACAAATTTTGAGTATTCTTCCATTGGTTTTGGCTTGCTTGTGTTGGCCATGCTTCCTGCCCCGTTTGGGCCTAATCAATTGGTTGGTATGGGTTAAAATAGGGTTGGTTATGCAGTTGAAATGGGCTTGAGAAATTAGGTCTTATTTGATTTGCAAAATACAATTTCTCCATTGGATCCCCTGACCCCTAGTCTTGCATAGATGCTTTGCAAGAAGGTATAATTGGACATTTATATGTTGGATGGTTTTATACAGATAGGTTGTAGAAATATACCTCATTTAATGGGAATTGATTCTTTTCATGTTTCTTTCTGCATTTAGGACAGAACACAGCTAAGGCTTGTGCAACCTCCTCTTGTCTTATTTTAAGATGCATGGCATCTAATTGCATTGTAAGGGATTGGGGGATATCACTGTTCATATCATCTATAAGGTGCCCTAGGTCATATTTAGCTAGGGTTGGAGTTGAAATGATTGACTTACCTAGTTGAAGGGCAATGTTCCTACCATTTTCCCCCTTTTTAGACCTCGAGTAGTTTTTAAAAATTTGATTGATGTTGTCATATTATTTTTGGAATATGTCTCCAACATCCAAAAGATTTAAGATTTCCAACAGGTCTTCTCTCACTCCTATGAGGAGTACTAGTCTCAAGGATTCATCATCTAGAGTGCAATTATGGGCTCTTTTGTAGCTTAGTTGAAATCTTTGTTTGTAGTCCTCAAGAGACTCATTTTCTCCTTGTTGTATCCTAAATATTTCATCCTTGGTGTCCTTGGATTTAAAATAGTCCCTTTACTTGTCTAGAAAATTTTGTTTCATCTGCTCCCATGTAAAAATGTTGTTCCCTTCTAGGCTCATAAACCATCTGAATGATATATATTTTAAAGTAGAAGGGAAAATTTTAAGTTTTTGATCATATGAGGAGTAGTCAAAGGTTCTATAGACTACTTCAAACTCAAATAAGAAGTGTAGGGATCCTCTGAGGTTAAGCAATGAAAGTTTGGGAAAGCCGCAGGAGTGATATTCTTCATCCGAATGTTCTCTTGAATGCTACTAATGGAAAACACGAATATTTATACTGGTTCTTCTTCTTCTGCCATATTATTAGTCTCACTACTGGTATTAACATATAGGTTCTCAACGTTTGCAAGAGGATTAATGTAGGAATCCGTAGATTCGTCAGAAGTAAGGGATTCACCAAATCTACCTTCTTCTGAGCTTTCTTCGCTCATAGGTCTATTGGGTAGGAAGCGTCCAAACTCATCCCTTTTCCATAGAGGCATGCATGCTATAGATGGATGGCTTGGTTCATTTTAAGTTTTTTTTTCTTTTCTTTTAATTTTTAGGTTTTCTTCTTCTCTGAGAGTTTTAACACCTCCCTGGCAATGGCGCCAAAAAGTCGTTGTTCTCTAATATGATAACCATTAAATGCTACAAATCATGGTTCCTACTTTATTTATCAATCCATGAATGTACAAACTGAAGAGATACTAGTAGTGTATGTGCAATTGCTAAGAGCTTCTATTCTACTGCAAAATGAAATGGTTCCCATTTGAAAAACATAATACTAATTTAATCACAACATGCATAAACTAAACTAAAATAAACAAGAAAGATAACTACATGAATTAATCTACCACTTATATACTAATCACCAATTCAAAACTCTGCAACTAAGCTAAAGATGCTATAGGAAATTCCTATTGATAAAGCATATAATAGGTCTAACTAATTGAAAAGACATCATTACTAAAAAATACATAAAGCACCTAACTACCATAATTCACATTAGCACGAAATAGATCTAAGAAAGCATGTAAAAGAACTGCAACTATTCTAACTCTCATAAAATGAGCGTTGGAAAGAATCAAAATAACGTGTGCCTAACTGATTTGCAGAAAGTAACCTATGGGAAACTACATGAAAGATTAAAAAACACTACATCGTATATGGTTCTACACCACAAGAATCAAAGCATGGATACAAATTGAATCTAATCTGTAACAATAATTCTTTAAATGTAATCAAACATCCATTTAAACTACTTAAACTACGTAAAGATCATGTATTTCCTTGAGGGGGCCCTTCCCTAAAGAAAGCACATGAGCGGAATGGAACTAAGTACTCACAAGATGTAAGAATGTAAGAAATATGCAATAGTCATTAAACTGGTTCATAGTTCATCATTTCCAGAAATGTGTCACAGATAAAAAACTTATGAAACTATGTTGTATCTGTATACCACAATACTCGAAGGATGAACCCTCGTTTATGTGCCCGAGCGATTATTTATTAAAAAAACCATAAAGACCTAAAAAATGATACAAGATGTAACTAGAGTATAAAATTTGGTTACAACTAATCCTTTGCTCCTAAAATATTGGAGGTGACTAGTAGTGGTCAAGAGCTCGGAGATTTGATACGTTGGTGACCTACTTGAGTTCCCTTCTCAGTTGCATAGATTCTCATCCTTAATCTCTAAAATTTCTATAGTTGTAGACTCAATTGCAGCCTTGTATTCTTGTAAAAACTGGGAATTTTCTTTAGTTGTAACTCTATGTTTCCTAAAGTTGGCATTCATGCACTAATTCCATACATTAGATTTTTTTTTAAACAAAAACTAAAGTAAATCAAACAAGACAAATTTTAAGCACTTCAGTTAGCATCATTCTATTTGTTAAACACATAAACAACCTCGAAATATGTAAACCATCATTTAAACAATGCTTATTTTCCTCCATTGTTATGCTTAGGATATGAATTTTACCTATAAAAACTAGGGCTCATCAGTTATGTTGTTGGAATTGCATTGGAAGTCATAATCTCCATCTATTCTCCTACTATTTATTAGCCCTCATGATTAATTGAATCCTTCCATTAAGGAGTAAGCAATTTTCTTCATCATTCCTAAGTTTGTTTGAGAGCATTTTTTTGAGTTAAAGGACCCTATCCAAAGGGAGTGTTGGCTACCACATATAAGCATTGTTCCTCAGGGTGATACCATTGTATCTATGCCTTCTCTAGGTGTTCTTTATCCCTAAAACTTAAAACAACACAGGATATACATAGGTTCAGATGCAATAAACTTGAACTTATAGAGCATAACTAGAAACATTAGACAACATAAAGGTAAATATGGAAAGAAATTATCTTTATATTATGAAAAGAACTTCAAGAAGCAATGTTCATAGGGATATTGAGGTAGGGTGACGTTTTGCTCGAGAAAAGCTTGGTTACAATAATTATGAAAAAGAACATTCATAGTCTTGTAGCTCTTTAAATAGACTTCACAGATCCAAAACCCTAACTACTTGACATGGTCAAATAATTAATAAATACCAACTTCCTAGTGGGTCTTAATTAATAGAGATATCCCTTTTTACATTGATTGTTGACTACTAGTTATTTGGCCTTATTCCCAAGAGATGGTTTTATGCAATGCATGACTAACTACTGCTAAAGTTAGGAGGGTTAGGGTAGGACCCTAACATGCCCCGCCCCTTCAAAAACAACATTATCCTCAATGCTAAAGGTGAGGAAATTGATGTAGATTTTTTGTTCGTTCTTAAGTAGTATCTTCCGACGTTGTATCTTTCCACTCGATAAAAAATGATTTGATAGTATTCCTATGGAATTTGTGTTCCCTAGAATCCATGACTATTTCTACCTAAAGCCAATTGGAGCCTTCCTCATGTAGTTCTGGTAAGTTGGTCTATAGTTTGTAGTTAGACCACCCCATTTTTTTAAGACAAGAGATGTGAAATAGAAGATGAATCTTGGAGTGATTAGGTAGAGTGATCTTGTAGGCCACCTATACAATGCACTGAAGGATTATAACGGGTCCATAGAATTTTGTAGCTAGCTTCTGGTACAAATGAGACTTGAGGGATGTTTTCTTATAAGGTTGGAGTCAAAGAAACACTCGATCCCCTAATTCAAAGGAATGCCTATAAGGTTGGAGCGAGGATAGGTGACTAGTATCCATGTGTTACTTATACTCAAATTAGTAAAGGTAGGGAATTGTGGAAGTCAATCTTCATGAGGATAGGTGAATGTCAAGTATATCAAGAGGCTTATCATCGGTATTGTTTTTTCAAATTATAAGATAAATATTAATGTTTTAAAAAGGTGCATTTTTATTAATGATTTTGTAATATAAATATAAATATTGAAATAAGTTTTAATTCTTTATTTATTATTTTGTGTTTTATGGGTAAAATCAAATGTTTCAAAAAATGTATTCATTACATTGAGTTTTTGTTTAGTGAAAGAGGAAACATGTTGGGTTGTTTTCGAATTGGTTCAACAACATTAAAAAGTAAACTTATCTTGTTTTGTTAGGTTAATAATGATGTGTTGTATATTTTTTGTTGTAATACAATAATTTTTTTTTGAAATGAAAAATAAAATGAGAGTCTAAGGAGGACAATTATGCCTTGATTTTCTCACCATGTAGATAGCTAGTCAACTTGTTTGACGTTTAATGAATTTGGATTAATGGTGACATTAAAATGATTGTGAATAATAGATGTTTACATGTGTTTATTTTTTATGTCTTGAATATGAGTTTTGGGCATGGGGATGATTATACTCCCCATCATGATAAATGACAAAAGTAGTAGACGAAGACCAAAAAATACTGGATGAGGTAAGGAAACCAAAAGAACAAGGTTTTGATTTCCTTTTGATGCATATTTGAGAGAGTTTTCTTACCTAGCTCAAAGAAGGTTTTCATTCTTTTCAATTTCATTACCCCAACTCTTTTGCTTCTATTTCCTATAATCCTTCAGATCCACATGTTTTAGATTTTCCCAATCCTTCAAATGCATATGTGGGATGAGAAGTTAGTAAGCCTATCTATTTTGTGTTACATGCCGGTTGGGGTGATGCCTTACCTTGATCTCCTTTTAAACCAATTACTTACGATGTTGCTTCTAAAATTTCCAACACTTATCCAGATAATCATTTATCTTTAGCCTCTTAAGAATGCTACTATTACCCAAGTAAATGTTGCTCATACTTCCACTACATACATAAATAAAAATATCCTTATTTTATCCCTCTTATGAGAGGCATTTTTCTCTGCCTATAACTCTTCATTTATAGATAACTACTAGAGATCATATGATACACTTTGTTATCGCCTAAATTTTGCACAACTATGACATTTTGGCATCCAATATTGAAATACATCATTATTATAAATCATGTAGCTCATAAGGACTTATTTCATCAATAATTATTGCATGGAAAGGAAGGACACACTTGCAGTTGACTTTCACTTTGGTTGTGTGATTGTGAGAACTAGGGATTGTGCGAAATGTCATGGGAAATCACTTGACTCTCATCTGAACCTACAAAACCATGAACATAAATTCCACGGTGCATTAATGACCATCATTTTCATTTGTGCACAAAATAGGTTGAATGAGGCTCACCTACTAGCTACTTGAACCTTAATAACCCACATTCTTGTAATTTGGAGCCACAACATGGTTAAAGATTTAACATTTGGAACTAGTTCTTTGAGGACCTCCGTTTTGGCTCTATAAGGAATCCATAAAAATGCATTTCACAAAGGAAAAATTAGAGTAAGGTTTTGTTGTAGGAATTGGATTGGAAGTCATCATATCCATATATTCTCCTACTATTTATTAGCCCTCATGCTTGATTGACTCCTTCCATTAAGGATTAAACAATTTTCTTCATTATTCCTAAGATTGTTTGAGATCATTTTGGAGAGTTAAAGGGCCCTATCCAAAGGGAGTGATGGCCACTGCCTATCAACATTTTTTCTCAAGGTGATACCATTGTATTTATGTCTTATGTGGTGTTCTGTATCCCTGAAACTTAAAACAACATAGGATATACATAGGTTAATATGCAAATAACCAACACCAAAAACATTAGACAACATAAAGATAAATATGGAAAGAAATGAGCTTTATATTATGAGAAGAACTCCAAGAAGCAATGTTCATAGGGCTATTGAGTTAGGGAGGAATTTCACTTGATTGGATCTTGGTTACTATAATTCTCAACAAAAATAAATTCATAGCCTTGTAGTTCTTTAAATAGAATTCACAGATTGAAAACCCTAACTACTTGACATGGTCAAATAATTAATAAGTACCAACTTCCTAGTGGGTCTTAATTAATAGAGAGACCCTTTTTTACATTTATTGTTGACTACTAGCTACTCAATCTTATTCCCAAGAGATAGTTGTATACAATGCATGACTAAATACAAAAGTAAGGATGGTTAGGGTAGGACCTTAACATGTCCTCCCCCTTCACAACCAATGTTTTCCTCAACGGTAAAGGTGAGGAAATTGCTATATAATTTTGGTTGGTTACCAAACATAATATTATGGCATCATACCTTTCTAGTGGATCAAACTTATTTGATGGTATTCCTACGCAATTGTTGTAACTTGGAATCCAATATTTTTATTGGCTAGATCCAAATTGAGCCTTCCTGAATCCTCATATAGTTTTGGTAAGCTAGTTTGCAATTTGCAATCAGACTCTTCCACTTTTTTGAGACAAGAGACATGAAATACAAGGTGAATCCTAGAGTGGTCAAACAAATCAAGTTTGTAGGCCCCATGTCCAAAGCTTGGAAGACAGTATAGGGTCCATAGAACTTCAGAGAAAGCTTATGGTGCAAATGAGACTCGAGGGATGCTTACTTATAAGGTTGGATTCAAAGAAAAATTTGATCCCCTATTTCAAAGGAACACTCAGTTAAATGTTGATATGCCTGTTGTTTCATTTTGTTTTGGGCTAGAACGAATTTGTCTTTAAGGGTGGAAATAATATTTACTTAGGTGCAAAGTGTGGTGTCCACAACTTGAACTTTGGAGGTTACACCTAACAAATAGGAAATCACTGATAAAGTATTTTGGCCATACACTAATTCATATGGTGTCATTTTGGTGTAACCATGATAAGTTGTATTATATCACCGCTCTTCCATAGGAAGCCATTGGGCCCAATGGTGTGGTATTTTTGATGCAAAGCATCGCAAATAGGTTTCTACACATTTATTGACAAATTCCATTTGAACATTCGTTTGGGGGTGATAAGATGTGATAAGATTCAACTGTGTGCCTTGAATTTTAAATTGTCTTACCAAAAATTGATGGTGAAGGTAGGGTTGTGATCAAAGACAATAGAAGTCAGCATGCCATGGAGATTTAAAATATGATCCATAAATACTTGTGCCACCAAGGAGGGATTAAACTATTGTGGTAAGGAACAAAAGTGGGTGTACTTGGTCATTTGAACTACTACCACCATAATTAATGTTTTACTGCATGCCTTACGAAGCCCCATAATGAAATCCATAGAGATATCCATCCATATGTGATGGTAATGGGAAGTGGCTACAAAGCACTTGGAGACTTCATTGTTTTCCCCTTATGTCATTGGTAAGTATTGCAGGATGCAACAACGTTGTGTATATATTTTATCACGTCTTCCCATAAGGAGCACTTAATTGTTTCATAGGTTTTATGAAATATTGAGTGGATGACAGTGGGTGATAAATGTAATCCCTCTTGGATTTGTGGTTTCAAGGCTAAATTGAAGCTGAGAAAGGTATTCTTCTTATACTAGAATATATTTTGGTTCCATGTATACTTAGGAAGAGGTTTTGGATCTTCTTGTATCCATTTGTTAGGGTGTTGAACTATGTCTTGATCCAACCATTCTTATGGTTCTTCATTGAGCCATCCTAGAACTAGTAAGGATAAGGTGAAGAGGGAAACCTCCTCTTCATATTTCTTAGACAAAGCGTCTTCCACCACATTGTCATGAATTTTCTTATATACGATCTTATAATCATAACCCAACATATTAGTGACCCATTTATGTTTCTCTGGGGAGGACAATCAACGTTCCAAGAAATAATTTAGGTTGTGATGGTCAGTCTTGATCTAGAAATGTTGTCTAAATAAATAAGGTCACTATGTCTCAATTGCATGAAGGATATCAATCATTTCTTTCTCATAGGTGGATTTTCCCAAGTTTCAATCATAGAGTTGCTTTCTAGTGAAATCCAATGGGTGTTTTTTTGTTGCCTTAAGATTGCACCTAGGACATGACCATAGGAATCACATTCTAAGAAAAATGTCGTAGTGAAATCATACATGGATAACACATGTGTAGTTCACATAGCATCCTTTAGGGTTCATAAATATTACTCCATTGCCTCATTCTAGGAGAAATAAATATTTTAGAGCAATGTTGAAAGAGGAGCTACAATATTCCCATATTTTGACACAAACTTATAGTAATACCTAGTAAGTCCAAGGAACCCTCTCAAGCTCTTGAGAGTTTTGGGATGGGGATATTTTCACATAGTTATGAATTTCTTGGGATCTACTTCTACATCATCCTGATTCATAATGTGGTCCAAGTATTCAACCTTGGGCACCCCAAAAGCACCTTTGGAGTATTTCGCAAATAACTTGTGATCTTCTAATAATTTCAAGGTACGAACAACATGTTGGAGGTGGCTTTCTTAGGTGGTTTTGTAGACCAAAATATCATAAAATAAAAGTAGGATAAAATGGCAGAGGAAAGGGTAGAAGATCTTGTTCGTGAGGCTCATAAAAGTGGACAGGTCATTGCAGAGGCTGAAGGGCATGACTAAAACTTGTTGATGTATATGTAACTTTAGAATGTATTTCATCTATGTATTTCATATATATTTATTGCACCATTATAAGAGATGTGTTATTCCTCTATAAGGAAGTGTCGTCATGTGTATTGACAAGTGTCGCAAGTGTGTGTACTTGGCGAAGGGTTATTAGACCACCATGTGTGGGGTTGGCCTTGAAATATATATTATATGGTTTATATACCTAGCTAGACAAGTCGGCCCCATAAGGTCACTGGGAAAATAGACTAGTATAAATAGAGATCAGGAGATCTCTATTTGCATCACTCGAAAACTCATACTTCTCTCACTCAGAAAGTGGCGCACTAGTGAGGAGGAGGATCATCTGCTATTAGGAGACTATCTCAGTGTATTTTGGTTGTACTTTGGTTGAGCCATTTCTCTCTCTATCTCTGAGGAAGTTGTGGGGTTTTTCACCTTAGGGTTTTCCCCACAGAAACTCTATGTCTCTTGTCTCTCTTGCTTTTGATTCTTGTGATGCTTGACATGCTTGATATGATTGTTATGCATTGATATACTATACATGTTATTCTCTCAGTAAAGATCCTAGAGTATTGTGAATTAATGCTCAAAATTTAACATGGTATCAGAGCTAAGCTAAGAAGAAGACATTTTGTAGTGATGGAAACTTGAGTTTCTTGTTTATTGGGTTTCTCTCCACAGAGTTTGGAAAAGCAGTATAGTAGATTGACTCTACTCATCAAGGAGAATCTATCTGTCCAATCAGAATTCAATTCTGAGCATTTTCAGATTTGGCCCTAAAATTTGGGTTTCCACAAAAATAGGAATTTCTGAAATCTGAAGACATAGCTGGAAGCTCCTTGCAAAAATCGAAGTTTAGAGCTTTGGATCGAGATTTTTGGCTGGGTAGATCTCCGGGAAACTCAAACCCTAATTCAGGGCTCTCCTTAGTGAACCCAGGAGGAAAAGGCAAATCTGAAGGGTAAAGATTTGCTGATCTCAAATTCTGAATATACCAGGCTGATCAGATCATCAAGGCGCATCTTTCTATCCTTTCAGAAAGTTGAAATTCACATTTTGAATTTTTAGGGTTTTTCCGACAAATCCTAATCTAGGACCAGATCCAGTTTTCAGCATTTCAAGTGGTAAGACCTAAATATTTTCTATTTCCATTTGAAGTACTCTTTAAGATGTCTCACCACACCAAGATTCAGGATAAGCTTGAAGGGGATGATAACTTCCGAGCTTGGAAGTATAGGATTGGGTTAATCCTGGAAGAGAATGAGTTGGACTCATACATAAAAGAAGACATCCCTATCCCAGAGGATGAAGAGGCTATTGCATAAGAAGAACTTGGTCAAGGAAAAGAGTATCATTGCTGATGCCATCAAAGACCATCTCATACCCCATGTGTCTTCTCTAAAGACACCCAAGGATATGTTTGACTCTTTGACCAAGCTATTTGAAGGGAAGAACATAAATCGGAAGATGACCCTATGGAATCAATTGAAAGGGGTCAAGATGGTGAATGGAGAAACCATTCAATCTTACTTCTCCAAGGTCTCGCAGATTAAGGAACAACTTGAAGCCGTGGATGAAGTAGTGGATAATGGTGAAGTTGTTATGACCACTCTGAATGGCCTTCCTAGGTCATGGGACTCCTTTATTCAAGGAATCTGTGCAAGAAAGAAATTGATCTCTTTCAGTAAACTGTGGGAGGAATGCTCTCAAGAAGAAGCTAGGCTTGTAGCTCGTGAAGAAAAGATGGGAGGTGAATATCAGGCTCTCGTAGCCCACACCAAAAGAAGCAAGCCCAATAAGCAGCACTCTCACCACAAGAGATCCTATCACAACCAACAAAAGAATAAGAAGGATATGAGATGTTTCACATGCAATGAGAAGGGTCACTTTGCTTCAGAATGTCCCAAGAACAAAAGGGATAACATCAACTCCAGCAAGAAGAAGAAGGGCAACAAAAGAAATTTCCATGCTCATGCTGCCGAAGATGATGAACCTCCAAAAAAGAAGGCTAGGGTAGAAAGTGATGATAGTGATGATGACTCATCAAGTGAAGAAGAGTATGTTCTAATCTCTGCTCTCACAGGTACTATCTCACATGGTTGTAATGATTGGTTAATTGACAGTGGGGCTTCCAAACACATGACTGGGTTTAAAGAATCTTTTGTAAATCTATCTGAACATGAATCACCCCATAAAGTGAAACTTGGGGATGATTATCAATACCCCATCAAAGGAAGTGGTGAAGCCTCCTACAACCTAGATTCTGGAAAATATTTGAAGATAAAAGAAGTTATTTATGTAACTGGGCTCAAGAATAATCTTCTCTCCATCTCTGCATTGGATGCAAAAGGTATGAGGGTTGCATTTGTGGATGGACAAGTCCTAATGTGGCCAAAGGGTAAAACAATCGATGTTGCAGTAGTGATTGGAGAGCAAGAGGGAGGATTGTACAAATTAAAGGGACAACTTGAACATGCCATAAAGACAAATATTCATCCATAGTCATGGATCACATAGAGGTATGTATAATTTGTTTTTGAAAAAGTTAACCAGTGAGTTATGCAGGTCATTGAAGAGAACAAGAACACATTGCTAGACATAACTAGCAAATATGATGACCATGTATGTTTTGTTATATATATCGTATACTATGTGTATGATTGATAATGATTACTCTTGAAGTTACAAGTTTGAGTAATCTAGGACTTATGCATATTATGTGTCTTACCTTATTTAATGTTATGACTAACCAGAAGAGTCATAGGTTTGAGTAATCACAGGTTTAGACATGTTATGACTAACCATAAGAATCCTATATAAACCTTGAATGCTAATGCTTATTATTTATGTTTGAAATGATCATGACTATACATGCTTGAGATTATTGTGTTTTGACAGTATTGAGAATATACTAATGAATGTATGATTTTGTATGAGACCACAAGGATAACACAATCATGATACTAATAAGCATGCATAGGGACCAAGGATGAATATAAGTTAAAAGACAGGTAATCAAGGAAGCACAGATCAAGAAGAAGCACACTCAAGTAGTTCCTGCAAGGATGTAGATATTCAAAGGGAGTTGACCATATTTCTACATTCCACAACAGAAAGGTGTAGAAGAAGCTACTTCAGCAGCTCCTACAAGGAAGAAAAGACTCAGAGGGAGTCCACCCAACAAACAAACAAAGATAAGTATTTTAATTATCATTTCTTGCATATTTGTTTGTTTAAATAAAATTGTTCAATGATGTATATGCTCATGTTCCTAGACTTAGGATATGTATTGTGCATATTAGAATGATTGCATTAATGAACAATATACTACTAATATGCATGTGATGGGTAAGTGGCCTATGGCACTGTACAACATTCCAGTGCTACTTATCTAGAATGAAACCTCTTTGCTGACATGTTGGGAGTAGTGCAAATTCTTAACAATGTTCTGGTAGAGACTGGAAGGCATCTAGAAAGTTGTGGAACATGGATAAATGTTGCATTGAAGCATTGCCTAAGATAATTGCATGACTGTATGACATATTTCTTTATGTGTAAGAATTTGTCTGAAATTTATGAGTTGTTTCTAATCATGCAATTTAACTTGTTTTGTAGAAAAGACCATATACCTTCACTTACAAAAGAAGGACTACAACATTTGTTCAAGGAACAAAATTATCTATTGAAGATATTGAAGTTCCCAAGGTACGGGAAGAATGCCATGATCCGTCGATCATGAAGAACGATGTTTGGGATGCGGTCCCAAGAGCTGAAGGGAAGTCTGTTGTGACTTCCAAATGGAACTATCAGATCAAGCATGCTACAGATGGCAACATAGAGAAATATAAAAGTGATGAAATAGAAGATACACCAGATGGATTTCAAGACAACTTTCTTGAATTGTGTAGTCATATATGTGTGCAGAACTTGGTAGGATAGATAGATTTCTATCCAGTTTGGGATTTACCAAGAGTAAAGCGAATTCCAACCTTTACTACAAGGTTGAGGAAGGGAATCCTTTGAATCTACTCCTGTATGTGGATGACTTATTTGTAACAGGAGATGACAAATTGATTGCAGATACTAAGAGGAAGCTTGCTGCCGAGTTCGTTGGGAATGATGCATTATTTCCTAGGTATGGAGGTGTGGTAGAGTGCAGGTGGGATCTTCCTTGGTCAAGGGAAGTACACAGTAGATATCCTGAATAGATTTAGGATGATGGATTGCAAGGCCATGGCCACACCTATGGCATCGAATCTGAAGCTTCTATGTGATGCTTCATCTGAGCCGGTTGATGTCTCTATGTATCGTCAGATGATTGGGTCCATGATGTACCTGACGAACACAAGACCAGATATTTGCTTTGCGATGAACACATTGAGCCAGTTCCTGACGGATCCGAGGAGTGTTCACCTGGTTGCTGTAAAGCATGTTTTGAGGTACCTAAAGGGTACAGTGGATTATGGGCTCAAGTATGAAGCGAATCAAAAGTTTAACCTGCAGGGTTATGTTGATTCAGATTGGGCTGGCAGTGCTGTAGATAGGAAGAGCACATCTGGATGCTGCTTCAGTATGGGATCAGGTGTGATCTCTTGGTTTAGCAGGAAGCAGTCCTGCGTAGCACTGAGTACAGCTGAGGCAGAGTATGTTGCAGCCTATTCAGCTAGTTGTGAGGTAGTATGGCTTCAGAAGCTACTGTCTGAGTTATTTGATCTCCCGTTGGATGATACTGGTATCTTTTGTTATAACTAGAGTTGCATGAAGTTGTCTGAGAACCTAGTGTTTCATGACAGGTCGAAACACATACAGATCAAATATCACTATATCAGGGATATGGTGCAAAGAGGAGCTGTGAAGCTCTTGCGACGGACGAGCAAATTGCAGATGTGCTGACGAATCCACTAGCCAGGGTGAAGTTCGAGTACTTTAGGGAGAGGCTTGGTGTTCTTCAGATTGATGACACTTCGAGGAAGAAGTGATGGACACATTTGCAAAATCCATTCCAAGCATGTTTAAAGGAGGATCCTTCACATGGTTGTGGATGTAATCGCTGGATGATGAGCATCAG
Organism: Larix kaempferi; assembly: GCA_027924585.1. Classification (NCBI taxonomy): domain Eukaryota; kingdom Viridiplantae; phylum Streptophyta; class Pinopsida; order Pinales; family Pinaceae; genus Larix; species Larix kaempferi. The sequence continues at coordinate 538,968 of BSBM01000187.1, forward strand.
GATGATGCTCCAGTTACTGCTCTGTATATGCATCAAGAGGATGCTGGATATGATCAGTTGGATAATTTATATGTATATGTATGTACGCATCATGTTGGATGCTGGATATGATCAGTTGGATCATTTATATGTATATGTATGTACGCATCATGTTGGATGCTGGACATGATCAGTAGGATCATTTGTATATGCATCATGTTGGATGATTGGACCATGTATCTATATATGTATCAAGTGGATACTTTGTATGATCAGGTAGATTATGTATGTTGATATGTATCAGGTATGATCAGGTGGATCAGGTTTTGTATTTGTATCAGGTGGATACATTGTATGATTAGGTGGATCATGTATGATGATATGTATAAGGTAGATACTTGGTATGCATCAGGTAGATGCATTATATGATCAGGATGATCATGGATGACGAGCTTCAGGATGTTGCTCCAGATGACATGCAGTAGGATGTTGCAGTGATGATGATCAGGATGATCATGTATACATCAGGATGATGTATGGTGAGTATCAGGTTGATACTCTGTGGCCATGGACAGGTTGTGCAGATAAGCATATAATAACGCCCTGGGAGGTTTGCAGATTCTCTTGCTAGGTTTTGCCGCTGGCATATAATAGCTCCCTGGGAGATTTGGCAAACGCTCTTTCGAGGTTTTGCTTTGGGAGGACATATAATAGCGCCCTAGGAGATCTGCAGATAGTCTTACAAGGTTTTGCAGCTGGCATATAATAGCTCCCTGGGATATCTGGTGGATGCTCTTTCGAGGTTTTGTCTTATGGCATATAATAGCGCCCTGGGAGATCCGATAGGTTGAGCTGTGTGCTCGTAATAAGTCCTGGGATGCTCTTGCAAGATTTTTTCATGACCACATGTAATATTGACCTGGGAGATTCGATAGGTTGGGATGTGTTCCCGTAATAAGTCCTGGGATGCTCTTGTAAGGTTTTGTGGTGACCACATATAATAGCGCCCTTGGAGATTCGATAGGTTGAGCTGTGTGCTCGTAATCAATCCTGGGATTCTCTTTCAAGGTTTTGTGGTAGGGTCACATGTAATAGCTCCCTGGGAGATCCAATAGGTTGGGCTGTGTGCCCGTAATAAGTCCTGGGATGTTCTTGCAAGGTTTTGTGACGCACGTAATAAGTCCTGAGGATTCCACAGTATGGCAAGTGATGACGAAGACCTACAGGTGGTGGGCCTACATCCAGTATGAAAAAGGACTAGCTCTGTAGAACTTCCTATGACGAGTATAGTCAGATATTGGTTGAGATAGCAGCAGCAGTGACGATGATGATGACGATGCATCGATGACGATGATCCCAAGAAGAAGACTTGTCTAGCAGATCTGTGTCGAGAAATACCTTCCTAGTTAAGAGGGAGTGTTGATGTATATGTAACTTCGAAATGTGTTTCATCTATGTATTTCATATATATTTATTGTACTCTTATAAGAGATGTGTTATTCCTCTATAAGGAAGTGTCGTCATGTGTATTGAAAAGTGTCGCAAGTGTGTGTACTTGGCGAAGGGTTATTATACCACCATGTGTGGGGTCGGCCTTGAAATATATATTATATGGTTGATATACCTAGCTAGACAAGTCGGCCCCATAAGGTCACTAGGAAAACAGACTAGTATAAATAGAGATCGGGAGATCTCTATTTGCATCACTCGTAAACTCATACTTCTCTCACTCAGAAAGTGGCACACTAGTGAGGAGGAGGATCATCTGCTACTAGGAGACTATCTCAGTGTATTTTGGTTGTACTTTGGTTGAGCCATTGCTCTCTCTATCTCTGAGGAAGTTGTGGGGTTTTTCACCTTAGGGTTTTTCCCACAGAAACTCTATGTCTCTTGTCTCTCTTGCTTTTGATTCTTGTGATGCTTGACATGCTTGATATGATTGTTATGCATTGATATACTGTACATGTTATTCTCTTAGTAAAGATCCTAGAGTATTGTGAATTAATGCTCAAAATTTAACAAAACTTGTAATGGCCCTCATGAGTGTGAAATACTATTGTTGGTGTCCATTTTGTCACCATTTTTTATCATCAAACACATTCTAATTGGTGTCATTTTCACCATTTTTGATATGATAAGTCATTATTCTTGCCATTCAGACCGTCAATCAGACTAGATATGAACGCATTTGTATATCACTTGAAGTTCGGTCAAATATCGTCATATTGTGATTTATTAACGCTTATTTGACATTTCTTGGCTTGCTTGGAAAATAGATCTCGTACTGTAGGCTATGGGTTTCAAACGGACCTTCATTCAGACGCGGTTTCACGTCGAAGATGCCCAACAGCGTTCAACCTGTCGTTCAGCCCTTCATTCAACTCACAAAATCGTCGATGACTTGGTTGGAATATTTCTGGTCATTAAAGGCAAAAACAGAAAGATGGGTTCTGTTAGCAACGTGGCTGTCGTGGTTGGTGAGCCCATGTTCTAGAATATTCACCCTCCTACTCTCCTTGCTTGACAACACATCTTCTGCTCACGTCAATGCTCCAGAAGTTTCGTCTTCCTGTTCACCCAACCTGACAACACGCACTCCTGCCCACGTCAACGTTCTAGAAGTTCCTCGTCCTCCCACGCTCAGCCTGCCAGCACATCCTCCACCCACGATTGAAGGAAAACGACGCCTAGCTGTTCATGTCAAGGAGAATCAACATCGTGGACTCAGGCAGATGTGCTGTGCGCTGTCGTGAACCACCTCGTATCATTTCTTTATTCATTAAACCTCCTATTTTTAGAGAGGTCGACTATGTCGACCTTCTCTCTGATTGTAAACTTATATATAGATGCCTCCTTTGGAGAAACGCAACACAATATAGCGCATACATACATAGAGGATAGCAGTAAATTGTAGAAACGTTGTGTAACTTTCTCAGTTAATGGAAAGTCCTGAATTCTGTTGTTGATGTTCTACTATTGGTGATTAGTTTGAGTTATGCTTCAATCTCTGATTGCTGGGAAGGGCCCCTCAACAACCAGAGGTTTTACTGTATATATTTTGCATTTCCTTTCTGCAAATTAATAGTTTTCATTTCCAGTTTTTAATTTGTTTCCTGTACATGACAGTTGTTTATTTCCTATAGTTATATCTTGCTGCTAGTTTAAGTTGTTAATTTAATTTACATGCTTAGAAGTTAAAGTGATTGGTCATGCTTAAATCTTCTTAGTTTGCTTCTAGTTTTTTCATTTACAATTAAATAGAGTCAACTAGTTAGCGTTTTAGTAGTTCAAGTTCAATTCATAGTTAGAATTAGTTCTACTAATGTTTTTCCTATAGTTGTAGGTTAGTTTTATTCATATCTCAGTTTTGTTTTATTATGCCATAGAAGTAGTTCATTCCTTAGACAATGATTAGTATAGGTTGCTTCTAGTTATCTTAGCTTCTGAATAATCTATTTCCTGTTTTCCTTGCATTGTAGGTTCATATGCACCAACCCGTTGGCATTAAGATCATCCAACCTGCTTCTTTCCTTAGTTTAAATCGTTTTCTTCCATCCAGACTGTCATTTGGACTTTCTTTCAAACCGCCATCCGAATCGTCATATAGACCTTAATATTTCCTGCATTGTTTTTATGCTTATTTAGAACCCAGTTTCTTAGGTCTTCAAACTGTAATATTTCTTGCATTTAATTAGCATTCTTAGATATAATTAAGATCTTGTTCTACACTACATAGAGTTTTAATTAAATTTCATCATCATTCTTAGTGTCCATTTAATTTTCCTTAACTTTGCTTTAACTGCTTTTCAAATTATGTCTTTCATGTTTGATTTGCTAATATGTTATTGTTTTAGAATTTATCAGTTTCATTCTTAGTGTAGTTTATTATATGTTGTTAAGATTAAATTAGGATTAGACTTAGTAATTTCATTCTCCGAAGTACATTAGTTTTAATAGTTTCTCAGTTCAAGCATAGGATTAGTTTTTCCATTTACTCAGTTAATGAAGATGTTCATAGAATAGGATTTGGTTCAGAGATGAGACATCTTTATCAAGTTTTCTACTTGCTTCTACATAAAATACCTTTATCAAGTTTTCTACTTGCTTCCAAATCAAATTCTGTTCAAGTAAATATCTTTATTAAGTTTTCTACTTGCTTCTAGATTTCATTTGTTCCAAGTCATTTGCTTATGGATAGAAGATAGATCATAATGTTTAAAGTTAATTGTAGTTGGACAATCTTTAGTTTGCATTTATTTGTAGAAGTTAAACTAGATTTGCTTCCATTTTGTTTCCTTGTCACATTTGAAATTCACTTTGACACATTCTCTGTCATTCCTATTACATTTGATACACTTCCTCAGAATCCTCAAGGAGAATGGAATTAGGTAGTTTAGTGTAGTTTTGAAGTATTAATTGAATGCATGAATAGTTGTTGAATTCATTAAGTAATTTGTAGTTTTGCTTTAAGTTAATATAGTTCTTTGTTTCATAGTAAGTTGTCAATTGAATCATCTCATATTTAGGTCTCTAAACTCATCTACAGTTGTTTTTAATTCTTAGATTAGATCTTTATGAGTAGTTTTTAGTTTCATTACAGTAGTTCTGTTGTGATTAAGTCTTGTTTTTTAGAATAACATTTGTTGTTTTTATCTTTTCAATTATTGTCCATAGAGTAGAGTAGTATAGCTTGATACTATTTTGATCTGTTGGTTTAGTTAGGCTTAACTAGTTCAGTAGTTGTATTTTCAAAGTTTGACTCAGTTTTTCATTTTGAAAGATCTTTTGATATTTTATTTATTAAAACATTTCTAAGGTTTGCCGAGCCAAAACCGTAGGTGCCATTCTACCTCAGCATATACTATGCCACAACTCTAAGATTACCAACCCTGGTCGATAATTAAATATTTTGGTGATTTCTTAAGACAGTAAACACACCTCAACATTTTGGTGCCATTTCCGGGGAGTTTTAGATAGGTAGAACTCAGTTGTATTAAGGTAGAACTCTCTTTTAAAACTTAGTGATAGATTTGAATTCTCTGATTTGAAATTTAGAAATAGGCTGGTGGCAGGTGAACAGTAAGACGAGAGGTAAGAACCTGCGCATCTGTTATAACAGGAATCTCCAAAACACAACAATAGTAGTGACGTAGTTAGAATTTATTTCGGTTATAGTTTTGTTTTCATGAATAGGTCTAGAGACTCAAAAGGTAGATTTATTAAAACTAGCCCTCCTACTAAAATCCATACTAAAATTCCTACTAACCTATACGGGGGGCGTGCCACCCCGACTACTAACTCAGTAGAAAGGTATCGGAAGACACCTAAAGGGGACAGTCCTACATGGAAAACAAAGGAAACCCTTTCTGGAAATCAATTAGGAGAAACCATAGGGACATCTGAAAAGTATGTTCATAAAGAAATTCCACTAGAAGAACCTCAAGCTCATATTGAGACTGAACTTAGACAAGAGGAAATTCAAAACGATAAAACTTTAGAACCTCCCAACCCTCCATTAGTTCAAAAACCCAAAGACACTACTTTTTCAATAGTAGGTGGTCCAAACTTAGTAGACTTTGTTGATCCTACACAATTAGATACTCTTTTTGAAAATTCCGTGAACATAGTTATTTCACAGATTGAAACCATAGCGGTAGGACCTTCAAAATTGGACTCCCACATAGCTGGTAATTCTCCTCCTAAAAAGAAAAATACTTTTCTTGAAACAGAACGTTGGGATATCCCATATTCTCCAAGAAAGGAACCACCTAAGTATTCTCTATTTGGCAATCAAATCTTCATGGAGGATGAAAATGAAGATCATGTCCGACAAGATGAAGGAGAAGGAGAGGTTAGAACTGAAGGTACTTTCGGATTCCCCATATTAGACACTGCACAAGATGTAACTATGAAAAACATCCCTCCTTCCTCACTACCAACCTTTTATGGGAAGAGTAGTGAGGATCCAGATACATTCTTATTCGAATTTGTCATTTTGTGTAGGAGTTATAACTACCTACAAGATGGCCAAAAGCTAAAACTCTTTCCTGCCATATTAAAAGATTCTTCTCTTCGATGGTTCATGGGATTAGGAGAATATAGTATTAGAACTTGGGAAGACATGAAGAACGCATTTCTATGGAAATATCAGGATTATTGTAAACCTAAGGACTCTTGCAATGATATTTTCAAAATACAACAACTTGAAGATGAGAGCCTAGAAGACTATCTCGAAAGATTTAACTATGTGTTACATAAATCTAAATATAGTGATCTTCGATAAGATGCGGTAAGAACACTCTTCCTCAAGGGAATCTTAGAAGAATTCTTAGAAAACCTTAATCTCATGGAAGTAGGAGACATCTTTCATAAGTCTTTTGCACAGTTTTGTGAACTATGTAGGAATTACTCTAGGAGCAGAGGGAAAAGTGAAGACACTTTCGAGAATCTGATGCTAGGAACCTAAAAGGAAACACATCCGGTAATGGTGGAGTTACAAGGGTAGAGTTGGGAAACCTATTAGAAAATTTCAAAACAGATATCTTAGGAGCCATGGGTTCCCAATTAGATGCATTACAAGCCAAAAAGAAATAGGTGTAGAAATAAACATCCCCAACGGGAATGTCCACTGAATAATGTTTTCATTTGTCACCTTTGTACAGAAGAACATCCAACTGATAATTGTCCATCATTGCCGGGGTTGCAAGTTCTATATAAGAGTGGAAACTTTGGTGAAAATTCTAGGAGGCCTTGGCAACCTAGAGATCAATCATCATATCAGGATCCATCATCACTTCCACCCTATTACTATCCTTATCAACCTCCTCAACAATGGAACACTTCAGGTTGGCAAAATTGGACACCTCAGTACCCTCCTCAGAATGCTCAACAACAACAATGGCCACATGGATGGAGAGGACAAGCTTATGCTCAACCACCTCCTCCTATGCCTAACTATCCTTACCCACCTAATATTCAACAACTCTTTCCTAGATTTGTACCTCCTTCACTACCCCCTATCACAAATCAACCTCACCATTTCCAGAATATGAATCCTCCAAGCCCCACAATATTACCTGCACAACCGATACCCAATCCTAACAACAATCCAACCCAAGCTCTTAATAGCATTGGGTTGTTACCTCTTCCATCGTATGCCATTTAGACCGCACCGATACATGAGATTCAATTGTGGTTTGGAAGAGTTTTGCAAGATTAGCCCAAGTCATCAGTTATTATTCGAGAAGAGAATGAAGAAGAAAACATACCTAGTGAAGTTTTGAATGATGCCATTCTTGAAGATGTGGTTATTCCTAAATCTTCAACAAACAACCATCCTTATTAATAAGTAATTACAGGAGAAAAAGCACCCCCATATCCAGAGTGTCTAATAATAGAAAAACCTGTAACTTATCCAGAGTATGATATCATTAACAAGTTGAAAAATATTTGTATTAAGATCCCTTTGTTACAAGCCATTAACGATATCCCAATGTATAGTAAATTAATAAAGGAACTCTGTATTAAAATACTAGGTATAAAACAAAAAGGCCCTCTAACGATTCATGTAATAGGTGAAATGTCAGATTACATAGCAAACCAACTTAGAATCCCCAAGTATTCAAACCCAAGAAACCTTGTGGTGACTATTATCATCAATAACACCGCCATAGGAAATACACTTATTGATCTAGGAGCTGCTATTAACCTGATGACTACCACAGTTTTAGAAACTCTCCATTTAGGACAGTTCCTCCACCCTACCCCAACAATGCTAGAATTAGCAGATTGCACTATGGTGCAGGCTGCTGGGATCTTAGATGACATCACTGTATCAGTAGCTTCATGGGAATATGCCATGGACTTTACGGTCATAGAATAAAAGAATCCTGCCAAAGGTCATCCCATTATTTTGGGAAGACCTTGGTTGGATACTGCTAATGCATTCATAGGATGTAGGGATGGAGAAATGATTATCTATGATGGGTTATCTACAAGAAAGCTAGCTTTATACCCACCAACACAGCCAGTAATTGAAAACCTGTTTTGGTTAGATTATCCTTTTGGGGATGAGAACTTGGAATAAATTTCCCTTGTTAGTGATTTCTCCTGGGCACTTCAAGAAAAAAATACCAAGAATGTGTTGAACCAATTTATCTCTTCCACAACATGTATAGACTTTCCTCAGTATTTTTACCAACTTGACCAAATATTTGGAGATTAATTCCAAGAAAACATGAGCCTCTCAACATTTACAAGTACACCCTATGTCTTTGCAATCGAAGAACATCTAGGATCCTATACCATACCTTGTGAGGTTAGTTCCGATTTTTTTTTACATATAAATGCTGGTCTAGATGAGAGTCATAAAAAACAATTACTAAAAGTTCTCAAGAGTCAAACTGGAGCATTTGCATAGGAATATACTGATATGAAAGGTATACACCCAGATACCTGTATTCACCACATTTACACAGACTCAAACATACCTCATGTGAGGAAGCCCTAGAGAAGAATGAATCTAGCCCTAAAAGATATAGTAAAAGATGAATTACAAAAACTCCTTAATGCTAGTTTCATCTACCCAATTTCTAACATTAAATGGGTGTCTCCTTTGGTGGTAGTTACAAAGAAATTTACAGGGAAATGGCGTATCTGTGTTGAATTTAAAGAATTGAACAAGGCCACCCTTAAGGACTAATTCCCTTTGCCTATCATTGACCAGGTGTTAGATACTTTGTCAGGGAAACAATATTTTTCTTTCCTTGATGGGTATAGTGGATACAAGCAAATATTAATAGCACCTAAGGATCAAGACAAGACAACCTTTACTTGTTCTTGGGGGACATATGCCTATCGAGTGTTTCCATTTGGCCCATGTTATGCACCTGCTACTTTCCAGCTTGCAGTTTTAGGAATCTTTGCTGACCTTATACATGATTGTGTAGAAGTTTATATGGATGATTTTACAGTTTATGGTAATACCTTCCAAGAAGCCCTTGACAACCTTGAAACAGTTCTTATTCGGTGCTAAGAAACAAACTTAGCTCTTAGTCATATTAACTAAGGGCATAGTTTTGGGACATCATGTCTCTCTTCAAGGTATCAAGGTAGATCCTGCCAAGATAGAAATAATTGTTAATATTCCTCCTCCAAAAACTCCGAAAGAAGTAAGAAGTTTTATTGGCCATGCAGGCTATTATAGACGTTTTATTGAAAATTTCACTAAGATAGCCGCACCTATGTTCAAGCTACTCATGAAAGACACAGAATTCCAATGGACTGAACCTTGTCAACATGCCTTTGAAACTTTGAAGGAAAATATATTAGTGGCACCGATACTCGGGGGCCCCAACTGGTCCCTTCCCTTCCATATATCCACGGATGCTTCCAACATAGCTATAGGGAAAGTCTTAGGTCAAAACGAGGGACAAACATCACATGCCATCTACTTTTCTAGTAAAAATTTGACTCCTGCAGAATCGAAATACACTGTTACTGAAAAAGAGTTTCTGGCAGTAGTCTATGCCATCAACAAGTTTCGTCATTATATCACAGGATATGAAATTTTTATACACACTGACCACTCCGCCATCATATTTTTAATGAAAAAACCTATCACCAATGGAAGAGTGACTCGGTGGATTATTTTTTTACAAGAATTTAACAGTACTATTGTTGATCGTCTCGGTCGAGAGAATGTGGTAGCAGATTTTCTCTCTCGAATTCAAATTGACGATAGTGCCAGTCTCGTCGATGATAGCTTCCTAGATGAACATTTGTTCACTGTGTCTATTTGAACCCTATGGTTTACATACATAGCTAATTATTTAGCAATTGGAAAGTTACCAATCCATCTCTCCCCACCTGAGAAACGTAGGATCATAGTTCAAAGTTCTAATTACTCTTGGGTGGACAATGACCTCTTTCGTACCGGTCTTGATCTTATTATTAGACGATGTGTACAATAGGATGAGATGGAGGAGATCCTTCATGCATGTCATGGTGGACCTTGTGGTGGGCACTTTTATGATAAGAGAATATCATACAAAGTATTTCACTCTGGGTATTACCGGCCAAGCATTTTTAAAGATGCTTCCAAGTATATCAAGGGGTGTGACAGTTGCAAAATAATGGGTAGACCTACGCCATCTGATGACATGCCCTTACAACCCCAAGTTATGATTGAGCCTTTTGAGAAATGGGCTCTAGATTTTGTTGGGCCAATTTACCCTATGTCTCGCAAGAAGAAGTACATCCTAGTCTGCATAGACTATGTCACCAAGTGGGTAGAATCTAAAGCTTTATTCCAAGCCACATAGAAATCTGTTGTAGACTTTACATATGAAGAAATATTTACCCGATTTGATGTACCTAGGGAAATTGTAACTGATCAAGGATCTCAGTTTACCTCCAAGTTGATGAAAGAACTTCCTGCCAAATATGGTATTAGACATTGTAAATCTTCACCATATCACCTGCAAGCCAATGGTTAGGTAGAGTCTACCAACAAAGTATTAGAAGCCATCCTGAATAAGACTATCCAGTTACACCACAAAGACTGAGCAGATAGGCTCCCAGAAGCCTTGTGGGCTTATAGAATAACTTTGAGGAATACTACTAGCCACACACCTTATGAACTTGTTTATGGTAAACAAGTTTTTCTACCTATTGAATTTCAAGTCAAAAACTTTCGTATGGCGACACAATTAGGGATGAATCTGGAAGAAGCACAGAGACAACGAATCCTGTAGATAAATGAATTAGACGAGATTAGACAAGATGTTGTCCAACGCATAATTTTAGTTCAAAATCAATGAAAAAAGTGGCATGATAGATACATTAAGCAAAAACAATTCAAAACTGGAGACTGGGCTTTACTTTTTGATTCAAGGTACAAAAAATTTAAAGGTATATTACCTACTCGTTGGATGGGTCCATGTGAAATTGTTACAGCTTTTGATAATGGATTTGTCAAAATTAAGACAATTGATGATTCACAAATTTCCTTTGTTGTAAATGGACATAGACTTAGACTTTATCATCAACCAATATCTAAACAAGATTTTGTGCAGAATGCCTTACAACAGGAGGAAATGGAGTTGGTAGAAGAGGAAGTCATTCCTCCTTCTCCTGGTTCTTGAATTATTTTTAGGTTATCTTCGTTTGTATATATGTAAATATATTTTTGTTTTTGTAAATAAATAAGAGTCATTTCTAACATTTGATTGCATCTATATAGGAAATTCATTTTTATGATCAGCTTATGAAATTTTGTCAATTAAAATAGGAAGAATCTTTTCCCTTTTTCCTAAATTTCATATGACTTTCTCTTTGTACATATGTTTTTGTTTGGAATAAAATTGAATCATCTAACAAGTGGTTTTGCAGTTTGATTACGAGTACCTTATCATTATAATCAGCTCATGCAATATTATCCGAAAAGGGAAGTTCTCTAAAAGAAAGACTTATAATAAATCCTAACTCCTCTCTCGATTATTGATTGAAAGTTGAAAATTTATAGTGAAAAGTTCAAGTGTCCTTTATATCATTTTTAACCACTTTCTTCTATGATTCTGTAGATGGTATTTGATTCAGACATGTACAATTCTGATTTATCATTAGAACAGTTGCTTAAGACCTACTTCAATCATCAAAAATTTCAAAAATTTCTATCTTATACCTATGGACTACTAGCTCATCCTAGACTCATTATCAAAACTTGTCTCTTAAGCATTCTTTAAAAAGGTATCCCAAAAGTGAATAACACTTCTATTTTGTGGGGAAGATTACTGATCTTTCATGAAGAAGATGTACTGAGAGGTCAAAGAACAGCTTTAGGTTATTATCTTTTGACATGATCTATAATCTAGGCCATTATAAATAAAGTTACTCATAAGGTTCGTTCTAAAATTTTGAATTATGTGTCTAGTAGGCTTAGCACACTCTAGTGCCAACTGGCTTCCTTACTAAAAATCATTATATGAAGCAAACCCGCCAAGGTACTGAACAGGCTCGTTGGCAGCGGGTCCATTCTAAGTAAAAAATTAAACAATGAATCTCGCTAAATGCAAGTAAACCCGTCGAGGTATTGAACAGGCTCGCTGGCAGCGGGGCTATGCTTGCATGGTACCAAGATAAACCTGCCAGGGTACTGAATAGGCCAGCTGGAAGTGGGGCAATATCGGGTAAAAGAGGTTTGGTTAACGCATTTCTATGCACATGGCTCATCTAAAAAAAAACTGAGTATACAAACACATGTTTAGGCCAATTATTTATACTATCATTAGAAAATGGCTATAAGTTGGACTTGGACCTATCATCTAATTCAAACAATACCTAGGGTATGACTATCCTAGAAATGGGACCCATAACTATAGAAATCTTACAAACTCTAGGGTGAAATTTATCTATATTCTTTGGATGGAAAGAGATATTTCAAATGAGTCATGGATGGCTAGTTTTCCTATGGCTTTTTTCGCATCCATTGCACTGTCATTCTTCATATGGTCTTCTTAAGCACTGTTGTATTCTTTTTGATGAATGTACATATTTGAATCATCTACATTTATTAGTTAATCTTTCATTTTCTTATGAAAATTATCACAACATTTTAGAAGCTATTGCCTGATACATTTATTGAAAATATTTGAATATTAATCAATTTTTCTTGATGGCTTGAGGACACGCCATACTTTTGGTTTGGGGGAGGTTTAGAACTGTCTTTATCTTATGATTATTTATAAATTCATTTATCTTTGAAAAAATGATAGGTGTTTTCAGGATAATGCAAAAAAGCAGAAGGAAGATTGTTGTGATCAATGACAAATAAAGAAGAACGCGACTAAAGTTCCAGAAAAGCAGGTTTACGAAATCTCTTGTGTGTTGACAATTCCCAGAAAAATTCTCTGCATAATTAGCAACAGTCAAATGCATCAAAGCACATTTTTGCACAAAGGTTTGTATGAAGGGTTGATTGAAGGGTCGAATGAAGATTCGAATGAGGTGACGAATGAGGAAAATGAATAACGATCTGAATGAAGTGCCGAATGAAACCTTAGCTTGTAATGATATTAATAAGTGTGCTAAGATATTTAAAATTTTGATTTTTGCTGATATATCTAATTAACTAATCATGTCAAGGATCAAATTAAATGCAATCTTTGCATACTCATTTCATCTCATCGAATGAATTGATCAACCATCATATGGCTATCATACGATTTTAATCCTCCATTAAGTTTTATCGTGTGATCTATCGTTTCATTTATTAAGTCATCATGATTTTTTATGTGTAATTTGTGTCTATAATTTAATAATGAGGATTACATTCAACCTATCCAAATTTCACTTTGGACATGGTTGAACATATCATAGCCATACAAATTCACTAACTCACGCATTTCTATGATGGCACACGACTCAAGGCAATTGAATCGGATAGCGTATCATTCGAATGTGCCAAATTTATCCCCACAATCATTCAGCCGTTCAAACGGATATCAATTTAAAATAAACCTTGCATAAATTTTGCTTCATCTTGCTCACTCTCCATCCGCCCTGAACCTATCAAGCTCCATCCCTTGCAATTTTGTGCATCCCCTCTATCCATCAGCATCCTTCGACCTCTGATTCAATATGCCAATCCATCATGAACCTGGAAGTTATGAGGACTTACTTCGCATCCCCAAATTCAAAGAGTGTTGTGAAGTATTCCTTCGAGCTGGATGGGTTCTATTCCTTCGCCTTCTCCGAGGTCATGACCACGAAATATCCCTCCTCTTTGCAAAAGGGTTCAATGGTAAGACAGCCATGGTCGGCCATCTCACTTTTCCTGTGACGGAAGAATCCATTGCATTGGCCATGAAGCTTCCCAGGGAAGGAGCCCGTTGGCACAAACATCTTTTCCTTCAACGAACGACTCACAAATTCATTCTTAAGGCCGAATATCAACATGTTCCTAGCACCAAAGGGTTCCACAGGGAATGGGTTAAGCCTAAATATCTTGAACATCATACTGTCATCATCCGATTGATTACTTGTGAAGGTAAGTTCACCGTTTTCAAAGCTTGTCACTTTAGGCTACTGGCACATTTCGTTAATGGTTAGGTTCTAAATTTCCCCTTCTATTTTCTGAAAAGTTTAGAGAAAATGTCGAGTCAGGTTAGTAAGAATACCACTAACCCCTTTGGAATCTTATGCCACAACTGTTTGATTAAAATCTTGATCACTCACCAGTTGGAAGAAAAGGGGCAAACCTGGGAATGCTTTGTCTTTGAAGTCCTAAACCCTCATCTAGTTAAGAATCATACGGTTAAATCCCCTGCCTCTCGTAAATGTCATTGTTTCCAAACTTGTGTAAATGAGCTGACCCAAACCTCTACCCAAGAAGAAAAGGTTACCAAATATGTATGGCTTGATGATGAAGATGTCACAAGAGAGTTGCACCTGGTTCATTCAACTTCCCCTATTGAATTCGTCCAGAAGGACACGACCACGGAACCTCCACTTTTTACAATACCCACCAAATCGAGGAAGGCAAACCGTGCTCATACCGTCGTCCAAACCGTCATTCATCCTGTCATTCAGCCACAACGTTCGAACAGTCCCGTCGACTAGTCGAACGACCATACCCTTGAATCACCCCTCCTTGCATTAGCCAATGTATCCTCCCGTTTGCTTGAGACCCCTACTTGCTTCGCTCTTGCACACAATGAAGACAAGGCTCTTGAAGAACATATTACCGAACCTGAAATATTCCCAAGGGAGTTGAGTCCCCAAAAGGATCCTGAACATCATAGAGAACAATACACTCCAAATCAGGAGGAAGTGGAAAGTTTGACCCAAGAAGTAGCACAGCTAACATACCAGAACTAGAGGAATGTGGAAATCATCTCTAGGCTTCGTGAAGAAAACAAAGAATTGTGTTTGCAAGTAAAAATCATTGAAGACTTAAATGACGCCAAAACAACTTCCAACATTTCTCTCCGGTTGAGGTATGATACTTTGAGGAATCAATTCAAGATATTTCAGGCCAAATATACATCCTCCTCGTCCAAGTCAAAGGCAGCTGCTACCACAGCTCAGCCTTCTTCCTGAATTTCTCTTCTTTTTTCTCAGTGGGACCTGGCATATCTCCGTTTTGGGGGAATGTTGGTGTCCATTTTGTCACCATTGTTTATCACCAAACACATTTTGATTCATGTCATTTTCACCATTTTTTATATGATAAGTCATTCTTCTTTCCATTCAGACCGTCAATAAGACCAGGTATGAACGCATTTACATATCACTTGAATTTTGGTCAAATATCATCATATTGTGATTTATTAACACTTATTTGACATTTATTGGCTTGCTTGGAAAATAGATCTTGTCCTGTAGGGTATGGGTTTCAAACATACCTTCATTCAGATGCACTTTCATGCCGAAGATGCCCAACAACATTCAACCTGTCATTCATCCCTTCATTCAACCCGCGAAATCATTGGTTGGAATATTTCTCGTCATTAAAGGAAAAAATGGAAAGATGGGTTATGTTAGCAACGTGGCTGTAGTGGTTGGTGAGACCCTATTCTAGAAGATTCACCCTCCTAATCACATCGCTTGACAACACATATTCTGCTCACTTCAACGCTCCAGAAGTTCTGTCTTCCTATTCACCCAGCCTGACAACATGCACTCCTGCCCACGTCAACATTCCAGAAGTTCCTCCTCCTCCCACGCTCAGCCTTCCAGCACATCCTCCACCCACAATTGAAGGAAACTGATGCCTAGCTGTTTGTGTCAAGGAGAATCAACGCCGTGGACTCAGGAAGACGCCCTGTGCGTTGTCGTGAACCACCTCGCAGCCGTTTCTTTAGTCATTAAACCTCCTATTTTTAGATAGGTCGATTATTTCGACCTTCTCTCTGATTGTAAACTTATATATAGACGCCTCCTTTGGATAAACGTAACACAATATAGTGCATACATAAATAGAGGATAACACTTTGTAGAAACGCTGTGTAACTTTCTCAGTTAATGGAAATTCCCGAATTCTGCTGTTGATGTTCTGCTGTTGGTGATTAGTTTGAGTTAAGCTTCAATCTCTGATTGCTGGGAAGGGCCCCTCAACAACCAGAGGTTTTACTATATATATTTTTCATTTCCTTTCTGAAAATTAATAGTTTTCATTTCCAATCTTTAATTTGTTTCCTGTACATGATAGTTATTTATTTCCTGTAGTTATATCTTGCTCCTAGTTTAAGTTGTTAATTTAATTTACATGCTTAGAAGTTAAAGTGACCGATCATGCTTAAATCTTCTTAGTTTGCTTTCAGTTTTGTCATTTACAATTAAATAGAGTCAACTAGTTAGCGTTTTAGTAGTTCAAGTTCAATTCATAGTTAGAATTAGTTCTGCTAATGTTTTTCCTATAGTTGTAGGTTAGTTTTATTCATATCTTAGTTTTGTTTTATTATGCCATAGAAGTAGTTCATTCCTTAGACAATGATTAGTATAGGTTGCTTCTAGTTATCTTAGCTTCTGAATAGTCTATTTCCTGTTTTCCTTGCACTGTAGGTTCATATGCACCAACTAGCTGGCGTTAAGATCATCCAAATTGCTTCTTTCCTTAGTTTAAATCGTTTTCTTCCATTCGGACTGTCATTCGGACCTTCTTTCAGACCGCCATCTAAATCGTCATACATACCTTAATATTTCCTGCATTGTTTTTATGCTTATTTAGAACCCAGTTTCTTAGGTATTCGAACTATAATATTTCTTGCATTTAATTAGAATTCTTAGATATAATTAAGATCTTGTTATACACTGCATAGAGTTTTAATTAAGTTTCATCATCATTCTCAGTTTCCATTTCATTTTCCTTAACTTTGCTTTAACTTCTTTTCAAATTATGTCTTTCATGTTTGATTTGCTAATATGTTACTGTTTTAGAATTTATCAGTTTCATTATTAGTGTAGTTTATTATATGTTGTTAAGATTAATTTCATATTAGAGTTAGTAATTTCATTCTCCAAAGTACATTAGTTTTAATAGTTTCTCAGTTCAAGCATAGGATTAGTTTTTCCATTTACACAGTTAATGAAGATGTTCATAGAAAGGATTTGGTTTAGAGATAAGACATCTTTATCAAGTTTTCTACTTGCTTCTACATAAAATATCTTTATCAAGTTTTCTACTTGCTTCCAAATAAAATTCAGTTCAAGTAAATATCTTTATTAAGTTTTCTACTTGCTTCTTGATTTCATTTGTTCCAAGTCATTTGCGTATGGATAGAAGATAGATCATAATGTTTAAAGTTAATTGTAGTTGGACAATCTTTAGTTTGCATTTATTTGTAGAAGTTAAACTAGATTTGCTTCCATTTTGTTTCCTTGTCACATTTGAAAGTCACTTTGACACATTCTCTCCCATTCCTATTACATTTGATACACTTCCTCAGAATCCTCAAGGAGAATGGAATTTGGTAGTTTAGTGTAGTTTTGAAGTATTAATCAAATGCATGAATAGTTGTTGGATTCATTAAGTAATTTGTAGTTTTGATTTAAGTTAATATAGTTCTTTGTTTCATAGTTAGTTGTCAATTGAATCATCTCATAGATAGGTCTCTAAACTCATCTATAGTTGTTTCTAATTCTTAGATTAGATCTTTATCAGTAGTTTTTAGTTTCATTACCGTAGTTCTGTTGTGATTAAGTCTTGCTTTTTAGAATAATATTTTTTTTTTTTTTCAATTATTGTCCATAGAGTAGAGTAGTATAGCTTGATACTATTCTGATATGTTGGTTTAGTTAGGCTTAAATAGTTCAGTAGTTGTATTTTCAAAGTTTGACTCGGTTTTTCATTTTGAAAGATTTTTCGATCTTTTCTTTATTAAAGCATTTCTAAGGTCTGCCGAGCCGAAACCGTAGGTTCCATTCTACCTCAACATATACTATGCCACAACTCTAAGATTACCAACCCTGGTCGATAATTAAATATTTTGGTGATTCCTTAAGACAATAAACACACCTCAACAAATATCTTGGGTATATCCACCTATTTCATCTGGATTAGATGGAATCCTGAGTGAAGATCACGCTTGGTTAACAAGCTTTCACCTTGCAACTCGTTTCAAAGATCATCAATGATATGAATGGGAAATTTATATTTTATGGATAGTTTTTTGAGAGCTCGAAAATCAGGACACAAGTGCCAACTTCCTTCCTTTTTGAGGACCATGACCACTAGTGAAGAATAAGGGCTTATTCTAGGATTAATAACAATGTCCTCCAATAATTCCTTAATGATTTTTTCAATTTCATGCTTCTGTGCAAAAGGGTGGTGATAAGGGTGGACATTGGGGGGTTGATATCCTGGGATTAAAGGAATACCATGGCCATGTTCCCCTCAAGAGGGAGATAAACCATTGGGTTCCTCAAAAACCTATTCATATTGGGAGATAACCTATCGAAATTCAAGTTGAATATCTAAGGTGGCCATCTCCATGACTTGGATTGCATTGAACTGAGCGGTGACACTTGAGTAGATTTTATTCAATAATTTTTCTATAGGGTCGGATGAAACAATTTTAAGAGAAAAAAGTGTAATTGCATTGATGTGATGTGTGTTCCATGCTTCAGTAAAGCTAAGATAAAGGGCCTTGAAGTCCATGGAGACAGGTCCCAAAGTTTGAATCCACTCAACCCCAAAAACTATATCACAACCACCCATGTCAATGGAAAACATACATGTTTTGAGATGGTAGTCACCCATTTGAAGTTTTACATTTTCAAAATGACCACTGCATTTCATTATACCTCCAGTGGCTATGATAATTTGGAAATTGGATATGGGGAGTATACAACAATGGGTTTCATCATCTAATCATTGATTATTGAAATTATGGGTGTTTCCACTATCAATTAACACAATGTTTTTTTTTGCTTTATGTAACCAATCAATTTCAATGTATTAGGTGTAGAAAACCCTGATAAAGCATGGATTAAAATTTGGGATTGCTCCTCAGGAACCTACATATCATGAGCATCTTCGAGGGGTGGAATAGTATCATTCACTTTTGTTCGGGAAGAGAACCCATAGTGTTTTCCTCTAGGGAATCATGGGGGTATGCCTCAATTTGAATTAACTTTTGTTCTTTGCCTTTATGCCCTCTGAAAGTTTTTTCATCACAATTATAAAACAAGATTAATCAGGGTGTTTAACCATGGAATCCAGGGTCAACTTGTGGATTCGTAAAGTTGGTGTGGTAGAATTACTAGAAGTAGGAGGCGTGGGAGACCTTGTGTGGGTGGGAAATGAAGGGCGTTTGGATTGGGAATTTATCACTAGTTTAGATTCGTGATCTCGATCACAAGATTCCAACCAAGTAGGAGGTCTTTACATAAGGACATGGGCACAAATTTCTTCTTTAAGACCACTGATGAAGAATTCCCGAAAAAAATAGAGAGACCTTCGATGCAGATGGAAAATGCTCAAATCTTGTAATATATTCCAGAACACTATCGTTTTGGCATAATTTGGTCAACCTACCCAAGTAGTGAGTGTCATGATCAAAATGCTAATGAAAGATCTTCACAAAATGGCTCTAAGGGACATAACAATGATAAGATTTCTACTAACATTTCCACTGTTGAGGGAAAAATAGCCACAGGGGTGACTAGTCTTCCCTGCTTAGGTAATCCTTGAGGTTGCAACAAGGAAACAATATTGTAAATTGTAAGTTAGCATCCCAAAATCTAAATGGTAAAGAAAACGCTAAACATGAAATAAAAGGAAACTAAAATGAAATAAATTTACAAGTGCTAATAAAAACAAAGTAACAAGAGTATGCCAAACCAAATGTTGATTGTGCAACAATGCAACTAAATACAATGGTGCCACCTAGGAAGTGAGGGATTCAAAGGGAATCCAACAATGTCCCTTAGGGATTCCAGTAATGATGCTGCCACAAGCCCCTTTATGAAATTATTTCAAGGTTATTTTGGCTTCTTCTTCCACTATACAGTTCAGTATAACCCCTCCAGGGTCTTTCCAATAAAGGAAACCATTCAATATGCAAAAATTTGTAGCCTTCATCTTGGTTGACCTAGTTTTGATTTTACCCATCTCAGGGGGTGCTTGTAAATTCTGCAAAATGTATATAATATCAACATACCAAGGAGAAGATAATAATTTGTTTGATACCTATTACAGTGGGCCTTGGGCAGTTTCTTCTAGCATGTGTGAAAGCAAGTTCACACTTAGTGAATCCCAATTTGATTCAGCCATGATCCTGGCCAGTCCTTGTCCTTTGATAAGATTTGTAGGTTTGATCTCCAGGTCATATTCCAAGAGAATAGCTATCCACTTATCCCTTCTAACCTTTGGATCAGGTTGTTTCAATATATCCTTTACAACAACATTAGGAACATAAGCAACAACATGGGAATGCAAAACATAAACTCTGAAATATTTCAAAGTTTTAATCATGACATATGCTTGCTTCTCCATGATGTTGTACTTGAGCTCAACATCTCTGAGATCTATGATAAAGAAAGCTATGGGATTCTCATATCCTTCCTAGTTTTTATGTAAAAGCACTCCAGTTATGGAATGCTCAGAGGCAAAAGAAAACATAAGAAACTCTTTGTCAAAATCAGGACTTATTAGTACTGGTGCTTCAACAATTGCCCTTTTTATGTCTCCAAATGCTTGTTTGCATTCATCATTCCACATGATTTGAGTGTCCTTCTTAAGCATGTTTTTTATTGACCTCATGATCTCTACAAAATTGGGGATGAACCTTCTTAAGAAATTCATTATGCCTAGAAAGGATCGAACCTCTTTTTAACTCCTGGGGAGTTCAATTTTCTATATTGTGTCAACACTATCTAGTTCAATTTTGATGCCACCTTTAGATATTATGTGACCTAGCAGCTTTTCTTCTTGCATGGCAAAGTTTGAATTTTTGGGGTTCAAAGAGATTCCAAATTTTCTGCACTTAGCAAACACTTGATGCAAATGTTTCAAGTGCTCTGTATCAGACTTTGAATACACAGTGATGTCATCCGTGTATAAGACTACAAATTTGTCTTTCTCTTCTATAAAAGATGTGTCCATATCTCTTTGGAAGGTAGCTCCTACATTCAACAGAACAAAAGGAATCTTTGTGTACATGAAGGTCCCCCAAGGCGTGGTAAAGGTTGGATTATCTTGGTCTTCTGGCTGCACCTTAATCTGATTGTACCCTAAAAATCCATCAAGCATGGACATTCTTGCTGACCCTACAACCTTCTGTAAAATGTGGTCCATTTTGGGTAGGGGGTAGTTGTCCTTTAGGGACACTTTGTTCAGATTTATAAAGTCAATACATAGTCTGATTTCACCATTTTTCTTCCTCACAGGGACTATGTTAGCTACCCACTTTGAAAACCTTACGGATAATATGATTTTGGCTTCATACAACCTCTTCACTTCTTTTTCTATCAGCGGGAGCAGCATGGGATTCATCCTTCTCGGTTTCTTCCTGAATGGTTTCTTTCTCGTCTTGACTGGTATGGTATGATGGATGATAGAAGTGTCATATTCTTTCAAGTCTTTATAGCAACATGCAAACACATCAAACAACTTTCTCATTAAATACCCATAGTCATCTTTAGTGCCTGGGGTAAAGGCTTTGACAGTTTGACAATCTTGGGCTCTTTATAATTCCCAATGTTATAGTCTTCCACTTCACTGTGGTTTGGAGCAACCTTATGATTTTTGGCTGCATCATTTTCATCAAAAAAAATTTCAATGGAACCAATCCTTTGGGTATATAATTTCTCTTCGGCTGTAGGATCTCTTTGTCTCCCAAATTGGTTAGGATCTCTGGTGGGTCAGGTTCCCATTCATCACATGAACAGTTATCTTGATCAATCTAGGTGTTGGAAAATTCCTCAGTCATATCTAGGAATTTCTTGATTTCCTGATCATCTTCAAATATTTTCCAATGTTTGGTATTGTCTAGAACATAGGGTCTATTCCTTATATTGATCATGTAAGCTCTGGTAGGATAAGTAGGGAGTTGAAATCTACTAGCAGAGCTGGCCAAAATGTCTTATATTGTATTTTTATCCCTAGGAATGACATAAATATCATGCTATGTGAAGAAATTATCAAACATATCCTAGAAAAAATTTCTGTAAGCCCTCATTTTGGGATGTTTAGTCTCATAATTTCCATTCACATGTTGGATTATTATCTCTGCATCTCCATAAACTTTGATCTTTTTAGTGAGTCTTAGATCTTTTAGTGCATTTAGGCCCAACAATAGGTATTCATATTCTGCCACATTATTCAAATAGTCAAACATTAGTTTGAAGGTATGCAATTTGGTGCATTCACTTCCTTCATCTAGAGGGATGATCCATACTCCTTCCCTAACTCCTCTTTATTCACATCTCCATCAAACCTCATAGTCTAGTTCTCTTCTCTTTGGACTATGGATGTAGCTTCCATTTCTAATTTTTATTTTTCGTCACTGCCTTTCTCCATTTGCTGACTACTGCCTTCTAGGTTTGTTGAGTTGTCAATGTATGATATCTCTTGCTCATTACTACACTTATCATTAGTTTCAGTTAGATCAATAATTTTCACACCTTTCTCTTCTGAACCAAGATCATAACAGAAAATTGAGGTGCATATATCAGTGTCTACAACAAAAATGGGATGGTTATCAGACTTACTCTTACTGCTTACTACATTGGACAGTCTATGCTCTCTGTATAATATTCTGTTTTCTCCAAAAATAGGGATGATAGCATAAGACATGTCCATCTGCAGAGTTCCTTTTAATTTTGATGCCCAAGACCTAGATAATAGAATCCCAAATTTAGGTGGAATATCATCTACTACCACATGCATGATTACATTCATTTGAGTTATTTAATTTAGTGATACTACCATGTATTTAATCAGCCCTAAACATTGGACTCTTCTAGAATCAAAGGAGAACGGATCTTTATAGGGCCTTTTGATTTCTAACCCCAGACTTTCCACCACTGATCTTGGCATGAGGTTATGTGAAGCTCCAAAATATAACATAGCATTGTGTAATATATGATCATGTATGTTTAGACTGATATAGAAGGGAGGAACATCATCCTCTAGAGCTCTTTCAACAAGGGGACCAAACAGAAGAGTAGGTTTGTCATCATGAAAATTGAGAGTATCATGATGCTCTACTTCTTCTCCCTTCACTACTTTCAAAATCTTATCTTTGTACTCTGATTTTTTGACCAACTCATTTAAAGGAATCGAGATTTTAATATTAGATATTTCATTCTATAAACTGAAAGTAGAATGTATCTTTTATACTGTCTTTACATTACCTTCATCTCTCCCTTCTGGACCCTTTTTAGGAGCTTCTGCCCCCTTCTCAAGTTCCTTCTGAGAGGTTAAATTTTTTGGGTCACCCTTCGTAGAAGTTTATTTTCTTTCTGGTTGAGAAGAAGATGGCTCAGCAATATCCTTTCCTTGTTCTACTGTTACCTTCCTACCTCTTAAATTATGCTGCCTCTGAAATTTATAGATTGCATTTTGGAAGCCCCTTTGGAAGCCTCTTTGGTATTGATCAGATTCTGATTCTTCTTGGCTACTAACGAACTTCAGGGAGGATTGGTCATGTTACTCTTTAGTTAAATAGAACCGGGGTTGGATCTGATAAAAATGGTGGATTTGATCATCAAGGTGTCCATATTCTTCTTCTCTTGCTATTAGGTTCTCAACAAAAGGTGGTCTAATTGGTTGATTCTCAACATTTCTAGGATCCCTTGGCTCTCTAGGTCTTCCCTGTGGGGAAGGAGGTCTCCTATAATTTTTATTTCGAGATTGAGGCTCTGGGTTTTCTCTGGAAGGAGGCCTATTGTCAAGGGAGATCCTATCCACCATCCTTTCCATAGTCCTCTTCATCTGCTCAAATATGGTATCAATGGATTGGGATGTGGAAGGTTGGGATGCCTCATTAGATCTCTTTTTCTTAGCTTCATTTATGTGCTTCATTTTACCCAAGGCCATCAAATTATCTTCTACTTCTACAATATCTTTTAACATATTAGGTAGAGTGGAAGATATTATTTCTCTCAACATGAGAGAAAAGTCACTGTCAAAACAATTAGCATAATGAATCTTGGATGTCCCCAAATGAGGCTTGATGTCCACAGGGATAGAATTATACATTCTCATGAATCTAGCTGAAAAATATTGGACGATCTCAACATTGGTTTTCTTTATATTTTCATACTGAGTGATAATTTGGAGAGGAATTTGTTTATCCTACCATCTGGCCAAGAAATCTTGTTCAAATCTCTCATAGGTAGCAATTTCTCCATTTGGAAGGGCTTTGAACCACTTAATAACTTATCCTGCAAGAATTTGGGAAACAACCTCATATTGGAATCATCTTCATCCACTTCTTCTAGGTCTATAATATCATTAAAGTGGTCTACATGTTGTTGTGCAGAACCATTTCCTTCCCCATCAAATCTCATGAAGCGTTGGGCATAGCCCATACGTAATTCATGGAGATTAGCAGGGAGAGCTAAAGGGGAAAATATGGAAGGCATTTCTCTTAGATTTTTCCTAGGAGTAGGAGTAACAATAGGTATTACAAAATTATGGCTTGGAATAGCAGGAGGAGTAATCAGGACTTGGGTATTTTTTCTAGTAGCTTTAGTGAAGAGAAATAAATCACTGTTTTCTTCTGTAGCTTGAGAATTTTCCCACAAAGCATTCAGACAACGTGTCTGGAATTTTCTTTGCTCAAACAAGTTTTTCCTTAGATCCGATTCATATTTAGACCTAAATGAGGACTGTTCAGTTTTTAAATCCCAAGGATAATCTCTATGGCTTGTGCCTCTTCTTTAGGTAGAGAAAAATACCTAGTTGATGGGGAAATACATGTTTGTTCTTTCTTTTATTTCCTGATGATCTTCTCAGGATCTGTCACAAACTTTGTTGGTTTAGGATCTGGCTGAATTCCGGTAGGTATCCTTTTGGAAGCCAGAATTCTTCCAAGAAATTCGCCAATCTGAAATTTGGAGTCGCTAGGGAAAATGTTACAACCTTGAAATTTATGATCCTTGTTTTCCCTCAGAGGTTTGATTTGATGCTTTGAAATTCTTACTATGGTAAAGAAGTATTTCAAATCACCAGTATCATCTCCAGAATTTTATCACTCAAGATTCTCTTGGGTTTCAGCATAAGAGATCATGAGTTAACTGTTTCAAACCAAGCTTTGGTGGATGGAAACTAGCCTTTCCAACCATAGAGATGGCTCTCTCTTTCACAATTCACTCAACACTTAGGATATTATTTGCACAAGTTGGTTATAGGTAAAAATGGTGTCTAAACCTTCATATAATGACTTATAGGGATTTTTCAACTAGTTGGGGTTAAGGACAAGAGCACCATTGGGCATGTAGTTAAACTTTAGTGAATTTATAGTCACAAATGACTAATTTAGACCACAATTTAAGAGGCAGAGGCGAGGTAGATGAGGTCTCTTCAAGTCAAAGATACCAGCAGATGAAGGCAGGAAAGGAAACAAATTCCATCATAGAGCTATAGCATTTGCAAATGAATTCTAACCTGCAAATTCAAGAAGAAAGGGTGGAATACCTAGGCATATGCATCTGAAGCATAAAATATGAATTTCAGACCATGTAGTCTTGATCTAGATACTGCATAAGCAAACAATCAATGGAAATATGAATGAAGAAAACATGCACAGGAAGTAACAAACCTCAAAACACTCATCACAAGAATATCTACTCCAAAATTGGGTCTTCTCATGAATTGAAAGGCCAAGTTCAACACATACGCAAAGCTTTTAATCTCTTAACATCCAAAAAAATCCAACCCTTGGGTTCAATTCAGAATCTGCCTTTATAGGCTTACAAAATATCAAACAACTTCTAACTAATCCAACCATAAATGGTCGTTTACTAACAACAGTCTTGAACTGGAAAGGATGAGGCCGTTCACACCGAACCGCTCGAACCAACTTCCTCTAAGTCTGTTAGATGCGCCAATGGGAAACTTTGTGCATTGTCAGTGTGCATTTGGGATTTGAAAACCACCTGTTTGTCCTTCGGATTGGGCCGTTTTTGGTTAATTTGGAAAAAACAGGCATACCTCCAAATATCAAGAGTTTTGTTAATGGATTTGATAATAAAAAAAATGTTTCTAAGAGGAAATGTAATAATCAATGGTCAAGTGCACATTAATTGTAATATCTACATTAAGCAATGGTACTCTATTTATACCATCCTTTTTTGCATCTATGTTAATGATATTGAGCAATGTTTATAAAAGGATGGGAACATTGAAATTAACATGGTTAGGCTTATCGTCATTCATATATTACATTATTGTTTTTATATGAATTATTGAATCTCTTCATAAGAAAGTTAGCCTTCTCAACCATTTTACAATTTTTATAATCTTTACATTAAGATGGATAAAATCAAGGTTATGATAATTAAACCTAAGAGAAAAAATTATCATCTTATTTTCTATGGTAGTAACACCATACATAGGCATCAATTTAAATGGTCTATTTAACATAAATTTCAAAATTTTAAATCAAAGGACTTTTATAAGAAAAAAAATCCTTCACAACACTGCAATTATTGAAGTTATTCTTTACTAATATGGATTTTGGGCCTACACCATCCCTCATGAGGATTGGAATAAAATTAAGCAAACTAAAAAATATTTGATAAGTTACCACTTTAATTTATGAAATGCAATACTCACACAATTCTCTTCATTGAAGTAAGATGTATTGTCATGCAGTGTAAATCAATGATTATCTATTTAAAATATTATCATTAATTCCCCATGCTAATGAAGGCTAAACTCCATGGCATTTCTTATAGCATGAGAAGTATCCACCACAAATGAAACAAACCTAAATATTTTGAGGCTTCAAGTATTGGACCATCAAAGAAGACACACATATTAATCATATCACTAGCATGAAACTTTACATGGTGGTGAAGGTTAAAGATAAGATGTGGAACAATAGTGACATTATCAATAAAAGGAACATGGATGATACAAAGATTTTATATATCCTAAATTTAATGATCAAAATTATTTTTCCAATTTTATGTGCTTAAAGAACAAAATTAATATTGTGAAAATTAGTACCAATGGTCACAACCTCCATAATGAAGCTATTTAATAAACTAATCAAAAACAATAGATTAGGATGATTCATTTTGTAAAATTTGTGATAAATACAAGGTGAATAAAGAACATAATTTCCTCTTCACATGGCCCACATTCAATAATGTAAGATTCTACTTTACTTATATGTGTGTGTGTGTGTGTTAATTTCTCTTTCTACTTACCAAAAGCACTATGAACTTGGTATTTCCATTTCTTATTTCCCTATGTTTCTTGTTATTGTAAAATTGTGATTGTAAGAGTATTTTGTGACTGTACGCTTGTAATTGAAATTCAAATTTGTAGTAAGGTACTCCTTGCATAAGGTCACTGGTTCGAAACTTTGTGGGTACTAGCCTTACAAAAAAATGAAATTTGTAAATTTGCAAATTTGTAATTTTGCAATTTTGTAAATTATTTTGTAATTTTGCAATTTTGTAAATTATGATGTAATTTGTAAATGCAAATTTGTAATTGTAATTTACAAGTTCCCATTATAACTCTAAATGCAATTTGTGATTGTAATTTTGTATTTGTAATTTTTCAATTTGTGATTTGTAATTTGTAAATCTAATTAGTAATTTTTTATTGCAATTGTAGTTGTAAATATGTAACCAAGATTGTAATTTGTAGATATAATTGTAATTGTGAAATTGTAATCATAATTGTACATTGTAATTATAAATGAGATTGTAACTTGCAATTATAACTATGATTGCAATTTGTAATTATAATTATAGATGATATAAAAGACATCCACATTAATAAATAAATCAATAAAATTGCATCACACACATGTTGGAATATTCTAACCATCTCATCTTGGTTTTGCATGCTTTGCATACATGCATTTCATGCAACACTCCATGCATCCATGCATTGGTAATTGAGTCTCCTAGCACCTAGTCCTTAATTTAGGCCCCCTAGATCTTAACTTTGGTCATCATTAGCCCTCTTATTCACTCAGAGCGCCTTGGTTACATCACGGAAGTCCAAAGGTTCCCTCATGCATGATTTTAGGATTCAGTACAGTCAGTTCCATGATTTAGGGCACGTTGTCCCCTTGATTACTTAATTAATTGACTATTACACCTAGTTTCACTACTACTGAGTGTAGGAGCACCTATTTGACCACTACAATTCATTATTGCGCCTCCTTGGAGTCTCATTCTGTAATATCTATCCCCAATGACTCAGTTATGTGCCAATCCACCCCAGTTGATTAATAATTTATCATCGGTGGCCACTATACCTTATCGAGAGATGGTTTCAATGCAAACTAAGCCTGCGACATGTGTGGATTCCAATTGCCTCTTTGGGCTCACAAATTTCTCCTTTGGATATGTATTATTTATGTACACATTTTACTGAATAATAGAAGTAATGGAATTTTTTCTAATTGTTTTTTATTCTCTTGTGTTGTAACACGGTTCTTCTTCTCTATTTTTCCTGCTCAATTATTTTGATCTTTGTTAGACTTAGTGTGAATTTGATCTTTGTCTCTAGATCTCTGTGAGAATTTCACAAAATCTCACATGGTATCAAAGCTTTGCTAAGCAAATTAATCTTCTGGGAGAGTTTTTCAGATCTTTTTTGTGCAGGTATTCTACAACAGCTTCCATGAATTTGAAAGAAGATCCTCCTCTCTCTCCATTCAACTATGATGAGAGGAAACCAAAGATGATAGCATATATGAAGAGACAAGGTCTTTTTGATATGTGTATTGGTGTTATGAGATATTTTGCTTCATATGAAGAGGAGAATGATTAGATAAATCACTGTGACAGAGCCTTTGGAGAAATGTGTCTTTCTATGTCTCCTAGTATGTGCTTCCTCATTGTGTCATGTCCCCTCCCGTCGATCCAATGCAAGGAACGGATCATGAGGGCTTTTTTAAAACTTAGCCCCATTCATCATGAATAAAACATATGGCATTACAAATAAAATGCATATGTGTGCAAGATGTAAATCAAGCAAACATGCACAGCGGAATAAAACATCATCCACACACATTTCACATGCATCCACCATATCAAGAACAACCATCCATTAATTAAAACAATGCAGAAGTAAAACACAAATAAAATACTCATCTTGATGTAATGTTGTCCCAAGCAACTAGCTATGTCGCTGCAATGCTCCACCCAACCATAGGTCTCTTCCCATCCTATATTCTTTCAACACTTAGAGACCACCCGTGAGCTGGGCATGATATCTACAATGAAAAAATGGGACTCTCAAGCGCAACACATACAAAGCAACGGATACCCATCTCAACCCCAACATTCTCTTACACACAACAAACTCAAAAACTGGGCATGGATACACATTTTCAACAATGGATTTACAAATTAGGATCCATGGGTTTTCTCCAAATCATGGCACACCCAAAAAATGGATTGTGGGAAGAGGGAATCAACCCTAGGGAAGAAAACCGATTTCTCCCACAGATGTATGAGCATTCAGTGGGCCAAAACGACCTCTATAAAAACCCCAAATCGATTTATTCTCTTACCCACTGCTAACCAAAACAAAAACGCCCTTCCCAGCTAGAAAAATGAAGGAAAACACAACAAAACCATGGAGGAAAATGCCCAGGAAGCTGCCAACTCGTGAGAGAGAAAAACTGATGGGTGAAGAATGGCTTGGGGAGCAATTTCGTGGTTCCTTTCTTGCCCAAGAAGAAAAACAAGAATTTCTATGGAGGGTGGCTTGCCCATACCCAAATTTGGACAGCCATACCTCTCCATTCCCAAGGCATTAACTAACTCAACCAACTCTTGGGAGAAATGAATGATTGGACACAAAAGTCAACATGGGTAGTTGAGGGTTGATGGGTTCTCTCATTGACACTTGGCTTGACTTGATTGGCTCAATGGTTTGATTATTTCCCTCCCAATTCCTTGTAAACATCATGCCCCCATCTCTTGTTGCATTGCATAGCTAGTTGCGGGCATTTCTATTAAAATGCATATTTACAATTTCCATGGCTCACTAGCACATGGGTAACATAATACCAAACACTTGCCTCTTCAAGATCGAACGTTCAATAGCAAGGCCTTGGCCTTGAGCTCCACGCTAGGAATCATACATAATATGCATACAATGTTTACATTATAGCCCAAAATATCCTAAGGGTCAAAGTGGGGGTATAACAATCCCCTCCCCCTTAGAATAACATCGTCCTCGGTGTTCCAATATTTAGGAATACACACACGCTTTATACATGTCCAAAATTCAAAAAATGTGGTAGGTATGTCCTGCATTTCACCTTTTACTTGGGTTTTTCAGGACCAAGTCCTTTGGCCTTCACAAACTGCTCCTGCTGGCTGGGACCTTCTAGCTTTGCATGAGGGAATTGTTCCAAAAAATCCCTTCTTTTTCATTACCTTCCAGTTGATCCACAAGTCTGGAAACTTTATGGATACTATATCTCTTGCTGTCCTTTGTTGGGTAGTTACGGAGGAAATGATTCCCTCCACATTCCCAACATTCCAGCGGTTCCTTTTTCTTTTCCTGCTCAACTTCCATGGAGTCTTCTAGCCTTGAGCGTTTCTTAATGGGATGATTGGATGAATGCCTCTTCATGGATCCACTACCCTTTCCCTTACTGATTTCCCCCATAATGCTTCTTACCTCCCTTTGCAGACAAATAGAGTCCCGCAAAGCCCCGTGGTTCATCTTATTTTGCTACTTTTGTAGCTTGAGCATCTCTCCAAGATTTTCTTGGCTCTGGGCAATTGTTTGAAGAAGCTCTTCATCCAACTCCAACCGCTTTTGGTCTGCTGGCATGGTCAATGTGCACAGTTGACCACACTTTTCTTACTAGCAACACTTTCTTGTATCAGCTACAACCAATCGCTTCAATTTTTTACCTATGAAATTCATCATAGCAATTCTTTGTTAGGCCAAGCATAACATAAACATAAACATCAGTAAATTATTTTCTCAATTGACATGGAATGTCCATGCTTCATTCATGAGACTTCCACACTTTTCATGCTTTCCCAACATACATAGGAACTCATTCCTGTTCATCCTTTCACAGGGAAATACTTGTTTCAGCTTTCACAATTTATTTTAAGCAATAAACACAATCAACTTCCAGTCACAACATGCATTCAACAATTTTCCGTTTCTAAGATGCATCAATCAAAATTAAAGAGAAGAGTAAGAGTTTCCCCCTCTTAGTATTGTTCCAATATGGAGACACACCATCACTGTGGTTCTATGCTCCTTAGCTTCTTTCACTTCAATGTGAATGCTTGACTTGCCCTTTCTTGGCTATGACACTTAGTGTCTAAGGTCTGTCTAAGTTTTTTTTTCTTTTTCTTTTTCAACTAGGGAACCCATCCCCAAAATTTCCTATAGAACCTTTGGCTACTAGGACCTACACAAGTCCACTTACCACCATTTCCCTCATTGCTGCTCATACAGAACTCTTCCAGGACAGTCACATGTCCACATGCATCCTTATGATGCCTTCATAGTCCTTGCTTCCAGCAATACCTACACTCAAACATTGAATCAATTCACATGTTTAGTTTATTTTCATAGGGTTTATCTCTAAACGAGAGTTTAAGAAATCATAATCAAATCATGTACACACGTGTATTCATTTAAATAAGAAAGAGGTTGCAAGATAACCAAATAATTATTTGTATTGTGCAGTTTCACTCTACTCCACAGGTTTCCTTCTCTGCTTTACAAGCCTTGGATCACCTGTGGGGTGGATGTTTGTATAGCACACGTGCTTCTCCACAACATCAAGTAGTCAATGCCAAGCCAGTACACCGACTGGGTTTATCAGGCATACAACAACCCTTCACCAATACCTCCAGAACATCCAAATAACCAATTCCAAGCCAGTACACTGACTGGGTTGATCAGGCATACAACAACCCTTCACCAATACTTCCACAACATCCAAATAACCAATGCCAAGCTAGTACACCGACTGGGTTTATCAGGCATACAACAACCCTTCACCAATACCTCCACAACATCCAAATAACCAATGCCAAGCCAGTACACCGACTAGTTTTATCAGGCATACAACAACTCTTCACCAATACCTCCACAACATCTAAATAACCAATGCCAAGCCAATGCACCAACTGGGTTTATCAAGCATACAACAACCCTTCACGATTACCTTCACAACATCCAAATAACCAATGCCAATCCAGTACACCGATTGGGTTTATCAAGTATACAACAACCCTTCACCAATACCTCCACAACATCCAAATAACCAATGCCAAGCCAGTACACCAACTGGGTTTATCAGGCATACAACAACCCTTCACCAATACCTCCACAACATCCAAATAACTAATTCCAATCCAGTACTATTGGGCGTGGCCCAGGTTGGAATATTTGCACAATTACTGAAAAGCACGCAATGCGCGTTGCGGCAGGGCATGGGGAGCAGTTTTGATAATTGTGCATGTCGCGCAACGGCAATAGTTAAGGCAGGGTTGCGCATAATGCAGATGCGCAAGAGCAACTTTTGGTAAGAAATACTGGTAAAGGTCAGACGATAAAGTGACCTATTTTGGGTAAGAGACAGGTGGAAGGCAGAGGAAAGCGACCTGTATGGAAGAGTGGCGGCAAGCAGTTGAGAAGCTAGGCCACTACGCTGGTGGATACAGGAAAGCGGAAGGAGTGGAAAGGGATAGGCCATGATGCAGTTACAATCGTTTGGTGACTGCAACTTTCAGACGAACGTGTGAGCCACGAGTGGCCCAGCAGGACGGCCTGGAGTAGGCGGAGCAAACTGTCGATGGCGATAGCTAGGGTGGCATTTAGCATTTATCCACGCCATTTTTGGAAACCTTAGGGTTTCCGCTTATTGATTGTAAAGACACAACCCATGGGCGTGATCTATAAATAAGGCATTTTGGTATGGGAAAGGGTTAATCTCTCGTCGAGCTCTTCATTTTTGGTCATTGTTGAGCATTGTTAGAATCTTTTTAGCTTAAAGCTATTGTAAAGGCTCTGCAGCAGAGTGCACAGAGACCTATCTGAGAGAGAAGAGAGTCTGCAGCTGATTGTGCAGACTAAGAACTGTTGTACCCTTCCCAAAAGACTAATTTAACAATAGTTCTTGTGGATGTAGCCTCCATCCTGGGGGTGAACCACGTTAAATTCCGTGTTGTGTGATTGTTTATGTTTTGCAACTGTCATTTTCTTAGTATGGATTTTTAATACCGCAGTTATTTGTTATGTGATTGCTTTTATATGTATTCGCCGCAAGAATTATGGGAATAATATGTTAAGTAATACATGTGTGGATGAGGGTTAAGTATTCAGCACTTCAAAGTCTATGAATGTACGAATTTGTTGGTTAATCACATAGTTGAACACTGAATTTGAGCACAATGTTGGAGCGCGTAGTATTATATGTTTTATTCAATTGCATGCACATTAACGATAATAATCTAAAGTGTGTCAAAAGGGTAAAGATCGTTAAGTAAGATTGGTTAGAGTTAATCTCTTCTGACATAAACGCGCGGTCTAGTTGACGTGCTGAACCATCGAGAGTCGATGCGAGGTAAGCTATTAGTAGCTTATCGTCATAACGTAGGAAGTATCCAATACTGTGCAGTCGCTGGTTGCGCAAGTGCCTCTGCTTGTCGAAGTATCCGACGCGAAGTAGAGACTTTGCGTAGTTGTCTGTCCGCAGTGAGTCCTTTACTGCGCTTCCCATTAGCTACTTCTACACTCACATCACCAGGTTGAGGAAACCTGATTCTGCAACCACCCCCTCATCTTCACCTCGGGTGAGACTTCAGGCCGCGCGCAGTCTGTTGCCAAAAGGGCCGGTGAATAGGGGTTTTGTTGGTCCCTTGAACCGTGAAGTACCTGGGTCTACATTGGAAACCTCTAGCTCAGTTATATACGCCAACAAGTACACCGAATGGGTTTATTAGGCATACAACAACCCTTAACCAATACCTCCACAACATCCAAATAACCAATGCCAATTCAGTACACTGACTGGGTTTATCAGTCATACAACAACCCTTCACCCACACAAGGATGGTACTCCTTCTCCTGTGCAAACTAGCAGTTCCCTTTAGGAACTCTTTAGGTGACTTTCTTGACTGCAGGATAGCATGGCCCCACAATACCCACATGGATGATACCCCTTTTCTACTACACATCTCCTTAGGCCTATCCAACCGTTCTAGTTGTTGATGTATATGTAACTTCAGAATGTATTTCATCTATGTATTTTATTGTACTCCTATAGAGATGTATTATTCCTCTATACAGAAGTGTTGTCATTTGTATTGACAAGTGTCGTACGTGTTGTAACTTGGCGATGGGTTATTAGACCACCTTGATGGGGTCGGCCCTGTATGAGTCATGTGGGTAAATGGGTTATAAGACCACCAAGTGTGGGGTCATCCCGGATTAATATAACCATGGGTTATTACGCTAAGTTAGACAAGTCGGCCCCACTGGTTTATTGGGCAGGACAGGACAAGTATAAATAGAGATCGGGAGATCTCTATTTGATCATCTCATTACACACACTTCTCTCATTCGGAAAGTGGCGCACTTGTGAGGAGGAGGATCTGCTGCTAGGAGAAGACTATCTCTTATACTTTGGTTGTATCATTGCTCTTTCTATCTCTGAGGAAGTTGCGGGGTTTTTCACCTTCTTGGTTTTCCCCGGTGAAACTTTGTGTCTCTTGTGTGCTTGCATTATTATGTCCATGATTGATATGTTGTAGATATGTTGTACATGTTATTCTCTCAGTTAAGATCTTAGATCAGACTGAAAATTCTGAAAAACTAACATGGTATCAGAGCTAGCCTGAAAGAAGGCATGGTATAGCACGTATGACACTTGTTGCACTTGCGATGCTAAGGATTGATATAGCAAAAACCAGTCATCATAGCACTTTTGCTATCAATCCATTTTGGCGATGTTTTCGAATATGAAACTTTTACAGCTCAAAGATCAGATCCCCATGTACCGTTTTTCCAAAGGACAACTTCTAATTCGTTGTACTTTGTGTTTTATGATCTGTAGAATCTAGGGTTTCTGCCTCTTCCAGATCTGAGTCATAAACAGGTGACCTAGGAAAAAAGGTCATAACTTGGGATAAGAAGCTCCAAATGAAATTGCATAAAAAGTGACAGGTAATGCCTAGACTATACTTTCTCAGGTAACTTTTTCAGAGGCCGAAACTGAACCAGTGACGTGGCACACCGTACAAATTCGCTCTCTTGTTTTATACCATAAACAGGTCACGTTGCGACACTTGGCATAAATATCTCTCAGAGAATCCTTTTGAGGTCAGACCCATGGGGTTGAAAAGATGACAGGCTAGAATACCACAGGAAAAATTTTCAGACCCTGTGGATTGGAAAGTTTGGAGTTACACCAGAAACAATTAGGTTCATATTTCTATCACAACATAATTATTTTTGAGCACCTTCATTCATGGCTCCGGGAATTAGGGTTTCGAAAAAAGTTGGTATTTTTGTAATCAGAGACCACGGATGAATGCTACTCATCAAAATCGAAATTTAGAGACCAGGATCAAATTTTTTGGTTGGGTAGAAGGCCGGGCTTGATCAAACCCTAGTTCGAGACTTTGATTGGAAAAATGGAAAATTAAGGCTTCTACAAAAGTTTGAATTATTGAAGTCTGTGACCATGGCTGGAAGCTCCTCAGAAAAATCGAAGTTTAGAGCTTTGGATCGAACCTTTTGGTTGGGTATAAGGGTGGGCTTTATCAAACCCTAGTTCGGGATCCTGTCTAGAAGATCCGAGAGTTTCAAAGGCAATTTTGAGGGGTGAAACTTTGCAGTTTTCAAATTTTGACTATACCAGCTTGATCAGCTCATTAAGGTGCATCTTTCTATCCTTTTAGAAGTTTGAAATTCAAAGTTTGAATTTTTAGGGTTTCCTTGACAAACCCTAATCCAGCTCCAGATCCAGTTCCTGCAAATCAGGTGGATTGGGTTAATCCTAGAAGAGAATGGATTGGTCACCTACATAAGTGAAGAAGTTCCTGTTTCAGAGGGAGGTGAGGCTAAGGCCTTACATAAGAATATTACAAGCAATATCGACAGGTATGACTTATCCAGATATGTTTCGAGATTTGTTCATGATTAAGTTTATGGTATGTTTGTCTTCATATTATTACGGTTAGTACAATCTTGATTAAATTTAGATTTGTCGTATTATCTTAATAAAATTATGAATGCATGATAAAAGATATTCATTCATTAGGGTGTTGACACTTATGATTGTACTAATGCATTATGGTGTTGTATGAGGTTTATGTTGTCCACTAACATGAAAGGTACACCAAGAAAGACAAATCATGTTCTAGTTCAAGAACATATGATCACGGTGACATGAAGACAAAGATTCATCCATTATCATGGATCACTTAGAAGATCTATTTACGAGGTATGTATAACTTGGTTCTATAATGTTTAACTTATGAGATATGCAAGTTACTAGCATAAGTCATTGAAGTGAACAAGAAAACATCATGTGGGTATGTTAGACATAACTAGCTAACATACTAATCCAGGTTTTTTTTTTTTCTATATCAAGTTAGAATCCTACCTTGTGATAGGATCTCTTATATAAGTATACTTGACATGATTAATTATGATTATTCATGAAGTTATAGGTTTGAGTAATCATGGGTTTAGGCATATTATGTTTCTTACTTTAATTGATGATATGACTAACCAGAAGAGTCCTATATAAACCTTGAATACTAATGTTTATTATCTGTGTTTAAAATTATCATTACTATACATGTTTAAGATTATTGTGTTTCTGATAGTATTGAGATTATACTAATAAATGTATGATTATGTATGAGATCTCGAGGATATCACAATAATGATACTTGTAAGCATGCATAGTGATCGAGGATGGATATAAGTTCAAGGACAGGTAATCTAGGAAGCAAAGATCAAGAGGGAGCACACTCCAGTAGTTTCTGCAAGGATGCAGATATTCAGAGGGAGTCGACCACTTCTCACAATCCACATCATAATGGAGTTGCAAAAAGGAAGCAAAGATTCAGAGGGAGTCCAAACAAAGATAAGTATTTGAATTGTCATTTGTTACATATTTGTTTGTTTAAATAATGTTGTTCAATGATGTATATGCTTATGTTCCTAGACTTAGGTTGTGTATTATGCATATTAGAATAGCTGCATTAATGAACAATATACTACTAATATGCATGTAATGGGTAAGTGGCCTATGGCACTATACAACATTCCATTGCTACTTATCTAGAATGAAACCTCTTTGCTGACATGTTGGGAGTAGTGCAAACTCTTAACAATGTTCTGGTAGAGATTGGAAGGCATCTAGAAAGTTACAGGATATGGATGAATGTTGTATTGAAGCATTGGCTAAAATAATTGCATGACTGTATGACATATTTCCTTATGTGTAAGAATTTGTTCTGAAAACTATGCGATATTTCTAATCATGCAATTTAACTTGTTTTGTATGAAAGATCGTATACCATCACCTACAAAAGAAGGACTACAACATTTGTTCCAGCAACAAAAATATCTATTGAAGATATTGAAGATATTGAACTTCCCGGTATTTGGGATGAAGTAATGGAAGAATGCCATGATCCATCAATCATGAAGAATGATGTTTGGGATGTATTCCGAAGACCTGAAGGGAAGTCTGTTGTGAATTCCAAATGGATCTACAAGATCAAGCATGCTACAGATGGCAGCATAGAGAAATACAAAGTGAGATTTGTAGCTCATGGCTTCTCCTAGAAAGAGGAATTGATTATGAAGAGACTTTTGCTCCTATAGCCAGATACACTTCCATTAGTACTTGCTTTGGCTGCAGTGATAAAATGGAAGATACACTAGATGGATGTCAAGACTGCTTTCTTGAATGGTGTAGTAAAAAATGAAGTGTATGTGGAGCAACCACTCGGGTTTGAGACACATGACCAAGAGTCACATGTGTGCAAACTGAAGAAAGCCCTATATGATTTGAAATAGGCAGCTAGGACCTGGTGTTACACAGAAATCTTCCACCCTGTGAGCATCAGTATTCTTTGGCCTGTAGGACCCATTTCAGTGACTCAGATCCATTTTCATCCTTCAGTGATACCAGTCTATCCTATTTTTGTTCCTACCCGCATGTTGCATCGCTATAGCATGCGTACCCGCGAGTTGCATCCCTATAGCCCGAGGGTATCAAGTAAAATGGTAAAAACCACTATTTTATTACTTTTTACTCCCAAAAAGCGGTCATTGGGTGACCTTTGGCTCTCCATCTGCCCAAGTAACGTCTCGATGAGTCCTTTCACCTACCTTTGAGAGGACTATATATTGAGTACATATGGCTTATGGACGGGAGGAAGAAGAGAATAGTAAAGGCACTCTAGTGGATTTTTGCCCTATCTTGAGTCTGCACTCATTGATCCTTGTAGTTGTGAACCAGTTATGTTCACCTTCCAAACTCCTTGCTAGTTTGAGTTTTCCATTCATGGAGGATTGAAGTGGTGGAGGCACAAGTGGATTGATCTAGATCTTGGTTCAGATTGGTTGTCGGAAAGAGGTCGTATCACTTTGTACTTCTTCTTGTTCATTAATAGAAATACTCATATTCTCGTCCATTCATGGTGTGAATGTCATTTATTATACATTGGGTTGCATTTGCTTATGATATTATGGACCATTGTTATTGATAATGTTAATGTTATTTATATATCACATGTACTTGTTAGATATTAGTTGTCAAGACTAATTTGCAGATTACAAGTGCTTGGATGTGCGTGGA
Source organism: Larix kaempferi (assembly GCA_027924585.1). Lineage (NCBI taxonomy): Eukaryota > Viridiplantae > Streptophyta > Pinopsida > Pinales > Pinaceae > Larix > Larix kaempferi. The sequence goes on from BSBM01000187.1 coordinate 577,961, forward strand.
TTGAAAGCTCCAACAAGGATCTACATCAAACATTGGATCGAGGTTGGTTACATTTCTCCATTGTTTTAACATTGTCATTTTAAATAGCATTGTTTTTAACATTGAGTAGATTTCTGGTAGTCATCTGTTTGTTGTGGTATTCCCAAGCCATAGTGAGTTTTCTCCAATACAGAAATGGCAACTCCGCTGGGGAAAACATCCATGTTTGGGAAAACTTTTGAGCATTAGTCCATAATTAGAGTTGTTGTTTATCGAAGCTCTGTGTCACTAATTGGCCATTAAGATACACTGTAGAAAACTTGCTTTTTCTGAGCCTCTGGACTCTCTGTTTGACCATTTGTTGTTCCTCACCCATGGGCTGGCTTAGTTCTGCCCACGTATACCCGCCTCTGTTTACTCTACTGCTCACGGGTACCCGCAGGTATTCCTTCGACAGTAGCATGTAACTTCGGCTTTTGTTGGTTTATGGCTATTGGTTGTTGTTGGGTGAATTTGGTTGATTCCTGAGTCTTTGTTGGCCTCTTTCTTGACTGTTTCATGCCTTGGTTGTGACCAGATCTCTTCGTTTCTCTTGGTTGAGCCCTCTTGGTTTTTTTACCAATATTTGGTTTTAACCTCTTGGTTTTTTCCTGTTGAGCTCATTCCTTTGGCTGAGTCTTACTGTTTAGGATCTGCTGGGTTGTCTTAGTGATCTTCTCGGCACTTCAGTGACTGAATAGTAGGATTTTGCTTGCATTTTTTCATTCCATATATATTGAAAAAATACAAAAATATTCATTAGTTTTTTGTATTTTCCTTTCTGTTTATAAGAGAAAATACAAAAATATTTTATTTCCATGTACTGCATTTTGCATTGAGTGCTTGTTTCCTTCATTTCAGGTTCTGCTTGTGCATTGAAAAGATAAAAGTTTGCATATTTATTACGGAATTGTTGGTTGATTTTGCATATTAGTGACATTGTTTTATTGGATAGATGAGTCTAGGATTGGACGATGTTGCATACTATTGAGTCTACACATCACTAGTTTCACGACCATATCCCTTGAGTAGTCACAGCCACTAAAATTAACGCTTAATCATAAAATTGATTAGACTTATTTTATTTATAGGGTACACCAACTAGCATAGGTTTAGAATCTTGGAATTGATCATTGTGAGTTAACAATCCAAGACTACTGAATGAAACATTAGGTGTCTGACCAGGGAGTGGAGGAATCCATGGTATAGATCAGTGTTCTCAGGAAATCTCTACTCAAACCAGAGTTAAGCACGAAGTCATGGGAGGTTGTTTGAGGAGATATCCCTCTGATACAGACTGAACGTGGGAGATATATCCAGGATTTTTTTGTATCTGGGGGTACCGGAGGTTCGTCCTCTTGTGCTTCGGGCTTAGCTACCCTGCCCATATGACGGGTCCCACCTGCGACTGTCCCCTTGAGCATTGGTTATATTACGGTAGACATAGTTTCCTTATCTAGGTACCGCACAAGGTACTTGCAGTGGTTATGCTATTTGTGTCCTGAGTCAGATAGGGATTGGACAACACAGTTGTGCTCGTGTAGTGGACTTGACCCTGTCGACACAGTGAAGCTTGGGTGTCTCTATAACTGATTCTGTTGCCTCCGGCTATAGTTTGGGAGTCTCAAGCCTCTCCTAGGCGAGGCATACCGGCTCTAGTGTCGGGAGATCATTTAGCCACTTTGTTTGTCTACTCTTGGCTGTAGATTCTCTAGGTGTGTGCTTTTGATTTACTGTTTTTTGATCAATAGTTGGCCTTTAGGAGACGATGTGTCTCTCTCCAAAGAGAACGCGGTGCGGATCCCTACTCTCCGCCAGTCCCGTCGTTTGGATGGTTTAAAGCCAGCTTTGGCTACACAACGTATTACTAGAGGATGCTGGAGGGATCCCTCTGAGTCTTCAGACTCTTAGACGACTTACGTTGAGGATTACATGGCTACACATCCCGATATCGGGAAAGACCTTTCTACTCCTTCGGGTAGAGTTGAACATACATCTGATCCTCATACTCCTCGTGAGGATTGGGGAGGTGATCCACCTACGACTCAACCTGGTTCTATTTGGCATAATCCACTTGACTGGGATCCATTTGATCCTACAAATCCAGATAATTATCTTTACGGGATACCTGACTTACCCGAGGAGGAAGAACAGGACGAGCCTTTCGTTCCTTCGTTTCCACGTGATTCTAGATATAGGAGGCCTAAGACTCATGATGATTCCGGCCCTATGGTCAACCCCACTGCACTCTCTTTTGGTATGCCTAGTCATAATATTGTCGAACCTTCCACTATGGTTAGTACTCATGCTGGCACTAGTCAAAGTCTTAGCCATACTATACCCACTGGGGGCACTACCCTAGCTGGGGGCACTACATTGTCCACCCACTCACATAGTATGGGACTGGTTAGATTCCTAACCATGCTAATGTTGGAACGCGACCACCTCCTAGGAATACCCAACCCAGTCGGAATGCTATCCAAAACACGACTCGCCATCCACCACCTAATACACATGTCGCTACTTGTCAACCCAGGACCACTTTTGCACATGATACCGTTCCTCCCAACCACGGGGGTGGACACATACCACATACTTTTGCGTCCACTGCAGCCACTAGTAATAGTAATGTAGGGGGTGGGAATATTTTATATCCACATGGACATCACACCACCAACCCTGCTACTGGTCATGCCCATATTGGACCTGGGAATACTTCTCATGCTTATGGTCATCACATGATTGATCAAGCTAATCCGAATATTTGGGGTGGGAACATACCATACCATTACAGTCAATACAACACAGTTCCCACTATGAATAGTACATACATGCCCCATACCCATGGTGGCAACGCTTACTACAACACAGTCGGTGTTGGCCACCAGTATCACCCACCACCCCAATATGGTGCTCAAAACGCACATATACCTGCTTACTCTCAAATGGGTCAGGAAGGGGGAGGTTATCCATCTTATGGCCATGGGCAAGCTTATGGGCTGTCAGGTCCTTAGTATCAGTAGTTTAATCCTCATGTTCAAGCTTTTGGTCCATCGTATAACACAGTTCCATTCAATCAACCTTTTATGGGAGCTTATAATCAAGCTTTCCAGCCGCAGCTCCCGTTCCTTGCACTCTTGAATCTCTTGGATATTTCAAAGCTCACGAATGATCCAGTGTGTCACGACCCTAATTGGCCCCCAATCCCTACCAAGCTCCCTTCGGACATTCCAAAGTTTGAGGGGAAAGGTGGTGAGGACCCGGGAGATCATGTCATGACATTTCACCTTTGGTGTTCCTCCAACTCTTTGAATCATGATTCCATTTGATTACGACTATTTCAACGCACCCTCATGGGGGCAGCCGCGAAGTGGTATGTGGAGTTTCCCGGAAACACCTATAAGGGGTTTCAACGAGATTGCTTTGGTTTTCTTAGACCATTTCCAGTTGTCGGTTCGCTATGATACTGGTACTGAGTTGTTGTTTACCTTCCGTCAAAATAAGGCCACACATATTTCTGACCACGTTTAAGAGTGGCATCGGCGGAAGAGATTAGTGAAAGCCAACATTCCTCCAGAGTTCCTGTTGGAATGGTTCCTTAAGTATTTACTTCCATATATTGCTAAGGATGTTTCGATGTCTGGAATTATGAATGAGGAACAAGCTATCTTGAAAGTCCAGCAGTTAGATCTTCTTTATTCTTAGTCTGGCATTTTGTATGACATTATTCCCAACTCACCGAGAACAAGACATGAGCCCACATCAGTTCCTGGACCACATGTCGATGGCATCGTGGGGTCCGCATGCACTCTCCCTGTAGACTTGGTATCTAATCAAATGCAAAATTTGTCACTAAACCAGTCTACATCCGGATAGGTTCACACCTTGTCCACTTCCACTCCGTCGTCTGATGTACACAATGTGCAATCAACGAAACCGTTGGGTAACCAGCAACCTAGTGGTAAGAAAAAGGGGAGAAATAATCGTAGGGGTGGAAACAATGGAAGTAACAACAATATCAATCGTAATACTCCTCGTAAAGAGAATGCCAACCCTCCTTGGGAAGGTGGTAATGCTGGCGAGGATTGTAAACCTAGGCGTAAGGTGAAATTCCATTGCAAGATTTGTGGGGAGGATCATCTTACTCACTTATGTCCTTGTATTGAAGAAGCATCGAATCATTTGGAACAGAGCCCAGTTGTGTTGAAGGATCCCCTACCTCATCACCAAAACATGACTTCGCATGCTCCCACCACTGGTTATGGTACTAATGAAACGACAACGTCTTCTTCCAATACCAATGGTTATGGATGTGTGAATATGGTTCAGTTGGAGGTTTGTGTTTCTACTCGTCAACGTGATTATGGTGCACCACAACTGAATTTGGGGAATGAGCCTCCCCCTCCTCCTGATAATTCCTTGCATATCGAGAAGCCTTCTATTATGCCGCGGATACCGAAAGGTGTTTTCAAGCGCTCCACGCATAATCCTAATGCTCGAGCCACCCAGAACTACTCCATCGTAGACGATTTGGGCCAAACTTCATGTGCCATGTTGGCTCTTTAAGTTTTGCAAGCTTTTCCTTCTCAGAAGCATGCCCTTTTGAGTGCCTTAGGAGTTCAGGATGGGAGAAGTCCTAGTGTTATCAAGTTCGATACTACTAATTTCCAACCTCGCTTTCCTTACCACGTGGCTTTTCAAATCCAGGTGGTTTTCCTTAAGAGCTTCATCAAACGTACTATGGTTGATGAAGGTGCTTCCACGTAAGTAATGTCGTTAACTTGTTGGAAAGCTATTGGCTCTCCTCCTTTACTCGCGTCTAGAACTACACTCACTGCATTCGACGGTATATCTTTTACGCCGCATGGAAATATCCCTTCCCTTGTTGTCTCATTGGGAGGTAAGTCTGTGCCTATTGAAGTTGAAGTGGTTGATGCACCCATCGACTACAACCTTTTACTGGGTCGAAACTGGATGTATGCTATGAAGGCTGTCACGTCTACTGTATTTCGAGTTATTTTCTTTCCCCATGAAGGCAAGATTGTGATGATCGATCAGTTGGATTATGTTGGCACTCCTTCCACAGCATCCACAGGATCAGTAGTCCCGCAAGTTTCTGATTCTTAGTTGGCAACTGGGAACATAGGTGTTGGAATGTACCCCTTGTTGATGGGAACTTTTAACCATTATGCACCTGTGAATTTTATTGGAACCATTTCCGACAGTGCGCCTCCTCCTTCGAATAGTATGCCATTCTGGACTTCCTATTGTGGTGATCCATAGATTTTTCCATCCATGGATTCTATGTCTGGAGACATTGCGCACGTCGGGATGTCTATGCCTTTATCTGTAGTGGAGCTCACTTATGATCACATCCAACAAACCACTGTAGATCCGGACCTCTCTTCTTCCCAGAGAGTTGAAGAAGATCCCGTTACGCTGCCAGTTTGGGCAGCCAACTCATCTTGCTCTCACGATTGCCTCGATGATACTTTTCCATCAGATGAAGCTATCCTCGAAGCCATGTGTGGTAGTGAGAGGCCTTGGGAAGATATGCACCATCGATCTTATTTCCTTCCCAACCTTGAGCTCATTGAGCAGGAGGAATTTAGGATGACTCTAGCGGAGATGGTTGGTCACCCTGTGGCTTTTTTGCAGTCGCATGATGTTTTCTTGGAGGGGAATATGGCCAATATTTCCCCAACCACTTCGATCAGCATCTCCTGCACTCCCAGAAAGATTGAGAATGTTTACGTCGGTGACGATTGCACTCCTGAGGAGATTTCTATTTACACTGATTTGTTTACTGAACTCCGGGAAGCTTTCGCCTGGTCATATGAGGAGATGCCAGGAATGGACCCCCGCATTGTTGAACACAAGATTAAAACATATCCTGATGCTAAACCGATTCGACAACGCTTACGTGCTGTGAACCCTAGGAAGGCATCTGCTATTAAGGCAGAGGTGGAGAAACTGCTCAAAGTGGGTTTCATCTACCCCGTTCCCCTTACCGAATGGGTTTCAAACCCCATTCCTGTGGATAAGAAGCAGGGAACGATCTGTGTATGCACTGATTTCAGAGATTTGAATCGTGCATGTCCGAAAGACAACTTCCCCATGCCATTCATTGATCAAATATTGGATGCTTGTGCGGGAAGTGAGATTTTTTCATTCATGGACGGATTCTCGGGTTATAATCAGATTCAACTCAAACCCGCGGACCAACATAAAATGACATTTATTTGTCCATGGAGAACTTTTGCGTACCGGAAAATGCCCCTCCGGCCTCAAGAACGCCAGAGCCACTTTTCAGCGAGCGATGACCTATGCCTTTCACGATCTTAAGAAGATTATGGAAGTTTTCTTGGATGATCTTGCTGGCCATTCTCGTAAGAGAGTGGACCACCCCAAGCACCTCCGTATGATTCTCGAACGATGTATCCACTACAAAATTCGATTGAATCCAAACAAATGCATCTTCGTTGTTAGGACTGGTCGCCTTCTAGTATTCATAGTTTCGAAGGAGGGTATTAGAGTCGATCCTCTCAAAGTTGAGGCAATACTTCAGTTGCTTCCTTCGCGTAATCTATTTCAACTTCAGAGCCTCCAAGGGAGAGCTACTCTTCTGCGTCGGTTTATAGTTAACTATGCCAGTATTACTAAAGGTTTCGCACACCTATTGAAGAAAGACACACCTTTTATCTAGGATGAATGAGCCCAACAGTCTTTCGACACCCTTAAGAAAGCTTTGGTATCGGCCCCCGTGCTTAGTCCGTTGGAATTTACATGAGATTTCATTCTTTATGTGGCCGCGTCTCAAGAGACTATTGGCATGGTCTTGGTTCAGGTAGATGATGCGCTCGTCGATCATGTTACCTATTATCTTAGTCGAAATTTAGTAAACGCTGAACTAAGGTACACCCACGTAGAAAAGTTGGCACTTGCAACTGTTCATGTAGTCCAGTGGTTACGACATTACATTTTGCTTCGAACAACCACTGTTGTAGCTCATATCAATCCGTTTCAGTTTGTGCTTTCATGACACCTTATCGGGGGTAAGTATAATAAATGGATTGTGATCCTTCAGGAATTTGATCTCGAGTTTGCTTCTGCAAAATCGGTGAAATCATTGGTGTTCGCTGAGCTTATGTCGGACCTTCCACGGCTTGATGAGGATGTCATTCATGAAGATTCCTTTGTGGATGAACACTTATTTCTTATCTCGGCTGAGGACCCTTGGTATGGGGATGTCATTAGATATCTCCAAACTTTGAAGTTTCCTCCGCATTATTCACGAGACGAGTGACGGCGTGTGAGACATCAAGCTAAATATTATACTATTGTCGGTGACACTTTGTATCGTCAAGGAAAGGATTTCATTCTCCGTCATTGCTTGAATCACAAAGAAGCAGAACGAGTACTTAATGATTGCCATGCGAGGGCGTGTGGTGGTCACTTATCCAGGCTTGCTACAGCCCAACATATTATTCGAGCGGGTTATTTTTGGCCTACTATCTTTAAAGATTGTATTAAAGTTGTGAAGAGATGTCACCCTTGCCAGGTGTTTTCTCGGAACATACAGTCGCATCCAGCGCCCCTCCATCCGGTCGTCACCGTCGGTCCATTCACTAAGTGGGGGGTAGATTTCATGGATTGCAAACCGGCTTTGGCTGGGGGGCATCATCATATTATCGTGGCCATGGATTATTTTTTCAAATGGGCTAAGGCCATGCCTACTGTTAAAGCCAATGGTGCTACTGCAGCCCATTTCGTGTTCAACCAGATTATCACTCAATTCGGTATCCCGAAAGAGATTGTTACTGACCATGGAAGTCGCTTTCAAAATAAGATGATGGAGGATTTGTCTCTCAAGCTTGGGTTTCATCAGGAACAATTGTCTTCCTACTATCCTCAAGCGAATGGTCAGGTTGAAGTAGTCAAAAAGTCTTTGAAGACCATTCTCCAACGTACCATCCAACAAAGCAAGACCAATTGGCATATCATGTTATATCCTGCATTGTGGGATTATTGAACCGTAGTTAAGACTGCCACCGAGTTCTCACCGTTCCAGTTAGTTCATGGTGTGGAGTCACTTTTCCCAATTGACTGCGAGATCCCTTCGCTCAAGCTAGCCATAGAGATCCTCCCTGATACGACGGAGATTGAGCAACGTTTAGTACACCTTGAGCAACTTGACGAACACCGTCGAGATGCCACTGTGGCCATTGATGTTAACAAGCGTCGTGTCAAGGTTCAATATGATAGGTCTGTCCATCCTCGGCAATAAGCTGAAGGTGACTTGGTACTCTTGTATGACCAAGCTAAAGAACCCCTGGGGGCAGGAAATTTCAATCCCATGTGGCACGGTCCTTACATTGTGAGGCATGTCCTTGAAAAAGGAGCTTATGAGTTAGAATATTACGAGGGAGTTGTCTTGAAGGAGCCTAGAAATGGGATCTACCTCAAGCGGTACTACGCTTGAACCTTTGGTTCGGGCTGATACTTTTGTACACTATTGTATAGTTTTTCTGTACATAGTCTAGGATTCCTTTTTGGTTGTTGGGTCTGCTGATTAGCTTCTATTTGATTGACAGATGTCAGCGGGATGTCCTACGTTCTTAGGTTTTGCAGATGGTGCTAGCCGACATACGCAGCAGCTTGCTTCTGTTTCCTGGGTTATCTTTTCACCTGACCATCTAGTTGTGTCCTCAGGAGGTGCTTATCTCGGTCCTACATCTAACAATGTGGCTGAGTATAGTGTCGTTATTGAGCTACTTCAGGATTCCATTTCACATGACATCCAATCTTTAGAAGTCCTCCTGGATTCACAACTAGTTGTGTCTCAGCTGAATGGGCAGTATCGTGTATGAGACCCTACATTACTACGGATATTCCTTAAGGTACGACTCTTGGAGAGAAATTTTGTTTCCATTACATATATTCACATTCCGAGAAGTCATAATTATATATCTGATGCATATGCTAACTATGTATTAGATTGGCATTTGTCACATTCATCATGAAGCACATAAATACAAAGACATTCATACATTTGTACCATACACACATATAGTAGAACCGAGAACCAAAGTTGTATATATATAAATATGTCCAAAAATGGTAGTGTCATACAAGACTGGAGCCCATAGCCCTCAAAAATATACATATCGATACAAAAGTGATGAGACCCTGGGATATCTACTCCCTCCGAGGAGGTCTAGCTGCCGACTCGACGAGATGTGTTTCATAGTAGTACTGTACTGCATTGGCCATCTACTGCAGTAGCCGCACCCACTCACCAGGAACAACCACTACCTGGCGCTGCATAGCCTCGGGTAGTCGGGCTACCTATATCAGTGGTACTCGGGCAACCATCCGTGATATGTTGCGTTGCAACGTCTGTAGTGTGTGCCCTGCTGCAGCATCTGCTGCCACCTCATCCCTACCCCGACGACCATCTCTCGGGAAGCCCTCGGGTCTCACTGGACCTTTGTCTGCGAGCAAACAGTCACCCATTAGCACATGACATTACCACCAAAAATAGTTTTTGCATTTTAACTATAATAAAAAAATCCATAAAAATTAAAAAAAAAACAAAACCAAAAGAGTACTCATCGATGTCTCCAAAAGCTGCACCTGGTGGGAGCGGCATGTCACGGTCCTGTCTGAAGTCTATCCCCGCATAGGGGTAGTCCTCGATAGCAATCACCTGCCGGTTCCACCAGCAGAAGAACTCCTTAGTATATGGTGATGCCAGACGGCCGCCACCCTGTCATGTCAGTATCTGAGCCCACTGGGTCAGGGCTGGATCTCGGAGACTGTGAGGAGAGACATCCACTCTCGGGCTAAGTCCCGGAACCCTCTCAAAGAAGAAACTGCAGAGGATGCTACCATACACAAATTTTTTGGCCTTCCCCTCTTTGCATTCCATCAGTTGTGTCTTCATAGACACCAACAGAGTAGTACAACGGTCGAATACAGCAGGCTGCAAGCATTGTGATGCATAGAACATCACCAGTCTGGATGCCTGATTTAGTGCTTTGGACCCTGTGATCCACACCAGAGTTGCCACTATGATCTTTGTGCTTAAGTCCGTTATGAGATTAACCGACACTTGAATTCCCACTGGTCGTGTGTTGACTACGCGTTTGATGCCCTACCCGCGACCTGCATACTTACAGCCCGCGGGTAGCACCGAAGCCATTTAGGGCTTGGCCAAACAAAATATCCCACCAACCAAAATTGAAATAAAAACACTTAAATGAAAGGTATGGCAGTGACCAATAACCTGCTCTAGACGGTTCGCTGAACTGTTGCTCGTAGCTCCCACGATTGGCGCTTGAAGTTTCAGGTGCAAACTTACCACTCAACTCCAAAATGGTGAATATTGCAAATGAATTGAAAATTATTAAATTTTATTACTATTTATAATTTTCTCGACCCACTCTTCTATAGTTTTTGCCATTTTGGGCCGTTATGAACTAATGATGTGTCATGGAGTAGTGTTTTTTCAACAGATTTCCTTGGCGAAAGCTGTTCTGATCCATTTCACACCTACGGCAGGTATGTTTCACACCTGGCATATAGGTTCAATGCCATTTCCACATGCATTATGCATTTGACCTATTGACCATTTTTCAAAAATCCTAGGTGCGACTCCACTTCTTGACTGACACGGAACCTTCACACTGTTATAGAAGTGTCGTCATGTGGCGGTAGGGCTTTCCCGAACATGGGTACCCTAGTTAGAACCCCGTTATGCTTTTGGTTCCCATGTCGTTGTTTTTCCTCAGGATTGGGAGTCCTTTGTAGTCACGCCATGACATTGCGATGAAGACTCATACTCTACTTTGTCTTATGCTGGCCATCTCCCTTAAAGACTCCCCTTAGTTATATCATGTTGTGATTGCATTGCATAATCCTGCTTGCCGCTTGAGCCTTGTGCCAGCTCCCACTTACTCAATTGTTAGCCTGGTTCTTGCGCACTTTCCCTGTCGAGCCCTGCAGAGCTTATATATTTTCCCTTCACAATTTGATGACCCTTTGACCCTGAGGGAACAAACCCCTGAGTGTCCACATCTTGCACACACTTCCTTGCATTGAGCATAGGTATGTTCCACTACTTGGGACTAGTCTGCTAGCTATTTAACACTCGTTCCCTCACTTGTTGTACTATAAGCAATTTTATTCTTTTTCAAGCTTTTCCCAAATATGAAAAAGACAAAAAAAATCAAATATTCCAAAAAGATGAACGGGATTATGGTCATTATTTCTTGTTGGCAGCTGTTGTGTCGCCTTTGAACAGAGCATTCATTCCACTCCGTACATTATGAGTCAGGACTATAGTTGGACCTTAGGAGCTGTACTTGTTTCTCAGTTTTCTCCACCGATTGGTTAAGCTTCCAGTCATTATGGAGCCCTTTGTAATGCCTCTTGCATTGCACAGTTTATGTCAAGTCTATGCTGCCTGAGTCTATCCATCTGCTCATGCTCTTGTTCAATGGAAGTCCTGAAACCAGTGTCGGCCACTCCTCAGATATCTTGACTATTGCATGTCGGCCATTCTTATTTAGTTAGTCCGTTTCACCTGATATCTTCCAAAGCTTTCATCATTACTGGTACCTCGTGTTGGTTGATGGGGGATGCCTTAATTCCCTCCTTCCAGCGAGTCTCATTCTGTCAACTTCAACTCATTTATTCCGGGACTTGAGGCTTAGAGTTCGGTTGAGTACCTTGAGGCTTGCAGTCATTAGTGGCAGGTTCTCTCGCCATCGACAGTTTTGGGAATACATCAATGTACCCTGATTGATGGATTCATCCTAGTGTTCGACTTCAACTTATTTATTCACACTCTGATGATTGTGCTCTGTGCCTTGATGCCCATTTTCATTATCGGTGGGTCATCTCACGTCTGTTAATGGTATACATCAATGACCGGTAATTAGACGATGTCTCATTAGGTTCGACCCCAAATCCTTTATTCACTTGATGGGACTTGCACCGTCGAAGACTTGTGTAGAAGACCCCAGGCGATTGTGGCATTCACTATGCTACATATGACTTTGACTCTACATATGAGATATCACCTCTCATATTTCAACAGTTTGTACCTCCAGTTTGCACCAGTTGTCTTATTTTTAGTAGAAGACCATATCTTACTGTAGAGGGATCATGGTTATGATCACTTATGACATGTATCTACTTATGTACTGCCTGTTCATGGCCATTGTATCAGATTGTTGTGCTATACTGACATGTATTCAGAGATACTATTGTATTATGACGAGTGAACCGTTCTTTTGACTTGCGTCTCCATCACTCCACTTCTGAGTTTTATAATGTATTTCGGCCATCGTAACACATTTCAGTCTCTGACCTCACACATTAGGGGGCATCTATTACACAGAAATCTTCCACCCTATGAGCATTAGCATTATTTGGCCTGTAGGATCCATTTCAGTGACTCATATCCATTTTCATCCTTCAGTGATACCAGTCTATCCTATTTTTGTTCCTACTCGCATGTTACATCACTATAGCATGCGTACCCGCGAGTTGCATCCCTATAGTCCATGGGTATCAAGTAAAATGGTAAAAACCACTATTTTGTTACTTTTTACTCCCAAAAAGCAGTCATTAGGTGACCTTTGGCTCTCCATCTGCCCAAGTAACGTCTCTATGAGTCCTTTCACCTACCTTTGAGAGGACTATATATTGAGTACATATGGCTTATGGACGAGAGGAAGAAGAGAATAGTAAAGGCACTCTAGTGGATTTTTGCCCTGTCTTGAGTCTGCACTCATTGATCCTTGTAGTTGTGAACCAGTTATGTTCACCTTCCAAACTCCTTGCTAGTTTGAGTTTGCCATTCATGGAGGATTGAAGTGGTGGTGGCACAAGTGGATTGATCTAGATCTTGGTTAAGATTGGTTGCCTGCAAGAGGTCGTATGACTTTGTACTTCTTCTTGTTCATTAATAGAAATACTCATATTCTCGTCCATTCATGGTGTGAATGTCATTTATTATACATTGGGTTGCATTTGCTTATGATATTATGGACCATTGTTATTGATAATGTTAATGTTATTTATATATCACATGTACTTGTTAGATATTGGTTGTCAAGACTAATTTGCAAATTACAAGTGCTTGGATGTGCGTGGATTGAAAGCTCAAACGGGGATCTACATCAAACATTGGATCGAGGTTGGTTACATTTCTCCATTGTTTTAACATTGTCATTTATAATAGCATTGTTTTTTAGAATTGAGTAGATTTCTGGTAGTCATCTGTCTGTTGTGGTATTCCCAAGCCATAGTGAGTTTTCTCCAATACACCTGGTATGGTAGGATAGATGGATTTTTATCCAGTTTGGGCTTTACCAAGAGTAAAGTGGATTCCAACCTTTACTACAATGTTGAGGAAGGCAATCTAGTGATACTACTTTTGTATGTGGATAACTTGTTTGTTACAGGTGAGGATAGATTGATTGCCGACACGTAGCGGAAGCTTGCTACCGAGTTCATGATGAAGAACTTGGAGATGATGCACTACTTTCTAGGCATGGAGGTGTGGCAGAGTGCAGATGAGATCTTCCTTGGACAAGGGCAGTATGCAGTAGAGATCCTGAAGAGGTTCGGGATGATGGATTGCAAGGCCATGGCCACACCTATGGCATCGAACCTGAAGCTTCTATGTGATGCTTCATCTGATCTGGTTGATGTCACAATGTATCGTCAGATGATTGGGTCCTTGATGTACTTGACGAATACAAGACCAGATATTTGCTTTGCGGTGAACACATTGAGCCAGTTCCTCACAGATCCCAGAGGTGTTCACCTGGTTGCTGTAAAGCATATTCTGAGGTACCTGAAGGGTACAATTGATTATGGGCTCAAGTATGATGGAAATCAAAAGTTTAACTTGTAGGGTTATGTTGATTCATATTGGGCAGGCAGTGCTGTAGATAGGAAGAGCACATCTGGGTGCTGCTTCAATATGGGAAAAGGTGTGATCTCTTGGTTTAGCAGGAAGCAGTCTTGCGTAGCACTGAGTACAACCGAGGCAGAGTATGTTGCAACATGTTGTGAGCCAGTATGGCTCCGGAAGCTACTATCTGAGTTATTTGATCTCCCATTGGAGGCTACTAGTATCTTTTGTGACAACCAGAGTTGTGTGAAGCTATCTGAGAACCCGATGTTCCACGACAGGTCGAAGCACATCGAGATCAAATATTACTATATCAGGGAAATGGTGCAGAGAGGAGAACTGAAGCTCCTGTATGTTGCGATGGATGAGTAGGTTGCAGATGTGTTGACGAAACCACTAGCCAGAGTGAAGTTTGAGTACTTCAGAGGGAGGCTTGGTGTTCTTCAGATTGATGAAACTTCAAGGAAGAAGTGATGGACACATTTGCAGAAGCCATTCCAAGAATGGTGGTAGGAGGATCCTCCCATGGATGTGGATGTAAGCGTTGTGTGATGAGCATCAGGATGATGCTCCAGTTACTGCTTTGGATATGATCAGTTGGATCATGTATATGTTTATGCATCATGTTGGATGTTGGATATGATCAGTTGGATCATGTATATGATATGCATCAGGTAGATTCATGATATGTATAAGGTGGATACATTGTGTCATCAGGAGGATCATGTATGTGATATGCATCAGGTGGATGCATGATATGTATCAGGTGGATACGTTGTATGATCAGGTGGATACGTTGTATGATCAGGTGGATCATGTATGTGATATGCATCATGTGGATGCATGATATGTATCAGGTGGATACATCATATGATCAGGATGATCATGTGTGATGAGTATCAGGACGATGCTCTGGATGACATGCATCAGGACGATGCAGTGATGATGATCAGGATGATCATGTGATTATATACATCGGATGATGTATGGTGAGTATCAGGTCGATCCTCTGTAGCCGTGGAATAGGTTGTGCAGATAAGCATATAATCCAGCCCTGGGAGATTTGCAGATGCTCTTGCTAGGTTTTGCTACTGGCATATAATAGCTCCCTAGGATATCTGGAAAATGCTCTTTCAAGGTTTTGCTTGGAGGGACATATAATAGCGCCCTAGGAGATTTGTAGATGCTCTTGATAGGTTTTTCGCCTGGCATATAATAGCTCCCCGGGAGATCTGGAAAATGCTCTTGCTAGGTTTTGTCCATGGCATATAATTTCTCCCTGGGAGATCTTGCAGGTTGTGTTGGGCACGTAATCAGTCCTGAGATGCTCTTGCTAGGTTTTTCTTGGTAGCATATAAGGTCTCCCTGGGAGATCTTGCAGGTTGTGATGGGCACGTAATCAGTCCTGAGATGCTCTTGCTAGGTTTTGCTTGGTCACATGTAATAGCTCCCTGGGAGATCCGATAGGTTGAGCAGTGTGCTCGTAATCAGTCCTGGGATGCTCTTTCTAGGTTTTGTTGACGCACGTAATAAGTCCTGAGGATTCCATAGTATAGCCAGTGATGATGAAGACCAACAGGTGGTGGGCCTACATCCAGTATGAAAAAGGACTAGCTCTGTAGAACTTCCTATGACGAGTAGATTCAGAGATTGATTGAGATAGCAGCAGCCGTGACGATGATGATGATTTGCAGATGATGATCCAAAGAAGAAGATTTGTGCTAGCAGATATATATCGAGAAATACCTTCCTAGTTAAGAGGGAGTGTTGATGTATATGTAACTTCGGAATGTATTTTATTGTACTCCTATAGAGATGTATTATTCCTCTATACGGAAGTGTCTTCATTTGTATTGACAAGTGTCGCAAGTGTTGTAACTTGCCGATGGGTTATTAGACCACCTTGATGGGGTCGGCCCTGTATGAGTCATGTGGGTAAATGGGTTATTAGACCAACAAGTGTGGGGTCGGCTCGGATTAATATAACCATGGGTTATTAGGCTAAGTTAGACAAGTTGGCCCCACTGGTTTATTGGGCAGGACTGGACAAGTATAAATAGAGATCGAAAGATCTCTATTTGATCATCTCATTACACACACTTCTCTCATTCGAAAAGTGGCGCACTTGTGAGGAGGAGGATCTGCTGCTAGGAGAAGACTATCTCTTGTACTTTGGTTGTATCATTGCTCTTTCTATCTCTGAGGAAGTTGCGGGGTTTTTCACCTTCTTGGTTTTCCCCGGTGAAACTCTGTGTCTCTTGTGTGCTTGCATTATTATGTCCATGATTGATATGTTGTAGATATGCTGTACATGTTATTCTCTCAGTTAAGATCTTAGATCAGATTGAAAATTCTGAAAAACTAACACTAGTGTCCTTTAGGGTGAGCGTAGAAATATTCTTACTGCCCATACAATCCTCTTGAGTACCCTTTCTTCACTTTGCCTCTTAATGTGCAACACCAAATAGCATATGCGTAAGCTGATAGCACAAGAAGGATAAGAAGGCTCATCAGTATTGCTGCTCTAAAATTGCAACCATATTTGATAACATTCACTATCAAGTATTGAAGCACAACGAATGCGTCCATTCCCCTTAGGGTGTAGTCAATATTGACAACCCTAACATAACCCAGCACTCGAAAGGTATGCATCCCTTTCTGATGTGAATCATGTAGGCCCTAGCCACATTCAAGTAGTCTGGAATAATAACGAAATAATAAAACATGCTCTACATATTAAATCTAATAACTAGGCATGTATATTCTTAGTTAGGGTGGCAGAATACTCATTCATTTTGCAGATGTATCTTTTCTTCATTCGTAAAGAATGGGGGCTCCCTTCTTTGACTCAACAGTCCTTCGGTTTACCACCCCAATATTTTCACGTCCCCTAACCCACACATGCCTTCTTGGCATAGTTTTACCATCTCACTCACATGGTTTTCCAACATACAACTCAACTGAGATGTCATCCTTAAAATATGCAATGGCATTTCACCCGAAACCCATTTCCAAAGCATGGGGTCCTTCCCATGGAGTTTGGATTCTGCAGTCCATTACACATGGTCTTCTTGCAATGTGTATTCCTGGAACACTTATCAAATAGCCAAACAGTCAGCAGCATTTAACAATAAAAATCAAATCTGATTTCCCTAATCAGTCAATGGCATTAATAATTAAATTCAAGTATGAATTTGCAATTATGTTTACTACAGAAATTGATATTGTTTGGCTCTTGTGAGTGGTATCACTTTGTCCATTATGGTTGTACGATTGCTACCATAACATGAATGTCCACTTACAACACGTTCTCCTCACACAATTCTATGCAAGCCAATGGTGATTAGCAATTATAAGCAAATTCTCAAATCTGAAATCTACAAGTCCAAAATTGACGATCTGTTCTATACATGAACTATTTTTACAACCATGAGATCCTTCTCATGAGGTTTGGCTCTTTCTCATGGTATATTCCAAGCTTCATCATGGACTTACCCATATTTCCATGCCCAAAACAATCTACCTAAAATCTGGAACTTCAATCAGCCAAACGCTTTGTAAGTCTCTATGCATATAATATTTTATTGCTGCAGTAGTCATTGAAACATTTTCAGAATTATAAAACTCCATTACTCAAACACTTCCAGTTGTTAACATCTCAATATCACCAATGCTCATTTACTTCACGTGAATCATTATCATACTAGAATTGTAAGGTACAGTCACATCATTTATGCAATTTAAATGAAAATTTAGATACTCATTACTTCACAACCATATCATTTTATGTAACTCTGTCCTCTCAATAGAGCACTCTTGGTAGCCCATCAACATGTCTACCTTCTTTATGCAATCATTCTCTTGCATTCACAGTAGCTCATGAAATGTTCTCAGGATTGACAATAGTTCACCATTTTATCTATTATCTAATTGCAATGAAACATACACCACAATCATGCATTCACACAATGCATCTCAACATGTGCACCTATACCTATGCATTTACATTTACATCACTCACATAATCTGTTATTGTGCATTCACTCAATGCATAACCACAAGATTGTACATAATATTTTAATGCATATCTCTTCAATGCAACCTTGCATTAATTCATGAGTACTATGCATTCAAACATATTATGGCCTAACCATGATTACCACACATAGCATGCACTACCATGACAGGGCCATAAGTCCTCGCTTGCTTTGGTTATTAGACTCATAACCAACATACACAAATGGTATGATGTATTTACAATTCACAACAGCTAGATGGTATAAGGATCATTCCCTTACTACCACATACCGTTCCGTACCTGATGGAATAATGTTCGCATACATGCATTCAACATCCCATACATACCAATTTATGATTATTAAATATGGCTCAAGGGATTCTTACCCAATCCCCTTTCAACATTCATGCAATTAATCACCAATAACTATTACCTGCATGGCTGTCATTAACATCACTTGATGTTACCTGATCAGTTGGCCTCTTACCAAGGCTACACAGTCCTTTTTCCAACCTTTTGATCATGAATTATTACTCCAGCCTTCCCTCTCAAGGTTCGTTGGTCACATGTTGTGACTTCTTTGCATTTTTAGTCATGCTTCTATGGTTTGATGCCTACAACCATTATCAATAGCATTAATTGTCATCAACCATAGGAAATACCATTAATGGGCTACTACATGTGTAACTTCACTACCTTTACCCATATGCTACATCATGCTCATGCATAAGCAATTCACATGCACTATGCAATGATGGTTTAATCGTGCCCACTAATTCATATGCATTTAATAAACTACTCTCTTGCATTTCTAGTATCCCTATGCCATAATTTTTAGTATATAAAACTCATAAAATATAAATACAATATCAAGAGAGGAGTTAAGGAATTCTCCCTTCCCAATCATAGCATCGAATTTCCTCTTCCACATCATAGCTGATTCAAATTTGTGGCCTCTCCACCAAGCATACACACAATCATTAGCTATGATCTTCTCACCAAGAAGCAATTCATTATATATGTATACGTGTATAATCATTCATTCTCGCTACTTTCCAAGCATGCAATTCCTATGTTATAAACATAAACAGTTTAAGGTGAGAGATTTCCCTTTTTATCAAAATTGCACTTGCCCACAAGGATGATTTACCCATCATCTTTACAAGTTGCATTTCCCTTATCTGATATCATATTCCATTACTTATTACACAAAACTGCAGCCCCTTCAAAATTGTCAACTTCATCAAATTACATTAACATATGAATCACCCTGTTAACTATCAAAAACTTGCCAAATTGTCCCACGGACTATTATCATGATGCCACATTTCTATTTCTATGAATCTTGTCATTACCATAGAATTTTCTTACCATTGACGACGTCTCAGGGGGGGCGACGGGGGTCAAAGGGGATTCCCCCCTTGTGGCTTCCATTTTGCGCAATCTGGCACATAAGCTCAATGTCGTTTTCCCCATTTCTAGCACCTCCAAATCTTCCTGGAAAATGCTCAAATTTCCCTGCATCAACAGACTTCTGAATTCTCCTTCGACCTGTTTCAGAGCAACTCACCGTTATGCCGATCGGTGAACTCATTTATCTCCTCCGATCCGTTTCGAAGCAACTCACCGAGTTATGTAGATCGGTGAACTCGTCTATCTCCTCCAACCCGTTTTGGAGAAACTCACCGAGTTATGCCAATAGGTGAACTCATTTATCTCCTCTGACCCGTTTTGGAGCAACATCGAGTTATGCCTATCAGTGGACTGGTCTATCTCCTACAACCCGTTTCGGAGCAACTCACCAAGTTATGTCGATCGAAGAACTTAGATTTTCTCATCGATTTGCTTCGGTGGACTCATCTCAACTCGTAGACCTACTTCATGGAAGACTCACGTTTGATTGCCGATCGTTTCGCCAAAATTTCCTCTTTGACGCCGACATAGAATTAAATGACAAAAATTCAAAAACACTTAGAAAAATTTAAAATTTTTCTTCCTTTCCCCGGGAACTTCCGCAAACTTCGTCGGCGCAACTTAGCCAAATTTGTCGAAACATATCGCTGCAACTCAGCGAGATTCGCCGAAACACATCGCCGTGATCTCGTCGGTGCAACTTAGCGAGATTTGCCAACACAGTCTGGAAGAAAACTCAGAAACAACTTATTTTTTTTGTCATTTTGAAATTTTTCTTAATGATCACTGCTAAGCAGGAAGCATACTTACCTCTGCAAGTTGCCTGATTTGGCCCATTAGGCCCAATGTTGTAGCCTACGCTCTAATACCAATCTGTCACGTCCCCTCCCGTCGATCCAACGCAAGGAAGGGATCATGACTCTAAAATACTGGCTTTTATAAAACTTAGCCCCATTCATCATGAATAAAACAAATGTCATTACAAATAAAATGCATATGTGTGCAAGATGTAAAGCAAGCAAACATGCACAACGGAATAAAACATCATCCACACACATTTCACATGCATCCACCATATCAAGAACAACCATCCATTAATTAAAATAGCGCAGAAGTAAAATACAAATAAAATAATCATCTTGATGTAATGCTGTCCAAAGAAACTAGCTATGTCGCTGCAACGTTCCACCCAACCATAGGTCTCTTCCCATCCTATATTCTTTCAGCACTCAGAGACCACCCCCGAGTTAGGCATGATATCTACAAGGAAAAAATGGGACTCTCAAGCGTAGCACATCCAAGGTAATGGATACGCATCTCAACCCCAACATTCTATTACACACATCAAACTCAAAAACTGGGCATGGATACACATTTTCAACAATGTATTTACAAATTAGTGTCCATGGGTTTTCCCCAAATCGTGGCGCACCCAAAAAACAGATTGTGGGAAGAGGGAATCAACCCTAGGGAAGAAAACTGATTTCTCCCACAGATGTATGAGCATTCAATGGGCCAAAATGGCCTCTATAAAACCCCCAAATCGATTTATTCTCTTCCCCACTGTTAACCAAAACAAAAATTCCCTTCCCAGATAGAAAAATGAAGGAAAACACAGCAAAACCATGGAGGAAAACGCCCAGGAAGATCCCAACTCATGATAGAGCAAAACTGATGGGTGAAGAATGGCTTGGGGAGCAATTTCGTGGTTCCTTTCTTACCCAAGAAGCCAAACATGAATTTCTATGGAGGGTGGCTTGCCCATACTCGAATTTGGATAGTCATACCTCTACATTCCGAAGGCATTAACTACCTCAACCAACTCTTGGGAGAAATGAATGATTGGACACAAAAGTCCACATGGGTAGTTGAGGGTTGATGGGTTCTCTCATTGACACTTGGATTGACTTGATTGGCTCAATGGTTTGAATATTTCCCTCCCAATTCCTTGTAAACATCATGCCCCCATCTCTTGTTGCATTGCATAGCTAGTTGTGGACATTTCTATTAAAATGCATATTTACAATTTCCATGGCTCACTAGCACATGGGTAACATAATACCAAATACTTGCCTCTTCAAGATCGAGTATTCACTAGCGGGGCCTTGGCCTTGAGCTCCACGCTAGGAATAATACATAATATGCATACAATATTTATATTATAGCCCAAAATATCCTAAGGGTCAAAGTGGGGGTATTACAATCCCCTTCCCCTTATAATAACACCGTCCTCGGTTTTCCAATATCTAGGAATACATACACACTTTAAATAATGTCTAAAATTCACAAAATGTGGCATGTATGTCCTTCATTTCACCTTTTACTTGGGTTTTCAGGACCAAGTCCTTTGGCCTTCACAAACTGCTCTTGCTGGCTGGGACCTTCTAGCTATGCATAAGGGCATTGTTCCAAAACAATCCCTTCTTTTTCTTTACCTTCCAGCTGATCCACAAGTCTAGAAACGTTATGGATACAGAGGAAATGATTCCCTCCACATTCCCAACATTCTAGTGCTTCCTTTTTCTTTGGCTGCTCAACTTTCGTGGAGTCTTCTAGCCTTGAGTGTTTCTTAATGGGATGATTGGATGAATGCCTCTTCATGGATCCACTACCCTTTCCCTTACTAATTTCCCCCAATATGCTTCTTACCTCCCTTTGCAAATAAATAGAGTCCCGCAAAGCCCTGTGGTTCATCTTATTCTACTGCTTTTGTAGCTTGAGCATCTCTCCATGATTTTCGTGGGTCTGGGCAATTGTTTGAAGAATCTCTTCAGCCAACTCCAACCGCTTTTGGTTTGTTGCCATGGTCAATGTGCACAGCTGACCACACTTTTCTTACCCGCAACACTTGCTTGTATCAGCTGCAACCAATCGCTTCAATTTCTTACCTATGAAATTAATCATGGCAATTCTTTGTTAGGAGAACCATAACATAAACATTAGCATCAGTAAATTATTTTCCCAATTGACATGGAATGTCCATGCTTCATTCATGAGACTTCCACACTTTTCATGCTTTCCCAACATACATAGGAACTCATTCATGTTCATCCTTTCATAGGGAATTAACTATTTCAGCATTCAGAATTTATTTCAAGCAATAAACACAATCAACTTCCAGTCACAACATGCATTCAACTATTTTTCGTTTCTAAGATGCATCAATCAAAATGAAAGAGAAGAGTAAGAGTTTCCCCCTCTTAGTCTTGTTCCAAGACGAAGCCACACCATCACTGTGGTTCTATTCTCCTTAGCCTCTTTCACTTCAATGTGAATGCTTGACTTGCCCTTTCTTGGCTATGACACTTAGTGTCTAAGGTCTGTCTAAGTTTTTCTTTTTTTTCCTTTTCAACTATTGAACCCTTCCCCACGATTTTCCACAGAACCTTTGGCTACTAGGACCTACACAAGTCCACTTACCACCATTTCCCTCATTGTTGCTCATGCTATGCTCTTCCAGGATAGTCACATGTCCACATGCATCCTTATGATGCCTTCATAGTCCTTGCTTCCAACAATACCTACACTCAAACATTGAATCAATTCACATTTTTAGTTTATTTTCATAGGGTTTATCTCTAAACGAGAGTTTAAGAAATCAAAATCAAATCATGTACACACGTGTATTCATTTAAATAAGAAAGAGGCTATAAGATAACCAAATACTTATTTGTATTGTGTAGTTCCTCTCTACTCCACAGGTTTCCTTCTCTGCTTTACAAGGCTTGGTTCACCCGTGGGGTGGATGCTTGGCCAGCACACATGTTTCTCCACAACATTAGGTAGTCAATGCCAAGCCAGTACACCGACTGGGTTTATCAGGCATACAACAACCCTTCACCAATACCTCCACAACATCCAAATAACAAATGCCAAGCTAGTACACCGACTCGGTTTATCAAGCATACAACAACCCTTTACCAATACATCCACAACATCCAAATAACCAATTCCAAGCCAGTACACTGAATGGGTTGATCAGGAATACAACAACCCTTCACCAATACCTCCACAACATCCAAATAACCAATGCCAAGCGAGTACACCGACTCGATTTATCAGGGATACAACAACCCTTCACCAATACCTCCACAACATCCAAATAACCAATGCCAATCCAGTACACCAACTGGGTTTATCAAGCATACAACAACCCTTCAATAATACCTCCACAACATCCAAATAACCAATGTCAAGCCAATACACCGACTGGATTTATAAGGCATACAACAAACCATCACCAATATCTCCATAACAGCCAAATAACCAATTCCAAGCTAGTACACTGACTAGGTTTATCGGGCATACAACAACTCTTCACCCACACAAGGATGGTACTTCTTCTCCTGTGCAAACCAGCTGTTCCCTTTATGAACTCTTTAGGCTACTTTCTTGACTATAGGCTAGCATGGCCCCACAATACTCACAAGGATGATACCCCTTTTCTACTACACATCTCCTAGGGCCCATCCATCCCTTCTAGTGTCCTTTAGAGTGAGCGTAGAAAGGTTGCCACTGCCCATACATTCCTCTTGAGTACCCTTTCTTCACTTTGCCTCTTAATGTGCAACACCAAATTGCATCTGTGTAAACTGATAGCACAAGGAGGATAAGCAGGCTCATCAATATTGCTGCTCTAAAATTGTAACCATTTTTCATAACATTCACTATTAAGTATTGAAACACCAAGAATGCGTCCATTCCCCTTAGGGTGTAGTCAATATTGACAACCCTAACATAACCAAACACCTGAAAGGTATGCATCCCTTTCTGATGTGAGTCATGTAGGCCCTAGCCACATTCAAGCAGTCTGGAATAATAACAAAATAATAAAAAATGCTTTTCATATTAAATCTAATAACCAGGCATGTATATTCTTAGTTAGGGTGACATAATACTCATTCCTTTCACAGATGTATCTTTTCTTCGTTTGCGAAGAATGGGGGCTCCCTTCTCTGAGTCAACATTCATTCGGTTTTCCACCCCAATATTTTCACGTTCCCTAACCCACACATGCCTTCTTGGCATAGTTTTACCATCTCACTCACATGGTTTTCCAACATATAGCTCAGCTGAGATGTCATCCTTAAAATATGCAATGGCATTTCACCCGAAACCTATTTCCAAAGCATGGGGTCCTTCCCATGGATTTTGGCTTCTACAGGCCATCACACATGGTCTTCCTGCAATGTGTCTTACTGGCACACTTATCAAATAGCCAAACAGTCAGCAACATTTAACAATAAAATTCAAATCTTATTTCCCTAATCAGTCAATGGCATTAATAATTAAATTCAAGTATGAATTTGCAATCCTGTTTACTACAAAAATTGATATTGTTTGGCTCTTGTGAGTGATATCACTCTATCCATTATGGTTTTACGCTTGCTACCATAACATGAACGTACAATTACAACACGTCCTCCTGACACAGTTCTATGCAAGCCAGCGGTGATTAGAAATTATAAGAAAATTCTCAAATCTGAAATCTACAAGTCCAAAATTGATGATCTGTTCTGCACATGAACTATTTTTAGAACCATGAGATCCTTCCCATGAGGTTTGGATCTTTCACTCATAGCACCTCGGTTACATCATTGAAGTCCACATTTTCCCTCATGCATGATTTTAGGAGTCAGTTCCATGATTTAGGGCACCTTGTCCCCTTGATTACTCAATTAACTAACTGTTACACCTAGTTTCACTACTTCTGAATGTAGGAGCACCTATTTTGACCATTACAAGTCACTATTGCACCTCCTTGGAGTCTCATCCCACCCCAATGACTCAGTTATGTGTCAATCCACCCCAGTTTACTATTCATTCATCATCGGTGGCCACTAGACCTTATCGGGAGATGGTTTCAATGCAAACTAAGCCTGCCACATGTGTGGATTCCAAATACCTCTTTGGGCTCACGAATTTCTCCTTTGGAGATATTTGATTTATGTACACATTTTACTGAATAAAATAAGTAATGGAAGTTTTTCCAATTGTTCTTCATTCTCTTGTTTTGTAACACAATTCTTCTTCTCTATTTTTCCTTCTCAATTCTTTTGATCTCTATTAGACTTAGTGTGATTTTTATCTTTGTCTCTAGATCTCTGTGATGCACCTGCAACAATTAATTAATAAGAATATGCGAAATAGCAGAAATGACAGAACTCAGAATCACTTTTATATTGATCATAGGCCACTTCGAGGGGGCAACCTCCTATGAGCAAGCTCAATACAAATAACTTCACGGTGCCTTCATAGGTCTCAGCACACACTTATATACTAAGTCTAGGCGCCAATACTATGGGTCAAAACCATGGGCCACTACAAACTATGGATCAACAATACTACGGGCGACTTACAAAGCATATGTGCCAACAACAATAACATAAACTATTGATCAACAAATACTACAGGACGACTTACAAAGCATATGCATCCAACAACAATATACTAACAAAGTAAAGACATGGGTTCCTAACAATCTCTGTGAGAATTTCACAAAATCTCAAAACACATGAGCCATACTCATCAACATAAACAAAAGAAATCATACACATGATTCAATATGATATAAAAAAATTTAAGAATCCATTCAAATTATCAGAAAATAAGTCTATATACATAACACTAAAAAATAATACAATGTGTGTGTCATCAACTCAATGGCCACCACCACCATCCACTATACTAGACCCCTAATTGTCTATGTGACCATTGTGACCCCCACCATCACCTGGACTAGGCCCCTAGACATGGAATACTATATTGTAAGAAATGGTGTCCAATTAATCAACTGCAACAGTTACAAATTTGAACTTTGCAAGTTAGCTATATTTTAGTACACAGTTTATAAGATGACTTTTTTTTAAATTTTAAGTGGATGGATCAACTCACTTGGATCGAGTTGATTGTGAACTGTGCCATCTTTGTCTGCATGGAATCTATTAGGATTGTTGATGGAACCTCATCAGGACCATGCTTAATTGATGCATCCCAGTCATTGTGTCCACATAATTGTAGCATCAATGACCCCCTATACATGTTCCTGTGTATGGTGACATTACTTGTAATCAGTTAGAATAATAAATCTACATTATAAATTAATGATTAGTTGGATTATATTGCATTGAATCATAAATTACAATACCTCATCGAGTGGGGATGGGTGGTTAGAACTAGATGGACATTGTGTCTCCTACATAACAGCTCATTGTAAATACCTTTGCCTCTACCCTATACAATTTGAACGAGGGACTTGAAGAAAGTTAGGATAAAATAATTCCATTTGTACACATATGTAGTTGAAATTTAGGATGAGAGTTAGCACATACCACATAGACATCAACGGATGGAATTCATAGAAAACCAATTGATGTCTCAATGGTAGTGTGCTCATCCATAAATGTGGTTCCCCACATGCCAACAATAAAAAATAAAAATAAAATTAAGCTTGATTCATTAGGCACATGTATTAATATTATCAATTGATGATGAATGATGATGAATAATGATAAAACTTAAGTATACATAAGTGTAGAAAAATATACCTTCTCTGTCGTCCGCGACCTGCATCTCTCATATAGATGAAAGTATGCATCCCAGGTTGTCCTAGCATACTCCAGTAAAATGTTCCATTCAACCATATCAAGTATAGAACCATCCACCCACAGTAATTCAATATCTATAGGTCCAAGGGGTGGTGTGGATCTCTCCCCATGCATAACAAGTACAAGAACGTTCAATGTAGTGCGCATGGTGCATGTCATTATATCACTCATCTCTACTTTGAGATGTGATGGCTCAACTACATCCTCTAACCTAATAATACTCTTTCTAAGGATGGGAACCAATATTGTAGGGGGTGGTACAACAACAGATTCTTTGTGAGCCCCAGGACACTCATAACTGCAACCCCTATTGACACCATAGAGAGATGACGATGTGCTCATGTAGTCAAAATGCATGCCTAAAACAAATTCTACATACATCTTCTTTGTGAAATACAATGGGACCTGTTCAGGGTGTGGAAACATGCCCCGTGCTCCAATAATTCATATATATAAGGTGTTTCAACCTCAATCTTAAACTCTTTGAGTCTAAGAGGTTGTCCACTCACGTGGCTAGGAAGGATATCAAATAGTGTACCCCTCACATCCTTTTCTTTCACTACAGCTTTCACCGCCTCCCATTTATCTAGGCCAAATACTTGGGCCCTTCTCCTCATGCATGCAGTATTCCAAATGTCACTAAGTGGTCCCACCCTTCGGTAGAGAGGCAATAGCTCATCGATGGCCTCTAACATGATCCACATCGATCGTCTAGTTGAAAAATCACATGGAATGGATCTGATCTAGGTGCACATATAGTCGCGTTGAGATGTGATAGCATCGATGGTGATATGTGTGATATCATCCTCCCACATAGAAGAAGGTGGAGTCACAGGACCAAGTCCACTGTGGGTATATGAAAGTTATATAAAAACAAATATTAGTCAAAATATGTGTTTGCACTTGAATTCAAGCTTTCTAAATTAAATATACTGATAGTTGAACAATAAATAAATATGTATTTTATGTATTTGTTTCATAATGTGTCTCCTAACTACACTCTGAAGAGGTGTGGGTACTCTAATTGTCAAGGGAGATACTAGAAATATTGCTACTAGTCCCATGACCACTAGATGGTAGTGTTGCCTCGCTCCTAGAAGGTGGAGTTCCTTGAAAGTAGAAACAAACATTAATAATTACACGTACAATCATTTACTTATATATAACTCAATAAAAATAAAATTATATGTACAACACATATGAATCCTCTCACAATCTAGGGGGTGCAACAACACGGTACCATCCATACTTATGCCTCTGTTAAAGGGACTAAACCTACTTTAGAGAAGGATATGTATCAATTAATGAAGAGAAATAAGATAGATGATAGATTTACATATTTTCAAGTTGTTTATCAAAATTTTAGTGTACATCATATAGCTCTTAGGAATTAGAAGTTGGGATAAATTTGGAACTAACATATATATTAATATATGTTAAGGGAGTTCATTTGAAAATTCTGAAATGTTAATATATGTTAAATATATTAACATATATATGTTAAGGAAATTTATTTGGAAATCCATAAAGTTATGGATCAAATACCTTTGAGGTAGAAAATATATGAAAGTGACTTATGTTATGTTATTAAGGGTATTCCACACATGTCAAGGATTCATGTACATAATTAGGAGGGACTAAAAGGTATCCTTGTGATGACCTTTAATATCCACACTGACATTCATGAAGGAGGAAAACATATAAGATTTGTGCAAATTATTAATAAATTATGATGACAAAAAATGCAACAATAGATATTCCCTTCCAAATTTATCCAAAATTTGTTAATTGTGTTAATTAATCCAATTATATTAATCATGTTAAAGAGGATAATTATATGTTAATTAGGATTGGACTACAGTTACAATGGTGAATCCATTTAACACTCCTCGAATAAACAAGATCTCAAATAGATCAACGTGTTTAGGTATAGTTTTATCTTCTTTCCCTAAATATTTTTGCATGCAAATATGTAGCTAGGTATTCATGTATAATTTTAGTTTCTTTCCCTAAATATTTGTGTATGAAAATATGTACTTCATCTATTGAAGGCAATAAATGTGTCCTCAATAAATATGAGATAATTCAACCTGTGTAACCTATATGAAAACAAAGCATCATTAGAAGTATAGGAGAAGAAGGGATCCTTATCTATTTGTAATGGAGAACTATTGTACAACTGGGTTCATAAATAAGGTAACAATTTGAACCATACGCTATACACAGTTCATAAGACTACATTTTATATATTGGATGTTAGGGATAGATCATCAATGGCATGGACCTCAACACCACCCAACAATAGCTATTTTCCAAAATTGGGTAACACTATAGGTAAATGAAGGTATTAAAGAGATAGGAAAAGACATAGTTAATATAGGAATGCAAAGGGATAGAGTTACTTATCCATGTAAAGGAGAATGTTCTTGTTTGTGAACATCAAATACTAATATTGACAAAGAATAATGTGTTTCTAAAATAATATGGTCTTAAAGTGAGTGAGGGTTTTTTAGCCAAAACCCTACCTTTGACCAACTTTACAAGCATTTTATTATTGTTATGTTTTTATAAGGATCACCCATTGGTGAATTTGGCAATGTAATTGGAAATCGTTTGGATAAATGGTAGTCTATTGTAACACATAATTGTTTACTAGTGTATAATGTGTCTAGGGTCATAAGTGTTGTCCAAGGTTCATTCAGTTCACTTTATGTTTGACATAAATAATATGTATGGCAATTTATTGAAAATAAATCGGCAACATTTATGTTATATGTTCGACTTAAATAATATGTATGACAATTTATTGAAAAAACGACAATTTATTATGTTGTATGTTGTTGGTTTCATTTTCAAATGTGTATGTTATATTATTTTTTTCAATCCTTCGTGCATTGTCGGATGATTGAACAAAAATATGGAAACATTTATGCTTTCCCATACACACTTGAAAATAAAACGAGAGCATAAACACTACGAGCTTAGGGTTTAGGGTTCACGGAATTGAAAATAAACTAGAATTTTAACTAAAAAATTTTATTTTAAATTTTAGATTATTATGCAATTTATTGAAAAACGACCATGTTTATGTTTCTAGTTTTATTTTCAACTGTGTACGTATTGGATATTTTTCAATCCTCCACGCATTAGCAAAAGATTGGAAAACATTCAACATCATTTATGTTTGTCTATATGCATTTGAAAATAAAACTAGCAGCATAGATGTTGCGAGTTGATAAAAATTTAAATAAAATTGCAATTGAAAATTTAAAAATTAAATAAATACAATTATAAAATTAAAATTTTAGGGTTGAATCTATGGCTTACCTCTTGGTTCGAATGTCATTTGTCGGTGGTGAGGTCATTTTCGGTGGTGGGTTGTCATTGGTTGGTTGGATGTGGTCATCGATTAGTTGGTGGGTCGCTTTATGTGTTTTAGTTGAAGGTTAAAATGGACAGATAGTCCATGGGTCCAACAAACTGTATGTTCTATCTTTTTTTATGTTGAGAAATCCCTGGATTGAGCTATTAGTTTGATCGAGGGTTTATTTGTGAGTCGCTTCCTATGTCTCGGTCTAGGGTTAAAATGGACAGATAGTCCACGGGCCCCCAGAGTGTTAGTTTTATATTTTTATGTTGGAAAATCCCTTGATTAAGCTATTAGCTCGATAGAGGGTTATTTAAACCCTTGATTGAGATTTTGAAAAAGGTCGATTGAGGGCTTGTTTAAGCCTTCAACCAAGATTTTGAAAGCTCAATCAAGGGCTTAAAATTACCTCAATCAAGTTATCGTTTGGGAAAGCCATGAGCAATCTGCACACATGGCTTGCTAAAAAGTGTTACCCATCGTCATGGGAACACCTTGATCTTGAGTATATTAAGTTGGGTCTTTATAGATATGCTTATATATGTGTTGAAATCAATATTAGTAAGGGCATATTAGACAAGAAGGTCCTATAGAAGGAAAATTTTAGATGTCACCAAGTTCTTGATTATCATAGTACAACCTTTTCATGTTAGATTTCTTAATAAACTAGATATCTTCAACATTCTTATCCCAAGCACAAGCTCACTCCAAAAGACAAAACATTTGACAAAAAAAAAATTCAAACAGTAACCATATGATAGCTCTTGTTTAGATGATGAAAATGATTAATTTGAAGAAAATTAGGCAACTTCAAGATTAGAGAAGGATAATAATGCATATCCCAAAGTGTAGAATGAGTAATCAAATATTCCTCAAAAGACAAATAAGAGCACAAGACTATTGAGCCTTCCTCTTCAAAGAAGGTAGTGGTATCAATATTAGAGCTCTGATTCTAATTAGGAAATTGTTTTTCATCAACATTATAGAACCTTCGTTAAGAGGATGGCATGTAGTTAAAAAGAAAAAAAAAGAAAAAAAAAAGATTAAAGATTTTTTATTTGAATTACATATATAATCTATATGTGCATGGTAATTTTATATTTTAAAAAATATTATATTGATATAATTTATGTCACATTTTATGTTAATCTTAAGAACAAGCATTATACATCTCCCTTCTAATTGGCTCTGAAATGTACCTCACTTTTCTCAATGAAAAAACACATATATATTTCTTTTCAGCTAACAAGAACGTCATGGAAAAACTCCATATCCATTCAATTCCTCCAGTTTGGTGTCCAGGGCTATTGTGTTTTTGCAAAAATTATAAGTAATAAAGTTATGACCATGAAATGAAACCCAATTTTTTCATTCATGGTGAATGCTCAATTAAAATTGTTGAATTATTTTATCAATTTTTTAAATATTTAAATAAAATAAGTTAAAAAATTAATAAACTTAATTTCAAAACTAAAATAATAATAATAATATTAAAAAAATATGTATTTAAAAAAAATCCTATGAATATAAGATCAATCACATAATTTCTAAATACAAATTACAATAATACAAATAAGTTACATTATATTGAACAAAACATGGGTTTGAATAATACGAAAATTTAGTGTTATGGTTTGTTGATGAATCCACAAGCAAGTGAAAAAAGGCTAATGATATTAAAAAGAAATTATAATGAAATTTAAACTAAATGAAAACATTAATTTAATTTTATAATATAAAAAAAAAAAACTAATATAGGGTTGATTATAACATCTTTAGAAATAAAAACAAAAAAATTATTTTAATTTTGTATCTGAATTTTGTTGACGAAAATATTTTTCACTAAAAAGTAAATGGAGAGAAGATTATAAAGAACCGTGTAAGAATGCACATAACTTCTTTGTATAGATTCTTATACTTTTATAAGGAAAAACATGAAACGGTGTATGGTAGTGATAGACGTGGTTACTTTCAGTTGCAGAGATAGACCATCATCTGGCAATCTCAAATTATCTGCTGCTTTGCCGTCTCAATAGAGTTGTACTTTTGTGGATGGAATGAAATTCATCTATCCTCACCAACAAACCACCATATCCTTGACAAATATTTCTTGAAACACATTTTCATTTCTAATATAGGACATAGAGTTTTAAATTTTTCCCTTCAAAAATATTAGTAAAAAATTATATGCATAAAAACAAAACGTCTAGGTGGAAAGATAGAATTGTAGTGTCTTGCTCTTGGTTTGAAGGACTCAAATAAACATAGCATGAGGGGCATATGCAGTCCTACATGGATTCAAAGATCGGTTAATCATATGGCTACGAGAGTTGTGCATAAGGGAAGCTTAGCCGAAAAGTTTGCCCTAAGCACCTATTTAGAGCATTATATGCAAGCCGCTTGGAAATCCATTTGAGCCATTTAGATACCTATTTGGATCATTCATGTGGATGGATTTGCATAGTGTTAGATGCTTTTGTGTCTTCACTTTTAGAGCTTCTGAATGTTTAATGGGATTTTCTCTTCATCAAGAGCTTTTCAATGAGTTATTATGTGACCAAATTTAAATTCATGTGTATGAGTTATGGTCCCAATACAATAAGTATAAAGTATCACTTTATACATAGCACCCCTAACTCTTGCTCTTTCAGTTACATATTTTTAGTGTCTTATCTCCTTTTTTTATGTTTATTGTAATAAAATGAAGTATTTATTAAGGCATTGTAATAAAACCAGCGTAGATCTATTTCAAACTTGGATCTATCAAGCACTTAGAGAGATCCAATTTCTTGAGGTGTATTTCATTTTTTTTAATTTAAACTCAAGAAATTTAATCTCTCTTGATTATAGATCCGGGTTTAAGTTTTAAGTTTTTATTTTATAAAAGAATATCTATTTTTTATTACTTTTCATAATATTTTATTTACGAACCAACATGGATTTCTATATTTTATTTTATGAACCAACATTAATTTTTTAATTAATGTTTTTGCTTTCGACCATAAATAACATTTTTATGAGGGAGATCTTGTAAGTCGAGTGTTTGTCAATATTGTCGGCCATAAACAAAATAATACAAAGTAAACAAAACAGAATAATACAAAAAAAAAGTAATAAATATTATGTCCGCCATAAACATAAAAGAATAATTCAAAGTAAAAAGTAAATATGAGACTTAAACTAGAGACTTTAGAGCTTAGGATTAGGTGATAAATATTATGTCAGTCATAAACAAAAAAGAATAATACAAAGTAAAAAGTAAATATGAGACTTAAACTAGAGACTTTACTTTTTACTTTTAATAGAAAGTAAAAAGTAAATATGAGATTTTAGAGTGTTTGTAGAGTTTGTCGAGTAACAAAATAATACAAAATAAACAAAAAGGAATAATACAAAATAAAAAGTAATAAGTATTATGTCTGCCATAAACAAAAAAAATAATACAAAATAAAAAGTAAATATGAGATTTAAATTAGAGACTTTAGAGCTTAGGATTAGGTGGCTCAGGTATTGCACTCAAGGAGCTATTCAAGGAGAGGTTTGCACCTCGGGAGATTTGATCCCTCTCGGTGCTTGATAGAGCCTAGGATTTGGATCTATGTTGGTCTATATTTTTTTATGTTGTTTTGATTTCCATTATATAGCCATTGATTTCGAAGGTGTTTTTCGAATGAAAATACACTTTGCTACAAAATAGATATTAATGGCCGACTTAATATATCATAATATATATTACTTTTTACATTTTATTACTTTTTACAAATGTTACATGTTACATCCGTCATACTATTACTTTTTACATTTTATTATATTGGAAAAACATCACATCTTACATCAGTTACATGTTACAAGATCTCCCCCATACTATTACTTTTTATTTTTACATTTTATTATATTTGACAAACTTTACATGTTACATCCGTTACATGTTACAATATCTCCCCCATATAGAGAGCCTCTCGAGGCAATGAGGCATTTACCAACACATGACCTTTCACTTACATCTTTTTAATGTCTTATCTTCTGCTTTTTTAATGTCCATTGTAATAAAATGAGGCATTTACCAATTGATCTATTTTCTAGTTTAGAAATTCATCATTGCCCAATGTATATACACCATAGATTTAATAGAACAAATACTATATCTTTTGAAGATTATAGCCTGCATTTTTCATTCCTTATTAAGTAATAAGAAACAAGCAATATACACGTAATATTGAGCACATATTATAACAATATTTTTAAGGAGAACCTTGTTGGGGGAGAAACTCCAATTTATTCTCGATTCAAAGAGTATGGAACAACAAATATCATTTATCAATGTAAATCTGCTTGGCATAGGAACTCCACATCCATGGGGTTGTGTTTACATTGTCTAGAGTTAAGGTCTTTCCTTTCCTCAAGGAAGCCTATCAACCTTGATTCAATCGACCTAATTGGTCTATTGTTTTGTTGTCAACATATGTTCACTGCTAGATTATTGAGAAATATGCATTAATATATAACAATAAACTACTAACATGTAAATCAATAATCAGAGTCTTACTAGTCTAATCTCTTATCAACAAAAGCACCAAATACTGACTACCCACACATCACATCCCATCTTCACTTCATGTCACAATGACACAATAATGTGTGTGTCCAAAGGGTCTCCTTCACCTCGATTATATAACTAGAGGTATGGATCACATCCCATAATACATGTAGGGTAAATATTTTTCCACCTCTCTTATATAAAGAATGGTAATAAGAATTTACTTCATGATACATGTCGGATAACTCCTTTTTTATAATTTAGACAGTTGTGAAGTATTTTATGCCTTCTTTGCTAGTTAGGACATCATTACATATTATTGCATCTTTTTAGACATCATTACACTTCTAACAACATCACACTAGTCATAATTACACATTCCAACATTCCTCCTTAATGATGACGAGGAAGATAGAACACAAATGGAGGAAGATGGCATTACATTAACATCCCCCCTTGATGATAACTTCCAAAATTCCCAATAAAATGTGAATATGAACACACTTCACCTTATGGATTTGATGAAGATAGCACCTGAACCAAGCTAAACAATGAAATTATTCTATTAATGACTACATTGTGTGTACAAAACCCTCAAATGGCCTATACATAAAAAAATGTGTCCATTAGACAATCATCACAACCAAGTTGAAAGATGCACTAGTCACTTCTTATTAATCATGAAATTGCACCTAAACCAAGCTGAATGATTAAAGAGTTATGTTGTTGACTACATTGTGTGTAAAAAAACCTCATATGTCCTATACAACGAAAAATAAGTTTAACAGATAGTCATCACAACCAACATGAAAGATGAAAGAACTCTATAGTAGATCTCATTACGAATACAAGAACCTCAAATGGCCTATTCATCGAAAAATGTGGCCTGCAGATAATTAGCGTGACTTTACATGAAGAAGATGGCCTTTCATTACATTACATTATAACTGGAAGAAGGTGGTATTATAGGATATTTTATTACATTACATGAACCTTCTTAAGTAGAACTTCCAATATCATGGATAAAGTGGCAAATAGTTTCAAACATTGTTGTGGTCAAGGATAAGCTATAGAGAGGAACAATACTGAATGACAAGACATAACAACAACAATATGTTAAGAAACTTAGGAATAATATATAGAACCAATTTGTCTCACCACTCTTCAGAAGGAACCCTGTGGAGAAAGTGAAGCAAACATAAGCTAATATGCATGAAAGAAATTCCAAGAGTAAAGTATAAAGAAACATGATAATCCCATAAAGGTAAGAAAAAATCAGGGCATGAAACATGAAAGATAGAGTAACATGAACTTGTTTTACGCAACAAAATGGTTAGCAAGATCATATAAGTATTGAGCAAAACTTTGGATGAAAAATTGATATCACATATAGATGAAAATATTGCCACCAAACAACTATGTCTTGGCATCGAGGGGTCCATACAAATCACGGAGGGGTAATAAATACCTAACAGGAAAGGAGAATTATATGCATGCCACAAAGAAGCAAAAAAAAAATACAAAACACTCATCCTTATAGGTAAAACGACCCTCTAGTAGGAAAATAATCCCTCCATCAAAGAAATCAACCCGACAATAGAGGGAAAAAAGTGCCCAACAAGGAGAAAATTAATCACATGCCCTCAAATTCACCTTGTACAAAATAAATTGCAGAGAAAGAGGTAAAAATGAAGTTGTACAAATATGTATGGGTTCATACAATGCAAAGAAAGGAGCGAGAGGCAGTCAATAGGTAGATTGAGAAAAATACCACTCACCAAAAAAATCCACTGCAAAAGAATTCCCAAATCAAAAGATATTAGGTTCGGAAGAAAAATCAGGCTTGGTAAATTACCAAACCTAAAAATGCACAACAAAAATTAGGTTAAAAAATTTAAAATATTCTAGGCTACACTACGCTAATTAATTCAATTTCGAGCATACATAAGCCAAATTTGACGAACCAATATTCGATTTTAACTAGATCCACTATTCTAGAGACAATGGAGAGGTTAGATTTTCCAAAAAAATAACACATGAATGTGAGAAATGAATAGATCCAGAGATCTACTAAAGAAATTTGATGCTTGAAAAAAATTAACAAAAACTTTGTTGAAGGTGGTAGGGCTTAGTAACCAACTATGATACCATCTTATATTATTGAGAATATGCATTAACATATAACAATAAACTACTAATATGTAAATCAATAATTAAAATCTTACTAATCTAATCTCTAGGCTTGATCTTCTTATTCTTCAGTAAATTTTCACTCTTACAATCTTGAGTGCCCACACATCATATTCCATCTTCACTTCAGGTCACAATGACACAATCAATGTGTGTTTCCAAAGGGTCTCCTTCACCTCTATTATATATCTAGAGGTATGGATAGAGCACATCCCATAGTACATGTGGGATAAATATTTGTCCACCTCTCTTATATAAAGAATGATAATAAGAGAATTTACTTCATGATGCATGTGAGATAACTCCTTTTTCATATTTTAGAGAGTTATAATCAAATGAGCCCATAAACCTTATGTTTTTGTGCTTGTACCTTTTGCATATAATCAAATGTTTTGATTATGTCCCAAACACTTATCACTTGAATAATTACAAGCCCACAACCTGTTATAGAGACCATATATAATATGAATTTTAAACCATTTAAAGGAATTCACAAAAAATTACTTTTCCATTTATGCATCAAATTTGAAATGAAGTAACTACAACTTTGATCAAATAGAAGGATAAGATTCACCACCATCCCATCTGAAACAAGAACATATGTGTAAGCAACCATATCTCTCTTTGCAATTTAGGAATAATTCTTTTTCAGTAGATCATTTCCATGCCAATTTTGCTTTGGGAGGTTCCCACCTTATTATTTTATCATAATATTAATATTAAATATGCCTTGCAACAATATGTAGGCTAATAATAAGTGGAAAATTTTATGATTCAACACAAGGCATGAACAAGACCAATTCAAAGAGGCCCATGGACCTCCCATAGAAGCGCACCACCTAATGTTCTAGGGGAATGTGTATGGATGAATGCATGAAGTGATCTGGTCAATAACGAATTTGTCAATAGAGGCATAGTTAAATATTATTATTTCAGTATATTGCCTCAAAATGTGAGCCAAAAAGGGGGGGTGCTACCCTCAAATGTGTGACATAAGTCTTAATGTTACATTCCCTAGTGATTGATTGAATTAAAACTTAGGGAATGCGACTAAAATGCCTAATGACAACTTTAGGAAAATTAATGTAGTGCACAAACAAAGATTTGTGTTTAATTATTTTGTAAATTAAAATATCCAAAACGAATTTCACAATGGACATGCTAAAAAGTGAAAATATGGAAAAATAAAGAGTTAATATGACATGAAACTTTGGGAAATGTAACCAAATGTGTCACACACCTTCTAGGATGGGGATAATGATGAAATGTGAGTGTGATGTGCATTTTACTTGGGTAAAAAGTGAAAATGTGATGAAATTAGAAAATTACCCAAGTAAAATGATGGAAATGTGATGAATGGTAAATGATACTAGAAAAACACTAGGAAAATCAACCACCAAGCTAGAGGACACTAACAACTAAGAACAAGACATGAACTAACCATGCAAAATCCAAGTGAAAAAGGTGACTAGAGCATGAGGAAATGACTAGGTGATTTCCCCAACATTGATCCACCATGAAAAAATACTCCATCAAACTCCAACGAGCATAATACAAAATTGAAGTGACTTCTATAAAACCATCCACATGATCACCAATAATGAGAAGCGATTCCCCTCCACCAAATATCCCTGTGAAATGCTAAGAAGGGAAAGGCTCACAAAAGAAGTATATCCCCAAGCCAAACCAATGATCGAAAGGTACTAGTAGCAAATCCCCATCATCATGTTAAAATACACAATTTAGTCTTCATACAATATGAAGGGAAACACTAGTGATGCCTGTGTGAATTGCATATTATATATCCTTTGATAGTGCACCCATATTTTCATCAAACCACTTCCAATAGATGTACAATGACAATGGAATTTCATAATTGTGGTCATAATAGTGTTTTTGAGCAAAACTAAAGAAGATATGATCATTTTAAATTTGCCACCTCAAACCACATTGAACAATAAGTTATATTTTTGCTTGTGGGTTTTATTCCAAGAAAAATATATTTTATAGGAAAATCTAATGGTCCTAATATTCAAGAAGACATTGCATATTATAAGCAAAATGTGTCCCTTTGGAAAAGCTACATATACTCTCATTTAATAGATGAAGCGACTATATGGGGTCAAACATTATTCTTTAAGGATCTATTAAAACTTTTAGATGAAGCATATTTAGATAAGTGGTCTCATGATGTGAAAAATGATAAAAACAAGGTTTATTTTCAAGTGACAAGTTCCTATTACTCGTTGATGGATGTATTTAGCAAGAGAAGGTCATTGTTTCTATGAACTCTCTAGTAGACATAATTTCATGAATGTTAACATGGATAAAATCTTGCAAATCCTCGCAAATCATATTTAGAGCACACATATTGAAGGTGAAAATATTCAAATTTTTAAAATTTTGAAGATTATTATAGACAAATATGTGTTGCAATCAGATTCTCATGCTATATATATGAATGGTGTGTATATTGGGGTATCCTTATATGTACTTAGTAGGTACAATTAATATTGATGTGCAAGAGAATTTTTAGAAGCTTTCGTATAAGAAAATAAAATAACATTTTATGATATTTCTATTGCTAAAGAACCTAAGGTGGAACATGAAGAAGTTTTTGGAGCACTTACTTACATATCTATTAGAATATTGATAATATGCATGAACATACAACAACATGTTTTCTAACATGCAAATAAATAGAAAGAATATACTAGTCTACCTTTCTATCCATACAATAAAAAATAATCAAAGTAAGAAACTAGAGACAAGAGAAAAGAAATGATACACCACATATACGTGGTAAAACCCCAAATTTGGAAACATCCACAGGAAGGTATTGTATTCTTATCCTTCAGAAATCTCCAATCTCACACTTGAGCTCTACTCCACATATGCTTCACAACTTGACAATAGAATTCAATACAATACACAACATATATTCCCAAAGGATCTCCTTCACCTCTATTATATAGCTAGAGGCATGGAAAATAACATCCCATAATACATGTATGTGGGATAAATTATTTTCCACCTCCTTATATGAATAAATGTAATATGAGAATATCACTCCATGATGCAAGTGGGATAACTCCTTTTACATAATATTAGAGTCATTTATATGCCTTCCTTTGCTAGATAAGATATATTACGACATCACACTATACATCATTACACAATTAATATTAAAATTACACATTCCAACACTTCCCCTTAATGATGAATAGGGAGAACACAACATATATGGAGGAATATGGAAATACATTAGCATTCCCACTTGATGACAACTTCTTTCATTCCCAACAAACTCCGAAGATACACAAACTTCACCTCTATCATGGATTTGGTGAAGAAATTGGTTTCTTGTTTTTCTATGGGACAATACTCCAAACAAATAACACCATATGCCACAAGATCTTGAATGTAGTGAGTATCAAGGTCAATGTGTTTAGTATTGGAGTGATACATTGAATTGTATACAATCTTAATTTCACTATGATTGTCAAGTATTAATTCGGCATGAGACTCAGTGAATCAATCCAAGCTCTATAAGAACATGTTGGATCCACACCACTTCTTTAGTTGCTTCCTTAGTTTCCATGTACTCTGATTCACATGAAGAAATATAAAGAGTTATAAAATTCTCATTGGACCATGAAATTGGACTTGTACCAACTTGAAATATGTACCCTGCAATAGACCTTCTATCTAAAGCATCCCCTTCCCAATCAAAATATGTATAACCAAGAAGTGAAATTGTAGCCCTACTAGAATATAAAACACCATAATGCAATGTCCCTTACAACTATCTAAGAATTATCTTTGCTACTTTACAATGACTTTCATGAGG
Organism: Larix kaempferi; assembly: GCA_027924585.1. Lineage (NCBI taxonomy): Eukaryota > Viridiplantae > Streptophyta > Pinopsida > Pinales > Pinaceae > Larix > Larix kaempferi. Next base: position 618,891 of record BSBM01000187.1, read on the forward strand.
CTTTTGCATAAACCTCAAAACCATGTTAATTGCAAAATATAGATCAAGTATTTGGTGTGTCAAATATACCAAGATCCCCACAAGCTAACGATATAATGTGGCATCAACAAGAGGAGTGACACAATAAATAGTTAAGTTTACACTAGACTAAAATGGCATAGGAGAAGGCTTACAATCACTCATATGAAATTCAACAAGTAATGGTTCTTTAGCATGTCAAGCTTTACCTTTATCAAACATTTCCTTATGATGTTTACCAACAACACAACCTTCACAAACACCTTTATTAGAAGAAACTGAAGGCAATCCAAGTACCATTTTAGACATCATTTTCCTTTTACCATAATTCAAGTGACATAATCTTTCATGCCACAATTTACTTTGTTCATCAGCATGAGCAACATATGAATGAAAAGGTTGATTTTTATACAAATTAAAGCGACTAAACTTATATAAACCAACATCATGATAAACGAGACCTAAAAAACAATTTTGAGGTAATGTTTAATATCTTTTAACACATATTTATCTATCCAAGCTTAAAATGCATAACCTTTCTGACATACACAATAAATACAAAGAAATTAATGGGCATGCCTTGAACATGAAAACCATATTCCAATATACCATTAGGAACTTTAACATTACTAAATCCTCTTAGTAATAGATATTTACCATCACTAATAGAAACTTTGTTTGATGTGTGTGTTTTAGTGTCATAATATGTAAATAATGAAGTTGTACCAGCCATGTGATTAGAAGCACCAGGATCCATTATCCATTCCACATTAGAATAAGAGTTACTAGGTTGAACATAATAGGCACACATGGATACTAGGTTGAATAGAAAGGGCACACGGGACATGAACTTCCATTCCACTTCTTCTTTGCTTTAGCAAGTTCATGTCTCTATTTAAGGAAAATATTTTTAGGGTGGTTGGAAAGTTCTCGACTTTAGATTATGTTAGAAGCATCATAATCATGAAAAGAGATAGTGGTTGATCCTTTAGTAAGTGACTCTTGGTTTTTATTAAACACTATTAGGATTCTTCTTACTATGTGCCATTAGACATTTACTATTAGATAATTGGCCAAAAGCAATAAATCTATGTTGCTAACATATCAAACCTTTACAAAAATATTCGAAATTTGGTTTCATAGTACATTTAGACATTTCAATGTCTCTATTTATAGTTTGGATGAACATATCAAAACATGAAGGTAACTTTTTTTCTACAATAATAGTAACAGCATTATCATTTTTCTTGTAATCGTTACCACAATTATTTAATTTTTCAATATAGGTTTTAATTTTAGCAGGAAAAGACTGCAATCTATCAAAATAGTTAGGGTCTAACTCATGGATTCTCTTTGCAAGGTAGTTAGCTGAAACATAATCACTTTTATCAAATAAAGAAGCCAGGGTTTTTCATACCTCAATTGGACTATCCTCAGCCTCAATATGTACCTATAAACTATCTAAAATAGTTTGTCCAATGAGTCCTCTTGTTTGATCACATCGATATTCCCATATAGCTAGGTATTTAGAATCAATTGTTTTCATTTGATCACCCTTAACTAGGAACCATATATTCTTGCTCCTGAGAATGTCAACCATCTTTCTCTTCTAAGAGAGATAGTTAATACCAACTAATTTAGGAACATAATCTACTTCTAAACACATAATGATGAATCAACAAACTAAGCCCCAATGAAACAAGACAAAAGATAATATATAGAAGAAAGAGTGACAAATAAACAAAAACATCTCACCAATGACAATACATAGAAACAACTTGTTGATAGATCTATAGACCTACAATAGAAACAATGAACAGAGAATCAATTTCGTTGAATTTTTTGTCGAAAATAGGGACCATGTTCTTTCCCTAAGGGAAAGGAATGTGTGTACGTGCTTTGTTTGTGGGAAAGGCACATATGTATGCAATTTATCTAAAAAAGACTCTTACCTACCCTAAGCTACCTGAAACTGTCCAAAAATGGAAAGTTGCAAAACTAGTTGTTGGCCTATATGGAAACCCGTGACAAAATATAACTAGAGTTGAGTACACAATATATATACTACATGAAATATAGATCATTTATATAAAGTTAGTATAAGATGGATTTCAACTCAGATCTACAGAAAAATTAAAAAAAAAACATGAAACATTTTTGAAAATTTATGAAAAATAATGGTGAGGGTTAGGGTTTGAAGAAATAAATTCTCAAACATGTAGAAAAATCATATATATAAAGAATAACCATTGGGGTCTGATATATCTGATTGAAAATCTACTAGATATGGAGGCTCCCAAAAAAATTAAAGAATTGTTGCTTGTAAGAAAATTCAAAAAATTATAAAAGAAGGTAGATCATAGTAACCAGCTCTGATACCATAGTAGAACATTGCGAATATGCATGAACACACAACAATATGTTTGCTAACATGCAAATCAATAACAATAATCTATTGGTCTATCCTTCTAGCCATACAAGCAACAACAATCAAAGTAAGAAACAAGAGAAAAGAGAAAAGAAATTATACACCAGATATACGTGGTAAAACCTCAAATGGGGAAACATCCCCAAGAAGGTATTGTCATCTTATTCTTCTGAAATATTTAATATTAAACATGAGCAGTCCATGTTGGGCACATGTTTTCTACTCTTTTTTCCATCCATCTACTCTTTTTGACAATATCTTGCATATAACTTCATGATTTAACCCAAGGTACAACCTTTTTATGTATTGTGTTGTTTTAAGTGATGATATAGGTTGTTAAATAGTTTCATGCTCGATTTTGGGTTATTGATGAGATGGCTTGAATGTATGTACTTGCGCTTCGAGAACACAGTGCTTTTTCCCAAGGTTCTGGATGCTGTTACTCCTGCACAAGCATGGATGATGTCTATTTTTGGTATGTTGTTACTTCTAGATGTTGCTACTTACATAATTATGCATTGCCACCACTTCCACAATTTATATAGTACTTGAGCATTTGGTCTTCGACTGATGCTCAAGTATATGAGAAAATGAGCATCGACGTGGCAATGCCAAGTCATCAACAGGATATGGGAAGTATCACATGTTGCAACTACCTATAGTTTTGACTATGCAACAAAATGACTTATTTTGTACATTAGTTTTAACAACACGAATGTGCATCAGATTTGATGTTATGCATTGATTGAGGATAGCCTTGAGAATCTCCAATTATCAAGGTGTTTTGATTTTCTATTTTAAAGGATTACTATCCAAAAAGGTATAAGGGAGTGAGCCCTCTTGTGTTAGGGGGTTATACATGGAAATACAAAAGGCATAACATAAGACCATTGAATCCTATTGCACCTTTCATTTTTATAATACAAAGTATGTTGGTTTGTATGATATGAGCATTAATTTGTGAGTTTTTCTAGCATCCCCGATTAGAGGAGGAAGGCCCCCCTTCGCTGACTAGGTTCTTCCATTTTGTTTATTTTGTTAGATAGATTTATCATAGAATTTTGTGTAGTAGTTGTTGTTACTTGTGGATTGTTATTTATTTCCTATCAATTGAAATTGACTGTTACTCATAGAACTTGGAATCACTATTGAAAATATATGATAATCCCAATTGTTATTGGTGTTACTTCTGCAGGGTAAAGCTCCATTGTAGTTTTTTAATAGTGATTTGATTTCTCTTTAAAGGATAATCTCTTTATTTAATTTTCTTAGTAGCTTCTTTCTCTTTAAGAATAATTTCAGATATATAAGTGATAGATTCTTGTTACATGCTACATAGATTCAATTCCACGAGTGTTATTTCCCTTTTAGCAGAGTTGTGTAGTCTATTGAGTGTGATTTCCCTTTGAGCAGAGTTGTGTGGATTGAGTGTGATTTCCCTATTAGCAAAATTGTGTGGATTGAGTGTTATTTCTTTCTTAGTAGAATAAATGTTGATTTAATATCTTTTTATAGGACCGTGTGCAAGATAATTAGAAGTATGGTTCCTTTTAATAAAGAGTTGTCTGTTCATCTAATGTCACTAGCACTATCGAGGAAATTGTATCATGCATAGACTTTGCATGTAACCTTGAAATAAAAGATGTACCCTGTATTGATTAATAATGCGTGTGCTATTTAGTTGTCATAGAAAGAAAATTAGAAATCCTGAACATTTTGGCATCGTTGCTGAGGAGGTTATAAGGGCAAAAAATTACAAACGAGTGTTGGTTTAGCTGCAACATCTCTAGTTCAATTGACGCCTGAAAAATAAAGAGGTAATGTATGAACCTATGAATCTATCACCAATACCCAAGGCGGTGAATTATCCGTGGTAGAATCCCATCTCACCTACACCAGAGCATATAGATTTCATGGGTAAAATATCATATAGGATGCATGAATAGAGGTAGAGGAAGGCCCCCAAAAACTAACAACACTACAGGTAGAGGAGGTTGAAGACAAAAGGATCAAGGAATAAAACATATATACATGAGATCATTTCAAAGGAAGAATCAAAGGAAGCATCTCATAATGCTGTCAGGGTGGCATATCATGCATGAACCAGTCACCAACCTATTTCAAAAGGTAATTTTGTTGCAACAATAGAAGTTGAGCTACAAATTCGTTCAGAAGGAAGAAGCGAAACAAAGGAATCAAGCCTCAAGGAGAAATCAATCCACCTTATGTGGAAGCGGGGCCTGAATTTCAAATTCTAGAAAAAGGACAAGTGGAAGCAAGGGAACCTACACCCAACCATCAAAGCCCGGTTCCAAGACGAGAAGCAGTCCTTGTGTTGTCTATTCCATATCGATGGAGTGCTGCTAAACCTTCTAGAAGAAACAAGGTAACTTGTTTCATTCCATTGAGTGCCTTCTAACTTTGGACTTCCAAAATAATATTGGATATTAAGGGAAAACATGGCTACTCCAGCCTCCACGATTGAATTCCCCATTTTTGACTCTCAGGGAATGACACCTGTGAATCCTATTTCATTATCATCTCCCAAATTTCAATAGAATGACTACTGAGGACCCATACACCTCCTTGTTTGAATTTGATGTGCTATGTCAGAGCTACAATTATACCACATATTTGCAAAAGTTGAAGCTATTTCCTAATACCTAAAAGGGGCAGTCTTTAGGTGGTTTATGGGTCTCGGTGGGGGTACTATAACTACTTGGGATGAGATGAAACAGGCCTTCCTTGAGAAATACTAAGACTATTGCACATCCTAGTAATTGAGGGAAAATATCTTCAAGAGGACACAAAAGGAAGAAGAGAATCTAGAAGACTGTGTAGAATGTTTTCAATACAATTTGCAAAGGCCTCCACACACCACTCTAATTGGTGACATATTGAAGAAAATTTTGATCTGAGGAATGAGGGACAAATGGCTAGATATTTTGGACTTGATGGGAAAAGGATACATCTTTAAGGAAAGTTATGAGACGATCTGTGATTGGTGCAGAAGATGTTGGCAGGGATCCTCCATAATTAAACCAAGGGTCAGATGCCTTCCAACCAAGGCCACAAAATTAGACAACAAGGGAGTATCCCATGCAGAAATTGGAACTTTGCTAGAAGACTTCAAGACCGATATCCTTGGAACACTATCATCATAGTTGGATGTGTTTCAATATAAACAAAGGAAATTTGAGGTTGAGAAGGCACTTGTCATCTTCTACCCAAAATGTTGACAGAAACACTCCTCAAAAGAATGCCCGGTAAGAACTGTTGAAGTATGCAGAATTTACGATCAAGATCATCCTACAAAATCATGCCCATATTTACTAGGATTAAAAGTAGTTTACCATGGAACCAATGAAGAGGTTGAACAAACCTACTTTTTAGCTCTGAACTAGCCATGGAAAGCATGACCTCTATTTAAGAATCAAAACTCTTCTACATTTTTCAATACTTGGAATAGTCATTATAGTCCTCAACAACCATAATTTCCCACTCCACACTAGGAAAACCCATAGTAATTTTAGTGCCCTTCACATTGGGTATAGTGTTCGAATCAATCAATCATAAATCCCCCTTGGCCACAAAACTGGTGGAATCCCTCCTTCACTACACAACAATTTATAGAACCACAACCGTAGATTCCTATACAATTTCCTCTACAATTACCTATGAAACCACAACTGCAACTTCCTATGAATACACCAATGATTTCTCCAATGGATGCTCTTGTGATTCGACCTCAATTACATGTACAAGCCAGTCTAAATACAAATAATAAGGTGATTCAACAAGCTAAAACATTAACCTTCCCAGCCTGTAGTATTAGTCCCCTTATATGTAATGATGTACATATTAGGTGTTATAGGTCAATTATGCACTTCTCCGTCTGTGATCACATTATGATGTCGATCACACAAAAGGACAACATGGATTGAAGAGCTAGATTTCCCTAGATGATGTATGGATAGGATTCACCATCTTCAGCTGAGGTTTTCCCTGATTTACCTGATATTTTGACATGTGCGCTACTCCTGGGCTAGTAAACCAGCGCACATCTTCTAGTATGCCCTAGTTTCCTCAAGGGAAACTAGCGCACACCTTGGAAAGTTGCAGGTGCTTGTTTCAAAACACAAAATTTGCGCTCTATGTGCTACTATGCTTTGAGAAACTCGCACACATCTTAAGATGAAATCAAAAATATATTAATTTGACGAATTGGGATTAGTTGAAGTTGGTTCTGCAACTTCCCCAACCTCCCAATTCAACCACCTCTCGATCTAAACTACCTACCTTGTCCCATAAATACAAGGAGGATCCATGAGAGGGGGACCTAGAAAGTATGCATTAAGGATTGTTACGCTGGAGGAAAGTCCCAAGTCATTGTGAAGAGCAGGATCCTAGGACTCAGTTGCAGAAACATCTCAACACACCAGGTATATTGTACTGATTCATTTTTCTTTGACAATAAAAAGGTCGAAATACCCTTCCTGTCCCAAATCAAATGTCTATTAGATTGTATGTCTATTTGGCTTAATATCTGCTTATATTTGATGTTAAATTACTTTCTGTTTTCATCATATTTATATATAGACAAGATACGTTGAGGAAGGTATCATTTGTGTTGCAGGTTCATCAAGCGGGAGATCAAGTGAAAGCTAGGACCAACCATCGGTTAAAGGTATGTCTTTCGATATCCCAATCTCTGTCATTTGTAAGAACTAGTTGTAATGCAATTAATGTATTTACCCGTCAACCCTGCCCAGTTGGTAGTGTCCATATCCTCACTATAAGGTAGAAATCCTGAACAACATTAGGTATGGGAGTATAGTTCACTCAAAGAGCTCACCAATAATCACTGAACATATAGAGTACAAACCCCCCTTCTTGAAATAGAGCAACATCACGAAGAAAGTGAAAATTCCACCCATGCTGCAACTCTTGGAGTAATAAAAAGAATGCAACATGTGGCTATTACTAGCTCGATCCACAATCAAGTTGTTACTCCTACATACCTAGAAAGGATGACAAAAGCTAAGGTACCCCCACAACATGAGTTTGACATGTTGGGAGAGCTCTAGAACTTGTGTGTAAAAATTCTGTTGTTACAAGCAATAATGGATGTACCAATTTACGTCAAGATCGTCCACGAGGTTGTGCCTTAAAAAATAAGTGAGGAAACCCAGGGATCCACCTACCATTCATGTTGGGTAAATTATTTGACCTAATTTTGGGCATAGATACACCCATTAAATATGAAGACCCTAGGAATCTGACAATCACTATTCAGATCTAGGGGAAAAAAATTCCAACACATTAATGGATCTAGGGGAAGCTATTAATATCACAACTACAGAAACATGGGAAAAATTAGGCCTTTCAAACCTTAGACCAACCCCCACAATCCTTGAATTGGCCAATTAGTCCACCATTCGACTAGAGGAAATTCTAGAGGATGTAACTAATTATGTGGACTTCCGGGAATACCCAGTGGACTTCTTGGTCCTGCAAAACAAATATCATCTTAAAGGCCATCCTTTGATTTTGGGGAGGCATTGGTTATCCACCGATGATGCTTACATCGGATGAACATAAGGTAATATTACAATTTCCCATGGGGACTCCACAAAAAATTTGGTCCTTTACCCACTAAAAAATTCTAGCATGGTGTGTGAAAATTCTTTATGAGCTGATTTCGAGCTCGAAGATGAAAATGTTTGGACCACCTTGACAATTGAAAAATATATGTCTTTCAAACATTAAACAAAGGATGACGTTATCAGTAGTTTTATTAGCAATCATTCCTTTGTTCCTTAGCATGTGTGCCAGCTATTAAAAACTGTGGTAAAGAATGATGTCCCCAATAATCCTGAACTAGATCTAGAAGAAGAAGAAGAAAATATACCGACAATGATCATTCATGACAACATCCTAATTGAAATCAAGCCTATAAAAATGCTAAATATTAATCCTTATTCAACCTCCTCATAGACCTATAAGTTGTTACAAGTCCTAAAAGCATAAAAAGAGGCCTTTCCATGGGATTAAAGGGACATGAAGGGTGTCCACCCTGATATCTGTACCCATCATATTTACATCAATAAGGAATGCATCCCCACTCAATAACCTCAAAGGAAGATGAATCTTGCTCTGAGTAACATTGTCAAATAAGAACTCCAGAAACTGTTTGATGTCAACTTCATTTACCAAATATCAAATAGTGAATGGATCTCACCGCTCATCATCATCCCAAAGAAAAATTCCAAATGGAGGATCTATGTGGATTACCAAGAATTGAATAAAGCTATGCAAAAATACCATTTCCCCTTGCCATTTATCAACCAAGTCCTAGTCACACTATCAGGAAATAAATATTTTTTTCCTTGATGGTTTCAGCGGATATAACCAAATACAGATCGCTCCTGAAGATCAGGATAAAACGACCTTTACCTATCCCTAGGGTACATTTTCATACCGTGTTCTTCCTTTTGGAATCTACAATGCACCTGCTACCTTCCAGTGGGAAATATTAGGTATTTTTTTCTGATCTAGTCAATGACAGTGTTTAAATATATATGGACAATTTCACACCATATGGCACTGATTTTGAAGAATCGCAATCTAATTTAGGAAAGACGCTCAAACATTGTAAATTGATTAATTTTTCTTTGAGTAAAGAAAAGTGCCACATGATGATGACGGAAGGGGTGGTTTTGGCACATCATCTCTCTATTGTAGGGGTCCAAGTCGATCCATAAAAAATTTAGGTAATCATGAGCATGCTTCCTCCAAAAATGCAAAAAGAGGTATGTATATTTTTAGGGAAAATTGGATATTATCATTGTTTCGTTGAAAATTATTCCAAGATTGCATCCCCTTTGTTTGCGTTACTTTTAAAATATGTAGAATTTGCATTGACTTACAATTGATAATATACCTTTGAAAAACTAAAAACATTGTTATCTACAACCCCTATTCTACGAGGACCAGATTGGAAACTACCCTTTCACATATATTCGGATTCCTCTAACACTACCATTGGATCTGTTTTGGGACTAGAAGAGGACAAGAATCCTTACTCCATCTATTACACCAACAAGAAATTAGCTCCCACAGAGTTGAATTACACAATAACCAAAAATTAGTTCCTTTCTATTTTGTTTGCAATTAATAAATTTTTGCACCACATAACTGGTTATCCCATCTTCATACACATAGATCACTCGTTCATAAGGTATTTAGATAAAAAACCCATTACAAAAGCCTAAGTTACTAGATGGTTTCTATTAATGCAAGAATTTGACATCACAATTGTTGACAAACCGAGAAAAGATAATGTGGTTGCGAATTGTTTATCTAGACTTATCGTGAATACTGACAACTCTCCTATAGAAAATAGTTTTCTAGATAAGCGATTGTTTGCAGTGTCTGCTTACACACTATGGTATATAGACATTGCCAATTACCTTATTGTAGGGGAGTTACCGTACCACATCTTGTGAAAATCCTCACAGGAGATCTAAGAGATGATGTGTACCTCACAAGAGTAATTATGATTAAGCAGGAAAATAGAAGAAGAGTGAACAATACAGTATAATGAGCAACATAATAATATGGTATAGTAGAACTCAGATAGAAGCAATAATACTTCACACACACTAGTTAATTAATCACAATATGGACAAATAAATAGTACAATGGTAGAGAGGATTCGAATTCCTAAGGTGGCAATTCGAATTAGCCTCTCAAAGTGATCATAAGATCAATAGAGTGTCATCGGAGCACAACTAGGTGTCCTCATGATCATCGGAGCACAACTGGAAGTCTTCATCATCATCAGTGGAGTCATCAACGCTCAAGTAACTTTCAACCATCCGTTAAACTAACTCTGGTAGGTGTAACTGAGTGTAAACTGAAGACAACTAGACTGGTAGGTGAAGAAGGGCAAGTTGCTCCCTAAAATCAAGGAAGAAGGGCGCATTAAGCAACTGGAGGGCTAAAACTGAATAGTGAGAAGCTCCTGGGGGCTGGCTAACTAAGGACTGGGATGCATGCAAAATGCATGCAAACCCTAGAATGCATGCAAACCCTAAAAGTGCATGCATGACTGAAAATGTAAATGATCAAAATACTGGTGGGACTAGGATGGAGTATAGGAATATCCTAACACATCTCTCCAAGGGATAAACATAAGATCATTCAAGAAAGTGCTAGATATTCATGGGTAGATGGATACCTATTTTATACAGGAGTAGATCAGATAATCCAAAGATGTGTAAGGGAGGATGAGATCCATGAAATCCTTAAATACTGCCACAATGAGCCCTACAGAGGGAATTTTTCTAATAAAAGAATGTGCCATAAAGTGTTGGGCATGGGTTACGATTGGCCCACTATATTCAAGGATGCAAAGAAATATGTGAATGGGTGTGATAGTTTTCAACGAATGGGACAACCCATTCAGTCCAATGAAATGTCATTACAAACATAGATGGTAATAGAACCCTTTGAGAAGCAGGCTCTTTATTTTGTGGGCCTAATCAAACCCTCATCCAATCAAAAATATTATATCTTGGTATGCACAAACTATGTAACTAAATGGGTAGAGGAAAAGGCTATCCCAAGAGCCACAAAGCAGGATGTTATTGGTTTCTTATTTGAGGAAATATTTGCTCGGTATGGGATGCTGAGAGAGATAGTTACTAATGGAAAAGGATAGTTTACAATGAATAAGATCGAAGAGATTCTTGCAAAATAAAAGATTTGGCATAGAGTCACTTCTCCTTATCACCCAAAAGAAAATGGGTAGGTCGAGAGTACCAACAAAGTATTGGAAAATATTCTTACGAAGAATGTGTCTAGTCACTTTCATGAGTAGGCCAATTGACTATCAAAAGCTCTATGGGCCTACAGGACTACTTGGGAAAATACCACGGGCTTCTCTCAGCCATTTGAGCTAGTGTATGGTAAGTGCCTGATATTTCTGATTGAATTTTAAATCAACGGACTTAAAACTACTGTAGAGGTTGGTTTGGATTTGATAGCAACCCATAAGCATGAATTAGAGTATCTCAATGAGCTTGATGAAATCCATCTGGCCGTGCTGCAACACACTGATATTGTACAACAACAGCGTGCAAAGTGGCATGAAAAGCTTATTAAAAAAAGTTTTTTTAGCCAAGGGATTGTGTGAACTGTATGAATCTAGATTCAAGGATTTCAAGGGAAAGATTCACACCAAGTGGTTGGACCCTTACGAGGTAGACACAATATTTGATAATGGGACTATTAAAATGTAACCATAGACATAGGACACACCTCTTTTGTTTCCAATGGACATCATTTATGGTTATACCATCATCGAACCTAAAAGGAATCTTTCATTAAGCAGGTTTCTTTTAGCACACATTTAGAAATGTTGCATGAGGAGGGACAAGCCTCCACACCTCGACCTACATGATATTTTTGAGTGAAAAAAATCAATTGTGAAAACCCTAGGGTGCAATTGGATAGATGTTAGCTGAAAACCAACTTGTTGGTGGTTAGTACAAACTATAACTTGGTGGTTTTCAGCTAACATCTGTCCAACTATGCCCTAGGGGTTTTCACAATTGATTTTTTTCACTCAAAAATATCATGTAGGTCGAGGTGTAGAGGCTTGTCCCTCCTCATGCAACATTTCTAAATGTGGGCTAAAAGAAACCTGCTTAATGAAAGATTCCTTTTATGTTCGATGATGGTATAAATTGCACAAACTATAACTTGTCCTCGGCCATAATGAGGTAATATGACCACCTAAAGCTACCAGTTGAGTCTGATTACAATTCATAGAGATGGGAGATATAATAGTCCAACATGAACCATAAGATATAAAACAGTTGTGTAAAAATAGAATAGCTTACTAGGTGTTTCAAGATGTAGGATCGAAAGTGTAATTCAAAAAATTGTATGGTTTGATACGGAGGTTATTAGAATTCACCCAAAATTTTTTCAATGAGAAATGTATAGTAGATGGTGTGTATATTGTCGCAATGGAAGAGAACATATCCAGGGCGGCAGGGTTCTCACAGGAAAGTGAGCAACAATTTGGTAGATGGACACTCTTGTCACAAGAAGTGAATGAATTCAGTAGGGAAGGGTGAATTTTGCAATGAAAAGGAAAATTATATGCACGAGACTCCTTACATGCACCTTGGAAGGACATGGCTTTCTTCATTCAAAATTATATTACACGTGAAGGATGCTTCCAGGTAATATTTTCCTATCATCTTAATTTGTTATCACATGTAAGGCATAATGTTCTTCTGAACATTCCCTATTTTCTTATGGGCTCCATGCAACTTATGGCACATTCTGCGAAAGGGGCGAAGCATCCCTTAGCGATAATAAAAAACCATGGATTGATTAAAATATTGGTTCTTGATGCCCTGTGGAACATTCAAATGACATGAAGGCAATTTATGGGACTACTGGAAGAACCCAAGGAGGAGAAACATGTAGAAGTTGAACATGATGAAGTGGAATTTAGGGAAGCAAACCAAGAAAAATTAGGAGACAAGGAAGATCCAAAAGAGAAGGAACAACATGGAGAAGATGAGTGCGAAAAATAAAAAGAAGCAGAACATAAGGAATAGAAAGGTGAAATAGCAATAGGGGAGACATTTGAAGCAACAAAATTTTCCAGGGGAAGTTGACCAGGATGATGATCCCGAGGAGGTTGAAGGTGAACTAGGGTTTGACCATCCCTACTGTCACTCACAAATAACAGTGTGGAAATCATTGAAAATAGTCATTTGAAGGAAGAATGGAGACCATGTGTAGTTGAGGAAGAACAACCTTCAACACCTACTATGCCGAAAAGTAGAAAAAAGTCAATTAAGGAGTTTGTGTCATTCCTGCATAGGAGAAGAACAAGGTCAATGGGTCCTAAAACAGTAAGAGTGGAACCTCCAATTTCACCTCTGTGGTTCAATTATGCAAGAACCATCTATAGAGGAAATTGGTAATGCTTAAGCTGCTACAAATGGGTTTGAGTAAGGAAACCCTCTCATTTCTACTTCTGAACTAGTTGCAATAAGTCCTACAATTGTTATAGAAGAACCAGTGGTTGAAGGATAAAACAATGCTGAAACTATACATGGGTCGAAAGAAGTTCCTGCTACTACTTCACCAGAAATAACTATGGAAGATACAATGCCTGCTACACAAGAACCAGACATGGACGAAATGATTAATGGGGAAAACGCTACAAAGGATTGAGTTGTTGAAGAACCAATCAACATAAAGGTTGTTACACAGAAACTAGTCATAGTGAAGATGGAAGAAGGAAAGATGAGAATAATGGGATCCATGAAATGTAAGAAGAAGCCTCCCTATTTGATTAAATAAGTTGTGAGGTTGAATAAAGCAAATTTGAAATTGAGATAGAAAATTAAGGATTTGAAAAAATAGAACAGAGAATTGTCTAAGACTTTAGGATTAAACACCCTTGCTAATGTGGTCCAAACCTTTATCAAGGTGTCCTCTCAAAAGAGAAGGGTGACTAGGAAGATGGAGGAAGAACCTTATTCATAGTGGGAGGATATTTTTTGACTGGATGGATATGTGCCTCTAGATATAAAGCACATAATGGTATCTATTTAGAAAGTAGTGGAAACAAGGGAGATTGGAGTTTATACCTCTGAGCTTCCTTATCCCATGCTTATACAAGATAAACTTGGAAAATGGAAAGCATTGTCTGTTTCCTATCAAGAGGGTATGGTTCCTCTTCAAGAACATCAAAAAATTGTTTGAAACATAGAAAGAAGAAATGAAGATGAACTAACCCTCTCTAGGATAAAAAAGGATCAATGAAAAGAAGATCAAATGAAATTAAAGGATGCATAGGACTAGGATAAGAGAGAAGGAGAAGAGAAACATAAGATATGTTTATTTGTCCAAGACTTGTTGAACTACAGCCTTCCCTCCCCTATGTATCCATGTTCTTGCAAGAGAAATTCATTATTTTTCATCTTACAACCATAATTGAGGGTAAACCCTACATATTTACTAATTCTAAAATATTCTGGAATACCTTTTATGAAGATGATGTGGTTATGCAACATTCTTTATGTGAATTTTATTTTCATGATTTCATTTTTCCATTTGAAAAAGAGTTTAATCCCACACCCTATATAGGGGACCTTTAGTTGTGAGCTTGTGTGTCATATCTGCTACATCAAGTTAAATGAAAAATGGCTCAAGAGGCTATAGAAAGGAACCAAGCTACATGTGAGTTAAGGAATAGAGGAGAGCCTACTAATGTAGATGATTTATTAGGGCTCAAGCCCCATTAGCAAGATATCTTGACCTTTCAAGATTGGTCATAAATATTCAAGAACAGTACTTAACCGGTGTGTTGGTTGTATCAATGATCTTTCATCTGAGGCTTTACATGGCTGCAAAAGAAGGTGGGAATTTTCTACAGTGGTGATAAAAAATAGAGAACCTTTTGGGTTTCAAAATTTCAAGAGATCTATGGGAAGATTGAACAAGTACATCTAGTGTATTGAGCAGAGGGGGCCTAAGTGGATTGGCCTAAAATTTCATTTTCCTATAATATGGTTGCTTGTAGATAAATATCTCCCTCTATATGATTCAACAAGAATAGAACAACATTCAGATGTAGAGGTTGTGGTTGCAACAAGTTTCAGAGCCCCTAGAGAGGATACACAAGATGCCTACCAACTTAGCACACTGCATGAGACCTACTCCTGGGCTAACTTATATCTCAGGTAGAATTTACCTACACAAGGATATGCATTAGAGCCAATTGGGGGGAGATGTTGGGCCCATGATTTGTATTATTTTTTCCTTCCATTTATCTTGTTTCGAAGACACCTTGAGTCATCCTTTACCCCTTTTTGACAATACCTTGCCCATAAATTCATGATTTAACCCAAGGTACAACCTTTTTATGTATTGCATTGTTTTAAGAGTGATATAGGTTATCAAGTAGTTTCATGCTTGATTTTGGGTTACTGATGAGATGGATTGAAGGTATGTACTTGCAGGTTGAGATTAGGGTGTTTTTTCTCAGGAGTTTTGATGTTGTTACTCCTGCACGAGATTTGATGATCTCTCTTTTTGGTATGATGTTACTTCTAGATGCTTCTACTTTTATTATTATGTCATTGCCTCCACTTCCACGATTTCTTTGATACTTGAGAATTTGATCTTTGACTGATGCTCAAGTATAGGAGCAGACAAGCACCAACATGGAAATGTTGATTCATCAAGAGGATATGGGAAGTATCAGTTGTTGAAACTACCTATAGTTGTGACTGTGCAATGAAATGTCTTATTTTGTATATTCGTTGTATTAGCACGAATGCGCAACAAATTTTATGCTATGTATTGATTGAGAAAACCTTGAGAATATTTGATTATCAAGGTGTTATGAAACTCTGTCTGACAGGATTTCTATCCAAAAAGGTATAAGGGAGTGAACCCTCTTGTATTAGGGGGGTTAGACATGGTAAGAAAGAAGGTAGAGTACAGGAATTTTGAATCCTATTGTACCTTTAATTTTTATAATACAAAGTATGTTGGTTCATGTGATATGAGCATTAATTTGTGAGTTTTTCTAGCAATATTGATTAAACAAGGAAGGCCCCCCTTCACAAACCAAGTGCTTCCATTTTGTTTATTTTATTAGATAGATTTATCATAGACTGTTTGTGTAGTAGTTGTTGTTGTTACGTGTGGGTTTTTATTTATTTCATAATATTTATCAATCACATAGACTGTTACTCATAGAACTTGGATTAATTATTGGAAATAACTAATAATCCCAATTGTTATTGTTGTTACTTCTACAGGGTAGAGTTTCATTGTAGTTTTTGCATCTTGATTTGATTTCTCTTTAAAGGCTAATCTCTTTCTTTAATTTTATAGAAGGTGCATTCTCTTTAAGAATTATTCCAGATCATTTGTAACTGATAGAGTGTTGTTACTTGTTACATAGATTCAATTCTACATGTGTGATTTCCCTTTTAGCAGACTTGTGTGGATTGAGTGTGATTTCCCTTTTAGCAGACTTGTGTGGATTGAGTGTGATTTCCCTTTCAGCGGAATTGTGTGTGATTTATTTCTTAGTAGAAGCAATGCTGATTTAATCTATTTTTACAGGACTGTGTGCAAGATCATTAGAATTTTGATTCCTTTTAAGAGAGTGGATTTAGTTGAGTTTTACATTCATTAGTTGCATGTTCATCTAATGTCACCAATTGTAGCCTGCATGGACTTTGCGTATAACCTTGAAATAAAATACGTACCATGGATTGATAATTAATGTGTGTGTTATTTAGTTGTCCTAGAAAGACAGTTAGAAAGTCCCAACACTTCACTCAACATTTTCTTCATGGATTTACAATATCATTCAATAGAATACACAACATATACTCCTGATCAAGGCTCTCCTTCACCTCTATTATATAGCTAGAGGTATGGAAGAATAAAATCCCATTATACACGTGGGATAAATTATTTCCACCTCATTATATAAATAATGATAATAGGAGAATATTACTCCATGATGCATCTGGTATAATGTAATATCCCTTGTTAGGAATTTTATTAAAATGACAATTTTTCACTTTTTTCCCTAGTTTGACCTTTGACTAGTTTTGAGCTCTAGGTCCCCAAATTGCTCCAATTGCTCCCAAATCTTCTGAGAAGTTATATGGATGATGTTATAACATAAATATGTATTTCAAGGATGATATTGGACCTTTAAAATAATTCTGCAAATCTTCTTTCAATTATGGCCAATGTAGGGAACTTTACTAGTAATTTCCCTTTGACTAGTATTGGTCTCTAGGTCTCGAATTGACTCCAAATGCCTTCAAATATTCAAGGAAAGGGTATGAATGATATTAGGACGTGAATATGATGTTAAGGGATGATATATGGCCACCAAAATACCTTTTCAAACTCTCTTAATATTCTGGACCAAGTATGCAATTTTACTAGTAATTTGGGGTTCAAATCCCCTCGGGGTTAGTACTGAAAATGGCTTCCCAAACGCCTCCAAAACCACTCAAATTTCTGAAAATAGGTAGGGAATGTATTAAGGATGTTATTAAGGTCTCATGTGCACCATTAATTTATTATTATATATGTTCCAACCCTCTCCCATTCAACTACAAAAATCACCAATTCGACCCTTGGGGAAATGGCACTATTTCTTCTCCCAATGCAATTAAACTGAGTAAAAATACTTCAAATGCTCAATTACAGTACATGAAACTTGTAAAATACATCCATGGAAGTCCATTAATAAAAAATTCATCATAGAATCATCCATTAATTCAAAATAATCATCAATACATTGGTTCACAACAAGGTAGTGGGGAAATGGCATTGTTCTTCCATTAAAAATTAGATTTATACATTTATACTTGGAATTTCAACCTGAAACTGTCTGGAGATCAAGAAAATACTATTTAATTCATATTACAAAATAAATGGGGCATGATAAGCTCCCCCAAATAGTACAATAGCTCACCAAAAACACCCTCCCTCAAGGATCAAGAATATGCCATCAAAACTGGAAATGGTTGAGAGAATGTCTTGCAATAGAAGAAACCATGAGATACCCTGTAGCATGCACCTGCAAATAAATACTCCATTAAAGCTCCAAATGAAAGTTCTGAATGGCCTTTCCAATTACCAACTTGGATGGGAATCTTTCACCCTCGAAATTGGCTAAGGCAAGAAACTAGTCATCCACTAGCTCTCCCTCTACACAAATGCAATTGCAAATTCTACAAATGATCAAAAGCTGGTTTCATTATTTGTTATTGACATTTATAAAGTTATAATGTCCTCCATGGGTCGAATTCCTTCCAAGAGACTCATGCCAACTCAAGTTGGGAAGAGATTCCAAAGAACGCCACTTGTACAACAATTCCTAGTCTCCCACTTCCACCAAATCACATGTGGAAGCATCTTAGCTGCCCTAACACCCTTGAGCATCCTATTGGAGTCTATTTTTAGCCCTGACATGTCATATATGTCATATGTCATCCTTCAGGTCTGATTTGTGTCATAGGTGTCATAGCATCTTCATCATTACTGTCATAGAGCTGGGGAATCTAGCCCAAGTGTCTCACTAGCTCCAAATTGCCTCTTCCTATTCCATGGGAGTTACTCTTCCTCTATATTTTGACCTCATTGACTCATGCCAAGTATTATTGACCTTATAACTCATCCCAAGAACATTAGGATTCCCATGGATTCGAAATTGCAAGAAGAGGATGCCATGTGGCACATAAATTCTAGCTTGTGTGGGTCCCACTTCCTCCATGTGTCTCCATGATCAAATGCCACTTTGATTTTCACTTGTATATATTTATTTTTCTCCTTTATTAAATATTTATTCCATCCTAATATTCCAACATCATTTATTATCCTCATTATTCCAAATCCCAAAGCTTCCACCCCAAACCTAGGAAACTAGTAATTTTCCTCCTTGGCAATTGTTGGAGGGGCCTAGGTCGGCCTGTCAACTAGGCCCTCCGCCCGACCATTCTGCAGCATATGTCGACAAGTCGTGTTGACTAGTATGGGTCGGGTCGGTTGGATATACCGACAGACGGTTATGTAACTGTATCTGCACATATATATATCTAGGCTGGTGAGCCGATAGACTAGTAGAGATTGATTCCATCATTGTGTACTGCTCTTGTTGGTTAATACAAAGTCTATTCTCTCTACCTATCTCATCTCTTGTATCTGTATCATTGTGTATGCTTGCTTATATTACGAAATTTATCTATAATAACTATGTGAACCTCGGGATTACAACATCTGGTTCCGTTGCCGGTTGATGCATGAAAAATTACTAGCAGCATGACCCATGATTTCAGAACAGAAGATTAGAGACTGGTGGGAAAAGAAAATCGCGAATCACCTGCAGAATTATGCGCGACGTAACAAGCTAACGATTAGCCAAGCAAGAGATCGATTCTTCTCCGAGACCCATGAGCGATTTGTAGAATTTGTGCCAACCGCCTTGAAGAAACTTCTGGATGAATAGACCAGTCGATGAAGCAGAGCGTAAATTAGTATCGAAGCTAATCAACAGAGGTCGTACAAATCTATCAGAATGGTGCGAAACGATTGCAGAAGATTTCTATGAAGAACAGGCGATCGAAAATCGAGTATCAGTAGATGAAATAAGAAGAAAGTTCTTCACCGAATTAGCTGATCAATTTCTATGTTCTCTGCCGACATTGTCATTTAAATTTTTGATCGACAAAGGTGTCACACATATTGTCGAAACAAGACCGTTGCTGACCCCTCCCCTTCCAAACTCTAACTGGGAGGAGAAAGAGCGTAAGTGGGAAAAATTTGTAAAGGAGCACCAATGGGAATTTTTCTTGAACAAGTGATGGTCTACACTTCCCCAATAGTCTAAAAATCATCGGGTTGGCATTGGGGGGGTGATGAAGCATGCTCTGTTGTACCTAGTTTGATGAAACTCGACATATGACAAACGACATGACCAACAGTGGAAAAAAATCCAACCAAGATAGACTTTTAAGTCACAAAAGCACCCTAGATATTCAGAAAATCGAAAGAGAAAAAAGGAGGCAACAACGTGAAGAGCTGTGGGAGCAGGCAATTGCGCTCCAGAGGACGCGAGGATCAAATGTTGTGAAAGATGCAGAAGGGAATCTTCCAAAATCAAGTTAAGCTCGTGATGATCGAGATGTCGAAGAAGAACTGTCACCGATGGATGAAGACTCGTGGATAGAGCGTGGTAGAGTTCTCCAAGTTCAAATACCAGAAATGGTAGTATCTCTGTCTCCATTCCATTTAACAGAAAGCGTTCGGGTAGAATAAATTGTCGAAGAAAACCTTGGTCTCCATGCTGGTCAGTCGGGAGTTTGGAGTCGTCGAAGCATAGAAGGCGATGATATCAATAGACTATTGATTCATCGACCGGAAGAAGGGAATTGGATATCTTTTGAACCCAAATTTTCAAATTGAAGTTTTCATCTAGTGTACACAGAGCATGAAGAAGCGCCCCCCTTGCCAATACCAAATTTGAGTGATTCGACAAGCACGTCGAAAAGTCTGAGATTTAGAGAAATCTCGTTTGAGCAAAAATTTAACTGTATTTCGACAGAAGTAATTGACGAAGGCAGATCTAGCGACATCGAATGAGATACAGTCATTGATTTTGAAGATGGAGAACCAAGTCTAGAAAGACAGCTAATTCATACTAACGAAGCACCAAGTATTGATTGTGGAAATAACCCACCCACACCTCCATCAAATTCTCATAATAATACAATAGCAGACATGGCACACACTACAACACACCTTCCGTTCTACGAAGGAGATGAAGACCCAAGAAGACACTGGTTTGTGTGTGAAGCAATATGGACAGCTAATCAAATTACCAATGAAGACAGACAAATTGCTCAATTTGTTGGTTCATTAAGAAAAAGAGCACTGACATGGTACATGGGGTACATAGGAAAATCACCAACTGCAACAAAAGCACAAATCAAACAAAGCTTTTTGGCCTTCTTTATGATTGAATATGCGACATACTTGGCGGTAGAACGACTGAAGACAACAGTCCAAAAGCCTACAAAAACTATCAAGGAGTACGACAAGAGGTTTAAATACCTCCAGAGCAAATTAGACTATGAAATCGAAGAAAAACTATTAATCAAATGGTTTATTGTTGGTCTGATCAATAAAATCAGAATACATGTCCATCGAAAAAATGTTAATACATATGCAGATGCGCTAAGAGTAGCACTAGAAATCGAAATGGGTGATGAGTACCCTCTAATATCCATGGACAGACATGTCAACGAACGACTTCAAAGTATGGAGCAAGCTATCAGAAATATGACGTTAAAAGGACCAGCGCTATGGTGTACAACTTGTCGAACCTTAGGACATACCAAAGATTCTTGTTGAAATGATGATCGGCGACAAGATGTAAAACTCATCCAATCCAGATGTTTCTGCGATTTATGCAAAGAATATGATTTCCATACCACAAATGATTGTCCATGCAATCTGAAAAATAAGAAGGCAAGATGGTGTCAAATTTGTGAAGTCAATACACATTCAATCGAAGAATGTCATCTGAACCTGAAAAATCGGCAAAATTACCATGCAGTGTGCCAAGCAAATTCTGTCGAGCAGAACCAAGACAAAAATCTAGCAAACGACAGATTTAGGAGAAATGATGGAAGAAATAACCAGTACAATCAAAACAGGAATGACAAATACCCAAGGTATAATGATCGACGGAACGATTGGCGATATAATGGCTACAATAGACGTGGTGGATATCAGAGTCACGGTCATGGTAGTGAAGGTCGAGGCTTTCGATATGGTCGACCTGGTGCATGTTTTACATGCTTCAGCGAGAATCATCGACATGCAGAATGCCCTTATAAGGAAATAATTGATCTCAAATTTTGTACAAAGTGTGGGGTAGGTGATCACTATTTAGAGGATTGCCCTACCATGATCGAGAAAATAAATAATAATAAAAAATGTTCATGTTTTATCTTGTGTTAAAAAAAATGATGTGCTTCGTACAAAAAACTTGCAAATTGTAACAAGGCAAGGCACTCATATTGGTCAAGATAAACCTCAGATAACTAGAATTGTCGATAAAGAGGATTATCCAAATCCTATAAAACAAAAATCCGTGTACAAAGATGTGTCTAACATATTTCATGATTTAGAAACACGTGAAGAAACTCTTAATGAATTGCTCAAATTAATTTCACATGAAGAAGCTGTAGGAAAAATGATTGACTTGTTGCATAAATTAAAACACTTCGAGCAAAGACAAACTAAAAACATTTTCCAACTAAAACAAAAAGAGAAAAATGATGCCGACCTATTAGTCGATCTCGACATAAATGGATATCATGTACGACAAGTTGTACTTGATTTTGGATCCCAAGTGAATATCATGACTCGTGATACTTGGGACCAACTCGGTCGACCTCAACTACGGGAATCAGGCATCTACATAAAGCTCGCAAATCAAGGATTAATTGAGCTAATTGGAGTATGGAAAGGAGTCGAAACTTCCATTAAAGGTATCACGACATCAATAGATTTTGAAATCATCATACCAAAAGATGATGCAAGCTCCTTCCCTGCTTTGGTCGGTCGACCCTGGGGACGGAAGATGAAGGATTCAATTTCTTTGGACAAAAGCCGCATCAAGTTGAAAGGCAATGGCTAGAAGGTTATCTTGCCAATCTTCCCATCACAAGGAGAACCTTGGTCAGAACCTACAGAAGTCGATAACGATATCTGACAGCTTTACCGAATAGACAATAGTGAAGATCACATTGAGCCAAACAACCAAGGAAAACTTCATCTTGGAGATCCTATCTTGCTCGGATACAATTCTGATGCAGAAGTCTATGACTAGAAAATAGAGAACTATGATCTGCATGCAAAAGAATGCTAGAATGTGGAAGCCATCTCAAGGAAACAAATAAAGAAGTGTCTCTCTGTATCTTACACACCAAAGATTTTCGAACGAAAAACGCGAGCATATCCAACACTTGTTCCAGATAAAAACATACAATATGGTAGCTCGACATTAAGATATAAAGAACGTGATCTACCTGATGTACATGTCAAACAAGTATCAAAACATGTCGGAGAGCAAGGCCATCTACAAAGTTTGGTAGAGACATTTACTGGTCAAGCTGCGAGATGGTGGGACACTCATCAGTCGAAACTTCAAAGTTGGAATGTTGCATCAACATCTTTCATAGAAAGGTTTGGAGGAAGAAACTTGACAACTCAGGCTGACATTCCCTTGTTTACACAAGGAAAAAACCCTAAAGCTCACATCGACTGTTGTGAAAAAGAATGGAGAAAATTAGTCTATAAAGATGAAATAAAATGGCCTCACCTCTTTCCCAGAACACTCGATGATATACCTAACAAGTGGTACAAGATGGAAGAAGCAAGAGGAGAAACTTTCCTTTGGAAAAATCTAAAAGAAAGTTTTATTAAGGATTTCCAGTTTTCTCCACAGGATAAGAGATTGGTCGAAGCAAGCAAAAGCATCAAAGAATTTTTGCAGCCAACAAAAACTCTAACACTTGGAAAAAAACAAGAGAATTTGCACCCACCTAACAATTGCTACAATATAAAGACGATAGAAAAACAACACTCGACAAGACTGAGCCTAGAAACAGAGATGTCGGTAGGGAAAAGTTTTCAATGGAGAAAGGATCATCCCAGTGTGTCGAAGCCCATAAGAACAATATTAAGTATAGAGATCATAGAAAAAGATGAACCTGAAAGATTATCAGAAAAAGACTTCCCACCAAATTTCACACAAATCAAAGAAGTCGAAAGACAGATAAGTAACAGCCGTGCACCAGAATGGATGGACGCAAAGATTAAAATAAAGGAAGTAGATATTTCAAAGGACGATCGACCAAAAATGGCAAAAATTGGCGATTAATGGAATGAAGAACAAACAACAGAAATCTCCAATATTCTCAAAGAATTCCAAGATGTTTTTTCTTGAGACTATAAAGATTTGAAAGGGCTTGTAAAGGAAACGGGCGAGATGAAAATTGACATTAAACTTGACGCCAGACCCGTGAAGAAAAGACCCTACAAACTTGCTCACAAATATAAGGATATTGTCAAAAAGGAGATCGATAACATGCTTGCCATTGGAATAATATATTTTATTGACCAGTCGGAATGGGAAATCCCAATGGTCGTTCAGCCAAAGAAACAAGATCCGACTCGACTGAGAATCTGTGTCGACTTTCGAGAGCTGAACAAGGTAACTTTAACAGATCCCTTCCCTATTAATCTGTGCCACTTTGATTTTCACTTGTATATATTTATTTTTCTCCTTTATTAAATATTTATTCCATCCTAATGTTCCAACATCATTAATTATCCTCATTATTCCAAATCCCAAAGCTTCCACCCCAAACCTAGGAAACTAGTAATTTTCCTCCTTGGCAATTATTTGACCTTTAGCATCAATTTGACAAACTCTAATGAATAGGGAAAATTTTCTTAGGCCATTGTGACCCAATTCAAAATTTGGGATATGACATATAACTCCTTTTACATATGATTAGAGTTATGTATGCATTCCTTTGCTAGATAAGTCATCTTACAACATCACAATAGACATCATTACACATGTAATATTATAATTACACATTCCAACAATATCAAGTGAATACTCTGAGGTTGAATTAGAAGAACAAAAATATACAAAATCACATAACTAACACTCATTTCCTTAAATTTGGACTTTTTAGGCAAAATCTGGACTAAAAAAGTGTGAATTTAGCCTTTATAAGTGTCAATATCAACCTTTTTGAAGTGCAAAATTGGGTTATGAAAGTGGAAATATTGGGTTTGGAAAGTGTGTTTTTCAATTCCAATAATGTGTTTTTTGACTACTTACGAACCTTAAAAGTGCACTTTTTTACTATGAAAATGTGAATTTCAATTTAAAAAATGTGAATTTTGATTTGAAAAATGCATTTTTCATTTCAAAATGTGCAATATTTGAATATGAAAAGTGCAATGTCTAATGTTCATAGAAATTAATTACAAAGGGGGGTGACGTATTCTGCCATAACCTAGCTCCTTTAGAAAGTATTATAATTCACCAAGGATTATTCACCCAAAAAAAATGGTCAAGCACGTAATGGACAAAAGGTGCTCTCTAGAAAATTCAATGCAAATTGTCACAAATAAGAAAGCACATCTCACGGTGAGGCAACTCGTTAGTTGAAGGGGGTGTGGTAGGATCCTTTTACCTAAGCATTAATGCAACTGCATGCCAACAAATATATGTAAATGAAGAGATGGAGATTGGCTACCCCTATGCCTTAATGACTATCCAGATAATTATCTAGATACATAAATCCTTCAAACCGATCTTAATGACTATCTAGATAACTATCTATGAGACATTGTTTTTAATCCCTTGAATTCAAAATATTGGAGGGGAGTAACATGGAACTCCCCACTAGTTTCCTTCCCCAAGGATATGCATGTGAGGTAGGCACGTGTCAGAGCCCATGCAATGGTACATGACATAATTAATGGGAGAGAGGTGAGAAGCGACTTCCATTAAGGCCACCGCAGTCGCAGGCCCATTTACCTTGCACTTGGTTCAGGCTAGCACAAGCGAGGTTTTGTTATTTGAAAAGGGATTAATCCATATGGAAACAATGAAGGACCCATAGAATTGGGACATGTTTGCATTTGGTTTGTTTGTTTTAGATTGCAATAAGTTACCCCCCCCCTCGTTGTATTTATTTTGCAGGGTGGGAAACCGAATTTGAGTCTTACCTTTCTGAATTTATAGTGGATTCTTTGTGGTCGTAGTCTGGGATCTTGGAACATGGTGTTCAAGAGCACAAGATATCTAGGGCTTGCAATCATTTTCCTCTTGTTTTCAATGGGGATATCATGCCTTCATGGTAAGAAATATATGTGAGGTTTAGACGGTACTTGGAATATTTCAAGAAAATGATGTGATTCGTTCATGAAGGGGACCCGGGGGGTGCAATAAACACCCTAACTGAGGAAGCATGAGAGGTCAATAATTGATGATTTAGATGGAAATATGTGTGAACATATTGACCTAATAGACGAGGCTAGAAAGGATTTGAAGCAGTTGGTAAAGATGAGCCATTGCAACGATTGCCAAACTTCTCTTTTAAATGATGTCAAGTGCATGGATGAAGTCTCATTCATCCAGCCTCTTTGAGGTCGTTTTGTACATTCATGAACAATTAATTGTGGAAGTTTTGATGGTTTTATTTGAATCTCTCTGTTTTTATGTATTTTTGTGTCTTTTTATGTAAACAATTACTATGTCAAATTATATAGTACCCATGCTGTAGAAATAGATGAAAAAATAGTTGGAAAATTTTGTACACAACGAAGAATAATATGGAATGGACTCTGCAAGAAAATCTAAGAAATTTGTTGAATGTAATGTTTTGTAAAGGATAGTTGTGCTCAATTGTTTAGTATAAATTTATTTAAGTTTATGTTCAAAAAAATGAGACATCGTTTTTTTTTGTAAGCTATTAAACATTATATCACTTCACAAAAGTGAGGATACATGTACATCTGGAATTAATAAAGAAGGATCAGTTTATGATGGATCCATCTTGATACCGTAATTACATGTTCAAAATTTTCAAGGCCTTGAAAGTGACCAAATTGGGCTTTTTGAAACTATTCTAGTTTACTGCTAAAAACAAAACTATACTATCTTTCCTATCTAGTATCACAATGATAGAAGAAGCAACAAAATTGAGTCAAAAAGAGAGAACCAGGATTAATTTGAGTGCTGAAATTCACCAACCTAAGGAGCCTCTGTATTTTTTTCAAGCAGAAGGATGGGTTCACCATAGAGAACTACTTCATGTACTGTTCAATTCCTCATTTTAAGTAGGATATTAGGGTGGCCAAACACATAAATTAGTAGATAAATTTACTTATTCTATTGTTCCATTCTGAAGTTGAGATCTTCCATATACTTGCAGATATAGAAAACCAAATCGAAGAGGACCTCCCTTGAACTATCATCATTGAAGTACCTTTCAGTGTTCCAATGCCATTATTTCCATCGCTAAGGTTGGGTATATCACCCATGTTGTTACCTACATGCATAGTGTTTGGGTTGTCGGTGTTGTGTGCCATTTCTTCTCCAACTCCCATAGAAGTTCCAGTACCATCAAACCATTCAACCTTGCAACTCATACTTCCATCTCTAGCTCAATTATAGTAGTGACATGATTTTTTGCCAAGCTTGTCTCTTTTGTTCCTGAAGAGAGTTGGATCCAACACGAGGATGAGCTACATCAACTCTACAATGAAAACCCCAAGGTACCTTGGCATATATTAGAGGAGGTGAAGGGAAGAGTTCCTTATCTTCTTAAGTGTTGATAAGTTTTTGAGAGACCAAAAACTCCCTAAAAGGGGATCGAAAACCCAAAATTGGATCTCATGAAGACAAATTTAAGGTAAATTCCACCAAGTTTCATTGGATTAATTGGAATAACTAAAAGGAAAACGAAACAAGAGTATATTGGTGACCTTAATTGTGTCAATTGGATTGGACTTGACTAGTGCACATATGTTGACAACAAAACAATAGACCAATTAGGTCGAATGAATAAAATTTGATTGAAAGATTAATGTGAGGCATTGTTAGTGTTAATGTGTCAATTGTAATTCACTTGGAATGTTGATTGAGGGATCACAACTAACAGAGAGAGTTATTGAGAATAATGATAGAAGGGTTTTCGTGAGGAAAAAATAGCTTAATTATAATTAGTGGGAATCCCAGACACTATAAACACAACCTCGTGGATGTGGAGTCCCTTAGGTCAAGTAGATTTACAATGATACATGATATTTTTTGTTTGAATACCCTTAGACCTAAGAATAAATTGGAATTTCTCCCATCAAGGTTCTCCTTAAAAATATTGTCATAATATGTGCTCAATATTGTGTGTATAATTGCTTGTTTCTTTTTGCTTAATAAGGAATGAACAAATGTAAGCTATAATCTTCAAAAGACACAATATTTGTTCTAATTGAAT
Source organism: Larix kaempferi (assembly GCA_027924585.1). Lineage (NCBI taxonomy): Eukaryota > Viridiplantae > Streptophyta > Pinopsida > Pinales > Pinaceae > Larix > Larix kaempferi. The sequence goes on from BSBM01000187.1 coordinate 647,007, forward strand.
ATATGGTGTATATGGAAATATGACCTACTAACTAGAAAAATATCAAGACTGTTAGTCCCAGAGACGTTCTAAGGCTGTCTTTAGAACTGTGCCTGGGAATCAATAATATCTTCTGAATTCTTTACTGAATCAAAATCACAATTGACAGAAAATAATGTAGATATCCAATCTTGAAATATATGGGCAGTATTTCAATGTGCCAGAAACCAAACTTTGAGTATCAATGGAAAATGAAATGGCATAAAGTAAAGGTACTGCAAAGAGTAAATCTTTATTCTATGTTAAAGAATGACGTGTTGAGCCTAGGAGAGGAATTCAATAGTCTTAATAAAATGATCACAAAACCACCACTGGAGATAATAAGAGGATATCTCCTTCAGACGAATTAACAGGAAAACTTCATGTGCTAACCATATTTAGAATAAATAATTTAAGCAACTGCACTCATATTAAACCCATAACATATTTATGAATCATACATGACATGAAAGAGATGAACAACAGAGGAAAATACTAACTGTACACATTAAAGTTTTGAATCCATAAAAGCTTCAAGATCAGGAAAATGATATTCTTCTTTCTGTATTGATCAAACTGTCAAATATTAGAAGTGATACTTCTTACAAAAGAGAGCCGACCCTGTGGCTATTGCCAATGCTACTATATATAACCTTTCAGGCATGTACACAAAATGAGATACTACAAAAAGTTGTTATATCCCAACGGCTTATGAAATTATGTTTATGATTCTCAACAAAAATATGTTACAAAAGAAACAACCTTAAGAACTAAGACTGACTAGTATGCTACTGAGACTGGGGTCCACTATGCTAAGGTGGAATAATGCCTTGTTGCGCGGAAGAGGTCTCTACTTCTAGCTGTACGGAAGTGGCTGCGGCTGCTGCTTGTTCTCTGGTCGATTGCTCCAACCGCTGGCCTTCGCTGAACTTGGTGATACTTTTCCAATCTTTACCCATAGGATACTGGAAAAACCTAAGCTCTCTAAGAGATGAGTCAAGCTCAATGTAGCGCTCGAAATAAGCCTTTGGAAGACTACTGAAAATAACCTGCAGGATATCGAGGACTTTAAAGTTTTTATGCAGCCTCTCTACGACCGCTTTTCCACTGAGTTCCTACAAAGTGTCTGTCAAGCCAATTTCAGAATCCCTTGCTTCTGTCATCAGTGTGACATAATTTTCCAGTGGATATAGGTTTCTGTTTCTATCCCAGGAGGAAGGAAGGAAAAGAGGATAAACTATCCTGAACTGCTCTTTGAAGGAAAACACGTCCTGCTTCAATTGAATTGCCATTTCTGCTACATTCTGGGCCAAGGTACCCTTTGTGACCATTTTGTTTGCTTCCATGATCACTTTAGTTCGATCTCGGATGGAGTACATTTGCAGCTCTGCAAAGGTATTTTCATTCAAGAAATCGATTACCTCTCTAGCCACCTGGAACTTTTTATTTACCCTGCTCATTACGTCTCGCGCATCTAGTGAAATGGTCTTAGCTATTTCTAATTCTTCTTGGGCGATGCTGAAATGGTTCCATGGAGACTTTATCAAGGCCGTTATCTGATTCCATAACATAACTTTGGCACCTTGATCAAAGGTTTGCTGGTAAGCTTCGTGGATAGCTCCCGAACCTTACCCTAGAGATCATCCACCGTTTGCTGGAGTCCTGAGATAACCTGATCTCTCTTCATCAGTTTCTCATTGGCATTGAAGAGCTCATCGCATTTCGCTTTCAGCTGAGTTTGCACTTGATTAAGTTGTGCATCCTTAATACTCATCTCTACCACTGCTTGGGCGAGTTTATCGGTCGGATTTGTTGTCTATGAAGCTTGAAGGTTGACAAACTTTTGCTGGAGGAGACTCTGATTCAACTTTCTTGCCTCTTCTAGTTCCCCCTCCAACGAGACAATCCTCTCTTTGAGCGTCTTACCTTCATTGATTGATTTCTCCAATTCCGTTTGAATCATGACTAATTCTGCTGTCTGAGAATGTTCCACTGTAGGAATGTTCAACTTCTTTTTCAGGCTTTCCACCTCTCTGTCTTTCTTCTTTAACATGGCCTGTAATGGGGCCCTATCCTCTGGATTTTGAACCACCTTTAACACCTACTGCTCTAAGTCGGCTATTTTCAATTGTTTAGTCTTATTGGATTATTTTTCATTCTTTAGCTGTTTTTATAGCTTATTGACCGCAACTTGTAACCTATTAGTGCTCATAGTGAATTTATGTACATCTCTGTACACTCCTTATCCCGTCTGCCTATGCAATTCCATGATATCCAGAGATGGGACCTTATCCAAATTTACGATTATCTGGGTGGATTTAAAATTTGACGGTCTCTTCTTTCCACTAGGCATTATCTGCTCTAGGATAGCCATTTTAAGGGCTCCTTGCTTCAGATCTAGCACAGATAACATCCTGGAAGTTCTTCCTGTATCTAGCTCCTTCTTTGGAAATAATGACTTCTCAAGATCCATGTTGTCCTCCTTAATTTGAGTGTAATGCCCAAACAATCCTTTCTTGAAGAAAGACGTAGTAACTAAAGCTCCCTCCGTGCATGAGCCTCTTGTCCCTATGGCCATACAACAGAAGGGAAGCTCTCAAGGATGACAGGTGTCACGAGGGAGGGTGTCAACCCGATTTTCAAGGTTGCACTAGACGTTCCTTTTGCTTTCAACCTCTTAGTCTTTGACCCCACACTCCGGGACCTGTCTCCTCCGGTAGTAGATGTAGGTTCTGACATGTCCCTTTTCCCCAACATATCAATCTTCAGGGGTGTTGGGACAACAGGTGACCCAAAATCCCTGCTTGATGTTAATGCGGCCTCACACTATTCCCAACTATCCATATTAGCTATTTTGTCTAACAGGGGATGCAACTCATGACGGTATGCTGCTGAGCGGGCCCCTTGTCGTAAGGATGTATCATGCTAAAGGGGAAACCATAAGAGGCTAGAATTTCTTTGACCTCATTCTGAGTAGTCCTGTCTCGTACCTGAAACGGGCCAGCTTCACTAGGGACTTTGAAAGTCCTCGCACTGTTCCTTTCATAAAATGCACCTCATCACAATTAAACCTCTGGTGGATAAACTCTAGTGCAAACAATCGAGGAGTCATGAATACAGGGAGATTGTAAGGAGCCAACTTTGCCCCATATACTCTGATCTCAGTGTGAGTTTCAAAACAAAACCAGTCTCCCACATCCTCCTTTCGATTAAGCTGGAGCAGTTGCTTACATTCCGGGAAGATTCTCGGCGGAAGGTCGTCAAACAAAAGTGTGTATACCTTCTCTACAACAGTATCAATGAAGGTGGAAAACTTCGCTTGTGGGAGAACTGGAATTACTGACCTATCGAGATCTTCTTTATCGAAATATCTTTTGTTGTGACATATGATCATGCATAGGAGTATAGAGTAGAACCAGAATAACCTTTTGGATGCAAAATTCTTCAACTGGAGGTGTATGGACTGAGCGAGGAAAGTCGACAAGTCCAAGCTGACAGGTGTTTCATGCTGAGAGAGATTCATAATAAACAACAGGCCTTGAATGACATCGTTGATTACTAAGTCATTGTCATACCCAAGGGATTGGAAAATCATGAACAATATTGGTTGAACCGGACCAACGAATGCTTCTAGGATGAATAATGACTGATTTTCTGAGAGGGTTCCTTCAGGAGGAAAGAGCAGTTGGATGAAGGAATCCCTGTTCTCTGGAGACAGCTCACGAATCTTGTTCGTTAATACTTCTTTGTAAAAAATGAGCACTGAGGGATCTTCCCTAGATTCTATCAATTCCATAACCAGTTCTCTATTGACTGGGCATACCATGCTTCCTATCCAAGACATAATAGCCTTTCTCTCTGGTACGTAGCAATCTGCGCACCACTGTTTTATCTCTGGGAAATTTCTGGAAGGAGGAAGAATCATTTTGGCCAGCCCTAACTCCTAAAGGTTCAACAAGTTGCTACCATTCTTTGTTTGCTCCCGTGCTTGTAGATCCAATTGATGTAGGTTCAGGAAGGAAGAAAAAGGGTCATGCACGTCGAAGAAAACATTGTCGAGGTGCTCCTTTGGATTGCCGAATGTAGATGCGGCATCGACCTCGGTGGAAACCTCAGAGGCCATGCTAACACGGGATTGGAATAGGAAGTGCAGGCTTTGAACTGTTCTGAGGGTTTGAAGAAATCAGGTGAGGAGAAAGGACTAAGAATCTTTGGAGCTGGAGTGCAATGCGGAATGGCTTCCTCGGGGATGTATTTATAAAAATAAACTTAGGAATGGCTAAAATAAATGCAGAGTTTACATGGAGCTCTGGGATTAGCTTTCCAGCTAAGGGGTAGATGGCTTCTTAAATGATGGACGTATTTAGTCACAAATGATGACGGTAATGAGTGTTTAGGTACGACTTGAGGTGAAGTGAGGGGAGGGGAACGTGCCGCAGTGGGATGAAGTGGGCCGTATGCTGAAAGCGGTTTCAGGGTCTTGACAAAACGGTTTAAGGAAACCGCCTTCAGAGCTCTGACTCAACGAGAGGCAGCCACGTGTAGATGGCGGTCTTCGTTCAGGGGCGGTCTTAGGGTGCTAAGGCTTGCGCATCTTGGGTGCCTTGAAACAACTAGTGCCATTGATTTAACTTCCTGACAACCTCGGGATGGGTGTGATTTCCAGTGTAACTTTGTATGTGGAGCCCGCTCCCGTCTCCGGTCAGATGTCTGACGGCTTATGAACGGGGCAAACACATTTAGCTGCTTTTGTGGTTTCAGGGCCTCCAAAACATGGTTTAGGGAAACCACTTTTCACCCCCTCAATGGTTATAGGGCTGACACACATCCATGGCGGTTTTCCTTCAGGGACTCCTTGAGAGAGTTAAAATCAAAACCACTTCCGCACCCTAACGGGATCACGTCCATTGATGTCTTGCTTTAAAATTTTTGAGATATCCGTGAGCTCGTGCATATTTTATGTGGCAAGTACGCCTATCGCGTAGATTTTCCTGCTTAGAGGCGGCGATTCTCTTTACAACGTAACTGAGCTTCCCATGGCCACTTCTATTGGTGATAATAGTACTAACAAAGGGGTCAATGCCTCATTTTATTACAATGGATATCAAAAAGAGAGGAAATAAGACATTACAAAGATGTAGGTGGAAGGTCATGAGTTAGTGGTTCCATTTGGAAAAGAGATGCTTATTGTATTAGGATCATAACTCATGCACATGAACTCAAATTTGGCCACATAATAGCTTATTGAAAATCACTTACAAGGAGAGCAATATTAAATCCCATTGAACACCACATGCTCTATAATTGTAAGACCCAAAATCATCCAACACTATGCAAATCCACCTTAATGGTCCAAATAGGTATCTAAATGGCTCAAATGAATTTCCAAGCAACTTGAATGCTTTGAATAGGTGCCTCGATCAATCTTCTTGGCTAAGGTTCCCCTATGCACAACCCTTGTAGTCATAGGCTTAGTCAATCTTTGAATCCATTTAGGATTGCCTATGCCTCATGTGCTATGTTTATTTGAGTCCTTTAAACCAAAATCAAGACACTACAACTTTATCTTTCCACCTAGAGGTTTTGTTTTTCTATATATCATTTTTTACTAGTTTTTTTTGAAAGAGAAACCTTAAAACTCGATGTCCTATATTATAAATAAAAATGTGTTGCAATCCTATGTTGTTAACATGATAAAGTTTATACCTTAAATATAATTTGAACCCATCTTAAAGTATTTGAAGTTACACCATGTACCCTAAATCAAATTTGAATCCTAAGATGAGAAATTACACAATAAGATGTAATGATACAACTTCATCCAATAACACAACCTAAGATGTAATGGTATAACTAATAATACAACCTCATCCAATAAGACAACTTCAAACACTTCTAGTGTACCTAACAACATTATCAACCTTGCAGGACGAAACAATATGTATAAGTACGATAATTTGAAGGCCCCTTTTAATATCCAATTTGTAGCAAGTAATGGTGCTTAAGTTTTAGTTACCTTCACCGTTGGACCCGTCGCCCCATACCCTCAAAATCTCTAATTTGTAGCAAGTAATGGTGCTTAAGTTTTAGTTACCTTCACCGTTGGACCCGTCACCCCATACCCAAAAAAATAACTCCGTACAACAGTGTGGATACCAACTTTTCAACGAAATATAATTTTGATGGGAATGTAATGTACTCGGGATGCGTGTTTAGCAGGCGTCCTTCCCAACAGTGTTATATTATTATTATTCAATCCACGACAGACACGCTATTCTCTCGATTGGAACTATTTTTGGTGCTTTCCACCCCCTCTGAGCATTCAGGCCATCAATTATATAGACTTTATAATCCCACAACACATCGACGCCCATCGCCATAACCCCGCCTCGTCGTCCCTCCTCCATAGCAATACTCGGCTTCTCTTCTCCTCTGCATAATTCATTCATTCCAGTCACCCATGAGGATTCGAAAGGTGCACCGATCTTCGCCTTTCATGTTTACTTCTTCTGATGCTCTACCAACAGTTGAAGCCTCTTTTCCTGATGCCCTAATCTCCAATATTCCGGCGGTTTTCCGCATGAAATCGTTTACAGAGTCTTTCAATCCGGCTCCAGTGGTACCAAATGACCATCACCAAAATAACGAGTTGCAATCCAGCCTCCCCACCTTGAATCCAAACATGGCTGGCGTGACGAAGCTAAACGATAATGCCGACGATGGCTCAGATTTTCCCGAGTTAATGCAAACCCCGCCATTCTCTGCAATACCCAACAAGGAGGAGGCGAAGGAGATAGAGAAGCTTAGGGTTTGCACTCTGAACAGGTCTCCATGGGATGTTCCCTCATTTGTCCAAGCATTCCTCACAAAACCCACCACCGAACTAGCCGAGCAATCCATTCAAAAGAATAGCTGCAGAAGGGGAGCATCGATACCAAATCTGGCCAGTCATACAAAGGCAATGGCAGAGGCAAAGCAGCAGGTATTTACATGTTAACCTAAAATACCAGTGAACGTCTGTGATAGTTTAGTTTTAGATAGTTAAAATAGCTTCAGTTTAAATGACCAATCATGGGAAGAGTATGTGTATGCATTGTAGGATCTGTTCTCTTTGCTTAGGGTATGGGTTGCGTGCCCTAATCTCCTACATCACACAACAAAATCTATATTCCCTCACAGTTAGTTTACAGTCTACAGTTTGTATTCAATCATTTTTTAGGGTTTTCATCACATTAATCATATCAGATTGTGAGGGAAAGGTCTGTTTGTTTTATAGGAAGTAAATACCATATACTGAATAGGTTTTTGTCTGACTGTGTAACTATGTTTTCTCAGCTTCATGAGGAGGACGATGATGATTTCAAGAAAACTGAGATTGCCAGGTGATAGTCTATATCTGTTACTGGCAGTAACCACGTCTAGCACTGCTATTACACCGTTTCATGTTTTTCCTTGTAGAAGGATAAGAATCTAGCTGCCGGCACAAACTCTGTTCATAATCTAGTTTCTCATCATATACTGAAAAGTAGTGACCACTTGTGTGAATTCGTGCTTCTAAATCGTGGCCACTTGAGTATAATCCAATAGCCCAAAATTAGGGCTGGAAATAAGCAGTTCTTAGGGCTGGGCTTTGTTTTTATTGTAATTGTTTGGCTGACATGGCTGCGCTGTATTTGATTTATTGTTGTCTTGTAATCATATTATTCTCCCAGAAGACTGGCGTACAAGCGCAAAGCAGGTACGCCACTGTTATCCATGATACACCATTGCTGTTTCTGTAATTTGCTTCAATAATATAGTTCATTGTTTTATCTTGTTTTTCAGCTATGAAAACAAATACATTACAAGAAGCAGAAGAAGAGCAGATGCTTGAATCAGAACTGGTGAGAGTGTTTGCAGAAGAAGTTGCTGGATTGACCGTGAGAGAAGCTGGGTGCAAGCTTATGCTAAGAAATGTCAACAACATAATCTTGGAAAGTCTTCCTCTGTCAGTGCAGGTGAGAAGGGCAATGCTCAACAGTCCATACTTTGTACAGATGGGCGATGGAAAGTTTGTGTTGTGGGACAATTTTCTCAACAGTACAGTGGGCAGGTTAGATGAGGAAGAGATACCCAGTTCAGAGAAAAGAATGGGTATCCACAAATTTGATAAGGAGGAAGATTGTTTTACTTATAAGGAACCTGCCAAAGAATTAGGTCAAGTAACTGAGACTAACCTAGAGCTTGCAGTTCCCAAAATAGTGAGAACCAAAGGAAAGAGGCGCAGAAGAGCGGGTTTGGGCTTAGGCTTCGGCTTGTTGATGAATATGAGAGTACAGAACAAGGAGAAAGACAAGATTAGCATTTGCAAACAAGAAGATGCTAAAAGGAGGAACCCATGTGGGCAAGAAGTTGAGCAGAGATCATATAATTCACTCTACAGTGGAAATAATGGTGATGGTAATGACCTCAATAAATACAGTTGGGATAAAGATGCAGTAGCCGCCAGCTCTGATTCTCCATGTTATTATAGTGAAAGTATTCCAGATGGAAATGGTAAGACGAATCAAAATGGTCCGGACGAAAGGGATGGAGCTGCGTCTTGTTTAATTCCATGTATCAATGGAAATATTGGGATGGAAAATGAGTTTCGTCCTTATTATCGAAAGAGGAAACCAGTAAAGGCGAGATCTCTGAAGGCTCTCATCTGATATAACCTGACTGGCTGCTAAATTGGTTCATAGAATAGGGTGGGCATTTATGTTATCTTTCTGACCAGGGAAGGCCAACTTCCGAGGAGGGAAAGTCTCTGCACGTATGAATGATGAATAATGGTGATTGTTCATTGAAAACTTTAAAAAGAAGTTATGGGCATCATTATCTATGCATGTTTTGAGGTATAATCTTACACGGGTCTTCTTCTCTCTCCACTTGCTTTGGCGAAAAAATATTTCCGTCGACAAGATTCATATACAAAATTAAAATAATTTTTTCTTTTCATTTATTTCTAAAATTGTTATAATTTGCTGTACTTATGTTTTTTTATATTATAAAATTAAATAATGTTTTCATTTTATTTAAATTTCGCAATAAATTCAATTTCTTTATTATTTGCAATATATATATTTTTTTTATGTTTCAAAACCTTTTCAATTTTTGGTTTTGCTTGTGGATTGATCAACAAATCATAACACTATTTAAATTTTCCTATTATTCAAACCTGTTTAGTTCAATCTAAGTGTAGTATTCAAACCCATGTTTAGTTCAATATAGTGTAACATATATGTATTATCTTAATTTTTATTTAAAACTTATGTGATTTATCTCATATTTATACATATTTTTTTCAAAAACATATTTTTATAATTTTTTTAATATTATCATCATTAATTCAGTTTTTAACTAGATTTATTAATTTTTTATAATTATTGCATCCATTGAAATAAGGTGCTCTACAATCTAGTTGTTGTAACGTTTGTGATGTAACAAAATAATTAAAAAAATTCATGTGCTCATAAAATAAAAAATTATGGAAAGTATTTACAAAAAATCCATGTTGGTTCATAAAATAAAATATTATGAAAAATAATTAAAAAATAGATGTTCTTTTATAAAATAAAAATTTAAAACTTAAACTTTGATCAAGAGAGATCAAATTTCTTGAGTTTAAATTTAAAAAAAGAAAAACACCTCAAGAATTTGGATCCTTCTGGGTGCTTGATAGATACGGGTTGAAGATGGATCTATGCTGGTTTTATAAGTTCAAGTGACTTTTTAATTTTGAGTGAGTGAAAATGACTTTTAATGTGATAAACTGAAAATATTAAACCATTCATTTGGTTACTCCAAGATTTAATCTTGGCCATCCATTCAGAAGCTCAAGAGACAGTGATTTGTCACTAATTGAAAAGGAGATCTAGGAGAAGAATACACACACTAGAAGAGAAAGTGAAAGGCTGAAGAGAAGAGAGACACAAATACTTATGACGAAGAGCACAAATTCCAAGAAAATGAGGAGACACGAATTCCAAGGGAGACTACTGCATTTAATGTTGGTTCATATAGTTGGAACAATGGCACAAATTTTGAGGTTTATACAGTCGTGATTGGGCATGGTTTTTGAGGTCCATACATTAGGTTTAATTCTTTGGCATGAATTTTGAGGCAACTTGTTGAGGCATGGTTTTCGGGGAGACTATTTTTTATTGGTCCATACAATCTGTACAGACATACACGAAGGCTCTACAGACCATACTTTCCTTTGTTAGTTCAGTTTTCGAGGTGGCATGATTTTTTATAGAGGCGCAAGCTTCTAAGAGCATTAAATATTATATTAAATGGTGTAAAATTCTACTGATAAATTATGTGGGCTAAGTAAATAAATTCCTTGAACTAGTTTTCCCTCTGCGGTTTTTCCAGGGGTACTTTATCCAAAAATTCTCCGTGTACATTTATGTGGTGTGTTGTTAGTATAATTTATGTGTTTGAATTTACAAGTTGCAAATTAGAAGCCAATTAAAATTATATGCATTAATTTGAGAAAAAAACTGTTGAGTATTGAAACCAAAATTGAAATTTGAGGAAAAACGAACATGATATAAGAACTATGAATAGAGAAACCAACAGTAAACATAAAGGGTCCTGCAAGGGCATTACTGAGTTGTTTCACCTAGCATATTTGGGCTTCTTGTTGGTTGGTCTATGAGTATGTATATGACATTTGGCTTGCACTTTGAGAATAGGCTTGAGGGTGCATCGAATTTCATCCCATGGAAGGAGAGGGTCAATATGATGTTGGGGGAATTTGAGTTATAGGATATAACTAAGGAAGTTGTTATGATTCCCACTGATCCTGATCCATTGGTTGAATATAACAAAAAGAATGTAAAGGAAAAACATATTCTTTTTTATGCAATCAAAGACCACACTATGTCTCATGTGACTGGTAAAAAGAATGTTTTTGATATGTGGGTAGCCTTGACAAAGTTGTTCCAAAGCATTAATCAAAATTGGAAGATGGTTTTGAGGGATAAGTTGAGAAATACAAAGATGACCAAGGCTAAAAATGTTGTTAGATTATGGTAACTTCGAGATGTCCTCCATGGTTCAGATCCCTTACATGGAGGTACATTAGCTGCATAGGCATCAAGATGGAGTAGAGGGTGAGATGCACTATACTCAGTGGCATGAGTCCAGTGGGGGCTGCATGCGGAGTTTCAAGGGAGATTGACTTTTGCATGCATGAGTTTTGCATGATCTATCAGCATTCAGTGATTGCATGCAAAAGTGGCTTTTGCATGCACCGGGAATTAGAGTTTTGGCAAACCTAAATCATCGGTGAGATTATTTATAGAGGCAAGGAGTCCCCAGATGAGGTTACTTAGTTGCATTGTCAGAGAGAGATACATCTAGAGTGAGGAGAGCGTAGTTGCACATGTGGGGCGACTTTCTGAGAGAGAGAGGAGTTGCTGCAGGAGCTAGGAAGGTCAGATCTAAGCTAGATCAGTAACCTTCAGTTCCAGAGAGACGAGACACCTAGTATTGTAAGCTGAGAGAGCTCAACAGTGTGATTTATGATTAGATTGGAGGAGGCCGAGTTCTCTTGGAGGAGGGCGCATTTCCCAAGGAGGGAGAAGCTCATTTGGAGCTGGATTGACCGATTCAGAGTCTAAGACTTCCAGGATAACCTTTCCTCAACATTAGAGGAAGGTTAGGGACAATCAGAGCTCAGATCTGTTGAGATCCGGCTCAGTATCAGCATTTGACATCTGGAGGGAGGGCACACTTGTGGAGGGAGGGCACACTTGTGCATGCAGAGTAGGCCAAGTTCATCAGAGGGATTCTTCAGTTTCAGAGCAGATCAGAGCAGTGAGATAGAGAGAGGGAAGATCAGTCAGATGCATCATCATATCACTCAGATCCAGTTTGACAGTTGGGGCTTACTCATCTAGTGCATGCATTAGCTGGATGCATGCAAAATAGAGACTGCCAAGTTTTGGACCGGTTGAGTTACCTGCTGAGGTAAGCCTGTATTATATTGTCTTATTTATATCTATATTCTCTGGGCTCGAGAGAGAAGATAGCCCCACAGTTAGCTGGTTTTTCCTCGAAAGGGTTCTAGGGTATATTTGTTGTTTATGTGTTTGATTGCATTTATATTTCAGTTGGTAAATGCATATCTAGTTGTTTGAGTCTATATTTTTACGAGTATATACTGATATTGAGACTCATACCCCTTGAGATCTCAGGGCGATTAAGAGGGAGTAGTGATCTCTGAATCAAATATTTACATGGTATCAAAGCCCTGTTGAGGGTCAGGGTGGGCAGTCACACATAGATCTGCAGTATTGGTGACTAGATCTGAAAGAGATCTAGTAGATCTGTGGAGATAGAGACTAGTTCTACTAGATCTGAACATCCCAGTTCAGATCTGAGGTTGTAGAGGTCAGATCTATCAGATCAGTTGGATTTGTGGTCAGATCTGTGATGGATCTACCAGATCCGTGATCGAGAGAGACTCTTGTTCCTTGTGGGTTACAGTTTCTAGGGTGGAGGACCGGTAATATGTGGCGAGTATGGCTACTAGTTTGAGGGTGGAGGACCGGTTGGATGGTGCCTCCAACTATAGTGCATGGAGGGCACATATTACTCTCTTGCTGAAAGAGAGTGAGCTATGGGATGTTGTGAACAACACAACGAAAAATCCTGTTACAGTTCCATCTGATGCCACTGCCAAAGCAGTGTATGACAAGAAAAATGTAAAGGCTCAGAGGATCATTCTTGATGCGATCAAGGATCACCTCATCCCACATGTTTCTACCAAGGACAATGTGTTTGAGATGTGGGATGCATTGACTAGTCTGTACCATAGCTCCAATGAAAATAGGAAGATGGTTCTTAGGGGGAAGCTGAGAAGCATTAAGATGGGGAAGGATGAGAGCATGATGACCTATCTCACTAAGATAAACAAAGTGAGAGATGAGTTGGGTGCAGTTGGTGAGAAGATAGAGGATAGTGAGCTAGTTCGACAGGCCTTGAATGGCGTGACTTTTCCTTGGGAAGTGTTTGTTCAGTCTATCATAGCTCAAGAGAACCTTCCCAAGTGGGATCGCCTGTGGGATGATTTCACACAGGAGGATATCCGGAGAGGGTACATTCAGGGTTCAGTTTCTACTACTCCAGAGGAGGAGGATGTGGCTCTCGCAGCAGGCGGGAAACAGAGAAGCAGACAGAAGAAGGATCTGAGCAAGATCAAGTGCTTCGCCTGCAACGATTATGGACATTATGCGGGACAGTGTCCGCATAAGAAGAGGGGGAAGCAAAATAAGGATGAGTAGGTAGCAGTAGTAGAGGAGGTTGATGAGTTCTCTTCTCGGTTTGAGAATGAATTCTCTTTGGCCATAGTTCAGTCAGGACATGATAGTAGCCTACCAGAGGCTCAGGTTGATCAGAGGTGGAGAGTGGACAACACTCTCAGTAGTCATATGACAAGAGTGCGAGATGCATGTCTGATCCTAGAGCATACATCCATGCAGTTGACTCGGGATGTTCAGGGAGTTGACCACTTGGTTACTGGAGTGGGCAGAGTGAGATTTATGCTTGACCATGGGGAGCTCTTGGAGGTTTCAGGAGTACTCTTTGTTCCAGGACTGAGAGGGAGTGTCATCTCAGTGGCAGCATTGGCAGTAGCAGGCTACCCTGTAGTGTTTCACAGGGATCAGTTCTTCACCTATCCTAGAGGAGTAGACCCAGTCTTATTTAGTCACAGGATCGATGGTGATTATTTGGTTCATGGACAACCTACCTTGGGCACATCAGGATGGCTGAGTGCATCCTCTTCAGATGCAGAGGGGGATGATGAGCGGGATGCTCATAACAGAGATGAGGCCAGGAGGAGTGATCCTGTTCAGTAGATGGGTGGGAAAGATGTTCACCATGATGAGGATCAGGGCAGTGATTCTGGAGTTCTGATGGATGAGCAAGACACTCTTAATAGTGATGAGTCTCAGGAGATTGAGCCCTTGGGATCATATCCCATATCAGAGGGATGAGCATGCTGCTCATTCAGGAACCAGTCAGAGAGTGAGCTGGTATGACATGGTTGAGATGGACTTGGCTCAGGAAAGAGCTAAGTCAGTTCAGAGACAGAGGGAGTTGACTTACAGAGCTTAGTCAACTCAGGGTCATAGGTAGATGACCTATAGAGCAGTAGATCCACTTGACAGAGGATTTAAGGATTGGTCACTCCAACAGAGACTCGGAGGGAGTCAGAGTCAGAGTGTAGTGGTAGAGTCAGCAGTGGTTGATCAGAGGGATTCTTCTGAAGCCTCATTTATGGAGATTGATCAAAGTTCTTTAGGTTAGAGAGCAGTGACAGGAAGATCAGTTAGATCAGTGTCAGCAGCAGTGGACTTGATGGATCCAGGCATCAGTGTCAAGACTTCCCTCATTAAGAGGGAGTGTTAGATTATGGTAACGTCGGGATGTCCTCCATGGTTTAGATGCCTTACATGGAGGTACATTAGCTGCATAGGGATCAAGATGAAGTAGAGGGTGAGATGCACTCTACTCAATGGCATGAGTCCAGTGGGGGATGCATGCAAAGCTTCAGGGGAGATTAACCTTTGCATGCATGAGTTTTGCATGACCTGTCAGCATTTAATGACTGCATGCAAAAGTGACTTTTGCATGCACTGAGAATTAGGGTTTTGGAAAACCTAATTCATCGGTGAGATTATTTATAGACGCAGGGGGTCCCTAGATGAGGTTACTCAGTTGCATTGTCAGAGAGAGATACTGCTAGACTGAGGAGGGCATAGCTGCACATGTGGGGAGACTTTCTAAGAGAGAAGAGTTGCTGCAGGAGCTAGGAAGGTTAGATCTGAGCTAGATCAGTGACCTTCAGTTCCAGAGAGGCTAGACATCCAGTACTGTGAGCTGAGAGAGCTCAACAGTGTGATTTATGATTAGATTGGAGGAGGCCGAGTTCTCTTGGAGGAGGGTGCATTTCCCAAGGAGGGAGAAGTTCGTTTGGAGCTGGATTGACCGATTCAGAGTCTGAGACTTCGAGGATAGCCTTGCCTCAGCATTGGAGGAAGGTTAGGGACGATCAGAGCTCAGATCTGCTGAGATCCGGTTTGGTACGAGCATTTGACATCAGGAGGGAGGGCGCACTCATGCATACAGAGTAGGCCGAGTTCATCAGAGGGCTTCTTCATTTTTAGAGCAGATTAGAGAAGTGAGATAGAGAGAGGGAAGATCAGTCAGAGGCATCATCAGATCACTTAGATCCAGTTTGACAGTTGGGGCTTACTCATCTAGTGCATGCATCAACTGGATGCATGCAAAGTAGATTCTGTCCAGTTTTGGATTGGTTGAGTTACTTACTGAGGTAATCCTGTATTGTATTGTCTCATCTATATATATATACTCTGGGCTCGAGAGAGAAGTTAGCCCCACAGTTAGCTGGTTTTTCCCCGAAAGGGTTCCAAGGTATATTTGTTGTTTATGTGTTTGATTGCGTTTATATTTCGGTTTGTAAATGCAGATCTAGTTGTTTGAGTCTATATTTTTATGAGTATATACTGATATTGGGACTCATACCGCTTGAGATCTCAGGGCGATTCAAAGGGAGTAGTGATCTTTGAATCAAATATTTACAAATGTTACCTCATACCTTATCGGGGTCTCATAGGTACATGATGAGTTGGGTGTTGTTGGTGAGACAATGGATGATGTATATTTGGTTAAGACTGCTTTGAATGTTTTTTCAAAACAATGGAGGGACTTTGTGCATGTGATTGATGCCAAAGAGAACATGCCTACATGGACAAGACTTTGGGATGATTTCATAGAGGAGGAGTTGAGAGTTGGCTCCACCAGCCACACAAGTCAGCAACATGGGGGTGATGAGGAGAATGTTGCTCTTATAGGAAAGAGTAATAAGAGGCCCAAGAAAGGCCCGAGAGGTGGGTCAAGCTTAGAAGGTGAACATAAGGACATGATAAAGGTTAAATTCTTTGTTTGTCACAAGTTTGGGAACTATGTAGGGAAGTGCCCGAACAAGAAGAAGAAGAACAAGTCATAGGTAGCTGCATTAGCTGAGGTAGAGGAATTTACTGACAGGTTCGAGAAGGAGTTCTTGTTGGTGACTTGTCTTGATTCTACTTCAGACTACTCCAATGTTTGGTACATAGATAGTGGTGCCTCTAGTCACATGATATGGGTACGTGAGCACTTCATCGAGTTTACTGATGGTAGTGTGGATGTGGATATTGAGTTGGGTGATGATTCCAAGGCCAGAGTAGTTGGACTTGGAACAGTTTCATTTCAGAGGGATTTCTAGCATCCCCTGGTGGTGAAGGAGGTCTTATATGTTCCGAAGTTGGCCAAGAACCTGATCTTAATGTCTGTTATAGAGGATCGAGGATTTACAATGATTTTCCAAGATGGACAGGTGCTTATTCACTTGAAAGGGTCAAGCCTGAGTACAACACAAGTGATTGGGGTTAGGTGTGGGAAACTTTACAGGCTTATGTTTCATCCATCTCAAGCATTGATACACTATAGTGGTAGCAGCTTGTGCGAGCTTTGGCATAGACGAATGGTGCATTTGCACCATGGTGCTCTTACCATACTGAGAGAGATTGTTACAAGACTGTTTGACTTCGTAGTAGAGCAGCATGATGTGTGCAAGGGATGTGGTCTTGGAAAATACTCCAAGGCACCTTCTCCTAGCAATGACAGCAGGAGATGAGAGATATTGGAGTTGGTACATTTAGATGTTTATGGGCCCATTAGTACTCTGTCACTTTCATTGATGATTTATCCAAGAAGACATGGATATACTTCCTGAAGACAAGGATGGGGTCTTCAACATATACCAAGAGTTTAAAGAACTTGTGGAGAATCAAAATGGGAAGAAGATCAAGGTGTTGAGGTTGGACAATGGGATTGAGTATGCCTCCAATGATTTCAATGAATTTCATGCTTCAAAAAGAATCAAGATAAATTTGATTGTTCCTTACAACCCTTAGTGGAATGGGGTTGAGGAAAGGAAAAACAGGGCCATAATTCTGCGAAAGCTATGTTGCATGACTAGGGTCTACCTTTGTTTATTTGGGTAGAGGCATGGAAAACTACAGTGTATGTGCAGAACAAGATTCCATATTGAGTGTTGGGGAGTAAGACTCTTGAGGAGGATTTCACTGGAAAGAAGCATGAGGTGGGGCACTTTTGCATCTTTGGGTGCCTTACTTACTCGCATGTCCCTTTTGAGAAGAGGACAAAGTTAGATCCCACTGCGGAGAAGGGAATCTTTGTTGGTTATAGTGAGACTTTGAAGGCCTTTCGAATTTTTATTCTTGCAGAAAGGAAAAAAGTGGTGAGTTGGGATGTGAGATTCGAGGAGGAGAGGGAATTGAGGAGGTCACTAGAGTCATCTTGTGCAGGGGATAGGAGAAGTTGGTTACTACAAGTACAAGTACAAGTTCACAAGTCTCACAATGTTCACTGGTACCGTGTACATAGTTTCAGGGGTTACAGGTTTCCAAATTACAGATACATTAGTCACGGATGCTCAGACTTTAGGATCACAGTCTTTAGTTAGCTTGGATGATCATGATATGATTTCAAGGAAGAGGAAGATGAGATGGATTCAACAGACCTTAAAATATGCATGGGATCATGTGGAGAGTCCTGAGAAGACTATCAGAGAGAGTATGTCACTAGAGAGATTTTGCGGTTATTGTTATATTATGGTAACTTCGAGATGTCCTTCATGATTCAGATGCCTTTCATGGAGGTACATTAGCAGTATACGAATCAGTATGGAGTAGAGGGTGAGATGCACTCTACTCAGTGGCATGGGCCTAGTGGTGGATGCATGCATAACTTCCAAGGTGATTTGAACTTTGCATGCATGAGTTTTGCATGACATGTCAGTGATCATTGGATGCATGCAAAAGTGACTTGCATGCACCAAGAATTAGGGTTTTGGTAAACCTAATTCATCGATGAGATTAGTTATAGAGGCAGGGGTTCCCTAGATGAGGTTGCTCAGTTGTATTATCAGAGAGTGATAGTGCTAGAGAGAGGAGGGCGTAGTTGTGGATGCATGACGACTTTTTGAGAGAGAAAGGAGTTGTTGCAGGAGCTAGGGTGGTCAGATATGAGTTGGATCAGTGACCATTAGCTCCAGAGTCACTAGGCACTCAGTACTGAGAGCTGAGATAGCTCATCAGTGTGATTTCTGCTTAGTTTAGAAGAGTACGTGTTCACTTGGAGGAGAGCGCATTTCCCAAGGAGGGAGGAGTTCATTTGGAGCTTGATCGACTGATTCAGAGTCTAAGAATTCTAGGATAGCCTTGCCTCAACATTTGGGGAAGGTTAGGGACAATCAGAGCTCAGATCTATTGAGATCTGGTCCTGTACGAGCATCAGACATCCAGAGAGGAGGGCACACTTTTGCATGCAGTGGAGTTCACATTATTCAGAGTATGTCTTCAGAGAGAGAAAATCAGAGTAGTGTGATACAAAGAGGCAGATCAATCATAGGCACCTGCAGAGATACTCAGATCCAGTTTGTTAGTTAGGGATTACTCTTCCAATGCATGCATCAACTGATGCATGCAGATCTAGAGTATGTCCGGATCAGGGATTGAGCTACCTTTGAGGTAATCCTGTATTGTAATTGTTGATTTATATATATGCTCTTGGCTTGAGATAGAAGATAGCCCCATAGTTTGTTGGTTTTCCCCAGTTGGGGTTTCTAGGGTATATTTGGTGTTTATGTGTGATTGCATGTGTTTTAGTTTGATAAAGAGATCTAGCTATTGAGTTTATATTTATATGAGTATGTATTGATATCGAGGCTCAAACTGCTTGAGATATCAGGGTGATTCAGAGGGAGTAGTGATCTCTGAATTAAAAATTTACATGGTATCAGAGCTCTGTTAAGGGTCAGAGTGGGAAGTCACACATAGATCTGTGGTGTTGGAGACTAGATATGATCTAGTGTACCGGTGGATATAGAGACAAGATCTACCAGATCCAAAGAGCACAACTCAGATCTAAGGTTGTAGAGGTCAGATCTATTACATATGTGAGTACAGAGGTTGGATCTGAGATAGATCTGCCAAATTTGTTCACTGTGGGTTACAGTATTTCAGTTGAGAGAGTATGGCCACCAGCTTGAGAGTGGAGGATCGGTTGGATGGGGCCTCCAGCTATAGTTCATGGAGGGCACGAATTACACTCTTGCTGAAAGAGTGTGAATTATGGGATGCTGTGAACAACACAATGACAAATCCTGTTACAGTTCTATTAGATGCCATTGCCAAAGTAGTGTATGATAAAAAGAACATGAAAGCTCAGCGGATCCTTCTTGATGCGATCAAGGATTATGTGATCCCACATGTCTCTACCAAGGACAATGTTTATGAGATGTGGGATGCATTGACTAGTCTGTACCAGAGCTCCAATTTAAATAAGAAGATGGTTCTTAGGGAGAAGCTAAGAAGCATCAAGATGGGGAAGGATGAGATCATGACTACCTATCTCACTAAGATAACTCAGGTGAGGGATGAGTTGTAAGCAGTAGGTGAGAAGGTAGAGGATAGTGAGATGGTTTAACAGGCCTTGAATGGCGTGATTGTTCCATGGGAAGTGTTCGTTCAGTCTATCATAGCTCGAGAGAACCTTCCCAAGTGGGATCGTCCATGGGACGATTTCACCCAAAACGAGATTCAGAGAGGCTACATACATGGTTCAACTTTTTCCACTTCATAAGAGGAGGATGTGGCTCTCACAGTAGGTGGGAAACAGAGAGGCAGACAGAAGAAGGATCTGAGCAAGATCAAATGCTTCGCCTGCAACGTTTATGGACATTATGCGGTACAATGTATGCATAAGAAGAAAGGGAAGCAGGCAAAGGACGAGTAGGTGGCAATAGCGGAGAAGGTTGATGAGTTTACTTCTCGGTTTGAGAAGGATTTCTCATTAGCCTCAGTTCAGTTAGGGCATGATAGTAGCCTGCCAGAGGCTCGGGTTGATCAAAGATAGAGAGTGGACTGCACTCTCAACAGTCACATGGTAGGAGTGCGAGATGCATTCCCGATCTTAGAGCACACACCCTTGCAGTTGGCCCGGGATGTGCAGGGGGTTGATCACTTGGTTACTGGAGTGGGCAGAGTGAGATTTCTGCTCGACCTTGGGGAGATCCTGGAGGTTTCTGGAGTTCTCTTTGTTCCAGGATTGAGAGGGAGTATCCTCTCAATGGAAGCTTTGGCAGCTGCTAGCTACTCAGTAGTGTTCCAGCAGTATCAGATCTTCACCTATCCTAGATGAGTAGACCTAGTCTTGTTGGGTCACAGGATCGACGGTGAATACTTGGTTCAGGGAAATCCTACTACGAGCACATTAGGATGGCTGAGTTTATCATATTTAGAGACAGAGGGGGATGATGAGCAGGATGCTCATAACAAAGATGAGGCCAATAGGACTAATTCTGGTCAGCAGATGGGTGGGAGAGATCCTCACCATGATGAGGAGGTTCAGGGGAGTGATTCTGGAGTTTAGATGGATGAACGAGATGCTCTTGATTGTGATGAGTCTCATGATATTGAGCCCTTGGGCTCATATCAGATGGATGAGCATACTGCTCATGTAGGTACCAGTTAGAGATTGAGCTAGTATGAGATGGTTGAGATGAACTTGGATCAGGAAAGAGCTGAGTTAGCTCAGAGATAGAGGGAGTTGACTTATAGAGCCGAGTCAACGCAGGTACATAGACAGATCTCCTATAGAGCGGTGGATCCACTTGACAACAGTATTTAGGATTGGTTACAACAACAGAGATTCAGAGGGATTCTGAATCAGAGTACAGTGACAGGGTCAACAGTGGTTGATCAAGGGCTTCTTTTGAAGCCACACTTATGGATATTGGTCAGGTTTCTTCAGGTCAGATGGCAGCAGTGACAGGTAGGTCAGTCAAATCAGTGTCAGCAGCAAGGGACTTGTTGGATCTAGGCATCAGTGGTAGTACTTCCCTCGTTAAGAGGGAGTGTTATATTATGGTAACTTCAGGATGTCCTCCATGATTCAGATGCTTTGCATGGAGGTACATTAGCAGTATAGGCATTAGTATGGAGTAGAGGGTGAGATGCACTCTACTCAGTGGCATGAGCCCAGTGGTGGCTACATGCAGAACTTTCGAGGTGATTTGACCTTTGCATGCATGAGTTTTGCATGACCTGTCAGCGATCATTGGATGCGTGCAAAAGTGACTTTTGCATGAACCGATAATTAGGGTTTTGGTAAACCTAATTCATCGATGAGATTATTTATAGAGGTAGGGGGTCCCCAGATGAGGTTGCTCAATTGTATTATCAAAGAGTGATAGTGCTGGAGAGAGTAGGGATAAGTTGTGCATGCAGGGAGACTTTCTGAGAGCAAGGAGCTGTTGTAGGAGCTAGGGTGGTCATATCTGAGCTGGATCAGTGACAATTAGCTCCAGAGTCACTAGGAATCCAGTACTGAGATCCGAGATAGCTCATCAGTGTGATTTTTGCTCAGTTTAGAGGAGGACATGTTCACTGGGAGGAGGGCATGTTTCCCAAGGAGGGAGGAGCTCATTTGGAGCTTGATCGACTAATTCAGAGTCTGATACTTCCAGGATATCCTTGCCTCGACATTTGATGAAGGTTGGGGACGATCAGAGCTCAAATCTATTGAGATCCAGTCCTGTACGAGCATCAGACATCCAGAGGGGAGGGCGCACTTCTGCATGCAGTGGAGGTCACATTATTTAGAGGTTAACTTCAAAGAGAGCAGATCAGAGGAATGTGATATAGAGAGGCATATCAGTCAAAGGCACCTGCAGAGATACTCAGAGCCAGTGTGCCAGTTAGGGCTTACTCTTCTAGTGCATGCATCAACTGATGCATGCCGATCTAGAGCATGTTTGGTTAATGGATTTAGTTACCTTTGAGGTAATCCTATATTGTACTTGTCCATTTATATATATGCTCTGGGATCGAGATAGAAGATAGCCCCACAGTTTGTTGGTTTTCCCCGGTTGGGGTTTCCAGGGTATATTTGGTGTTTATTTGTGATTGCATGCGTTTCAATTTGGTAAAGAGATCTAGCTATTGAGTAGGACTGAGTACATGATGAAACATACTGATACAAAGGAATGGCTGACACAGGTTTTATCCTTGAATAGTGAACACGACACAAGAGTTACTTCGGAAGCTTTGAGCACAAAGAGACCATGATAAAAATTTGCAATGTAGGAGACATTAACAAGTTTCCATATGATTATAAGAGTAACCAACCATAGGAGTAAAAAACTCTGAGATCAGGTTTATCCTAAAGCCAAAACTAGAACCTAACTTATTTGATAGACTCAAAATAGGTGCTTTGTTCAAGGAGATATTTGACTTGCTGCCATTATATTGAAATATATTTAACACTCTTCCCTTCCATTTTCTATTTTTAGGTGTCGTTTTCATTTTTAACGAGCTTGACAAAGAACTAAAGCATGCTCGATAAGGGTCTAACCATGTGTAATTTTGTGAGTCCATGGAAGGAAAACGCAAGACTTTCTTCTTTGTTTTACGAGTTTGAAGAAAATATAGACTAATAATTTATAAGAGACTGATCCATGGATTTTAATATTGAGCCTAGATCTATTTGTGCTCGCCGGTGTTTTCATATTTAAAGATTCTAAAAAACTTAAACAAGAACTCGATACACCCTCGCTTGGATTTTACATCGAGCATGAGTTGGTAGATTCTAGCTGGTGTTTTCATATTTCAAGAGTCTGAAAATCCTAAAGAAGACTCCAAAGGTAATTTTCGTAGAGTTAGTCTCCTCGCCTAAAAAATGATAAAACAATGCAAGAGAGAACTCTTCTAGCCAAGTATGACTAGAGTTTTCATTTTTTGTAAATAATTCACAAAGGTCCGGAAAAGGGGTAAACTCATACCTAAGTGGATGTCCCTTCGATTCCTTTAGTGAGTTTGAAGTGAACAAGTATACTCAGCGATCTTGTCAATTTTAAGGAGTCTAACAAGAGCTTAGAGAAAATTCCATAAAAATATTTCCCGTAAAGGTTAAACGAGCCCGATGAAGTAAACTCGTGACCTCTTTACTGTTTTTAACGATATCAAAGGAGAGATGGAAGAATGCTTGTATCATCCTTACTGTTTTTAACGTGCTCGAAGGAAAGTGGAAGAATGCTCGTAATGGGGGAGACGAGTGTCAGTAACATGCGAGACTAATTCCAAGCACATGGAACAAAGCTATGCATAATGCAAGAAACATAAGAAAGATAAGGACACTCAGGGTGTGTCTGCTCCATGTAAAAGGTGTCAAATCATGAAGGAAAAATTATACATGGCTTAACAGAAGTGAGATCAAAGGTGGAGGCTTATATAATGAGCTAAAAGTGTGGAATCTAATATCAGGATCATCAGCGCAAGTGGGATCAAAATAAATTCACATGTGACTTAAACACAAAAATGGGATCCTTGTAAGGAATGGCCAGAAATATGAGGAAGAAAGACACGAGTCTTCTTTTCAAAGTCATAGTAAATCTAGAAAGGCTCTTGAGCCTATGATAAAAACTCAGCATGAGCACCAAAATGACATAAGGGTGCTTACTAGTGTGACCCATGTTAAGTAGGATCTCTTGTTGGACTAGTGCATAATGCATATAGAGATGGATAACACACCAATATCCAACAGGTTCAACCCTATGGTGAATTTGGATGGAAAAATGTTCAAGTGAATCATAATAGCGGGGAGGCCTAAACCTATATGCAAAGTTCCAAATATACCTGATATGATCGAACAAAGTGTCGAAAAAGACAAGTAAGCAAGTATAAGTCCAGCTAAGAATCCTGTCTCCAAGAAATATTAGTACCAAAATCATATATAAAACATATGTAAAGAAAGATCCGATAAAAGTCACTGTGGTATAAATAATTTCAACTTCACTCTTATCGACAACAAGCATAATTAAGGAATAGTTAACCAATGAAGACTCTATACTACCAGATCCCGAGGAATTACAATCAACAAGATCAACTTCACGATGAAGATCAAAGTTGAAGTACGTGATGGAATCTGCAGGAACAAATTCATCATCACTGGAGTTGAAAATTCTAGAAGCAGAATCAAACTCAATAGGAACACTAATTTGTGAGTCTATTGGGGAGTCCAAAAAATCAATAGTAGGAATATCAGATTCCAAGGTTAAACCATGGTTGGACATAACTGCAACTGGATCAACATCCAAATGAATGGAATATTGCATTATAGACTCTAGGAAAAAATCATCAGAAGGAAGTATATCATCCCAGATAGAACACATATCTAAACATTCAGATGGAGGTATCACCTAGTCAATTTCCGGGACCAAGTCCCAAGAAGGTAAGAATGAACTCAGATGCTTCTTATCAGTAGAAATTGTACTCAAGGGATGTAACAGTTGGTCGAATTGAGTACACTCAAATTCAGAGGCTTACCACTTCCAAGGGTTCTTAAAGTTCGAAGACTTAGATTGAAACACCTTATTTATGGAAGGTGTGGAAACTGTTGAAATTGTGTGCATAGGTGATGCATCAGGTGGGGGAAGATTAAAATTTCCCATGAACAAAAAATACATCCTAACACCAATGTTTTCACAACTCCTCGCGAAATGGGAAACTAAAGGAATATTGGATCCATAATCCTAATTGGACTCATTATTGTTTAAGGGTAGTTGGTCAATTGTTACAATCTTTCCTTCATGTGGAAACTTGATGACACGAAATATCAAAGAGACTACTGCCATCATAGCTTGAGTCCAATTTATCCCTAGTAATAAATTGTAATCAAGTGGGGAATCAACCACTTCCATATCCACTTTGACTACTTTTCCCCCCAGCTCTATAGGAAAAGCTAGGATAATTCCTTGAGGTTTAAAAATATGGCTGTTAAAATATTTTAACATGGTGACCAAAGGAACTACATTAGGTAATCCTAAATCCTTCCAGCATGATAATGACATGACGCATGTGGAGGCACCATCATCCACCACTATCTGATGGATTTTAGTATTTCCAGATATAACTTGAATCTGAAAAGCCGCATGGTAGGGTAAACATGGCTTCCAATTATCAAAATCAAAAGTGTCAACTTGACTATCTACATGATCGAGAGCCCCTAAAGCTGAAAGTAAGGTCTTCCTTTTATTTGGACAAGTCTGGAGGACTTGAAGCGTAGATATCGCATAAGGAGCTTGAGCCAAATATTCAACTATGCTATAATTTTGTGCAACACTCGCATTAGGATTGAATGCTACTTTTTTAAGAACACCTTTTTTTATTCGAGGCATAGTATCGTAGGGAGGATTCTCTATATGCAAAGAATTGTCAATGTGATCATTCATAGGTTCCTTACCTTTGTTCATAGTCTAGGAATACACATCCCATTCACACACAAAAACTTCTTCGGAGCCTAAACTTCCCCCTTGAGATGAGGCAGGGTTTGGATGAGCACCATCCAAAATATTTTGTTCCATTTCCATCTTAGGAATTTGTAAGTTAGATGATATTCCCCGAATAACAAGCAAGGGAATTTCATCTTAGATTTTTCATTATCCCTGCTAGCATTATTATTGTTATTATTTGCATTGTTTGTCCCCTTATTCCCACTTTTATTTTTCTTAGTTTTCTTCCCTTCGGGCTGCTGGTGGCCTTGAGAGTTCTATAATAAAAAAATATATGAAGAAGGGTTGGGTTTAAGGTTTTGTGTGTTACTCTAACCAATTTCCAGTGAATTTTGACTTGAAAAATTGGTACCTGGGCTAACTGGATTGTTCTCAACTACACCGATCACTACATGAGCTGTCGGGATAGGTCACATTGGATCAAAGTTTGATATTAGTGCATCAGGAATGATGTCATAAAGAATCCCAAATTGACCATAAATCAGATCTAACTGCTGGGTTCTTAAGATGGCTTCCTCCTCTGAGGTAACCCCGGAAGTCAAAACATCCTTGGATATGTAAGGTAAAAGTGATTTAAAAAACCACTCTAATAGGAATTATGGGGGAATATTATCTTTAATTAGCGTCTTCCTTCTTCTCCACTCTTGAATATGGTCAGATATGCGAGTGGCTTTGTTCTGTCTAAATGTAGACAAAAGATCTGTTCCGACATCATACTAGACGGGAATTTGGAAGTGCTTTAAAAATACCATATCCAAATCATAGAAGTTATGATAAGTAGTTGATGGTAGTTCGATATACCGTTTGGATTCTACACTGGTTAATGTTCTCTGAAAGAGTCTCAACCATATCGAATTATTGTTAAGCGAGTTGGAAGAGCACCATAAGTGAAAGGAAGTGACATGGTCCCCGGGACTTCACTAGTCTTACCTTCAAACTTTGGGATGTTTGAAGGAAATTTGGTTGGAGCGCGAGGCCACATTGGGTTGTGAAGGACCATATCATTCATCAATTTTGATAGGTTTGGAAAATTCAAAGTTTCCAGAAAGGGTAAACGTGGGAGAGCCATTGAGTTGTAGGTTTTGGGAGAAATCTACCCATTGGTTGGTGTTGGCATTTGGTTATCCTAGAATGTGTGGATTTCTAGGATTAGTGAAAGGTGGAGTAGGTTGTCCAAAATTTTGACCAAAGTGGTATTGAAATGAAGTATTAGGTGTTCCAAAAGTCCCTCCCATCGCTCCAAAAGGTTGACTACCTTGTGAGACATTTTTCATAACAGGGTTAGTCATATTAGAACCTCCCACCCCATACAAAGGGATACTTCCTTGGGTAGCAGGTTTCCCCCATGAAACTCCAGTGTTGGTGCCCCCCTAGTAAAATAGGATTACTTTGCGACACCTTGAATCCAAAGGGGTGACCAGAACTCATACCTCCAACAAATTGGAAAGGTAGGCTTGAGTAGGGTGGAGTGGAATTAGAAACAATTCCAGTGAAGGGTGAGTTAGAAATAAACATTCGTCCACTGAAGGGTGAGTTAGAAATAAACATTCATCCACTGAAGGGTGGGATAGTATGGAGAGGGATAGATGGGACAATTCCTAAAGAAATGGTAAAAGTTGAAATAGGAGGAATAGTGGAAGTCATAGATTGACAATCAGAAAGATGGAATCCAAAAGAGAAAGGGTTCAAACTCACTTGAGTTGACAAACTAGTACCAGTAAGTACCATTGAGGTCGGGGGAAACCAACCTGATCCTATTGTAGATCTAATGTTAAGAGTGAATCCTCCTACAGGGAAAGTTCTAATTGGAGTAGACATGTTCCCTGAAGTAAATACCTGTTCTTTGGTTTCCATATTGAACTTCCTAGACAATGGATTAGGAACGTTGATACCAGCTAACTCAACAAAACTAGGACTTTGTGGGGGGTTCAGAAGTCCATATGGATATGATAGTTCTTCAATTTCAATGGGAATTAAATTGTCTTCAAGCTGAGGAGAATGGACTCTAGGATAGTTATGAAACTGCTCCTAAGTATATCTAAAGTGTTATTCATCAGAAGGTCTCTCAGACTCACCTAACCTAGAATTGTTTTCTTCTACTAGTTGTTCTATTTGATGTTCCTAGTTTTCCTCTTCTTCCCCCTGAGGTGGTGGATCAACATAATCCAGTATTCTCCTCAGTGCAGGGACTTATCTCCATTTAGGAGATCGTCCTTGAATCCTTCTGGATCTGCGCATATTTTGATCGGCCACGGTGGATCGTAGAGACACTAAGAAGAATACCTACAAAATAAAAATCAAACAACACACACTAAAAAGTTCATGAAAGATGTCAAACAAGCAAACAAGTGCCTTCCAATGGAAATCCCATGATGATAAGGGCCCAAAACATACCAGTGAAGGAATGAAGGACAATTACTCGGGGTCCACAATACAATCACCTTGGGGCCAAGCATTTGAATGACCAACTGCGTGTCATGTCCCCTCCCATCGATCCAATGCAAGGAAGGTAACATGAATACAATTATGGGGATTTTACAAAAAACCTCAACCCCATTCATCATATTCATACAAATAAAACACATGTATGTGCAGATGTATAAATCATTTAAACATAGCGGAAGTAAAATTCTTCTACACACACATATATCATGCAATTTTCAGCATATTGATAACATGCATCAAATAAAAACAATGCAGAAGTAAACACATAGAAAGAATACTTATCTTGATGGTGAAGTTTCCCCAAGCAACTAGCTACACAATTGCAACGTTCGACCCAGCTATAGGCCAACTATGGTCATCAATCTCTCAACATAGTTGCCACCCCCCGAGCTGGGCATGATTTCGACAAGGAATGGGAACACTCAATCTCATTCACAACAAAGTGCACATCATATCTAAGCCAAGATAGCCCATACCTGGGTTTATCAAGCCAGACATGAAACCTCTAATTTTGGATGCTTGCACTCACTCAAGCCAAAGCAATGGATACCCATAACTCATGCCCCAACATACTCTTCCTGCACACATCAAGCACAATTGTTGGCATATCAAAAAATTTTCAACTGTGGGTTGCACAGAGCAAGATGTCCACGGGTTTTCCCCAAATCGTTGCGAGTCAAAAATAGATTTTGGGAATGGGAAAATCGACTATAGGGAGAAAAACGATTTTTCCATGGATCTTTGAGCATCCAAATGGCCAAAAAAAAACCTCAATGAAACCCCAGGGATCCCCAAATAGGTTTCCTCTTCTTCCCCACTGTTCTATATCACAAAAACACACTTCTCCCTGCTAAAAATGAAGGAAAAAGAAAAAAAATGGAGGGAAAATACCGAGGTAGCTTCAAAATCATGAGAGAGCCAAACCCCTGCATGAATAATGGCTTGGGGAGCAATTCAATGGCTCTTTTCTTTCCAAGGAAGCCACAACTGGTTTTCCCAAAATGGTGGATTGCCCATACCCTAATTTTGGATAGCCATGCCTCTCCAATCCCAAAGCATTAACTATTTCAACCAACTCTTGGGAGAAATAAATGATTGGGTACAAAATTCAACATGGGTAGTTGATAGTTCATGGGTTTTCTCATTGAAACTTGGATTGACTTGATTGGTTCAAGGGTTTGAATATTTCCCTCCCAATTCCTTGTAAAAATCATGCCCCTATACGATTTACATAATATTTACGATTTCTATTGTGCCTGGATAGCACACAAACCATATGCATCAATTTTCAATTGCCGCTACGAGAACAATAAATTGATGGTGGGGCATTGGACTTGAGCTCCTCACCACGATTTTTATAACGATATTAATTTTTTACATTTTAATGCAATGGGGTCAAAATCGGGATATTACACCGCCTTCCCAAAGAGCTACACAGGGTTTCCTCCCACATCTATCCTAGGTACAATGGAAATAGCCTTCCATCGTCATCTGTGTATGAATCCTAGAATCTGGATACTAAGGCTACCAACCTTGTAGAGAGGGTTCGGGGGGACAGTCGCAGGCCGAATAAATGCGCATGGGCAGGTTAACAAAGCCTGAAACTCAAAAGCACCAAAATGGTACTAAAAAGTCCTCGTACGTTCACCGATATTGGTAGATGCTCAATTTAATATCGGAGGGGTATCTCCTCTACTCAATCTCGCACAACCTCGTGCTTGAATCCAGTTTAAGTGGAGCTTCTCAATTCACCTTCTAAAAAGATGGATTTTCTCCATAAAAGAATGACACCTATGTTTTGACAAGTCCAAGTGATTGTGGAGGAGTTAACTCACAACTCCCTACCTCCACAATCCTACTTAAGCTATTAGGTGTATTTATAAACTAGAACAAAACCTAAGATCCTTTCCAAGTTACCGATTGGTGGCTTTAAAATGTACTTTCAAAACTTTCAGAAGAAGTGAAACAAGTGTAACTAAAGAAATATATTCTTTAACTGAAACAAGAAGCACTATGTTAACACCCAAATTAACCCCCAAGGTTGTGAAGAGGGCAAGCTGGGGTAACCACTAACCACTTTAGATCTGTGCTACTGACCCAACATAGTTAGAGAGGGTTCTCTCTTCATCATTCATAAAATACTGAAAATGATCAATGATTGAACAGTGAAAATACACACATCATTCTAGATCAAGTTATTCATTTAAAGCAAGTTCAGAAGGTCAGAATTCTATGGAACAAATTGTTTAAATTGTTTGGAGGGAAAATCATGAGAGAAACATGGGCAATGGAGTCAAAACAGAGAACATAAATCAAATAAAAGTGCTGCTGCATGGAATGTAAAAATAGAGGCAAGGTAGCCACCCATTCACAATCAAAGAGATTTTAATTTGTGAGTTAGAAGAGAAATGAATAGTCCATCGATGTAGAGCATACAATGATGAATTATACACCAACTGTAGCAGAAATTAGTGGTGAATGCTTGAAATGAAAGGAACAGGGCATTATTTCTATGAATCCCATTCCAATGCTACTCTTATTTAAGCATGAAACTAGCATAACAGAATGGATAAACAATGAAGGAAACACAAATTCACATGGGAAAAGAGATGAACAGACTGTGAGGAGAATGACACAGGAATATCTACCATTAAAACCAACTTCAATCATTGCAATTTCATTAAAGACAAAATGTTTCAGAAAAGAGCAGAGCTCTCCCAAGGCCTCGGCCACTTGATTTTCTAACCCTTAATTATTCTATTACAATGCTTTTATAGGATCTTGGCCTTGCAATAGTCCTTACGAAACAGACAAAATTACGCTGCCACCTTGACAACCCCAAAACAGAAATATTACATACGTGTTAGGTTCAAAACAGACTGATTAAGATGGGAAACAAAAGTACCATGAGCAGGGCACCACCTCACTCCTGAAATCTGATGCTGTCTGCATTTTTCCAGCATCATTATGAGGTTCGGGGCATGGTTCTTCAGTAACCCAAAAATGGTCCAATCGTCAAAGTAAACTTCCAAAAACTTGTGGATGAATTCTTTAAATGCTGCGATCACCACTCTTGAAAATATGGCTGGTGCATTCTTCAAACCAAAAGGCATCATATATACTGGAATGACCCCCATTCTGTTGCAAAAGTGGTTTTGTCCCTATCAGCTGGATCACTTCTTATCTGATGGTATCCAGAAAATCCATCAGTAAAATAATATGCTTCATTCCCTCCAACATTATCAAGTACTTCATCGGTAAAAGGTGTAGGAAACGGATCATGCATAGAGGCATCATTCAACTTTCTGAGATCAACACATATCCTAATCTCACCCTTTGTTTTCTTGTCTTGGATGACCATCGGGCTTATCCATTCATATTCTTCAACTGGCTCAATGATTCCTGCATCGAGCATCTTGTCGAGTTCTGCCTTAACTCGTTCTTTGTAGCGCGGATTCAGTCTATATGGTGTAACGTCCCGAAAAAGGCATAAAATTTAAAAATTTATTTGTCTGCAACATTTGCTACTTAACTGAGAAATAAGTCCTAAGTAAAATCCATTCACATTAAATGCATCCATAATTACACAACCTACAAAGATATAAGTCTAAGACCTTCATAGGACAGTCTGCTTAAGGTTTGAGTTTTAATTTCTGCGGAAGCGGTGAGAAGCAATTACCGTAACTGGTTGTAACAAATATATGGTAATACTATTGCAAAGTGAAAACAATGATCCTTACTGTTTCATGAATCATATGATTGAAGTTGTGAATGTTTAAATGGCACTTTCAGGTGGTATGCTTCTTGTTGTTGTTTGTTCTTCATGATAGTGCCGTCACACTCCGGGGAGGTAAATTACATACCCCAACGGGGTTGCCGAGGGGTTTGGGTAAAGCTTTAGCGGTTGTTGGACTTACTTAGCAATTTGCTAATGTCGTCAATTTATTTCCTGCAGGTGTAATCCTAACGTCCTACCTAGGAGAAAAGCCCAACTCCGAATGAGGGTCATGAACTACCCTAAGCAATGTCCCAAGGTGGCAATCCATTCATAAGAGGACCCTCCTACTAGTGCAAGGGCAAGAGTACTAAAGGCAAGGAAAAAGAAGTGGGGGATGTAGTTTAAGTGAAGTGCATCATGGCTAAATACTATGTCTATACTATAGTCGTTTACCCAAAAATCGAACCTCCACTGAAATCTTGGTTAGTGGGCATTAACTACACTTTTAATGTAATGGATGACACCCTGTCATCGAGGTTTGATACGATCTGTGGTTTTGTTGGCCTTAGCCTCTATTTCAACTTTGTTTTGTGTTCTCTGGTCTCTACACTTCCTGGGCAGGGAGACTATGGTGATGCCTTAACTCGAGCAAGCTCATGGTCAGTGCACTTAGTGGTGACAGCGCTAGTCTATGGCGTGGGTACCCGAAATCTTTAGCAGGTAAGATACCTTAAAAGAAATCGTGTTTTCTTGCTTCCTGTTTCCAAAATACAGGGTTTTAATCACTGGTACTCTTCTTTTTGTGTTGCTATAGGTAGCAAGGAATTCTAGGTGGGGAACGATGGTGATTTGAACTCTGTCATTTCGTCTACGAGAAAAGTAAGTCCATCTTACCCACATTAATCTGCCTCTCGTAACTTCGCTGGGGTGTGTATGCGTCTCATCTTGGTTTTGAGAGGAGTTCCCATAAGCATTTGGCTTACTGATCTACTTTGGGAGTCTAAAGATGTGGTTCGGTGTTTCTAGTTTTTTTGTACAATGTAAATCCCTATTTAACTAGAAGATATGAGAAGTGGGTTGTAAGTCACATCGATTCCAGAGAGATGAGAAACACTCTGTAATGAGAGGATGACTGGCGTTGGGGTTTTGTGGTTAAAATGATATACAAAAGTCTTTTCATGATCTGCGCTCATACTGGTGATTTGTAATCTATTTGTCCTCTTTTAAAAGAAATGATGTGGAACTCCTTAAATGGCCCGTGTATTTGTAAGGGTTTGCAAATGGTGATTTCGGTTTGATTTCGTTTTCTGTATGAATACAATACCGGTGCCTACACTGGTCTGGCCCTAATGTGTTATGGAAAAATCTCTGCATTTTTATTTATGAAGTTTTATGCCAATATCTGAAAGATACTGGGATACCTCTATGTCTGGAAGTGTTTACTCTGTGTTAACGTGGAGGTTTCATATGCATTGTTTGCTATGGGATTCGATTGGTAACCTAAGTTTCGATATGGATCTGCGTGTGTATTTATGGCACTTATACTCACCGTTGATGGCACTGTGTGTTTGATTGTTGGCTATAATGATGAGTCTAGGCGTATATAATATCTCTGTCCTATTGTTGGCTTCGTTCTGAGTGGTTTTGCTGACTGTGTTTGAAATAAAACTTATTTTCTATAGCATTCAATGTAGTCTTATGAATTGTATGAAAATCGTTGATGTTTGAAAATCGTGAATTAGTAAAAGAATACTAGGGTTTTAAATGTTGAAAACGCACCTTTACTTTCTATATGGGTGACGTCGAATCCTATAATAAATATACATAATACAATAGTAAAGGAACGTAATTGTATGATGGTGTGTTTTGGGTCCCTACAGAGTCGTGTTTACTAAAATTTCTGTAGGTACTGGGTTTTTCAAAACTAGTATAAAAATTCTAAGTCATTTAACAAATACCCAATAATTTTTGCAGAAAGGGAAAATGGTTGATTACAATGACTAAATAGATATGATACTTTTAGACAAGATTTAACCTATAGATAAACAAGAAGAATGAATGAAACGACAGAGATAGATTTCAATGGGTACTATTCAATACATTCCATACTATAAAAGTTTTTAAGAATATGATTGCCTAGCAAAGGCTAGCTGGCTAGTCCTGCTAGGCAATGCCAATAGATTCAGGATGAATCTTGAGCTAAAACTGACATAAGGTTGATACTACTTTAATATTTGTTTATACAAAAGAATAAAATTAATGGGAGGTTTCTTTAAGAATTTCATACATGTAAATTCTTGGAGCTTGTTCCAGCTGATAATGACTTGCACACTCAACACACTAGGTAAGGAAAAACTATTGAACTCTTAGCTGACCTGATGATTCGATCTTGGGATAGATGACGTTGGGACTACCACGTTCTTCCCAAGCATGATTCTACAACCATTCCTGGTTCAATATGAATCCCCTCGAGCTGGTTCTGACATGCAAACTGAGAAGTAGAGGCCCTAGATGTTAGGTCTGGTTCAGATCTGAAGATTTTAGATAAGGGAAGCTTCACTTCTTGGAACAAATTAGTTCTCTTACTTCATAAGGATTTATCTTCAAAATAACAAAAGATAATCCTCCCTTTGGGGTTTGTCCTCTTTAAGTAGGTAAATATTTTTGGGCTGTTAGAATTACTGGTTTCTTTAAAATTTAAAGAAAATAATTATTAATTTTAAAGGAGTACTTAATTGAATTAATTGCTAGTTCTTTTAGAACTAGGACTTCTCAACTTGTTTGACTAGAGTGTTTTTGGATCCTCTAATCCTTTTTAATGAATAAATATAAAATTATACTGTCACTATAATAATAATAAATTTAATATTTAGTAAGTGGCAACCCCACTTAATTATATTTGTAACTCTACAAACATATATATATATATAACCATACTATTATTAGAGGCTCTTAATAATAATACTTAGCTTTGATGTTTTTACATACTTTGTTCACAATGATACTTCTTTTAATTCTTTTTAAGGATATGGTCCACTTCATTGGACGGTTTCAGTAGGCTAGTAAGGTACCTCTAGGTTCTCCCTTTGCATGTCAGATACCCTCGTTTTAACATGGTAGTTCCTGCAACGTTTGATGATAATAATATTTATTTAATCAAATCGAATAGTTGTGATAAAGTACTTAAGTGCTATTTAGAGTCCTTCCAACTCAACACTTGCAATCTTGTAACCCCGAGTTCTCTTCAGATCCTTTTAACTCAACACTCCCACATGGGTGTTACGCTAGTGCAATTCTAGAGCCTCTGCTCAACACGAGGGCTAGAATGTGGTTGTGAGGCACATCTAGGATATTTACGTAGACTCGGATCTGGTAATCATTTCTTTCAAGCTTGGAGTGCTCCAGGGCTTATGCCCAACACTCAACGTACATTGGGGCTTAGGCCCATTACGTAATTAAGAATCCTCTAGATACATCAGGGCTTTGGCCCAGTATATAGGTCAATCATGTGTTTCTGAGTCCATGCTCAACACACTAAATAATCATCCATGTGAATCATACTCTGCACAGTGTAATGTAACATAATCATCTCAGTATATCATAATTGTAACTAAATCATAACATAAAACATGAATTTATCCATTCGGGCTTTCCTGCCTAGTATTTATAATAGAAAATGAAACAATCAAAATACCTATCCAATATATATAAATCAACTCATGAAACATAGGTCAAAACATGCTACGGATTATGCCCAATAATAATCACATATGCTGGGGCCGTAGCCCAATATAACATCATACATATTCGGTCAAAAGTTGGGATATTACATATGGTCTTTGTTTAATAGGTTTCGCTCCAGGTTTAAGAGGAATTCTCATCACTCCTAAGTCTCCTAGAATACCTTTCATCTCTATGAACTTCGTATAGCGGCGATCTCCGCAACTGTATCATCATCCCAGTAGTCTCCTATTGTTGCGAACTTCGGCTCTTCACTAGTACCGATGTTCACTTTCTTTGTTTTGACCGGTCTACTCATATCAGGAATATCTAATGGAGGTCCTTCTACTTGGCACATTCCTTCAGATTCAGGGATCTTTATATTGGGTGGGTCCTCCTCATCATCGTCTTCCTTATCTTCATCTTTTTCAGCTAAGTTATAGCAACCCATGACTTGCTCTACTTGTTCTATCCAATCTGGTTGTAGAATCGCAAGTACATTGTTTGCTTCAAAAAACTCTTCTGATGTTATGTTTTCCTCCATGGAATCTGGTGTAAATATCTTTTCCTTGATAAGCTGCAGTGCATCTTGGATAGTCGGATGGTCCTCTTCAAAGCTAAAGTCCTTTTGGAAACTCGCAGTAAGGACAGACCAATCCACTGTTTCTCTGCGCAGCTTCTCCTCTAGGTACCATTTCGTTGGAATAGGCTCCTCCAACGTATGCACAAAGAGATGTACCCATTCTGTCTGTGGTCTTTCTTCCCATGCTTTTGCACATGCTCTAATATGATCCTTTGTATATGCCTGGCCATTATATTTCTCAAATGGTAGTGTTACCTTATCAGTGAATCTGATTTGTAGTTTGATTCTGCACTGGTCCTAATTATCAATGTATTTTTATGTGTGGTCCACCATCTAGCAGGTGTCTCGCGGAGCGCCATGTCTAATGCTGAGACGTGATTTTCATCTGCAACTGCTGCAATGTATTCTTTGATAAATGAATAGACGTTAGTTGTACCATCATAAGTGGGCATTGGACTTACCTTTTTTCCAATCCAGCGGAGTGACTTTGTAATTGTTGCGCATCTCTTGGCAGATACTTCATGCATTCTGTGTCTCTAGTTTTTTAATCCTGCCTCAGAGTCTGAGATGCAAGAACTATCGCAGTGCCAGATGAGCATTCCATTTGCAGTAGGATGAGTATAATCTGCAGCATTTGTTGTCATTTTATAGATACGGTCAAGGTATTGAGCTCTGTACTCTTCTTGAATAGGTTCAACATATCGCTCCCCCTGTGAAGGATCCAATGGTGCGACGACCCTTATGTCATCGCCTTCAAATATCATTTTCATTGTCTTCAGATTAATGACGGCGGAGTTCATCATTTCCCAATCGATGCCCAACAGTGTTGGATAAGGATTGCTATCATCCACAATTTCAATTACTTTGAAGTCTACATAACTTCGCACTCCATCAATGTCGACAATGGTATTGGTTAACCTTCCCAGCGGTATAACTATGCCTTGATTATCCATTCTTAACTGTATACGGGACCACTGTAACTTTGGTTTTCCCATTGCTTGCCATGTCTGCTTGGTCAAGCCATTCACTTTAGATATGAGATCAAGAATGATCTCGTCCATCTTGTAATCTCCTATCTGTGCAGTGAACCGCATTTCCCTTCCGGTTCTTTTGGGACATCTAATGTTATTTACTGCACCATGTGCTATTCCTTTCTTACTGCATGATTCATACTGATTTATCAGTTTTTCAAATTCCGTAAGAGTGTCTTTATTTTTTAATAACTTGATGCTGCTTTTTAAAAACTATGCAACAAAAATAGATGTATCTGGTGTAGCGCGTGTCTGATCATATTCCAGTGGCATATCTTCTATTTGTGGTTCTTAACTGCACAACAGGATCCTTGATGACCTAGGTGGTAGTTGTTTAAACATGTCATGCGCTTCGTTAAACATTTCTTTATTTTTATGTATGTTCAATGGAGGTGCTTTCCTAGGAGCTTTTCTAATTCCTACTGTTTCTCCAGGGTTCTTCTTAGGATCATTTGTTCCAGAAGTCAAGGCTTCTGCGCTTTTGTTTTTTCCTGTATCAGCACCACTTTGCATTACTACATTAACACTCTGACTTGTAGGTCTATTTTCTGATGCGATCAACTGGATGTTAGGGTTCGGTGTTTCTGTTATTCTCCGCTTCTGCATTTCTACCTCAAGCATGGGGCAATCTTCAATCACATGATCAAATGATTTACAGTAATTGCATGTGGTGCATGGATTAGTACATTCCCTTGATACATGACCTGGCTGACAACAGTTATAGCATATGACCTGGACTCATCCTCTTCCTTGAGCTTGGCTAGTATTTCTTCCTCTCCCGCGATATTCACCACCGCGGCCTCTATATCCTCTCTGATCATAATGGGTGTTCTCTTGCTTTGGCTTGTAATACCCCAATTTTGACCCTTGTGAAGTATTGGCTTCTAATGTAAATATTGTATACATGCATTGTATGTTTCCCTAGCATGGAGCTCAAGGCCAAGGCCCCGCTAGTGTATGTTCGGATTTATTTAAAGCAAGCAAGTATTTGATATTTTGATACCCATGTGCTATTAAGCCATGGAATATTGTAAATTAATGTAAATGTTAATATTTCAATAAAATACCAAAACTGGCTATGGAAGCAACCAATGAGAAGGGGCCATGTGTATCCACTAGGGAGTGGTGAGGGGGTTGTGGGGATGAACCATACGCTTCCAAATGTCATTGTGAGAACCCATTTGACTTTCTTTGATGACATTTATTTATGTTGTAAGAAAGTTGTTGGAGATTTCAGTCCATGGCTTCAATGGAGCATGGGCAGCCCAGAAATTTGTATAACAGAGTATGGGCTCTGTTTTCTTGTACCACAAGTCACTCTACCTAATGGGAGTTTCTTCTTCCTCATACCCATTCCATTGGGAAAGTTACCAGCATCAGTTTTCATCCAAAAACGAATTGCCAGCAGTGAGAAAAACCAGAAATCACAACTTTGGAAGAACCCACGTTTTGAAGAGCCAAAAATGCCCAGATTTGGTAGTTAATAGTAAAATCCAATGGGGGATCCATAGATATGAACCTTGGGGGGAATTTGAGAGGATTAGACACCCTGAAATCCATTGGAAAACCCAGTTTTTATAGCCCATAAAACAAGTCATGGGATTGAGTTATTTGATGACAGAGTTCTGAGGAATCCAATTGTGAATGACTGAGCAGAGGTTGGGTTTGCTTGATAAACCCAATGAAAGCTAGAATCTCAAGGATTAGCAGCTGGACCTTTCTATGCCCACCCTAAAGAGCATTGGAGGGAAGGGATGCCTGAGGGACTGTGCAACAGAGAAGGGTACCTTCCTTGTGTTGGGTGTGGCAGGTAATGTGGGTGCCTTGATTGTTGAATTCATTTGAGATTCCTGTAGCTTCGTGGTTGAGCTCACTGGCTTAGCATTTCCCTCCTTTGTCTTTCATATGCTTGACAAACCCAACTGTGTGTTGGCTTAACATAGTTGTTGAGTGAAACCATGGCTGTGAGTGAGCCCAACTAGTTCCTCCTTAGTGGATACACAACCCAGCTCGTGGGTGATCTCTTAGCTGGAAGAATACAAGCTGGACAAATATCTATGGTTGGGTGGCATGTTGCTCTCACATAGCCATTTGTTTGGACAACTTCATCTTCAAGATAAGTGTTATCTGTGTTATAAATTATATGCATTATGTGTTCTGCATTGTGTTAATTCAGAACGGTAATTATTCATGTTAATGAAATTGATATGAAGTCTGTGCATAGCATGAGAATGAGATGGATTCCTTTCCTGTAGATGCATCAATTGCTTGAGATAAATATAATGATGTATGTCTGTTGTGTGTGTACAATTATGTATTTTAATTCCGTTATGTAATTTAATTGTGCAATTTATTTAAATGGAAATTTGTTTACCATTATGGATTTGGGGAAGAATTAGACACCCCATGTTATAGTCATGTTCCTTCCCTTGCATTGGATTGATGGAAGGGGACATGTCAGAGTGGTATCAGAGCCCATCTTGCAGCATTGGGACTGCATGGGCCAAACTGTGAGTTACAGGCAAGTAACATAATGGTTTTAACGCAGTATTGGTGAAGTTGGGGCGGCATTTTTTATTGAAAAAATGACAGGGTTAGAGTTCTCAAGTGTGGGAGAGGATAACCCCATTGCATAGAGCTCTCCAACAACTTTCCAACGGTACCAAACTCGTCTCATTTGGCCAAGGGACGAGGGAGTTATGAACCCCGAAAGTTATAGGAAACACAAGTGTTTTCGCAGTTTCGGGATGTTGGGTTTCAGGTTTCGGGAATGCGAATTTTCAAAATTTGTGTTTGGATTTCCGAAATCCCAAACCCACAATTTTCGGCTTTCAGGATGTCGAGTTTCGGGTTGTGGGAACGCCAAGTTGTGAACTTGCGCATTCTGATTTCCGCAATCCTGAACCCGCAATTTCGGGTTTCGGGTTGCGGGTTGCAGGTTGCGGGTTGCAGGTTGCGGGATGGTCACATTTTCGTAACCGCGACTTGGCTTCCCAATCCCGCATTTCGGGTTTCGAGTTGCGGGTTACGGGATGGTTACATCCCTGTGACTGTAACTTGACCCCCCCCGAACCCGCAATGTCGGGTTGCGGCCTGTGTACCGAAAAAAAAATATAGAGCCCGAAAATTGATTTTTGGATTACAGGGGCTGGTGAGGTCGAAATTTGATGAGTTCAGGGGCGTTCTAAGGCCATTGATGGAGGCCATGAATGAACCATTGAAGATCCTGAACCCATTACGCTCTGATTTGGCACAAAATTAGAATTAATGGCTTTTACAAATCGGTGTCCCGACGCTTGAAAGAAGGTCGGATTGGGCCAAAATTGATATGGGGCAGTCATGGAGTAGGCACGGTGTTAAGTTTGGATTTTTGGAGCCAAAATACAAAGGATGTGGAGTCGGGGTGTGCAAGAAGGCCAAAAAGCATTATTTCGGGCCACGATTTGGGAATTTGGAAAAGCTTGCAGTGGTTGAAAGTGACCCTATAATTCGGAATCAAGAAAATTACTGAACTCAACATTTCATATTCTCAGTAAACCAGACATATTCCGTTAGACAAAGATTTCCCAGAAATGCACCGTTTGGGAAATGGCCATTTTTGGTCCAAAATTTGGAATTTTAGAAAAATGTGAAAAGTGGAAAGTAGTCAAACCTAGAATTTTATAGAAGATGAATGGTACATCAGAACAGAGATCTGCGAGTTGCTGAACGTTCCTTGTTATATAGAATAACTTCGCCCAGTAGAAACGTTTTTGTGATTCCTCATAGATTTTCTTCCATAGGTGGCTGAAGTTGGCATTCTGGACCAAAATACAATTGTGTAAAAATGTGCAAATTATTGGTAAACGTTGTCATTTTTGGAGTGATGTAGGTTCCACACCCGAGGTCGGAATGGAGGACAGGGATAGGCATAGGAAATCTTATCCAGCAGGGACTAAGGGCACACAACTAGAATTTGGATGGGGCCATCATACCTCATAGATATTTAGAGCCGAAAAGTGCCAGTGACTGTTTTTGACATATTGTTGACAGTATGGGCAATTTCCAGAATTGCATGAATGGGTAAAAGAAATGAATGCATAACAGTTATGTGAATTATTCCATGAGTTTGATTGTGTTAAATATTGATGTTTTATATTTCTATATGCATTCCTAATATGTCTAACAAATAATTTCATAATGCAGAGTGCTTGCAGCTCATAAGATTTAATAATTGTAGTAGAGGTAGCATACAGGAAAAATGGTGACCATAAATGATGCTCAAGATCTTTATGAGCATGGAGAAGACATCCTAGGATAAAATGTACATGAAGAGAATGTTGAGACTGAATCCAATGGGAGAAGGGAGCAGGCGACTCCTCAGAATTTGGTTGAAACCATGGTGAGCTTCAATGAAAGATTGATGAAGGCTCAAGAAGAACAACACCAACTCAATGTTGTTATTTTGCAAAGTCTCACTGATATGCAACAGAGGATAAACCTTGGTTCCAACCCAAGCAATGCAGATAAAGAAGGAAGAGATGCAGAGAGTCGCTCTAGAGGTCGTTCAAAGAAGAGGACTCCAAGCCCAAGGAAGAGTTCGGTGAGAAGAAAGCATAGAACACCTTCCTCTAAATCCTCTTACAGCAGATCGTGTGACTCCAGAGGTTCTCCAAGAAGTCCAAGGCATATGGCCAGGAGATTTGATGGAAGAAAGAAGTTCAAAGGCATCCCACATGGAGAATTCAGGAAGACAAGGCCTCCCACATTTGATGGAGAAGGCAAGACTGTCCAAGAGGTAGAGGCATGGCTTCTTGGAATGAAGAAATATTTTAGAATTCAAGACTACTCAGGAAATGAGAAAACACTTGAATGCATTGAAGAAGAGGGAAGGCCAGGATTGGTAAGAGGAATTCCCAAGCAAGTTTCAATAAGGCAGATTTCAACCCTACAGTTGAAAAAGTTTTATAAGAAGGGTTGTCAATTATATGCAGTTCATATATCAGATTCATCCGAGGACAAGAGTCCAAGGATTGAAGACTTTCCAATGTTGCAAGAGTTTCAAGATGTATTTCTGGATGAAGTGCCGAGACTACCACCAAAGAGAGATATTGATTTTACCATCGATCTTGTTCTAGGGGCAACACCGAATTCCAAAGCTCCTTATAGAATGAGTACACCGGAATTGGTAGAATTGAAGATGCAACTGCAAGAATTAATGGACAAAAGGTATATCAGGCCTAGAGTGTCTCCTTGGGGAGCACCAGTGTTATTTGTCAAGAAGAAAGATGGGACTCTAAGACTGTGTATTGATTACAGGAAGCTAAATAAAGTGACAGTCAAGAACAAGTATCCATTGCCAAGAATTGATGACTTGTTTGATCAAATGAAGGAAGCTAAAGTGTTTTCCAAGATTAACTTAAGGTCTGGATACCATCAAGTGATAATTAAAGAAGAAAACATTCACAAGACGGCTTTCAGAACTAGATATGGTCATTATGAGTTCACTGTGGTGCCATTTGGTCTTACCAATGCACCTGCTACATTCATTTGTCTCATGAATAGTGTCTTCAACAAATATTTGGATAAGTTTGTGATTGTGTTTTTGGATGACATTCTTGTCTATTCAACGAATGAAGAAGAACATGAAGAACATCTAAGGATGGTGTTGCAAGTCCTTAGAGAGCATCAGTTGTATGCCAAGTTACGCAAGTGTGAGTTTTACCAAAAGAAGGTGCAATATTTGGGTCATATCATTTCTGAAGAAGGAATTGCAGTGGATTTGGAGAAGATTAATTCCATCATGGATTGGTCAACTCCAAGAAATGTTTCAGATGTTAGATATTTTATGGGTCTTGCTGGTTACTACAGAAGGTTTATTGAAGGCTTCTCCAGGATAGCTCATCCGATCACTTCATTGCAAAGAAAGAACATCAAGTTTGTATTGTCTGAAAAATGTGAGAAAAGTTTTCAGAAGTTAAAGGTGTTACTTACCAGCGCTCCTA
Source organism: Larix kaempferi (assembly GCA_027924585.1). NCBI lineage: Eukaryota > Viridiplantae > Streptophyta > Pinopsida > Pinales > Pinaceae > Larix > Larix kaempferi. The sequence continues at coordinate 689,980 of BSBM01000187.1, forward strand.
TTCTGAAGATAGCAGATCGAAAGAAGTATTTTATAGTGTGCACATATGCTTGCATTGAAGGTCTAGGTGGAGTGCTCATGCAAGAAGGAGTTGTGATTTGCTATGAGTCAAGAAAATTAAAAGAGCATGAAAAGAATTATGCCACGCATGATTTAGAATTAGTAGTCATAGTGCATGCTCTTAAGATGTGGAGACATTATTTGATGGGAAGAAGATTCAAGCTTAGAACAGACCACATGAGCTTGAAGTATTTGTTTGATCAGCCAAACTTGAATGCTAGGCAAGCTAGATGGATGGAGTTCCTTTGTGAATTTGATTTTAAAATTAAGCATGTAAAAGGGAAGGAGAATAAGGTTGCAGATGCTATTAGCAGAAAATTTCATGTTACAACAGTAAGTATGTGTAAATCAGATTTGAATACAAGAGTTATTGAAGCCCAGCACAGTGATGAAACTTACCTTCAAATTAAAGAGAAGTTGCATCAAGGTAATGTGGATGAAAAGTGTGCAGAATATCAGCTTGGTGAAGACAATATCCCCATCTACAAAGATAGATTGTACATTCCAAATAGTGCAGATTTGAAGAAGCTTGTGATGGAAGAAATACATCAAATGCCATACTCTGGACATCCAGGATATCAGAAGACTATAACAACAGCAAGAAAACAATACTTTTGGCATTGTATGAAGAAGGACATAGCTGAGTATATTTCTAGGTGTCAGAAGTGTCAACAAGTCAAAGCAGAACACCAACATCCAACAGGATTGTTGCAGCCCTTACCCATTCCGAATTGGAAGTGGGAAGTGATCTCTATGGATTTTATAACAGGTTTTCCCATGACAGTGAAGAAGCATGATTCAATCATGGTTGTGGTGGAAAAGCTATCAAAGGTATCTCACTTTATTCCAGTCAAGTCCACTCACAAGGCTAATGACATTGCGAACATCTTCATGAGAGAGATATTCAGATTGCATGGATTGCCTAAGGCAATAATTTTTGATCGTGATACAAAGTTCACTTCCAATTTCTGGAAGGGATTATTTCAGGAATTGGGAACTAAATTGAATTTCCCTACAACATATCATCCTCAAATGGATGGCCAAACTGAGAGGGTGAATCAGGTTCTTAAAGACATGTTGAGAATGTATGTGATGGACAAACCATCTAAGTGGGAAGATTTCCTACACTTGGTAGAATTTGCATACAATAATGGACATCATGCATCCTTGGGAATGAGTCCATTTGAAGCATTGTATGGCAAGGGATGCAGGACTCCAGTGAATTGGGACAGCCCGGTGAATAGTGTAGTACTTGGACCATAGATGATCAAGGAAATGGAACAGGAAGTTGCTAAGATTAGGAATAATTTAAAGGCAGCTCAGGACAGGCAGAAGAGTTATGTAGATTTGAAAAGAGTGCATAAGAAATTTCAGATTGGGGATCATGTTTATTTGAGAGTGAAATCAAGGAAGAGTTCCCTCAAATTGGGGAGTTGTGCCAAGTTGTCACCAAGATATTGTGGGCCATTTGAAGTCCTAGATAGGATAGGGCCAGTTGCATATAGACTTGCATTGCCTGTTAACATAAGAGATCATAATGTTTTCCATGTATCTTTGCTTAAGAAGTATGTACATGATCCTAATCATATGATCGATTGGAATGTGATACAGGTGGAACCCGAGGGAGAGTTCCAAGTAGAGCCTATGCACATCTTTGACAAGAAGGTCACTTTGCTCTGGAACAGAGCCATTGGGTAGGTAAAGGTCCAATGGGAGCACCTTAGTCCTGATGAGGCTACATGGGAGTTGAAGGATGCTATGAGAGAGGCATTCCCATTTTTGTTTAGTTTTGAGAACACCGAGGGCGGTGTTGTTCTAAGGGGGATGGGAATGTAATACCCCAATTTTGACCCTTATGAAGTATTGGATTCTAATGTAAATATTGTATACATGCATTGTATGTTGCCCTAACGTGGAGCTCAAGGCCAAGGCCTCGCTAGTGTATGTTCGGATTTATTTAAAACAAGTAAGTATTTGATATTTTGATACCCATGTGCTATTAAGCCATGGAATATTGTAAATTGATGTAAATGTTAATATTTCAATAAAATACCAAAACTGGCTATGGAAGCAACCAATGAGAAGGGGCCATGTGTATCCACTAGGGAGTGGTGAGGGGGTTGTGGGGATGAACCATATGCTGCCAAATGTCATTGTGAGAACCCATTTGACTTTCCTTGATGACATTTATTTATGTTGTAAGGAAGTTGTTGGAGATTTTAGTCCATGGCTTCAATGGAGCATGGGCAGCCCATAAATTCGTATAACAGAGTATGGGCTCTATTTTCTTGTACCACAAGTCACTCTACCTCATGGGAGTTTCTTCTTCCTCATCTCCATTCCATTGGGAAAGTTACCAGCATCAGTTTTCATCCAAAAACGAATTGCCAGCAGTGAGAAAAACCAGAAATCGCAACTCTGGAAGAACCCACGTTTTGAAGAGCCAAAAATGCCCAGATTTGGTATTTAAAAGTAAAATCCAATGGGGGATCCATAGATATGAACCTTGGGGCAAATTTGAGAGGATTATATACCCTAAAATCCATTGGAAAACCCAATTTTTATGGCCCATAAAACAAGTGATGGGATTGATTTATTTGATGACAGAGTTCTGAGAAATCCAATTGTGAATGACTGAGCAGAGGTTGGATTTGCTTGATAAACCCAATGAAGGATAGAATCTCAAGGATTAGCAGCTGGACCTTTCTATGCCCACCTTGAAGAGCACTGGAGGGAAGGGATTCCTTAGGGACTATGTAGTAGAGAAGGGGACCTTCATTGTGTTGGGTGTGGTAGGTAATGTGGGTGCCTTGACTGTTGAATTCATTTGAGATGCCTACAGCTCTGTGGTTGAGCTCACTGGCTTAACATTTCTTTCCTTTGTGTTTCATATGCTTGACAAACCCAACTGTGTGTTGGCTTAGCATAGTTGTTGAGTGAAACCATGGTTGTGAGTGAGCCCAGCTAGTTCCTCCTTAGTGGATACACAACCCAGCTCGGGGGTGATCTATCAGCTGAAAGAATACAAGCTAGACAGAGATCTATGATTGGGTGGAACGTTGCTTTCACATAGCCAGTTGTTTGGATAGCTTCATCTTCAAGATAAGTGTTATCTGTGTTATAAATTATATGCATTATGTGTTCTGCATTGTGTTAATTCGGAATGGTAATTATTCATGTTAATGAAATTGATATGAAGTCTGTGCATAGCATGAGAATGGGATGGATTCCTTTCCTATAGATGCATCAATTGCTTGAGATAAATATACTGATGTATGTCTGTTGTGTGTGTACAATTATGTATTTTAATTCCGCTGTGTAATTTAATTGTGCATTTGATTTAAATGGCAAAATTTTTACCATTTTCGACTTTGGGGAAGAATTAGAAACCCCATGTTAAAATTATGTTCCCTCCCTTGCATTGGATAGATGGAAGGGGATGTGACATGGCTGATTTTCCTCTTGGACACGGTACATTCCAGCACCTCGCATTGCTTCCATATCTCGCTTTCTTTCAGTTATTAATTCATAAGCGCGATAGTTGGACTCATCATGTCCAACGGATTTACATAAATTACAGTATCAGTTTTTAGACGTTTTGACATATTTCTATATGAGGTAACAATCCTCAAGACGATGTCCTCTGGTTCTACAAATTTCACACCATGGCGCCTGGTTCTGATTCATATTTATTGGGTTTGGTGCGCCACTGTTCAGATAATCTTGAAATAAGGGGCAGTGTTCTCTCGTGTGGCCCTCCCCTTTGCATCCTGTGCACCAAACTTCATGTCTTTGTTCATGTATCCGTTCTTTTCCATTTTTCATGCCTTGTAATTCTAATTTTAAGGTAGCCAACTGGTTCTGGATCTGTATCATCCCAGAACTACTTTCTCCAATTGATGAGGCTTCCAATTTCATTGCAATCTCCAAGGCTTCAGCTTGAGATACAACCTTCTGTTGCATCAGTGGTTGTCTGATATGGGGCAATAGCGCAGCAATGAACCATTCTTGATGCTGTTGCATAGCTATAACAAAACTCACTTGGTCCAATAATGTTTTGAATTTTTGGTCGAATTCCCATATCGATTCAATAGGTTTCTGCTTAATTTCTTTCAACTTTGTTATGCACTCTGATTATGATTTGGGATTTTTAAACTCTGTTGCAATCGCGGTCTTGATATCTGCTAGGGTTCTTGGCTGTGCTTGAGAATACTTCATAAACCAATGCAGTGCTCTATCTCTAAAAGTAGTGATGAGTTGCGCTCTTTTTATAGCATCATCCGTAACTTGCTTAACACTCCACACATATTCGCATATAAACCAGTGTTGATTAGGGTCTTCCTGACCTGTTCCTTTGAATATCGACAGTTTTATATCGTTATCTGTCATTTTCCTTCCTGATTGTGTACTGTTCTGGGACTGATTCCTTGTGACAAAAGTAGACACAGGTTGTTGGATTGTGCTAGGAATCGTATTCCACGGAATCGGCTGAGTCGTAGTGCTGTGAGCACTCGGTCATGCGGTGTTACTAGTAGTACTAATCTATGGGATGGGCTACACAACAGTTGCAGTGGGTGGGTTCTGGACTAATTAATTCTGAGGTGTATTACTCTAGATTGTGGCTGATAACTAAGTGTTCTTATTATTGAGGTCACATGGAATTTTGGTATCTATACGGTTTCTAGATTGTCTAAGATTATTTTCGTTAGTAAGCTTATATCTCTTTCCACTTCTCAAAGTATGGTTTTCTTCGTTAGAATCAATGTGTGTATTCTCTACCATGACAGATTTAGAATTATTGCTGCATTCTTAAAACACCTTTCTCAGCTAAAAGCATTTTAATATATAGGCTGAGGTTTTTCAGGAAATTACATCTCAATCCTTCGAAAAAGTATGCTTCAGCCTAGCTGTAGGACTTCAGCGTATCTACAGCAAACTCAGTCACAAATCCTTCTAGTATGCTATCAACCTAGAAGTCAACTGATCGCGATAGTGGGATGTTGATCATGTTGAGCTATTCAGTAAGCTCTGGACTCCACTCTGTAGGTACTCTGCCTTGGGAACAATTCTTTCTTTCTGCTAGGCATGATATCCGCTCGTGTAGCTTGTTTGGAAACGAAGCCCAAAAAATTTCATGGATGTCCCTCCAAAATGATCTATTCAACCACTGTATGTCAGATAGACGCGGATATCTGTTTTCTTTCTTTGGGAAATCTCTTTCGATCTTATCACACCAATCCCATATTTCTTTCTTTTCTGGATGCCAATTGTCGGACATTACTTTTTTGAATACACTATCGCATCACTGGTCTTAGCGCGGAAACAGAACCATTTGTTGGTATTTAAATGGATTTAGAGGTTTTCCAATGTAGACCCAGGTTCTTCGCGGTGCAACATACCAACAAAACCACTATTCACCAGCCCTTTCGGAAACAGACTGCAAGCAGCCTGAGGTCTCACCCGAGGCGAAGTTGAGGGGGTGGTTGCAGAAGCAGGTTTCCACAACCTTGTGATGTGAGTGATTCAACTGATTAATGTCCAACGCGGTGGCAGACTGCGCAAGGTCTTCTACCCTGCGTTGAATATCACGTGGTCGTTTATGAGATCCAATCGTTTCTATTTGTTGGATAATCCTTAATCATTCATCATTACTTAGATCAATAAACATCATAATTTCTATTGACGAGTGAGATGCACGGCGTTGTGTGCTTTGATACCACGATTCAACCTTAACAAATAACTGTGTGTTTATCTCATCGATCCATTCATTCGAAGACTTATAGGTGCTTGCCTGCTAACAATCATCCATATGTGAACTACTAGCATCTTATTCCATCCTTTCCGCGATGAATATAGATAAAAGTAAACACATATCAGATAACAGTAACTTTATGCATGCACTGTAAGTAATTTAAATAACATTAATGGTAATCATACACAACAATCACATAACACAAGGTTTAATATGGTTCACTCCCCCGGATGGGAAGCTACGTCCACAAGAACTGTTGTTTATTATTTTAGGAAAGGGTACAACAGTTCTTTTGTCTACACACTCAGCTGTAGATGCTATTCTCTCTCTCTCAAAATTAGGTCTCTACGCACTCAGCTGCAGAGCCTTTACAATGCTTTAGCCTCACAGATCTAACAATATTCAGTACTAATCAGCAAAATGAAGAGTTAACCGTTTTCCTTTATAAAATTTCCTTATTTATAGATCAAGATCCATAGGTCATGTATTTACATTATGAAGGAAAAAACCCATAGGTTTACAAAATTGTCGTGGTTTTCCCACAACCCAACTACTGGTATCTGGAACTGGATCTTCTGTCATGTGCGCGCCAACAGGTTGCTTCCACCGAGTTGTTCCTTCTTTCACAACCTTAGATGATTGGTTCAAGTAGTAGTAGTCCTCTATTTGTTGTGATCAGTCACCTACCTCCCGATCTGCACCTACCCACTGCTTGGTAGTTATCGACGATCTTTGCCAAAAATAGGTCTTCTGTGATCTAACCAAAATAACTGTCGTCATCCATCCACGCTTTTCTTAGCTGGATCTTCGTCGACATGGCACGTTGCGGCGCTGTACTCCTCGCAGCACCGACCTCACAGCTCCTTCGACATTGTGCTGCGCGAAACTTCGCAGCATACCAAGCCTTATCCCAAAATTGTTCAAACTTAACTGCGCTTAGCTCCACAGTTCTCAAAATTCTTCCTGTTAAAAAATGCCCCATCTGGTCTAGGTCCAACAGGCCCGTAACACTTACATGTGGCTCTCCCTTGAGCCACCTACAACTCCTTGAAGGTGTTCCGCTAATTATGGGTTTATCTTCGCAGCGAACTCCTTGAGTGTGTCAATAAGCTTTTCTACCATGGTCTTCGTATCTTGTTCAATTTTCCCAACTATTTCCACCATCTCAAGTGTTATCTCATGGCCGATCTGGCCTTCCACCTGCTCTTGATTCTGGTTCATCTCCTTTAACTTTTCTTCGATCTCTTGTGAGATCATGTCGGCTTCCTCTAATAATGGTTGCGACTTATCACCCATTTCTGTCTCCTTCTCACACAAAGCTTTAACTTCCTTCGTGAGGGTGTTGATTTCTCTGTATTTTAGGAGTTTCTCCCTTGCTGGTAGCACCTTAACCTCCTCACCCATCTTTTCTAGTGCTTCTTGTTTTTCTTTCACTTCCTTCTTTACTTCCAGTAGTTGTTGCTCTTCTTCAAGGGCATTAAATGTCTTTAATGCTGCTTCCAGTAGACTCTGGCACTTAGTCACTATGGTAGCAATATTCTGTGCCGCGGTGTTCACTACTCCCTGTCTTAACTGTTGTTCATCTGGTGGACTCTGTGGATTGATCTGCGCTTTCAGGACAACTATTTCAGATTCATGGAGAATCTCCATGTCTTCCTTCTTAGTCTTAAGACTATTGACCAAATCGCCAATCTTGACAATAGTATCTTTTGGTTCTATTTGTACTTCAAATTCATCTATATTATCTGCAACTGCAGTGATCATGTTCTCCAATCTCAGTCGACGATCATGTTCATCTTGCAATTGCATAGTTTTCTATGAGCTATCTTCCTTGAGTTTCCTGTTAGCTATTTGCAACTCTGTCTGTCCTTTTAGTGCTTCTATCGTTATGTCATGCATTTCTTCACTGACTTGCGTCTGTAAGTAATGTAGTCCTAGCAATGGTATCCTTGCAAGGTCAAGTTCCATGCACTCTACATTCTTCATATTTAGCATTACTTGATCGGGTAATGGAAACCTTATAGATAGTGGTTGCAAATGGACAACACGGGACCTCGCGGGAACCGTGATTTGCTACTGTGAAGTTCCCGCAGACTCTTTTTCAGCTACTCACTCATGGTGCAAGGGTAATCTTCTGCTTACTTCATCAAATTTTTGGGATATCCCTTGCAGTGTAGTCAAGTTTTGGTCTAAGCTATCTTGAATTTCCTTTTCCTTCTTCTCCTTGTCGGTCGAAAGTTCCTCCATTTGTTTAGTGACCTTGGTGGCAATCACTAAGTAGTCATCTTCGTGAAGCACTATGTCTAATTGGTCTTTATTTGATTTTTGCTTCTTCCTTTCTTCCTTGTGCCCCGAAGGAATTCCAACGTCCTTTCTTTTGCTCGACTCTTTATATTCTACTATGGGACACGGGATAGGGTTATCCTCGCCAGAATCACTTTGGATATCCACGACCTCAACTCAGAATTCAGCTGGCCATTCCTTCATGATATTTTCAATATCTTCCTCGTACATATAGTAATTTCCTGGGTACCAATCAACATTCTTCGTCTACGCTTTGGCTGAAATGGAGATGCACTTCATCGCAGCATAAAAATTGATAATACAGATATATTTGCTTGTTACTTGCTTTGGTATGCGAGGTGTAAGCATGATGGCTCTGTGCAGCTGGTCGTAATATGTGTAAAAGACCAGTGCTGTCTTGTGCTATCTTTCAGAATTCAAATTCGCCCATAGATTCTGAAATCGAACACCTCTGCAGTCCGAAGTGTTTGTGACCACTCCGACATGGTGCTTCGGCTCCCTCCACCCCAGGAAGGAAATCAATACGATGAGCCAGGTGAAGTGGAAGTTTCCACCATTGGTTTGCGTATCATTTATTTCTTCAAGGAACTCATTTAATAGATATTGGCACCGGTTGAATTCTTGTCCCTCGGCAGCTGCAGCGCTAAGTAGTACTGCGCCTATGTTTACTTCTAACTGTCTGCACTTTCTTAAAAATTTTCCTGCAAACAGCTGCGTGACAAACCTTATTTCTTGGTCCTTTATGTCATCCGTCTGAAAGCCTCGCTTCCCTTTGACCACAGATTGTGTTTGCTTCATCAATGCAGCTACCTCTTTATCCTTTGTCTTTCCTTGGAAGAACTTCCTTGGGTCTTCTCCCCTTTTGCTTAATCTAGTTATACGGTGGATTAACTCAATTATCAGGTCGATATTCTGGTCTAGCCATAAATATCCCTGGTGGATGCGAGCCATAAGAGTTTGCAACACCGCGTTGAGATCCGATGATATGTCGAAATGTGGGAGGTTGAGTAGGTTGAGCAGGACCGACTTGGCTACTCCGGACAACCAACTCTCGTCGACCAAGGTGAGGTCGCCCTTTGCATTCTTCTTCCAGCACATGTATTTGTTGGGCTGGAATTGTGGGAACCTCGGCTCGGTTGTCTTCTCCTTCTGCATTGCTAGCAGATCATAGTCCTCCCATTTGCATTTTGGAATATTTCCCAACAGATTTTTGTCCACCTCAACATGCTTCAATATCGATGAGAGTGGTATCTCATACTTTGGACTCTTCAGCAGTCTAATGGCCGTCGCATCCACTGCATGCGGTGAGATATAGTATGGAGTCATAGTTAAAGGTATCTCTTTATCATCAAGGGGCTTATTTGTCCCTACCAAACTTGTCTTCGGTAGTTTTGATCTTGGTGCTACTAGATTTTTCCCTTTGTCCTGCATTGAAGGGCTGTGTCTTGGTGATCTTCTTGGACCTTGTTCTGATTTAGTGATGACTATTTTGGGTTCTCATTAACTCGTAAACTCCTCTGTGTTGGAACAACCTCACAGTCTCTTCGACCGTGAACTCTTCTTCAAATTAAAATCTCTTAGACATGCAAACACTGTTGAGGTGTGTAGACAGCTTACAAAAACTAGCTCAGACAAAAGTATATGCAGAAACTACTAAGTGTTTGATACGCCCGCGAGACAATATGCAGTGTTGTTTATAGGCACGACAGAACCTCCTCCGTGCGCTTGACGATTAGATAAGCATTTAATGGTGGTATATGTTGGCCAAATCTAGATGCTTCTTTTGTCTTGTCTTTCAAAATTATGTTCAGAACGGCTATCTGTGCTTTAAATGCCCGAGCGGTCAGTAGGAAACTACTATATAACGACTATATTCCCAACCGACACTGTAACGACTATTTTCTGGAGCCTTGCGTCGAATTGCGGGCAGGAAATCTTTGGTTCTACGCAGTGATTTCGCGGTATATAATTTATTTTCTTTCCAGTTGTTGCTTTTTGAATGTCGCACAACGCATTTTTTTTCCAGCAATGTTGCGCGTTGTATAGATCTATCTCTACAAGTTTATGTACAGACTTTTCCACAGTTTCTAGTGCCCAATTCCGACCATACTTGGCACCTAGAAACGTTTCCTTCTTTTCGGTCATACCGGATGCTGCAGAGCAGGACTATCGCGGTAAAGCTTTAGTCTGCTTCCATTTATCAAATTGGGTAGTGTATCATCGGTTAAAGTAGCTAACTGGACTGCACCTCCGTTAGTAACATGTATGATAGGATATGGTCCAAGCCAATGCATTTTAAATTTTCTAGGAAACTTCATGAATTTACTATCATACAGGAGGACTAGATCACCAACCTAAAAAGACTTATTCTTGATGTGGCAATCATGCCATGCTTTTTCTCGTTCTTTCTGCACTTGCTGGTGGAATCCCGAGATGAAGCACTCTTCTTCCAACCCAACCAAGTGTAACAGCCTTTCTTCTAGTGTTGCGCGATCTTCCATCCCGGTAAATGAAGCTATTCTCAAGTTGGGGATAATGTACTCCATTGGCATTATTGCTTCCTGTCCGTAAGCCAATCTCAAAGGTGTATGTCCAGTTAATTTATTGCATGTCGTTCTATATTCCCATAATACAGATGGAATGCGCAGGTCCCAATCATCGCAGTTTACATTTCATATCTTGGTTAGTGCATTCTCAAGTACTTTATTAAATGCTTCAACAATTCCATTCGCTTGTGGGTGATAAGGCGTACTGTGCTGATGATGGATGTAGAACTCTTCAGTCAAAGCTTCAATAGTTTGGTTTAGAAAATGGGTGCCTTGATCACTCATCAAAATTTTTGGGCATCCAAATCCTGTAAGGATGTTCTCAAAAATAAATTGCACGGTTGTAGCTGCGCTACAGTCTTTGACTGGTTTTTCTTCTGCCCATTTGGTGAGGTAATCAGTTGTAGTAATAATGTACCTCACACAAGTTATTTTTCCCAGTGGGTTAATAAGTCCCACGGAATCGATTGCCCATTTTTCGAATGCCTGCAAGGTCAGTTGAGGGTTCAACAACATTTCATCTCTTCTTGACGGTTTCCCTATACTCTGACAGACATTGCAGTTTTGGAAATATTCCTTGGAGTCTTTATGAATTGTGGGCCACCATAGTCCTACGTGCAATATCTTCTGCGCAGTATCCCTTCCTGCATAATGACCTCCCGCGACTCCTGAATGTGCATCACCTAATATAAATGGCTTCTCATGTTCTAATACACATCTTCGTAACAATTCATCAGGTCCTAACTTGTAGAGTTGTCCTGTGACAATGGTGAAGTCTGTGGCTCACACCATCAACTGCTTCTTTTGCTGCGTAGTGAATTCAGTAGGTACAAACCTGGTAGTTAGAAAATCAATGATATCTTGATAGTAATCATCGGCAAGGTGTATAGAAAACAATTGTGCATCAGGAAGATTGTATTCTAGATTCGTAGGTTCTTCTCCTGATTCGATCCTTGATAGATGATCATGTCCTAAATTTAATATGCTTGGTTTAACTACTATTTCAAAATCATACTCTTGGAAGAGTAAGAGCCATTTGCATATTCGCCCCCCTAACACTGGCTTATTGACCAGGTATTTTAATGCAGAATGGTCAGTAAACATTAAGAAGTGCGCACCAAGCAAATAGTGTATGAACTTCTGTAGTGCATATACCATTGTAAGTCCTTCCCTTTCAGTAGTGGTATAGTTCTTCTCAGTAGATGACAGCTTTCTGCACGAAAATGAAATGGGATGATCAATTCCTCCTTCTCCTGGCTGTGCAAGAACAATACCGAATGCTATACATGAAGCATCAACATGTACGTGAAATGACTTTTCCCAATATGGAAAACTAGGATCGGCGCGGTGACCATTTTTTCTTTCAAGGTGTCGAATCCTTTCTCACAGTCCTCATTCCAATTGAATGGTGCATCCTTTTTTAAAAGCTTCTCCATTGCTGTGGTTATCTGTGCATACCCCTTTATGAATTTCCTGTAGTATCTGGTATGCCTTAGTGTAGTGCGTAATTGTTTAACTAAATTTGGTGTAGGAAAATTTACAATAACTGTGATCATCGCAGGATCAACCATCAATCCTTGCTTACACACAATATGTCCTAGCAGAATTCCATAAAGAACACAGAAAATACATTTCTTCAAATTCAATGAAATCTGATGTTGTCTGCATTTTTCTTGCATCATTTTGAGGTTCGCGGCATGGTTCTTCAGTAACCCAAAAATGGTCCAATCATCAAAGTAAACTTCCAAAAACTTGTGGATGAATTCTTTAAATGCTGCGATCACCACTCTTGAAAATATGGCTGGTGCATTCTGCAAACCAAAAGGCATCACTGTATACCGGAACGACCCCCATTCTGTTGCAAAAGTGGTTTTGTGCCTATCGGTGGATCAATTCTTATCTGATGGTATCCAGAAAATCCATCAGTAAAAGAGTATGCTTCATTTCCTCCAACGTTATCAAGTACTTCATCGGTAAAAGGTGTAGGAAATGGGTCATGCATAGAGGCATCATTCAACTTTCTGAGATCAACACATATCCTAATCTCACCCTTTGTTTTCTTGTCTTGGATGACCATCGGGCTTATCCATTCAAATTCTTCATCTGGCTCAATGATTCCTGCATCAAGCATCTTGCCGATTTCTACCTTAACTCATTCTTTGTAGCGTGGAATCAGTCTATATGGTCTTTGTTTAATAGGTTTTGCTCCAGGTTTAAGAGGAATTCTCATCACTCCTAAGTCTCCTAGAATACCTTTCATCTCTGTGAAATTCATCGGGATTACTTCTTGATATTCCTGTAATATAGTTGCGATCTCCGCAACTGTATCATCATCCCAGTAGTCTCCTATTGATGCGAAATTTGGCTCTTCACTAGTACCGATGTTCACTTTCTTTGTTTTGACCAGTCCACTCATATCAGGAATCTCTAATGGAGGTCCTTCTACTTCGCACATTCCTTCAGATTCAAGGATCTTTATATTGCACGGGTCCTCTTCATCGATGTCTTCCTTATCTTCATCTTTTTCAGCAAAGTTATAGCATCCCATGACTTGCTCTACTTGTTCTGTCCAATCTGGTTGTAGACTCGCAAGTATGTTGTTTGCTTCAAAAAACTCTTCTGATGTTATGTTTTCCTCCATGGAAGCTGGTGTAAATGTCTTTTCCTTGATAAGCTGCAGCACGTCTTGGATAGTCGAATGGTCCTCTTCAAAGCCAAAGTCCTTTTGGAAACTCGCAGTAAGGATAGATCAATCCGTTGTTCCTCTACGCAACTCCTCCTCTAGGTACCATTTCGTTGGAATAGGCTCCTCCAACGTATGCACAAAGATATGTACCCATTTTGTTTGTGGTCTTTGTTCCCACGCTTTTGCACATGCAACAATATGATCTTTTGTATCTGTCTGGACATTATATTTCTCAAATTGTAGTGTTACCTTATCAGCGAATTAGATTTGTAGTTTGATTCTGCACTGGTCCCAAGTTGTCATTGTCTTTTTATGTGTGGTCCACCATCTAGCAGGTGTATCATGGAGTGCCATGTCTAATGCTGACACGCGATGTTCATCTGCAACTGCTGCAGTGTATTCTTTTATAAATGAATAGACGTTAGTTGTACCATCATAAGTGGGGATTGGACTTACCTGTTTTCCAATCCAGTGGAGTGACTTTGTAATTGTCGTGCATCTCCTGGAAGATACTTCATGCATTATGTGTTGCCAGTTTTCTAATCCTGCCTCATAGTCTAAGATGCAAGAACTATCGCAACGCCAGTTGAGCGTTCCATCCGCAGTAGGATGAGTATAATATGCAGCATTTGTTGTCATTTTATAGATACGGTCAAGGTCTTGAGATCTGTACTCTTCTTGAATAGGTTCAACATATCGCTCCCCCTGTGAAGGATCCGATGGTGCGATGACCATTATGTCATTTCCTTCAAATATTATTTTCATTGTATTCAGATTGATGACGATGGAGTTCATCATTGCCCAATCAATTCCCAACAGTGCTTGATAAGGATTGCTATCATCCACAATTTCAATTACTTCGAAGTCTGCATAACTTTGCACTCCATCAATGTCGACAATGGTATTGGTTAACCTTCCCAGCGGTATAACTATGCCTTGATTAGCCATTCTTAACTATATAGGGGACCACTGTAACTTTGGTTTTCCCATTGCTTGCCATGTCTGCTTGGTCAAGACATTCACTTTAGATCTGAGATCAAGAATGATCTCATCCATCTTGTAATCTCCTATCTGTGCAGTGAACCGCATTTCCCTGACGATTCTTTTGGGACTTCTAATGTTATGTACTGCACCATGTGCTATTCCTTTCTTACTGCATGATTCATACTGATTTATCATTTTTTCAAATTCCGTAAGAGTGTCTTTATTTTTTAATAACTTGATGTAGCTTTGTAAAAACTGTGCAACAAAAATAGATGTATCTGGTGCAGCACATGTCTGATCATATGCTAGTGGCATATCTTCTATTTGTGGTTCTTGACTGTGCAATGGGTTCCTTGGTGAACTAGGTGGTAGTTGTTTAAACATGTCCCGTGCCTCGTTAAATATTTCTTTATTTTTATGTAAGTTCAATGGAAGTGCTTTCCCAGGAGCTTTTCTAATTCCTACTGTTTCTCTAGGGTTCTTCTTAGGATCAGTTGTTCCAGAAGTCAAGGCTTCTGTGCTTTTGTCTTTTCCTGTATCAGGGCCACTTCGCATTACTGCATTGACACTTTGTACTGTAGGTCTTTATTCTGATGCGATCAACTGGATGTTAGGGTTTGGTTTTTCTGTTCTTCTCTGCTTCTGCATTTCTACCTCAAGCATGGGGCAATATTCAATCACATGATCAAATGATTTACAGTAATTGCATGTGGTGCATGGATTAGTACATTCTCTTGATACATGACCTGGTTGACCACAGTTATAGCATATGACCTGGCCTCGTCCTCTTCCTTGAGCTTGGCCAGTATTTCTTCCTCTCACGCGATATCCACCACCGCGGCCTCTATATCCTCCCTGATCATAATGGGTGTTCTCTTGCTTTGGCTGATTTTCCTCTTGGACATGGTACATTCCAGCACTTCGCTTTGCTTCCATATCTCGATTTCTTTCAGTCATTAATTCATAAGCATGACAGTTGGACTCATCATGTCCAACTGATTTACAGAAATTACAGTATAAGGTTTTAGACGTTTTGACATATTTCTATATGAGGTAACAATCCTTAGGACGGTGTCCTCTGGTTCTACAAATTTCACACCAAGACACCTGGTTCTGATTCATATTTATTGGGTTTGGTGCGCCACTGTTAAGATAATCTTGAAATAAGGGTCAATGTTCGCTCGTGTGTCCCTCTCCTTTGCATCCTGTGCACCAAAATTCATGTCTTTGTTCATGTCTCTGTTCTTTTCCATTTTTCATACCTTGTAATTCTAATGTCAAGGTAGCCAACTGTATCTGGATCTGTATCATCCCAAAACTACTTTCTCCAATTGGTGAGGCTTCCAATTTCATTACGATCTCCAAGGCCTCAGCTTGAGATACAACCTTCTGTTGCATCAGTGGT
The DNA here is from genome assembly GCA_027924585.1 of Larix kaempferi. Taxonomy (NCBI): domain Eukaryota; kingdom Viridiplantae; phylum Streptophyta; class Pinopsida; order Pinales; family Pinaceae; genus Larix; species Larix kaempferi. Next base: position 705,716 of record BSBM01000187.1, read on the forward strand.
TTTTTGATATGGGGCAACAACGCAGCGATGAACCATTCTTGATGCTGTTGTGGAGCTATAAAAAAACTCACTTGGTTCAACAATGTTTTGAATTTTTGGTCGAATTCCCATATCGATTCAGTAGGTTTCTTCTTGATTTCTTTCAACTTTGTTATGCACTGTGATTCTGATTTGGGATTTTTAAACTCTGCTACAATCGCGGTCTTGATATCTAATAGGGTTTTCGGCTGTGCTTGAGAATACTTCATAAACCAATGCAGTGCTCTATCTCTAAAAGTAGTGATGAACTGCGCTCTTTTTATAACATCATCCGTAACTTGCTTAACACTCCACATGGATTCACATTGAAACCAGTGCTAATCAGGGTCTTCCTGACCCGTTCCTTTGACTATCGACAGTTTTATATCGTTATCTATTATTGTTGACCAACACGACCTCAGTCGACAGGGGTTCGCCTCACTTTCAACGCATACTGCAGTCTCCCTGGGCACCGGCCCGGGCAGGTTTGATCCCACCCAACAGCACCCGCAGAGCGGATGAGGTCTCACCCAAGGAGTCCAGGAAGAGCAGACAGAACCATGTTTCCTCCGAGGGAGGAGGAGAGTTGTGGCTGCATGGACTGACTCTATTGTGGTACTTCAACCAGAAACGTTAAACATTTGCAAGGAGTTATAACATATCACTTCATTGCAGAATTCAAGGAGTTATACTAATTAGTTCATCGCAACATTCAAGGAGTTATACCATTGCAACATTTATCATCACATTCTACATAGAACATACTACTTAATCGCAACAATTATCATCATAGCAATAATAAGCAGACATTGCATTAAACAACATTCATACACTACGTCATTACACAAAGTTTGTACCAAAACATCATTGTATTACTGTCAAGATCATACACCGACAAAACACAGATCTCACATCCAATTTGTCTTCTTCGTCTCCTTCGTCGCATTCATCTCTCCATAACACTTACAACTCTCATGTATTTATAGGATTTTTCCCTTACAATATTTGTCCACTTACAATTGACTTCCTAACCGACACTATGGACAATTGACCCAATATCTAACTGACTTGGTCCAAATGACCCCAAAAACCCGCATACCGCGGTATACTGACTCACTATTACATAATATGTGGTCCAAGTGACCCAAAACCCGCCAACGGCGGTATTCTTTGGCACAAAATACTCCTTTCATGTCCTCCACTAGCGTGTCGCGGCGTCAGCAGTACCGTGATCTTTCCCCATCAAACCGCCTGCCAACAGTCATTCTCCTTTCGGATTGTGTACTGTTCTGGGATTGATTCCCTGTAACAAAAGTAGACACAAGTTTTTGGATTGTGCTAGGAATAGTATTCTGCAGAATCGATGGAGTCGTAGTGTTGTGAGCACTCGGTCCTGTGGTGTTACTAGTAGTACTAATCTGTGGGATGGGCTACACAACAGTCGTAGCGGGTGGGTTCTGTACTGATTGATTCTGAGGTGTAATACCCTGGATTGTGGTTGATAACTGAGTGTTCTTACTATTGAGGTCATATGGAATTTCGGTATTTATACGGTTTCTAGATTGTCTAGGATTTTTTTCGTTAGTAAGCTTATATCACTTTCCACTTCTCAAAGTATGGTTTTCTTCGTCAGAATCAATGTGTGTATTCTCTACCATGACAGATTTAGAATTATTACTGCATTCTTACAACACCTTTCTCAGCTAAAAGAATTTTAATATATAGGTTGAGGTTTCTCAGGAACTTACCTCTGAATCCTTCGAAAAAGTATGCTTCAGCCTGGCTATAGGACTTCAGCATATCAACAACAAACTCGGTCACAAATCCTTCTAGTATGCTATCAACCCAGAAGTCAACTGCTCATGACAGTGGGATGTCGATCTCTTTGAGCTGTTCAGTAAGCTATGGAATCCACTCTATAGGTACTCTTCCTTGGGAACAATTCTTTCTTTCTGTTAGGCGCGATATCCACTCGTGTAGCTCATTTGGAAACGAATCCTGAAAACTTTCGTGGATGTCCCACCACAAGTATCTATTCAACCATTGTACGTTAGATAAACGCGGATATCTATTTTCTTTCTTTGAGAAATCTCTTTCGATCTTATCGGACCAAGCCTAGATCTCTTTCTTTTTTGGATGCCAACTGTCGGACATTACTTTTATGAGTACACTATCGCATCACTGGTCTAAGTGCAGCAACAAAACTATTTGTTGGTCTTTAATCTGATCTAGAGGTTTTCGAATGTAGACTGAGGTTCTTCGCGGTACAAGATACCAACAAAACCCCTATTCACCGACCCTTTCGGCAACAGATTGCAAGCAGCCTGAGGTCTCACCCGAGGCGAAGTTGAGGGGGTGGTTGTAGAAGCAGGCTTCCACAACCTTGTGGTGTGAGTGATTCAACTGATTAATGTGCAGCGTGGTAGAAGACTGCGCAACTGCGTTTAGTGATTGCACAAGGTCTTCTACCCTGCGTTGAATACCGCTAGGTCGTTTATGAGATCCAATCGTTTCTATTTGTTGTATTATCCTTAATCATTCATCATTACTTAGATCAATAAACATCATAATCTATACTGACGAGTGAGATGCGTGTCGCTATGTGCTTTGATATCGCGATTCAACGTTAACAATTAACTATGTGGTTATCTCATCGATCCATTCATTCGAGGAATTATAGGTGCTTTCCTGTTAACATTCATCCATATGTGAACTACTAGCATCTTATTTTTCGTGGTGAATATAGATAAAAGTAAACACATATCAGATAACAGTAACTTTATGCATGCACTGTAAATAATTTAAATAACATTAATGGTAATCATATACAACAAGCACATAACACAAGGTTTAACGTGGTTCACTCCCCCAGATGGGAAGCTACGTCCACAAGAACTGTTGTTTATTATTTTAGGAAAGGATACAACAGTTCTTTCATCTGCGCACTCAACTGTAGATGCTCTTCTCTCTCTCTCAAAATTAGGTCTCTGCACACTTAGCTATAGAGCCTTTACAATGCTTCAGTCTCACAGATCTAACAATGAAGAAAATAATTATTTGCTTCACACAAATAACTTCACCAGAAGATCTGGTATATACGATAAGCCATAAATATGGAGTAAAATAGATAATAAATTAGATAATGGATAAAATATTACAATAATGGCCATGCCTTAAATATAGCTTGGGCATTTTGATGTTGAGGAGACACCTCCTTTCATAACCTATCTTTAGTTAACCTAACTATTAATTATTTAACTATTATCTTATTTTATATTCGTAGCATTGCCACTCTCTTAGAAAGGCTTTGTCCTCAAAGCCTTATAATGTTTCTGCATCATTTTATGTAGTGTCGTAGATGATGAAACATGTCGATACGAATTGCTAAGAGTCGAACATAACTTCTGATATGTCGACGGATCAATCCATCCCAAATTGATTTGTTGTGGACTGATGGGATTCCCTACTGATATGTCGTCAGGCGATTTGATCACATTAGTACCATTATCTTTCGACAATTCCCACTTTTTCAAATATTAGTTTTTATGGTTGGGGTGTCGATAGGGAACTTTCACGATGTCACTTTCGTTTACAAATGTTTCCTTTAGAGCATTGATTGGAGTTGGAAGTTGTATTTTCGTCTCTTGAGGATTTAAGTTTTTGTTCTGTATCTTTTCCAACTTGTTTTCTAACTGCCTATTATCATTTTGAAACTTCTTAATCAATTCGACTTGCGATTTTCTGTCATCTTCAGATGTCTTAAGTTGTTCCTTAAGATCTTCATTATGACTTATGATACAACTATTTTCTTCTTGCTTGTCTAGAAGTTTCCCTTCCATGTCGTCCATAGATTGTTCTATCTTTCGGCTATTTTTCAATTTCTTAATTTTTGTGACTAGTATCTTGTTATGATTTCTTAGTCTAAAAATTTCTTCAACATTGTTAGATAATGCTTTATTACTCTTCGCGATCTCTGACTTATGTGTCTTTTTAGAGTTGTCATTTTGTTGCTGAATAACTTTTATCTGTTGTCGACACTGGTCGACCTCTGATTCTTGACTTTCTAATTTATGTCGTAACTACATTAGTTCTTCATCTTTGTCGCTAAAGATTTTGTTCAAGCGTATTATTTCTGCTTCATAATTGTTTATTTCTTTCTTTATATCTTGATTTTTCAACCTCTGATTGAAATCACTCTCCTCTTTTAATTCCTTGATTTGCGCACATAATTTTTCTATGTGATTTTCCTGGTTGGACATTGTTTGTTCATTGAACCGTTCTTGTATCTTATGTAGTTCAATCCTTACTTTTGACTGTGTATTAATGTCTCGTAATTCTTCATTGTCTTTTCGATAGTGCTTTAACTTGGCTTCTAATTTCTCTATTTGTAGTCACAACCCAGCTTCCATGGCATTGACTTCTTCGGTGATAGATGGTCTTTCTTTGATTTCTTTAGCGATAGATAGTCTTCGACTTTTTCGATGATAGAGGGTCTTGACGTTTTTTTACTAGTCTTCCTTTGACTTTTTCTTGATTTGTCTTCTTCGATGATTCTTCCTTTGATTTTAACTTTTTTCGGACTTCTTCTAGACTTCTTTTCGGTATTTCTTCTTCTTTTTTTTTGTAATTTATAATTGTGAAACAATTATTAAATAATAATAATTATAATTATTTGTAATAATAATATCACTATGAATTTTTTAATAGATAAGGGTGAATGAAGTTAAAATGTATATAATATAATAATATGATTATTATTATAATTATATAATTTTAATTTTATGGTAAACTTTTGATAATAAATTTTTTAATAAAAACAAAATGCTAATAATATTAAATATTATATAATAATATTTAATTTATTATAATAATTTTTGTTTAATTAAAATTTGTATATTTTTCTGAATTAGGGTCTAAAGGAGGGAATGGGGCATGTAAGGAAAGCTGCGGTGGACAGGAAGGCTCGCAACAGCAATGGACGGAGGGTGTGAAGGTGTTGGGGAGTGGGGCGGCAGCAAGAGGAAGGATGTTGGCAAGAGAAGGTGGGAGGAGTGGTGGTGCAGGCGCAGGAAGGCGTATCAGGAGGAGGTGTGGTGAACGTGGTTTGTGGCGAAGATGGGAGGAGTAGCGTGGGGGAGGCAGCATGGGAGTGTGGAGATGCGGAGGGAAGTGCGAGCACAGATGGGAGCTGCGCAAGGGAGGGATGCGCAGGGGTGGAAGCTACGGAGGGCAGCGTGGAGCGCAGGGGTAAGGAGGAGCCGTGCAGGGTTCAATAGTTTGGGAGGGGATGACGAGGTCAGTGCAGGGGTGGCTGGAGGTGGCAGTGTGGCGCACTAGAGGTTGCAGAACGTAGGATGGGTGCTGTGGGGGCAGGGTTTGAGGGAGTAGAGAGCAGCAGAGTGGGAGGAAGGGGGCAACGTTGGAGGGAAGGCGTGGGAGATGGATAATGACACGAAGGAGTGTTGAGAGGTGGTGGAAGTACAGGTGGAAAGGAAGGATGCGAGCTGTAGAGGGCGCATAATGGAGGGAGCATGGAAGTTGGGGAATTGGAGGAGGAACGAATGAGGACTGGTAGTTGCAGAAGGGAGTGCACAAGGAGGAGCGTGGAAGGAGAGGAAGTGGCAGAATAGAAGGGGAATGGGAGAAGGAAGTTGCGCTCGGGGGGTGATGGTGAATGTGCAGGGAGTGAAGGAGTGTAGAGAAGTGTTTTGAGGGAATTGGATCGTGGAAAATGTAATTGAGTGAGAATGGCTAAAAGCCGATGCTTGGTCAAAAACCATGAAATCAAGAAACTTGATAGTTTAGCTAGGAGTCGGGATCAGTGCTCTGATACCAAATGAAGCAAATAATTATTTGCTTCACACAAATAACTTCACCAGAAGATCTAGTATATACGATAAGCCATAAATATGGAGTAAAATAGATAATATATTAGATAATGGATAAAAGATTGCAATAATGGCCTTGCCTTAAATATATCTTGGGCATTTTGATGTTGAGGAGACACCTCCTTTCATAACCTATCTTTAGTTAACCTAAATATTAATTATTTAACTATTATCTTATTTTATATTCGTAGCAAACAATATTCAATACTAATCAATAAAATGAAGAGTTAACCATTTTCCTTTACAAAATTGCCTTATTTATAGATCAAGACCTGTAGGTCATGTCTTTACATTATGAAGGAAAAAACCCATAGGTTTACAAAACTGTTGCGGTTTTCCCACAACCAACCTACTGGTATCTGGTAGCGGATCTTCTGTCATGCGTGCGTCAACAGGTTGCTTCCACCGAGATTTTCCTTCTTTCACAGCCTTAGATGACTGGTTCGAGTAGTAGTAGTCTTCTGTTTGTTGTGATGAGTCACCTACCTTTCGATCTGCACCTACCTCCCGATCTGCACCTACCCACTGTTATAGGTCAAACCTGCACCTCTCTGTCCGTGATCACCTTGAGCTGTCGATCACACTAAAGGAAAAATTGGATTGAGGAGCATGATGACCTTATATGAAACCTTGACCTAATCCACCTCCTTGCAAGCTGGAAAAACCCTAAAAAACGTCATTTTGAGACATGGGCGCCACTCTATCTCAATAAACTAGCGCATATGCGCTACTCCAGTGTACAATAGTAGTGCACACCTCCTCATGGGCGCTACTCCTCGTACAACATTTAAAAAGTGACAAATGCTATTATTTAATGCTGTAGCTGTGCCCTGGGCGCTATTCCACTGTGAAACAGTAGCGCACACCTTAAAATATGATCAAAAAAATATTAATTTGACGAATGGGTTTACTTGTAGTTGGTTTCCCAACTTCCCCTTCAACCACCTCTCGACCTGAACTGCCTACCTTGTCTTATAAATACAAGGAGGATTGAAGAGAGGGGTTAGACATAGAGACAGTTTAGACATGAGATCCATTGAGAGACTCTTCTATATGAGAAGCTTGTATTGAAGGAGGTTATGCTGGAGGAATTCTGAAGTGAGAGAGGAGCAGGGACCTAGGATCAGGTTGCATGAGCATGCTGCAAAGTCAAGTATACTTTGTATCATTCATCTACTTTTGACAATAAAAGGATGAAACATCTTTCTCGTCCCAAATCAAGTGCTTATTGGATTATGTATTTGTTTGGATCAATGTTGGTTAATGCTTGATGTTTGAATTATCTTTTAATTCCATCATTATTATATTGGCCAAGATACGTTGAGAAAGGTCTTTGTGTTGTAGGTTTATCGAATGGGAGATCAACATGAGGATCGAGCGCAAGGTTGGATAAAAGCGAGGATCAAACTTTGTTCGTAAGGTATGCCCTCAAGATCTCTGATCTATTCCCATTTATAAATGCTTCTGTAATACAATCAGTATGTTTACCTGTCATCCCCTTAAGTTGATAGTGTCCATTTCCTCACTATAGGGTAGTATTTCCCGCCAACAGACTGGAGACTCCGTTGGGGAGGTTGTCTTTTCTGCTCTAGGAAACCCTTCTTGATTGTCTTTCCAGTACCTCTAATCCCTTTCAATGTTCTGAGAATCCTTGTAGGTAGTCCCTGCTTGCTTCCCTTTGCTTGAATCAGTCCTGTTACACCTCTGCAAAGTTATTTTTAACTCTTTAAGACCTGTGCGCTAGCCTGCTATACATACAGTAGCGTCCATGCACTAGTCTCTCTCTATACAGTAGCGCCCACCTCTCCAGATGTGCTAGTTTCCCTACTGCACAGTAGGGCACATTCCTGTAGCCTTCTGTTGGTTGTTTGGTTGAGTTTTATGCCTTTTTGGGTAGGTTTCTGACTTTGTTTTAGGTCTCCTTGAATGGTCTTTGAGGTTTGTAACTTTTCTTTGAGTCTCAGTACCCTTCTTTGAGTATTTTTTTCATCTTTAGGTCACTTGTTTACTTGTGAAGTGTTTGGTTCATTTGTGTCTCTTTCTTGGATACTAGGCCTTGTTCCTTAGTGAACACAGTTGCTTATCCTTACCTTGATAGTGTGTTGCTGATCTACAAACCTGTATGCTTTGCATTTGTTGTTTGTTGCAACACTTGGTTGCTCTTTAGGTATCTCATCCTTTGTTTTAGGGTTTGATCCATTCTTGGAGCCTTTGGGGTGTCTTCCAAAACTTTTGAGTTCCAACATTTCTTGACTTCATTGTCTTTTCCAAGTATCAAGTGAGTTTGGGGTACTTTAGTTTGCTTCATCTTTCAACCCTTGTGTCAATAAGGTGGTTGTTAGTTCGCTTTCCTACCTAGTGCTTGGCTTAGTGGTCTTGTTAGGGTTTGATGCTTTGAGACATTCTTCTTGAGTTTGATTTCCAACTTTGAGCATCTTTCCTCTTTGTTTTCTTCCCACTTTGCTTCCAAGTGTGAGAGTTTTTTCCATTTGAAAAAACTTGTAGGACAAGTCTTTGCCGAACCATTATTTTGAAAGCTGTGAGCTTAGAAGCCATTTTACCATACTTACACATCTTGTATAAGTCTTATTTGCTTCCTACTTTAAAGTTCTTTTTCGTTCATAATAACAGAAAAAAGCAAAAATTTTGGTAGCTTAAGAGTAGTGAGGCTTATATCTTTTGCAAAATAACATAGTTTATTTTGTTCAGAATTTCAAAAGAAAACAAAAAAGAAATTTTGCTTAGATTTGCTCAGTTTTTAATTTGGAAAGAACATTAAATAAATAAAAAATAAATAAAAAGTTTTGTTGTTGAAAGTTATAATTTATGCGCTTTGTTTTTTTGTTGCAACCTCGCCACACAACGCACTACCTCTTGAGTAAAAAAGTAACCCTAAAAATCTTTAATAAAATTAAATAGCAACAATTTTCTTTTTTAGGGATACACAACACCAACTAGTCTTGGTTAGGATCTTGGGTTTAAATCACCTTAAACCACCCAAGATCACACATTACGCAAAAATCGTAGTTTGACTATCAAAGGTAAACCCACCTCATTCAAAGCTTGCCTAGGATATATGCAGTAGGTCTTGTGAGATCAGATTGTTGGGAATACTCCTCCTACTTTCTGTTTCAAGCATATACCAGGATTGGATCACATTTGGAGACTCTTTTGAGTTTCGGGCTCAGTCACCCTGCCCACGCTTTCTGATTTGACCAGAGACTGTTTCCCCAGGATTTTTCGGTGTGGTGGTATCCTTAGTATCTGACCATAGGTTCATACACAGGTGACAACGGAGGGTATATCTGCTGTACCTAGGACAGATGTGGGAGGAAATCCCTTGTAGGTCTTTGGGAGGGCGGTTGGGTGATTCCAGCACTTGCACCCTTAGTCATTGTATTGTGGACCCCAGGTAACTATTCTTCATCCTTTGTTGATCTGTTCTGGGCCCTCATCATCCCAGACTCTTCTTCGGAAGGCATCTTGTTTGACTGGTTTGAATACTTAGGACTTTTTTAGTGGTGTGCTGTTTTCCCCCTAGTCTTAGTGGCCACTAGGTTTTTTTGCTTAGTTTTTTTTTTATATACAATCATGGAAGACCAAGAACTTCGTAGGTTGAGAAGGTTTCAAAACCTTCCCCCACTTAGAATGGAACCACTACCTCCAGCTAGACGACAGAGGGTAGACTCCAGTGTTCCTTTGGAAACCACTGGTGAAATAGAAATTCCTGAAGAACTACAACCTGAAATAGAGTTTCCTGAAGAACTACAACCTGCAACAGAAAGACCTGAAATACAGGTTCCTGAGGAACCACAACCTGACACTCCAGATCAACAAGCTTTCAATACAGTTGAAATTGAGGATCTCGCTTCTGGTGAATTCACTACTCCTTTTAATCCTCCTTTAAATAATCTTAGAAATCCACTGCTGATACCCGCTGGTTTCCAGCAACCTGATTATAGTGCATATCATTTCACACTTGGGCATTTTATGACTAATATAGGAGGCGAACAGGGAGTCCCACAGACTCCCACCATAGGTATGAACACAAATACTGTGAATCCTTCTCTTACTACTACACCAAGTACGACACGGACAACCTTTGTGTCCACTCCGTCCTTCATCTCTAATGCTGGCACGTTAGGCATGCCGAGTTCAACAACTATGACATCTGCCTCTACACCCACTTTTGGACCTAGCAGTACAACTAATCTAGTTCCACCTCCTGTGACTCAACCGTTGTATCACATAACTAGTACTTGGATTCCCACACCTGCTATAGGGCCAAATGCTTCTACAACTGTGCTTGTCATGAGTTCCATGACTGCACCGTCCACGTCAACTACTACTGGTTTTAATACCTTTGCAGGTCCCAACTTGAATCAAGGTAATTTACCTGCAGGAAACGTCCCTTTCTCTTTATTCTCGGGCGGAGGGGGTAGCATTTTTAACCATCAATATGGCGGGGCTAACACCCTGCCATAGTGGATGAACCCGCAGAGCATTAACCCACTTTCATATGGGTGGGGGAATTTCAATAATACTTTCGCACAACAACAGATGACAGGGGGAAATCCCTACCAGTAGATGGCTGGGGGAAACCCCTACCAGCAGATGGCCAGGGAAACCCCTACCAGCAGTTCACGAGTCAGACTATGGGTGGTTCCCCCTTTATGACCCCATCTTATCAAATTCCATCTTGTAGACCTCATTTACCATTTATGGCAACTCTAAACTTGCCAAACCTTTCCAAGTTGAAAAACGATCCAGTGTATCACAATGCCACATGGCCACCAGTTCCTACCAAGTTACCTTCGGACATTCCAAAATTCGAAGGAAAAACTGGAGAGGACCTTGGTGACCATGTCACTACTTTCCATTTATGGTGTTCCTCGAGCTCATTAAATGAAGATTCCATCAGGTTGAGACTATTCCAAAGGACCTTAACTGGTGCTGCAGCCAAATGGTACATTGAGTTACCTGCAACCACATTCTTTAAATTTTGGGATCTCGCGACTATTTTTCTGAACCACTTCCAAATTCTTGTTCTGTATGATGCCGGAACAGACCTTTTTTCTACATTTAGAGAAAGTAAGGCCACTCACTTATCTGATCACATTTAGGAGTGGCGGAGATGGAAGAGGCTCATTAAAGCCAACATACCTCAAGAATTCCTGCTTGAGTGGTATTTGAAGTCACTCCTTCCTTATACTTCTAAGGAAGTGGATACTTATGGAGTATCTACAGAGGAAGAAGCCATTTTATGGACCCAACAGCTAGACCTTGTTTATGCACAATTTGGGTTACTTTATGAAATCATACCTAAGGCACTGCGATCAAATATTGATATGAGTAGACCTAAACCTAGACCACATGCTGATGGCATAGTGAGTTCAGTTGACTCTACAGCCTTCGAAGCATTGACCAAGCAGGTTCATGCCTTATTCGTCAAACAATCGCCTGCAGAAGTTACTGCCATCACAACCTCTCCTTCTACTTCTGAATCTGTAAACCAGGTTCAGAATAATCAAAACGGCCCTCAGCATCCCAATAAAAAAAAGAAGGGAAAGAAAGGAGAGGGGAACCATCAAAAGCCCAAAAAAGAGAATGCCGAGGAGGGTAACAAAGAGAAGAAGAAGGTTAATTTCCCTTGTAAACTTTGCAAGCAGGACCACCTCACTCACCAATGCCCTCTACTTGAAGAAGCCTAGAAGCTACTTCAAGAAAAGAAGCCTACCGTACTTAAAGATCCATTCCCTAAGGGGTAGGTTTCAGCTTCTGGCACCTCCAATGCTAGGGGCACCACACATGCTTTGGTTGATCAAACTTTTATTAACATGGTTAGCTCAGATTCAATCTTACAAACGAGAGCAAGGAATTACACCCCGGATGCACAGAAGAAGGATAAGGAGATTCCAGAATCTTCCACTCCACTCCACATACTTGTGGACCCACTGGCCAAGATCCTGAAAGGTGTCTTGAAGCAGGCATTGCACAATCCCAACACTCGGGCTGCTTCCAACTACAACGTGGTTGAAGATCTAGCCTAGACCCCTTGTGCTATGTATACCTTAGAAGTCTTGCAAAGTTGTCCTTTACAACGAAATGCACTTCTGGAAGCTATTGGAAGTATGGAATCATCTAACATGTCTGCGCGATTTGATATGGCTGATATAAAATACTGGTTGTCGTATCACATTTCCCTTCAGATAGAAGTCGTCCATGGCCCAATGACCATTGGACAAGCTATCGTAGATGAGGGCGTGTCTACATGCATAATGTCAATTTCCTGTTGGAAAGCTTTGGGTTCCCCCGAGTTAGCCCCTTCTAACACACTGCTTACTGCATTTGATGGCAGGACTTTCTGTCCACACGGAGTTTTGACACCGTTTGATGTCACTTTGGCCAGTAAGAAAGTTGCTGTAGAGGTAGAATTTCTAGATGCTCCGCTTGATTACAACATGTTATTAGGCAGGAGTTGGACGTATGCCATGCGAGCTATTGCATCGGCAGTTTTTCGAGTTTTTATGTTCCCTTTTGAAGGTAAGGTCATTACAGTCGATCAACTTTCTTTCACTCAGAGAAACAACCAGACTTCTTCGGAGTCCAAGATTCCCTTAGTTGATCAAACCACCCCAGTAAGCGAGAGTCTAGGAGCAGGGCTTTATGGGTCATTAATAGGCATGTTTGACCTACCCTCTCCAGTTCTTTTTGTGCGTTCTGATGTAGGCACTTCTACTGAAACTTTCATGGTTGGTTTAAGAACTGATCCATGGATCCTTCCCACTACATCAGAACCTTCAGTGCCTCTATCTATTGCAGAAGTAGCCTACATGGAAGCACAACATGCTGCAATGGAACATATCGTGACTCCGCCAGTCTCTGCTGAGTCAGATATGGACTATGCTTCGGCATGGTCACTGAATTCTACCCACTCTTTTGACAGTTTAGATACGGTCTTACCATCTGATGAAGCCATTTTGGAAGTCATGATGGGCCTAGACCAGCCATGGGAACATATGCATCACAGGTCTTACCTGCTTCCAAACCTAAACAGGATAGAGAGAGGAGAATTCTCTTTGAGACCCGGTGGATTTGTTGATTTGTCATCGTTTCCTTCCACTTCGAGAGATGTTTACGCTGAAGGGAATATGGCTAATATATCGAGGACAATCCCGATTAACATTTCCACCAAACCCGAGGTTGTGGAAAATATTTTTATTGGTGCAGACTACTCTCCAGAAGAGATAGCTCTATATACCAAACTTTTCAAAGAATTCCGCGACATATTTGCCTGGTCATATGAGGAGATGCCAGGTATTGATCCAGCCATCGTTGAGCATGTCATCACGACATACCCTAACGCAAAACCTGTGAGACAAAAGCTCCATCCTATGAGTCCTCGAAAAGCAGCCGCCATTAAGGCGGAGGTTGAAAAGTTGCTTAAAGCAGGATTCATCTATCCGATTGACATGGCGGAATGGGTTTCAAATCTTGTTCCAGTTGGTAAGAAGCAAGGTACCATCCGAGTGTGTACCGACTTCCAAGACTTGAAAAAAGATTGTTCAAAAGATAACTATCCCATACCGTTTATTGACCAGATCATAGATGCTTGTGTGGGACACGAGATGTTCTCTTTCATGGACGGATTTTTGGGATATAATCAAATACAAATCAAACTTGAGGATCAACACAAAATAGATTTCATTTGCCCATCGGGAACCTTTGCTTATCAGAAGATGCCATTTGGCTTAAAAAATGCTAGATCCTCTTTCCAGTGAGCGATGAATTTCACTTTTCACGATATCAAACACATAGTTGAACCTTGCTTGGATGACATCCCGACGTGATCTCGAAAGAGATGGGATCATCCAGCTCATCTTAGACTTGTGTTTGAAAGATGCAGACAATATAAGATTTGTTTGAATCCTAATAAGTGTGTATTTTGCATCGAATCGGGACGTCTACTAGGCTTCATTGTCACCAATCGTGGCATAATGGTTGACCTGTTGAAAGTTGAGGTGATTGTAAATCTGCCTCCTCCTCGCACCTTGCGACAGCTTCAAAGTCTGCAAGGCATGTCTAATTTCTTACGACACTTTATTATAAACTATGCTAAGATCACGAAAGGCTTTATGAGATTGCTCAAACAAGACACCTACTTCTTGTGGGATGAGGCTGCTCAAGCATCCTTTGAGGCCTTAAAAAAGGCACTACTATCATCCCCCTTGTTGAGCTCGCCGGACTATGCAAAAGATTTCCTTCTATATCTGGCAGCATCTCTGAATACTATTGGCATAGTATTAGTTCAGGAGGACGATACGATCCAAGAGCATGTTGTATACTATCTCTCTCATGCATTGATAGCCCCTGAAGTTAAATATTCGCACGTTGAGAAGTTAGCACTTGCCGCGGTCTATGTGGTATAGAGGCTTCGTCATTACATACTTTTATGAACAACTACTGTGATAGCAGAAGACAATCCTTTTCAGTATGTTCTCACTCGACGCATCATCGGTGGGAAGTACAACAATTGGATTGTAATCCTACAAGAGTTTGATTTGGTTTTTCAATCGGCCAAGTTGAAGAAATCACTAGTGTTCACTGAGTGAATCTCAGAGTTTCCGAGTGACTTAGAGCACATCGAGGAAGAATCATCATTCCCGGATGAACATATATTCCTCATTCCCTCCCCTGGCCCATGGTACGGGGATATCTTAGTATATCTCCAGACTTTGAGGGTCCTACTACTTTTTCTAGAGAAGAACGACGCAAGCTGAAAAGCCATGCGAAAAACTATCTCATCATCTCAGATAATTTGTATCGACGTGGGGTAGATTCCATCTTATGACGTTGTTTAACTTTAGAAGAAGCTGAAGCAGTATTAAATGATGTCCACAGTGGAGCTTGTGGGGGACATCTTTCTGGGTTGGCAATAGCTCAGAAGATACTGCGTGCCGGATATTTTTGGCCCACAATATTTAAATATTGTGTGGAAGCGGTGAAACGCTGTCGTCCGTGTCAGTTCTTCACCAAGAAAATGAGGGCACATCCAACTCCTCTTCATCATGTGATTACAGCAGGCCCTTTCACAAAATGGTGGGTTGATTACATGACTTGCAATCCAGTTTCGGCTGGAGGGCATCATTATATCATCGTTGTCGTCGACTACTTCACCAAGTGGGAGGAGGCAATGCCTACTGTCAAGGAAGATGGAGAAACTGCTGCTTATTTCATGTTTAATTAGATTATTGCATGGTTCGGCATTCCTAAAGAGATTGTGACTGACCACGGTAGTCATTTCCAGAATAGCATGATCACAGATTTGTACACAATGTTAGGTTTTCGAAAAGAACATTCATCTTCATATTATCCATAGGAGAATGGACAAGTTGAAGCAGTTAACAAAACTTTAAAAGTAAAACTGCAAAGAACTATTAATGCCAGTCGAAAAAACTGGCACATCATGCTATACCCTCCTCTTTGGGCCTACCGAGTGAATGTAAAGACTACTACCGGGTTCTCTCCCTTTCAGCTTGTGCATGGGATAGAAGCAGTCGTTCCGATTGAATGCGAGATTCCTTCGTTAAAACTGGCTGTTCAATTACTACCAGATACTTCAGTATTGGAAGAACGTTTGTTGCATTTAGAGCATCTAGATGAACAACACCGTGACGCGCTCACAGTGAATGAAGTTCACAAGAAATGAGTCAAAGGACAGTATGATAATTCCATCAAGCCTAAGGTGTTTCTTGAAGGATATCTTGTTCTACTATGGGATCAAGACAAAGAACCGCTAGGACCTGGCAAGTTCAAGTCCATGTGGCTCGGGCCCTACATAATTTCCAAAGTATTGAAGAAAGGTTCTTACGAGCTTATAGACTGCGAGGGTAATAAGCTGCCTGAGCCTAGAAATGGGCTCTACCTAAAGAAGTACTACGCCTAGGCAGTTGTGCTTTTTCTTGTAACATAGTTGTATATTTTGTAGAGCTAGTTTTTTCTTGTGTTTGCTTAGTTAACCTTATGTGTGTCTTTATTTCATGTATCAGATGTCGACTGGACATTTCTTAGGATTTGCTGATGGCGCCCGTCGCCACACCCGACAGTTGGCTTCGACAGCTTGGGTCATTTACTCACCAGCTGGCTAACTGGTGTCGTCGGGGGTTTGGGCCCCACTACGAACAATGTAGCTGAGTACAGTGCGGTTATAGAGCTTCTCCGAGATGCCCTTGTTCACGGCATTTCACATTTGGAGGTAAGACTTTTCGCAACTAGTTGTATTTCAGTTAATGGGTGTTTACCAAATTAGTGATCCTTTGTTGCTACGTCAGTTTCTGCGAGTTAGATTATTGGAAAGATAGTTTGATTCCATTATATATCAACATATTCCAAGAAGTTTAAATGCATTAGCTGATTCATTTGCAAACTATGTTCTAGATTGGCATTTGTATCATACACTTCCATAAATAGCATTTCACACATAAATTTTAACACATACACATGTAAATAACCGATATTGTATATATATCCGATACTGTATCAAAAAATATATGAGTTTTGGATCACAAGTCTATCAAGTCATGTCATAAAGTACAAAACTGGGCACAGTGGCCTCAAAAATATACATAGAATGTATCCATCTCCTATGGAGAAAGAGGGGCCTCATCATCATCTACTTCATCCCGATAACATATGACTATCCTAGCTATCTTCCGCAGCACCCTAAGCCATGCCGGGGGCACCCCAACT
This sequence comes from Larix kaempferi, assembly GCA_027924585.1. Lineage (NCBI taxonomy): Eukaryota > Viridiplantae > Streptophyta > Pinopsida > Pinales > Pinaceae > Larix > Larix kaempferi. The sequence goes on from BSBM01000187.1 coordinate 722,371, forward strand.
ACATCTTCCTGCATATCAATAGGTATCTGATCCATGCGGCATGCATGAACATTGTGAGTCAACCGACTCACTTTCCTCTCTATGGTCCCTAACATAGCATCTACTGTAACAACATCATCTGGCCTCACGAATATGGTAGGATGTCCCTCGGGACGGACAGGCCCAATATCTGCATTTGACACTTGTTTAGTACTTCAAAATTCATTCATAAAAATAAAATACTTGAAAATTTTGAAAAAATTAAATAATTCTCAAAATAAAAACACACCAATAGCTCCCCAAGCTCCACCTGGAGGAAGCACCAGCTCCGGATCATGGAAAAAGTCCAATCCAGCATATGGAAACTGATTGAAGGTGAGCACCCGCCTCTCCCACCACCCCCAAAAATCATCAGTATGATAACAGAAGTGACTTTCCCCACCACCCTGGCAGAGGAATATGTCACCCCAATGACCCAATCTTGGCTCACAGGGGCTAGCTGGAGGTAGAGGTATCCCCAAGCTAAGAGCAGGTACCCTCTCAAAGAAGAAGGTACATAGAATGCTGCCGTACCCAAAGTTCTTCATTCTCCCGGATTTGCAACCCGTGAGTTGAAGCTTCATGTTTGCCAGTAAACTAGTGCACCAGTCATACACATGACCTTGCAGGCATCTTACACCAATATGCATGGAATGCCTGGAATCTAGGTGTTGTGTGGCACTACCTGCCATTCGGTTGATCATACTCACAATCACCTTTAGAGGGAGGCCTTCAATAGTAGAAATCAAGATTTGGATTCCTGATTTCTGAGCTCCAGCCACACAATATGTATTTAAGTACTCTTGCACCGATGCTACACCCACATTTCGAGAAGACCCCTTCAAATTTACTGCATATCCCCTCCTAGAGAGTCCATTAATGAAGTAAATGTCATCAACTGTAAGCTACAAGGTTTTCCCTCGAATGGAAAATGTATTGGTATCCACATCCCAGTACTGAACAAGTCTTCGAAACAATCTATTGAGTGCCCTCATGTTCACGGTTCGGTAAAGCTTCAACAAACCGCATCTTCTGAGAGCATGGAGAGTGACTGGGTCTTGCATTGCCAGCCTATCCATGTCCTCGTGTTCCCTCTCCCTCCAGATAAGAACCATCTTGCACAAAAAATGTCAAATTTTTAGCCCTCGACATTTATTTCTCCATTTTCAGGCATGGGCGCTACTGTACATACTATACAGTAACGCATGGGCACTACTGTGTGTGATCATAGTAGTGCACACCTCCTTGTATGTGCTACTATGCTCACTGTAGAGTAGCGCCTGCGCAATCAACGTTATGAACATTTCCTTACAAGTGGATTTTTGATCAAAAATTGACAAATAAGCAATTAAAATGCAAGTTGGGAAGATTTACACTTACTTGGTGGAGGAGGAATGCTGATTGGTTGCTTGAATTGATCGCCACGGAAGATTGAAGTTCAAGGTTTGCTCCCAAATTCTTGCCCTACAACACAAAAATGAAATTTGAGTTTAATTGTGAAATTACATATATTGAGTTTGATTTTAATTTTTACCCATCCTAGTTAAAATGTCTATAGTTTCAAATTCTACCACAATGTCCTAATTAATCAATTAATAGAGACACATGGTGCTAAGGTAATTTCACCCATTTGGTTTTCATTTTTCACTAATTGTTTGTAGGATCAATCTTCTAAGACTAATTTTCTTGATGATAGACCTTTTTAACTAGCTCGTAGTTCAAATTTATGTATCATTTGAGATTTTTCGTTGCGATTACTAATATTTTTTGTTGAAGACCTAGTTTTGGTAGATTATGAAGGCATGATCCCAGAAGCTGACATTTAAGTCATTTTAAGCTCTTGTTTGGACTATTTAAATCTAAACAAGATCGTTGAGAAAACTTGTCCTCTTCAAGCTCGTTAAAGTAATTGAAAATTGAAGGCTCATCCACTCAGGTATAGAATTACCCATTTTCCGGGCCTAGGTGGATAAATTACGGAAAATGTATACTCTAGGTATACTTCTGTGTGCACTAGAAGAGTTCTTCTTCCTTTGTTTTATACTTTTTCAGGGGAGGAGACTAACTGTACGAAAAATGACCTTTTGGAGCCTTTCTTTAGGGTTTTCAGGCTCTCTAAACATGAAAACACCAAGCGAGCATTCACCTACTTGGATTCGATGTGAAATCCACGAGATGGTTAATAGAGGTGTTGGCCCGGTTTTGCAACCAGGCTTAGTGCTATGGGCACCTGCTAACTAGTAGCAGCAGTTTCAATGTAAAGAAAATAACAATAAACTAAATCTGAACTAAACTAATCATGGATCTATGCAAAAATATAAGCAAATAATGTAAATATTTAAAAAACAAGAACAAGAAAATATTAAAGAATGAATTTGTATTGAAAAATGGAGGGGGCAAGCAAGTGCTTGCGATAATACCTTCAATGGTGAAGGTTGATGTTGAGCAACTCTCAAGATGAGTAGCTCCAAGCTCCAAGAGGTCTCCTTCTCCAAGGTTGCTTACAATGGCCAAAATGCTCAAGGGAGATTTCGGCAGCATAAGGATGAGATAATGGATGGATCTGAAATGAGGAGCCCCTACCACCTTTTTATAGGTTTTGGTGGTGGGGAATACCATTTGTGGTTTTGTGGAAACCAAATGGTATTGACCAACATGGTTTAGGTACTTTTCCCTCCTTTTTCCTTTTTTGAATAAAAATAATATTTTAATTCCCTTTTTAATATTTTTGGGAATTTGGACCCTTTTTGAGGGTTTTTTATGCTTTTCAGGAAAAATAATCTTTTTTAATGGAAAAAGGGGTGTACTCAGGTCTTTTGGTGACCTTTTGTTGGTTTCAGAGGCTCCGATGGTGAAAAAGTGGACAAATGGGTCATGTGAATAGGGAAATGAGCTAGTGAGCACTTTTTAGGTGTTAACAGATTACCCCCTGATGTGTGAGGGCAGGAGCTCATCGTATGGCCGATAGACATCATAGTTATTTTGTCTGGGGTTTAGGGGAGAGAAGAGACTGGTTGGAGACTAGAGGCACGGCCCTTGGAAGCTGCAGAAACAAAAAATGTTACATGGCCTCAATATGAATGAGGTATAATCTCTGATAAAGGACGAGGCGGGCATTCCCATGCTTGTATCAAGACATATACATAACAATTAGTCCCAAGAAGGGGGATCTAATACATAAAGAATCTACTGGTATACCATAACGGTCCAGGGGGGACATTATTTTGGGATGTACTCCTGATCATAACGGATCTCAATAACTGATACACTAGAATAACTGAGGAACTGCTGAAACTGAAGGTGTCCAACATATGTAGGGACTCAAAGACTATGGGTCATCTCTGAGAAATAATGTAACTGTGTACTCAAGGGAGTATGAAACTGGGGTACATCTGAATACTGTCGCCATGCGCAACCCGGATATCTGTAGAAAAAGTGTAACTGGTGTTATCCATAGGAAGACTCTCAAATGTGGAGGAATCAGGAGGTATCCGGGGTCTTCGACTAATAAGTGAAACGGATGAATACCCTGTGCGAGTCTCAACGATGCGATCAAGGTGTTGAAGTCGAGCATGTGAGAAACAATCATTTGGAGAGGCACTGAAGATTCCTCTCGAAATGATTCGTAGGCACTCATCATAAATGGTGATGAGTCCAAGACACAGGGACCTCTAGGTCTATCCTCTGGAATCAATCTGGTTGTCGTCGACAGAGGGAGACCAGCAACTAACAAGGCAATGATGTTTCCTTGATAGGAGCACGAGGTGTAAAACTGAAGTGTTGTAGTACTGATGGTAGGACTGACATACTTGTGGGAATGGGAAATAACTGGGTCAAAAAATGGGTAGACTCAAACTTCCTTTGTTCAGAGCATGCTGACATGGTTGACCTGGCAGCGTAGGGAACTGACTTGTAGGTGTGGGGATCATTGCTTTGACTGAATGGTATATATTGACTCTAGGGGGGAGGACGAGCTGATAGGTGTCGTCGAGGAATTATCAAGGTGACATACTGCAGAATACTCTGAACAAAGGCGACCAAAATGGGGAAGCTGCCTAATGAGTATATGTGATCTGTCGTGGCACCAAGAGGCACCATTGATTCCTTCTTCGTAGTTTTAATGAGCTCCAAGAAGGGATAAAAGTGTGCTCTGAGATGGTACGGTCCTGTGGATTTTGTGAGCCCAGGACGGCTCATGCTCATGGTTGCTTTCATGTTTAGAGAGTCTGAAAACGGTAAGTGGACTCTATTGGTGTTTCTTTTTCGTAAGTTTAGTCTCCAAGGCCCAAAAAAGCATAAAATGATGCGGATGGAGAACTCTTCTAGCCGATGTGACTAGAGTATACCTTTTTCGTAATTAGTCTACAAGTTCCGGAAAAGGGGTAAACTTATACCAGGTAGACGCCCTTTCAGATACGTTTAACGAGCATGAAAGGAAACAAGGTTGCTCGGCAATCTTTTCATTGTTTGTAGGAGTCAGAAAAGAGCTTAACAGAAACTCCCTAAGTGCCTTTTTCGTAAAAGGGGTTGCTCGGCCCGAAAAAGGGGTAAAATTATACCGAACAAACATGGATTGATGAGGGCGAGAAAAGGTCTTAAGCATCGTCATCAGCGCAGAAAACAGGTTCCGGTGACATAAGGATTGTAAAAAACAGAGAATGGCCGATGTGGCACGCAAACCGAGGTTATGTGAGGGGCATGGAAAAAATGCCCAAAAAATCTAAAGGTGAGAGCGAGAAATGATCTCAAGCATCATCACGAGCGTGGAAAACGGAATCCGGTGATATAAGGCATGTCCAAAATGGAGAACGACCGATGTGGCACGCAAACCGAGGTGACGAGGGGGCATGGAAGAAATGCCCTGAAAATCAGGACGTGGCAGCGAGAAATGATCTCAAGCATCATCACGAGCGCGGAAAACTGAATCCGGTGATATAAGGCACGTCCAAAATGGAGAATGGCCGATGTGGCACGCAAACCGAGGTGACGAGGGGGCATGGAAGAAATGCCCTGAAAATCGGGACGTGGCAGCGAGAAATGATCTCAAGCATCATCACGAGCGCGGAAAACTGAATCCGGTGATATAAGGCATGTCGGAAACGGAGAACGGCCGATGTGGCACGCAAACCCAGGCCACGAGAGAGGCCAAAAAATGGTCAAAAAATGGACCCCGTGAAAACGGGAAAAGGAAGGAACCTGCATGAAGTTCTCGCTGTGCTAATTCCAACGGTACCAACGGTTTGAGAAATGGACTTCGTATGATACCGCAATGGTTGTTGGAAAATTGGTGGAATTTCTATCCCAAATGACTTGCCATTGTTACGTGCGAGTTTGATAGAGCTGTCAGAGCTATTTCTCGATTTCCGGGAGATTTCACCATTGGTTTTCGATTCAGTGAGTTGCAGGTAACTCTATTTTCCTTAGCCTTGTCAATTATGTCTTTTTTGTTTGGCGGCGGGCCCCCGAAGGCTGCGAAATTCCATGTTGACTCCCCAACGTGGAATATCGCGGGTTTTGGGGTTGTTCCCGCGATGAACCACGCGGGTTTTAGGCTAACAGTCGCGATGTTCATCGCGACTGCGAGGTTGGAACCCGCGATGTTCATCGCGAGTTCATGGGGGATAGTCGCGATGTTCATCGCGACTGTCCGGCCAAAACCCGCGATGTTCATCGCGGGTTTTTGCATGGATCCCGCGATGGGCATCGCGGCTTTTTGTGTAAAAGCCGCGATGGGATTTTTTCAACAATTTTTATGCTGGGGCTAAAAATTTCTTCTGTTTTCTGGCAGGATGTTGAGGAGACCACTGTCCTCATGGCGGGAGCGAGAGATCGATGATGATCTTATGGCGAGGATTGAGACTGATCCGGGGGTGAGACAGACTCTGGCTATGAGCGGACTTTTGAAGTTCGCTCAGATCCCACCTATTCGTTCAGTGAGACGGCTCTTGAACAAGCTTGTGAGTTGGTGGGTGCCGGCGGAGGGTGCATTTATCATTGGGGGTGAGAGGTTAGAGATCACTCTCACGGATGTCTATTTTTTGACTGGGTTGCCTTGTTTGGGTGAGGTGGGCGATCTCTTACCGAGGATCCCTCTAGGTGTAGATATGGAGGACCTGTTACAGACTTTCTGTGTTGATGATGCTGTTTTGCAGAACAGCTCTATTAGTCTGCGATCCCTATGTGAGTGGGATATGCGAGCTATTGGGGCATGTGTTCTACGGATATTGGGTGCGGCTGCGCCACATCGTATGTCTGGGGGACAGACGATGATGGTGGACTCCGTTCTTCGGAGGACATATTATGCCTGGGGGCAGATGTTTCTGGCGGGTGTCCGGAGAGATCTGGACAAGGCCATTCGAGAGGGAGGTGAGTTTTGTTATGCTTCATTATTATGTTGTTTTTTCTTCGAGCGGGTGCCGACCTTGCGGCCATGGGTACCCATTCGTGCTGGTCTTCCGAGTGAGCCTCGTATGATGAGATGGGGGCAGATGATGCCTTGTGGCGGTGGTGGTGTCCGCGGCTACTTCATGGAGGATTTTTATCAGCAGTGGGAGCAGATGCCTCTGGTGATTGAGGACTACCCCTACGCCGGCATGGATTACCGAGGTGACCCAGAGATGCCTCGTGCCCCAGGATAGGCCTGGAGTTTAGACGGTATGTTTTGTGTTTTATTTGATATTATATCATATGTTGTTTGATTTATCATTGATGATTATTGTTGTATAGTACGTGATGGCTTACTTGCTTTGTGCAGATGTGGGTCCAGTGCCACCGGACGACTACGTGTCTCGTCAGGGGCGGGCGATGGTGGTCGCCCATCCACCCGCAGCGGTACCACCTCCACGTGTTGGAGGATTTGCGGCTCGTGGGCGAGGGGTTGGCCCTCGAGATGACGCCATAGAGGGTGTCAGACAAACCTTTGCCAGGATCCTAGCTGGACTCCCCGAGGATGGTTGGAGAGACCTGGATCGGGATATTTTGCAGGGTTGTTTTGGTGTGCCGCTTGAGTGGCAGTCGCTCCTATTGAGGACAGCGGTGTTCGTGGCGGGGCACAGGGATGGTAGACGAGATGATCCGGCAGGGCCGGCTCAGGGGAGGATACGTCTGCGGGACGATCCAGCGGGGCCGGCAGAGCGGAGAGTTCGGGCTTGCCATGACCCGGCGGGGCCAGCGGAGGAGGAGCTGGAAGAGGAGCCGGAGGAGGAGCCGGAGGATCCTAGGGATCCAGATGAGTAGATGATATTGTATCTGCCCCCAAATGCTGATGAGCATATGGGGAAGCAATTTTGTATGACAGATGTATTTTTTTTGTATATCGGGTGCTGAGGGCACCTATGACATGTTGACTATTTGGCTTATATATATATGTGGATATATATTTGGATATATTGTCGTGTATGCACGTGGATGCACCTTTGTCTTTTGTATATGCCCGTGGAGGCACATGTTATGTACTTGGATGCAGTATGTTGTTTATTTATGTATGCCCGTGGAGGCAGATGTTATGCACGTGGATGCATTATTTGGTTATTTGTTTTATGCCCGTGGAGGCACATGTTATGCACGTGGATGCAATATTGTTTTTTGTATATGCCCGTGGAGGCACATGTTATGCACGTGGATGCATTTTGTTTATAGATATGCCCGTGGAGGCACATGTTATGCACGTGGATGCATTTTGTTTATGGATATGACATGATGTGATTGGTGTGCCAGTCGAGGACATTGTTGGCCATATTATCTGCTACACTATTGAGGTGTCTTGGGACATGTGTGAATGAAATGGATTCAAACTGTCTAACCATTTGTTTAGTGCATAGGAATTTTCTGAAAAGACAGGGATCGCGTACCTGGTAATCATTGTTGAGCTGGGAAACTAGGAGCTGTGAGTCCAAGAAAATGTTGAGGTGACGGATGCTCATTTGGAGAGCAGCGGCCAGGAGACCGGTCACGGCATCGTATTCAGCTTGATTATTGGTAGCGGCACCTAAACATACTCCGTCAATGTGAATTAACTGATGTGAAGGGGAGTATATTACCCAAGCTACGGAGGTGAGATTGGGAGACCAACGGCTTGCACCATCAGCGAAACCGACATGGCAGAGTGGAAGAGGCTCCATCTGTGGTCATGCAGAGAAAAACAAATATTTAGGTTTTTTGAATTTTTTGTGAGTAAAGAAAGTATGCCTATACTAAAATGGACGATGGTGTCCATCAAATTTTCTATGGGTAAAATCGTTTAAGGTACAACCCATTGCGTGGGTTGCATAGGGGATTGCCTTCTGAATCGGTCAGAATGTATGCCCCCTGCCCGAGGCAGGTGTTTATGATGTAGGGGCCTTGCCACATAGACATGAACTTTCCCTTTCCAGTTTTATCATGAGCTTGATCGTAAGCAAGGACAAGGTCTCCCTCAGAAAAGGTTCTTGGGTGGACGTGTTTGTCGTAACTTAGTTTCGATCATTGTTTAGCTGCTTCCATGTTTTGAATGGCTGTGCGCCGATCTTCATCGGCCTGCTCTAGGAGTAGTAAACGTTGTCGATCGGGGAAGTGTTCGGTAGGAGTTCAACGGCGATATGTAAGGCTGGGATCTGGAACTCAATAGGGAGGACGGATTCGACATCGTGAACTAAATGGAAAGGGGTAAAACCGGTGGCGGTTTTGGTTGAGGTGCGGTAGGCCCATAGTGCCGGGAAAAGCATGTGGTGCCAATTGGATTTGTGCTTGTCTACAGTACGTTGGAGAATGGTCTTCAAAATTTTATTGATCGCTTCGACTTGGCCATTTACTTGGGGATAGTAAGCGGAAGAGAAATGGTGTTCAAATTTCAACATGGCTGATAATTCCTTCCAGACGGCATCTTCGAAGTGAGAGCCGTGGTCAGAGACTAGTTGCTTTGGCACTCCGAAACGAGCGATAACATGGCTGAAGAAAAACCATGCTGCAGTGTCGGCTTTGCAATTATAGGTCGACATGGCTTCTTCCCACTTGGTGAAATAATCTACAGCCACAACGATGTGTTTGTGACCGCCGGCTGACGTGGGGTTGCAGTCGAGGAAGTCGATGGCCCATTTGCAAAATGGTCCAACGGTGATAACTGGATGAAGGGGGGCGGGGGGGGGGTGTTCTTGCTTTGGGGGCAAATAGTTGGCAGTTCTGGGAATGCTTGACTGCGGTGATTCAATCAGTAAACAATGATGGCCAAAAATAACCGGCCCGAATGATTTTCTGGGCGGTGGCCATGCCGGAGAAATGGCCTCCGCAGGCACCGCTATGACAATCATTGAGGACTTGTTCTGCCTCACTATGGGATAGGCAGCGGCGTAAGATGGTATCAACGCCGCGTCATTAAAGTACATCCCCTAACAAGAGGTATCGGGGGGCTTGGTGTCGTATGCGACGACGTCCATCACGATCGATGTGTGGTCGAAATTTTTGCGTACGAAGGTAAGTCAAAATGTCTCCGTACCAAGGGTCGTCAGACGAAATGATGAAGATCTGCTCGTCAATGAGGTCCGTTTGGATAACGGGTGATGTTGAAGAGGATGGGAGGTCATTGATGAGGTGAGCAAGCACGAGGGCTTTAGTGCTTTTGGGAGTTCTGAAGGTGAGGTGATATTCCTGGAGGATAATGACCCATCTAGCAACACGACCTTGTAAGAGCCGCCGGGTTAGGAGGTAGACCATAGGGTTGGAGTCGGCCACGACCGTGGTATGACTGAGTAGAATGTAGTGTCGCAATTTCTGTACGGAAAAGACTAAAGCTAGGGCTAATCTCTCGTCATATGGGTAACGCAGAGGTGGGCCAGACAAGGTTTGGCTGACATAATAAATCACATGCTCTTGGTGGGAGGCATCTTCTTGGACCAAAACTCCGGACACAGCATGTTCAGATGCCGAGATATAAAGGGTGAAGTCTTGAGAGAAATCTGGTGGGGATATCAAGGGGGCTTGTGTGAGAGCTTTCTTGAGGGCTTCGAATGCCGTGTCTGCTTGCTCATCCCAAACAAAGGGTATGTGGGTACGAAGTAAGTGTAAGAAACCGTGAACTTTGGTTGCATAATCAGGAACGAAGCGCCTAAGGAAATTGGACCGCCCCTGTAGACTTTGGAGCTGCCGAAGCGTGCGAGGAGGCGGAAGTTCTAAGATGTCTTTGACTTTCAGGGGATCGACAGTGATTCCGTCTTGGGAAACAATGAAACCCAACGAGCGGCCTGCCGGGACGCAAAAGACACACTTGTGTGGGTTCAAGCGGATTTTATATTTGCGACAACGCAGGAAAACTTGCCGGAGGTCGTTAAGGTGGTCTGATCATTTTCGGGAACGAGCTGTGAGGTCGTCAAGATAGACTCGCAGGATATGGACCAAGTCGTGAAAGTAATAGGTCATGGCTCGCTGGAAAGTGGCACCAGCATTTTAAGGCCAAATGGCATGACGCGATAGGCAAAGGTGCCCCATGGGGTGGTGAAGGCAGTCTTGTACTAATCCTCCTTGCGGATGTGAATCTGGTTATATCCGGAAAACCCGTCCATGAAGGATAGGACTTCATGGCCCGCACACTCATCAATGAGTTGGTCAATGAATGGCGTGGGGAAATTGTCTTTTGGACAAGCATGGTTTAAATCGCGGAAGTCAGTGCATACTCTAAGGGTGCCTTGCTTTTTGTTGACGGGAACGGGGTTCGACACCCAGGTGGTGTACGGAATAGGGTAAATGAATCCTGCTTTGCGAAGTTTCTCAACCTCAGCTTTAACAGTGGGGAGCTTGGAAGGGTGAATGGGTCGCTGTTTTTGATGAACAGGGGGTACCTCAGGCCATGTATCAATGTGGTGTTCAATAATGGCGGGGTCGAGACCAGGCATCTCAGTATAGGACCAGGCAAAGACATCACGAAACTCTTGAAAGAGCTTTTTGTACGCCTGAGTTTCTGCTTGAGTGCAAGATGCGCCCAGCGAGATGAGCTCAGGTTTCCCTGGTGTTGTGGAAATGTCTATCTGTATAGTGGGGGAAATGTTCGACATGTTCCCTTCTTCAAAGGCATCCGATGCTGGGATGGGGTCCTTTAACCAATCGACCTTAGTGGGTATGAAATCTTTCGATTCGACCGATAGCTGGTTAGATGCGGTGGATGTAGATGCTTCCGGGAGGAAGTACGAGCGATGATGCATATCATCCCAAGGGTAGTCAGGTGCAGTGAGTGTCTCCAAAATTTGCTCATCAGTATTGAAGTAGTCAGACCATAAATCAAGGGGTTCTGGTTTGAAAGTTGTTGAAATCATATATATTGTATTGACTTCTTCCGATGAGGATGATGGCGGGGGGTAGATCTCCTCGATTAGGGTAGGAGATATCTCCAAATCGACATTGTTTAACTCCTATAATGCTGCTCTATAGTCAGGGAGATCGGGACAATGGTGAGAGTAGTGGCCGTAAACACTGCATATGGCACAAGGATGGTTGGTGCGCAGTGATCCGTCGCGAGGCTGAGGAGGTGGCTCAAGTCTAATGACTGGGATGCCGGCGTCATCGTCCAACATATTCATATGCTCTTGGAGTGCTGGTAACTGTGGGAATTGATGAGTTGGATGGCCTATCTCATCGCACAACGAGCATTTAGGGGGAGCTCGAAACACCGGTGGGGGTTTAACTACCTTAGGAGGTGGTATAGCAGTGTATGGTTGTGGACCTCTACCCCCAGTGGGCTTGATAGGAGGGGGAGGATTCGTTGACGACGAAGGGATTGCGACATTAGGAGGAGGTTGATTTGTGGTAACAATAGGTTGTACCAGTTGGAGGATGACGTTTGGTGTCGGAGGTGGAACGGGAGGCGAAATATACCACACGGGTAATCCCAATGTTAACCCGGGTAGACTGAGGGTAGCCATAACCGGGGCGCTTACTACACCCGAAGGAGGAAATAGAAAGGGGATGGTGTGGATGGGTGTAACACCGATGTGACTAGGGATCAATGGTGGTTGACTACCGGATGTTTGTGTATTCTGTGAAAGAGTGCAGAGGTTTGCGATGTGGGTCTCCAGTGACAGTGGTGGAAGGGCCTGGAATGTAGAGTTCATTGGTGTATCTGAGTAAAGTCCGGGTCCCACAGAAGACACAAAGGAGGTAGTTGTACTAGAAGCGGGTTGTTCAATCATGGGAAGAACATTTTCGGGTGCTGCAGGGGCATTGGGATCATAGTAGGTGAGTTGGTCAATTTTGACCATGCGTCCCTCGTGGGGGAACATCATGGTGTGAAAAACGGATGAGGCGACCGCTTTCATGGCGTACATGTAACTGCGGCCAAGTAAAAGGTTATAATCGAGCTGGGCATTAATGACCTCTATGTCAATGAGCACAGTTTTCCCACCTAATTGGATGGGGACCTTGGGTAGTAAACCTTGAGGCTGAGCTGACCGACCGTCGTAGGCCCGCAATGCAGTGGTGGATTGCTGGAGAGTAGGGGATCCCAAATTCTGCCAAACAAATGTGGACATGACGCATGTGGAGGCACCCTCGTCGATGATACATCGATGGATGACAAGATTCCGAATAGAAACAGAAACTTGGACTGCTATGGTGGAAGGCAAATGTGGTTCGGACTGGTCCAAATCAAAGGTCATCAATTTTGAATCATTTGGGTCAATCACCCCAATGGCAGGAAGTAAAGTCTTGCACTGCATAGGAAAGTTTTTCAAGACTTCTAATGCAGACATGGCTGCGGGAGATTGAGCTAGGTCATCTACGATGTTGTAATTTGACGCAGCCCATGCATTGGGGTTGTTGTTGATACGACGGAGTGGGAAACGAGGTTCTTTAGATGCGCCATCGAGTGGAAGAGGTGGTATCCGTAACGTCTGATCGGTGGGATGAGCGTTAGTATCCTTATCGGCGGGGGGGGCTTCGGAGGTAGGGCCATACTGGTTCCGACGGGTTTGGATATTGACGTCGGTAGTGGACATCATCAATAAGTGGTGAGTGCCTGAATCAAACATGGGTTGATCAGGAGCGGCGTAAGTGATTTGTTGTGGTTGCACGTTGCCCTGTGGGGGGGCTGACGACTGAGTGTTCACCACTCCTTGTGTTGGAAAAGGGTTTTGTAGCACCAAAGGTTGTTGTTGAGGTGGTGGAGGGTTGGGTGGCGGCTGAGGAGCCGCCTGCCCTTGACGATGGGCGTCATCTGTCCATAGTTGTCGAGCTCGTTCCAGATGTGGGCAAGCGTGGGTATAGTGGCCATAGACACCGCAAATAGAACAAGGATGGTTTGTTCGTAAATTAGCATTTTTGGCTTGCTTAGGTGGCCGATCAGGATTCTGATGAGCAGGCGCCGCGTTATTGTTTTGCGGAGGATGGGTAGGTTGTGGAGCTTGGTTATGGTTTTGGTTGTTTCCACGGTTACGTCCTCTTCCGCGGTTTGGTTTCCCACCCTGGTTACGTTGGTTATTTTGGTATTAGGGCTGATGTTGTTGTGCGTACACATGCCCTTGAGCATTGGGGGGATTCTGGGGAGCCGCAGGTGCAGGAGCAGGTTGCGGTGGATAATATGTTGGTGGAGCTGGAGGTGGTCCAGCTGCCTATTGGGGTTGTTGGTACCCCTGAGCTATTGGATGTGGTGGATTAGCTGGTGTAGCTTGCTGTGGGTACTGCATCTGCTGTGGCAAGAACTGAATGGGGTTCTGTGTCACAGGTTGGATATGGTATGTAGAAGGCACATATGCGGATGGCGCTTGACCATAGCAATGTTGGGGACAAGAGGGTCCATGAATGTGATGGGTCTGGTTTGTTGGAGCGTAAGAAGTTGTCGCTCTGGAACTGGATGTAGCCCTAGAGAGGTCTGGGGCGGGCGTGGTGCTCACCATGCTGAAAGGTTTAGGTTGGGGTGTGATTTGGCCAATAATGCCATCGGCGGCATGAGATGCCCCCGGCGCGTTACTTCGTGAAGAGTCGCATCGTGGGGCGTCTGGTATGATTGTGTATAGATAACCCGACTGGGCGTAAATGAGATCAAACTGTTGGGATTTGAGGATGGCTTCTTCTTCATACTGGGGTCTTTCAGATGCCACATCCTTCGCAATGAGCGGGAGGAGGGATTTTAGAAACCAATCTAAAAAGATACGGTCGTCTAACTTGATTTTGCAAAGGCTTCGGCGTCGACGCCACTCATGAATGTGGTCAGTGATATGGGTGGCCGTGTTCTGTCTGCAAGACAGTAGGATCTCGACTCCCGCATCATAGCGGACAGGTAACTGGAAAAACTGCAGGAAGGTCGAGGCAAGGGAGGTAAAGGTGGCATGCGTCCCATGGGACTACTCAATATACCACTTGGCTCCAGAGCCAGTGAAGGTGCGCTGTAAGAGCCGGAGGCGGACAGAGTCGTCCACTATGGAGTTGGAGGAACACCATAGATGGAAGGACATGATATGGTTCTGGGGGTCTTCACCCGTCTTACCCTCAAACTTAGGGATGTCAGAGGGGAGTTTGGTGGGCATGTGAGGCCACGCAGGATCGTGTCTGATGGGGTCATTAGTGAGCCTAGCTAAGCCTGGCAGGTTCAGACTCGCCATGTATGGTAAACTAGCAGACGTAGTAACTGGGACCGGGACATGTCTAGTCATTGTGGTATGATGTGGGGGTCTAGTAGCGCCTAAAGGAATGTTAGGTATGGAGGGTATGTGCCCTCCAATAGATGTAGTCTGGTATGGGCCAGTGCCTCCAAGTGCAACATGGGTTACACTTGGGTTAGGAATAGTAGTGGGGATTCCTAGGATAGGGTTTGTGGAAACCAGAGGGGGTGCGACCCCTATGTTGGGCATACCCATAACAGGTGGTGGCCCTGTGTTGGGGATTCCTATAACAGGAGGTGGCCCTGTGTTGGGCATTCATAAATGTGGAGTGTTGCCCATGTTGGGCATACCCAGGGGGGTGGTCGTTGCCATGGATGGCACCACTGCAGAAGGGTCTGTGGATGTCTCACCTATGGTGCTGGTAAACAGTGGATCAAATGGTGTTCCAGCCATAATGGTGGTTGGTGGTAAATCTGTGGGGTTTTCGGATTCTACCTCCAAATCAAATGTGACTTGAGGTCTGTCAGAATCGGATGACTGTCTAGTTGGCTGACGATGTGTCGAATCAAGGGATAAGGCTCTACATCCATGACGTGGAGATCCAAGTGGACTAAACTTTGGGATTTCGCCCTGTAGACGACGAGAGCGTCTAAAATTCTCAATGGTGAGAATTAAGTTTTTGTGTAAAAAATTTGTTTAAGTATCAGGTGGTGATATATATATAAAAGACTCAAAACCCTAATGCAACCAAGGGTGCAAGAAGGGGAGTGAAAAAAGAAGGCTCTCAGGCAAAAAAAAATCAACCTTAATAAAGGCACTTATTCTAGCAGCTGTGCTACAATAAGTGGAGGAATGCAACAAATGGTCAGAGTACCAACATGCAAACGGCTTCTAGAAAAAATAGGTGTAACTAGACCAAAGGTGGGTTGAATCATGCAAACACCTAACTAAAAGTATTGTGACTCAAACAAACGATATCCTCTGCAAGGTGATGAAATCCAAGTCAGACAATATGAGTGTTGAGACAATGGCTAGATATCCCCCTACCGGGAGGGACACCGGGTAATCAATCCTAAAGAAAGGCTACTAGGATACTCCGTTCATGACGCGTCGAGAAAAGGTAAATCTACCATTTGGTCCTTTGATCACAATATCCCAATACAGGGATATCCCGAGAACTGCGAATGGTAGCCCTTCGGTTACTGAATGGATTTCGGTATTCCACTCAGGCTTCCAGAACCATCCTCGCGACTTCAACCCTCCTAGGGGAGAGGCCTTCCCACAAACCGGTTGTGACCACGCCAAAAAGTACTAAGAGATTTTAGCTCCCTAATTGGACAACTTCTATGTCTCAGATGTAATAACTGAGGGGTGTTATTGGAACACCTATCCCCCCAATACTACCTAGCTACAAAATTTCTTTTAGTGTTCCCCAAGTGGGGTTAAAAGTGTGTTGAAATTAGTGTACGTTTTAAGGCTCAGTTCAATTAAGTGATCGAGTGAGTGCACGTGAGGTATTTGTAAACTGAACTTGAAAAAAGGGAAATGCTTTTCAGGAAATTTTCGAAAAACAAAGGAGCTTTTGAAAATAAAAAAGCAAATATTTATGACTTTTTCAAATAAATGGGAATTAAATGCTTTTGCAAATATCAACTCAAAAAACAATGGATACTTTGAATTATGAAAGCAAATAATAGACTTCTTTTAAAGAAATAAATGGACTTCTTCTTTCAAGCAAATTGCTAAGGGCAAGATTTTAAAGAAGTAAACAGGAAAATTTTTAATCTAGATAAAAATGCAGAAATAAGTCCTTCTTTCACTTTCTTGAAAATTTTTAAAAAGATTTCTAGATATGCATTTTAAATAGTAAATTTTTTTTCAAGGCTGTAAAATATGCAGAATTTAATACTGTAAAAAATGTGCTATGTGGGCAGGAAGTACAGTAAAAATTAATTTTTAAAATCGGAATGGCCGAATGAAAAAATCAGCAGCGCGGGTTTTAACAGAAAAGCCGCAATGGACCGCGCGGGTTTCGGTCGCACAGTCGCGATGGACCGCGCGGAAAATGTCCGCGAAGCCGCGGTGTGCAGCGCGCAAATAGGCCTCGAAGTCGCGGTGAACCGCGCGGAAAAGAGCCTCGTAGTCGCGATGTGCATCGCGGTAAATGACTGCGATGCCGTGATGTGCAGCGCGGAAACCGGCGACAAAGCCGCGGTGAACCGCGCAGAAAAAAGGCCAAAAGCCGCGATGGACCGCGCGACTCTCAGGCTAAAAACCGCAAGGCGAAAGCCGTGCACGGAAGCCGAAAAATGAACCTGAAAATTGTGAATTCCGGGCTGTTAATGGCAATAGATGTGGCCAAAACTTAGAGCAGCAATGGATCTGCTGTCTAAGATGGCAGATCTATGGATCTAAAGGTTAAAAACTAATAAAAAACTAAGATTAAAAGCAAAACTAGAGATCTATTGTTCAAAACCCAGCGGAGTCGCCAAAAACTGTTGGCCCGGTTTTGCAACCAGGCTTAGTGCTATGGGCACCTGCTAACTAGTAGCAGCAGTTTCAATAGAATTAAATAAGAAACTAATCTAAACAAAACTAATCATGGATCTATGCAAAAATATAAGCAAATAATGTAAATATTTAAAAAACAAGAACAAGAAAATATTAAAGAATGAATTTGTATTGAAAAATGGGGGGGGCAAGCAAGTGCTTGCGATAATACCTTCAATGGTGAAGGTTGATGTTGAGCAACTCCCAAGATGAGTAGCTCCAAGCTCCAAGAGGTCTCCTTCTCCAAGGTTGCTTACAATGGCCAAAATGCTCAAGGGAGATTTCGGCAGCATAAGGATGAGATAATGGATGGATCTGAAATGAGGAGCCCCTACCACCTTTTTATAGGTTTTGGTGGTGGGGAATACCATTTGTGGTTTTGTGGAAACCAAATGGTATTGACCAACATGGTTTAGGTACTTTTCCATCCTTTTTCCTTTTTTGAATAAAAATAATATTTTAATTCCCTTTTTAATATTTTTGGGAATTTGGACCCTTTTTGAGGGTTTTTTATGCTTTTCAGGAAAAATAATCTTTTTTAATGGAAAAAGGGGTGTACTCAGGTCTTTTGGTGACCTTTTGTTGGTTTCAGAGGCTCCGATGGTGAAAAAGTGGACAAATGGGTCATGTGAATAGGGAAATGAGCTAGTGAGCACTTTTTAGGTGTTAACAAGAGGACTGTTTAATTTTTTCAACTCTATAAACAAGAAAACACCGTCGAGCACAAACTAATCTAGGCTCGATATAAAATCCAAGGATAGGTGTAAAGAGGATTGTTTAAGTTTTTCAGACTCTATAAACAGGAAAACACCAGTGAGCATTAATCTGCTTGGGCTCAATACTAAAATCCACGAACAGGTATATGGAGTTATTGTTTAAGTTTTTCAGACTCCTTAAAATTGAAAACACTTGCGAGCAGGAACAAATCTCGGCTCGATATTAAAATCCAGAGATCAGTAATATAGAGTAATCTTCTATCTCTTCTTCGAACTTTGTAAACAATGAAGAAGGTCCTGAGTCTTCCTCCCATGGGCTCGTTAAACTTTTTACATGGTTGGATGTATTGAGTTTTCATTCTTTCTTGGACTCATTAAAACAACAAGAAAGGTATTCTTTTATCTAAAAAGAATAAGGGATGAGAAATATGTATCATATCTTCAGTGTCAAAGGCAGTTCAGTCAGTTCTATCCTTGAACACAGCACCTACTTGAGTCTATCATGTCTGTTGGGTTTAGTTTTTGACCTTAGGGTGAGACTGATCTTCTGGTATCTAGCAGCGGATCTTCGGTCATGCGTGCACTAACAGGTTGCTTCCACTGATATTTTCCTTCTTTCACGGCCTTAGATGACTGGTTCGAGTAGTAGTAGTCTTCTGTTTGTTGTGATCAGTCACCTACCTCCCGATCCGCACCTACCCACTGCTTGGCAGTTATCAACGATCTTTGACAAAAATAGGTCTTCTGTGACCTAACCAAAATAACTGTTGTTATCCATCCATGCTTTGCTTAGCTGGATCTCCGTTGACGTGGCACGTTGTGGTGCTGTACTCCTCACAGCACCGACCTCGCAGCTCCTTCGACACTGTGCTGCGCGAAACTTCACAGCATACCAAGACGTATCCCAAAATTGTTCAAACTTAACTGCGCTTAGCTCCACAGTTCTCAAAATTCTTCCTGTTCAAAAATGCCCCATTTGGTCCAGGCCCAACAACTCATAACCGCCGTGATGATGACAACAGCTATGAGCGGCCATATTCTCCCTGATGACCTGTCTAAGTCCTTTAATCAAGTATAAATGATGCCCAAAGTTCGAGCTGACGTGAAACAAGCTTGGAAAAGGTCTCCAGATAGATGGCAGATCATATGGTGATGCTGAGGTGGCCTCCCTCATGTCCATGATCATCTAGGTGACAATTGAAATACCCTCACCATCGACCCACACACTTGAGACCCTACTATAGGCCTTATCTCCACCGTCACCTAAATTGCAACCTACTCACTCACTTGATGTCACGTATGCACCCATATCGCTTCCAACTCTGCGACATCCCATTGCATGGACCGATTAGACGGGAGGCATTTTTAGCTTTTTGTACCAAATTTTACACAGACGGCTGAAAGGATTTGGCGGTTAGCTCTGGACATAGAGAAAAACGCAATTTCGACATAAGCGACAGAGGGAAAAAGACCACTGAAAACCCCCATACCTTTCCAAACCTCATTTCCTTCATAGTTCTAGGTACAGATCACCGAAACCCTGGCTTAGGTGCATTCAAACCCTATCTCTTTTGGCAGATTTATCCTTAACATTTGTACAGGCTAGTTGTAACATCCCAAAAATTACCAAAAATTTTAATTTTTTTTTAATAGAAATATTTATCAAAGTCGTTAATGTGGAACATATAAATTAACTTGATTTCTTAACTAAGATGATTACTAACGATGACACGTCATACTTCTCCACTAATTATGATTTAATTTTATTTGCTACTTTAGAATTAAGCAGATGTTAATCTCTTGAACGAAAGATCTTTTATGATTATGCATACTAGTACAGTTTATAGATTTATTTAAGTTCTTGGTTATTATTGCATACTGTTATAGTTTATCTTGTTATGATATTCTTAATGGAGTGCTGACAGTTTGTTTGTATGTTGATGAAGGGGTCCTACGAGGTACCCTGGAGTTTACTTAGCTACGTTTAGCTAAGGCATTAAATCTTGTTTCCATGTGTAGACAGTAGGTAAGAAATATTATAAGACAACATAAGTTAAGAGTACTTGTGTCTTTCAATTCATCGTCAATGTAAAATTAAAATTCTAAGTACTTCCTTGTGTCACCATTTATTGGAGGTATGGATACATGGTTCTAATCCTAGTTTATGTACTGTCTTATGAAGCTCTTCAAGGTTATCATTCCATGTCGTCCAAAATTTATGTTATGATGCTACATTCATTGTCAAAGACTACTGTCATTAATATTAGAACAACGATACTACTATCTATTAAGTATGCTATTATGAATCTTGTAGAAATAATGGTTACACCTTAGAACTATCATCATACTTGGCGTCTACAAGTCTTAGACTACTCTATGTCATGTATTTATCATTTCAATACACAGTTAATATATATATATATAGTATGGTGACTAGTGTTTGTATAAGGCTTGGTTGTAGGGTGTATCTCGTCAAAACTTAAACGATTCTTAGGATGATACTATAGTCTTGCCCTACATGGCCATTATAGAAAATTTAACGTAATTATGGTATATATATATGCTATGAACTAACATTATAAAACTTCATTTTTATGCTTACACAGAACTTTAGAGATGAAATAGATATATCATAAGTTGTTATGTATTTACATAATGTATGGACAAATAATTCCAATATTACGATGCCCAAGTTTTAAACTTAGAACTATATTAAATATGCATTATATATTATAATGATATGGTTTTCATTAAACCATGATTTAGTTACAATGTGCAAAGATTTGATTTATCAATATACAAACATACGATGATTAAGGTGCAATCCTAACTATACTTAGGACTATAGGACATTATCCTATGCAAACCATGAATACGATGCAATTAAACATTTTAAAGGTTATGACATTAAACATTAGATTGAATCATATTATGACTTATGCTCTTGTCCTAAGTTTTGTTAATGTAGGTTTTGAATTCACCAAAGTCTCGTTATTGGAGTGATGAGTTGATGTGCATTGAATTTGTTGTTGACAGGTTGACAGGGTTACGATCATCTATTAAATGTTATGACTGAACTCCATAGTGGAAAGCCTGGTTGTCAATCCTACATAGTCCAACCATGTGAACTTTGATCGATAATGTAACTAAGAGTTCTAGCTGGCATGGTTGTTGTATCGCCTCTCTTCCAAGATGTACATGGTAATGTTCACTTGGCATGTAGTTTTGTCCACTTCGTGGTTAAAGTAATTAATGAGATGTTAATGAAACGGTTGCTCGGCTTTCAACATAGCATTGTTGGCATATTTCTTACCCATTGATCACACCAGATCTTGATCGTTGATTTGTGTAACCCTAACCTTTTTGTATGTAGTGGTAGCAATTTTCTCGGTCTTTCATTGTTACGTTGAGTTGAGGCCGACTGGCTGCCAAAATGTAGGGTCGAATGAAATTCCCTTTCAGGGTTTCGATCCTGTGACCTGTGAGATGTGGTTTATTTAATAGTTGTAGGCTTAGCTCCTTTCCATAGAGCCACGATACAGTAATATGAAATGTGGTTTCTGTCAGCTTGTTGAGAGTGCTTTTATATTGGGGTTTGGATTTTCTTTCTGAAATCGTCTTCAAGGTTTTGAAATTGTAGTTACTGATGTTGCTACCAGACTTCGTTGTTCTTATGCTGGTGTGGTGTGCCAATGACCCGAAGTTTAAACTTGTATCAGTGATGGCTAAAGAGAAGTTTAAACTTGTTTTGTTTTGACATTATTTTGTAAGAGGTTGATCGTTAGTCTTGTATTTGATGCTCGACTCAGTATTGTTTTTACTGTAGCGTTGGAACCAAGTTGAGTTGATCTTTATACCGTGAGTTGTTAAGTTCAGGGTAAAATCCTGTGGAGTTTCGTGGTTCCACGGTCTCGGTTTATTGTTAAAATGTCGAGGGTAACTCTATATATTATTGGGAATCTTGTAAGGTCGTAATGTATTTCTTTGTTATATGCTTGAATGGAAATCCAGAACCTTGGGTTCTTTTGCACTTGTAAACTATGGTTCATTTTCTTTTCAATGGAAATTTAAATAATAGTTGACTGTGTGAAAGCTGGTTATGGTGATGTCAAGCAACAATAGTTGTCTTGGGCCGAAATGTATAATTTGCATGACTGAGAAACTGTATGTCTGTGTTTTGTTCTCGTTGTTGATAATCTTATTTGGAAATAGATGTTGATGTATATGTAACTTCGGAATGTATTTCATCTGTGTATTATATATATAATTATTGTACCCTTATAAGAGATGTGTTATTCCTCTATAAGGAAGTGTCGTCATGTGGATTGACAAGTGTCGCAAGTGTGTGTACCTGCCGATGGGTTATTAGACCACCTTATGGGGTCGGCCCTGATTAATATATAATATAATGTGGGTGTATCTAAGTAGACAAGTCGGCCCCAGTAAGTCACTGGGAAAAAAGGTGAGTATAAATAGAGATAGGAGATCTCTATTTTACTCACTCGGAAAAGTAACTATCTCTCTCTATGAAAAGTGGCGCACTAGTGAGGAGGAGGAGGATCATCTGCTAGGATACTATCTCAGTGTTATTTGGTTGTATTTTGGTTGAGCCATTGCTCTCTCTATCTCTGAGGAAGTTGTGGGGTTTTTCACCTTAGGGTTTTCCCCACAGAAACTTTGTGTCTCTTGTCTCTATGCTTTTGATTCTTGTGATGCTTGTGATGCTTGTCATACTATGATTGTCATGCATTGATATACTGTAGATGTTATTCTCTCAGCAAAGATCCTATAGTATTGTGATTTAATACTAAAAATTTAACATGGTATCAGAGCTTAATTGAGAAGAAGACATTTTGCAGTGACGGAAGCTTGTATTCCTTGTTTATTGGGTTTCTCTCCATAGATTTTTGAAATTAAGTATAGTAGATTGGATCTACTCATCAAGGCGCATCTATCTGTCCAATCAGAATTGAGTTTCGAGCATTTTCATATTTGGCCCTAAAAATTAGGGTTTCCACAAAAATAGGAATTGCTGGAAACTGAAGGCACAGCTGGAAGCTCCTTGCAAAAATCGAAGGTTAGAGCTTTGGATCAAGATTTTTGGCTGGGTAGATCTCCGGGAAACTCAAACCCTAATTCAGGGCTCTCCCTAGTGAACCCGAGAGGACAAAAAGGCAATTTTGAAGGGCAAGACTTTGCTGATCTCAAATTATGAATGTATTAGGCTGATCAGCTCTCCAAGGCACATCTTTCTATCCTTTCGGAATTTTGAAATTCACATTTTGAATTTTTAGGGTTTCTCTGACAAACCCTAATCCGGGACCAGATCCTGTTTTCAACACTTCAAGTGGTAAGTCCTAAATCTTTTCTATTTCCATTTGAAGTACTCTTAAAGATGTCTCTCCACACTAAGCTTGAGGATAAGCTTGAAGGGGCTGACAACTTCCGAGCCTGGAAGTATAGGATTGGGTTAATCCTGGAAGAGAATGAGTTGGAATCATATCTGAAAGAAGACATCCCTATCCCAGAGGATGAAGAAGCCAAGGCATTGCACAAGAAGAACTTGGTCAAGGCAAAGAGAATCATTGTTGATTCTATCAAAGACCATCTCATACCTCATGTGTCTTCTCTTAAGACACCCAAAGAGATGTTTGAATCCTTGACCAAGCTATTTGAAGGAAAGAACATAAATCGGAAGATGACCCTGCGGAACCAATTGAAAGCAGTGAAGTTTCAGAATGGAGAAACCATTCAATCTTACTTTTCAAGGGTCTCCCAGATCAAGGAACAATTAGAAGCAGTATATGAAATGGTGGAGAATGGTGAAGTGGTGATGACCACTCTAAATGTCCTACCCAGGTCATGGGATTCCTTTATTCAAGGAATTTGTGCAAGGAAGAAATTGATCTCCTTCAACAGATTGAGGGAAGAATGCTCTCAAGAAGAAGCTAGACTCATAGCTCGTGAGGAAAAGATGGGAGGAGAAGATCAAGATCTTGCAGCTCACACCAAGAGAAGCAAAACCAAGAAGGATCACTCTCACCACAAAAGATTCCATCAAAAGAGTAAGAAGGACCTAAGATGCTTCACATGCAATGAGAAGGGTCACTTTGCTTCAGATTGTCCCAAGAACAAAAGGGATAATAACAACAACTCCAGTAAGAAGAAGAAGGGCAGCAAAAGAAGGTTTCATGCTCATGCTGCCGAAGATGATGAACCTCCAAAGAAGAAGGCTAGGGCAGAAAGTAGTAGTGATGATGACTCATCAAGTGAAGAAGAATATGTTCTAATTTCTGCTCTTACAGGTACCATCTCCCATGGATGTAATGATTGGTTGATTGATAGTGGGGCTTCCAAACACATGACTGGGTTTAAAGAATCCTTTGTGAACCTATCTGAAAATGAATCACCCCATAAGGTGAAACTTGGGGATGATTATCAATACCCAATCAAAGGAAGTGGTGAAGCCTCCTGCAACCTAGATTCTGGAAAATCATTGAAGATGAAGGAAGTACTTTATGTACCTGGGCTCAAGAAGAACTTACTCTCCATTTCTGCATTAGATGCAAAAGGTATGAGGGTTGCATTTGTGGATGGCCAAGTCCTAATGTGGCCAAAGGGAAAGACCATAGATGATGCAGTACTGATTGGAAAGCAAGAGGGAGGTTTGTACAATTTGAAGGGACAACCTGAACATGCCATGGTGACATAAATACAAAGATTCATCCATAGTCATGGATCACATAGAGGTATGAATAATTTGTTTCTGCAAAAGTTAACTAATGAGTTATGCAGGTCATTGAAGAGAACAAGAACACATTGCTAGACATAACTAGCAAATATGGTGATCAGGTATGTGTTTCTTATATCATAGGATCTATCATATAAGTATGCATGACATGATTGATGATGATTGTTCATAAAGTCATAAGTTTGAATAATCATGGGCATATGCATATTATGTGTCTTACCTTAATTAATAATATGACTAACCAGAAGAGTCATAGGTTTGAGTAATTACAGGTTTAGACATGTTATGTTTCTTATGATATGACTAACCATAAGAGTCCTATATAAACCTTGAATGCTAATGCTTATTATTTCTGTTTGAAATGATCATGACTATACATACTTGAGATTATTGTGTTTTAATGAATGTATGATTTTGTATGAGATCAAAAGGATAACACAATCATGATACTAATAAGCATGCATAGGGACCAAGGATGAATATGAGTTCAAGAACAGGTAATCCAGGAAGCAAAGATCAAGAGGGAGCACACTCCAGTGGTTTCTGCAAGGGTGCAGATATTCAGAGGGAGTTGTCCATCTCTCTACATTCCACAACAAGAAGGTGTAGAAGGACTCCAGCAGCTCCTGCAAGGAAGAAAAGACTCAGAGGGAGTCCACCCAACAAACAAACAAAGATAAGTATTTTAATTTTCTTGCATATTTGTTTGCTTAAATAAAATTGTTCAATGATGTATATGCTCATGTTCCTAGACTTAGGATATGTATTGTGCATATTAGAATGATTGAATTAATGAACAGTATACTACTAATATGCATGTTTTGGGTAAGTGGCCTATGGCACTGTACAACATTCCATTGCTACTTATCTAGAATGAAACCTCTTTGCTGACATGTTGGGAGTTGTGCACACTCTTAACAATGTTCTGATAGAGATTGGAAGGCATCTAGAAAGTTACGGGATATGGATAAATGTTGTATTGAAGCATTGGCTAAAATAATTGCATGACTGTATGACATATTTCTTCATGTGTAAGAATTTGTTCTGAAAATATTGAGATGTTTCTAATCATGCAATTTAACCTGTTTTGTATGAAAGATCGTATATCTTCACCTACAAAAGGACTAC
This sequence comes from Larix kaempferi, assembly GCA_027924585.1. NCBI lineage: Eukaryota > Viridiplantae > Streptophyta > Pinopsida > Pinales > Pinaceae > Larix > Larix kaempferi. The sequence goes on from BSBM01000187.1 coordinate 748,092, forward strand.
AACATTTGTTCCAGCAACAAAGATATCTATTGAAGATATTGAAGTTCCCAGGATCTGGGATGAAGAAATGGAATGCCATGATCCGTCAATCATGAAGAATGATGTTTGGGATGCGATCCCAAGAGCTAAAGGGAAGTCTGTTGTGACTTCCAAATAGAACTTTCAGATCAAGCATGTTGCAGATGGCAGCATAGAGAAATATAAAAGTGATGAAATAGAAGATACACCAGATGGATTCAAGACAGATTTCTTGAATTGTGTAGTTGAAGAAGAAGCAGCCACTTGGTTCTGAGACACATGATAGGAAATCATATATGTGCAGAACTTGGTATGGTGAATATAGATTGATTGCCGACACGCAGCGGAAGCTTACTACCGAGTTCGAGATGAAGAACTTGGGGATGATGCACTATTTTTTTTTGGCATGGAGGTGTGGCAGAGTGTAGAAGGAATCTTCCTTGGACAAGGGAAGTATGCAGTAGAGATCCTGAAGAGGTTCGGGATGATGTTTTGCAAGGCCATGGCCACACCTATGGCATCGAATCTAAAGCTTCTATGTGATGCTTCATCTGAGCCAGTTGATGTCTCTTTGTATCGTCAGATGATTGGGTCCTTGATGTACCTGACGAACACGAGACCAAACATTTGCTTTGTTGTGAACACATTGAGCCAGTTCTTGACGGATCCGAGGAGTGTTCACCTGGTTGCTGTAAAGTATGTTCCGAGGTACCTAAAGGGTACAGTGGATTATGGACTCAGGTATGAGGCAGATCAAAAGTTTAACCTACAGGGTTATGTTGATTCAGATTGGGTTGGCAGTGCTGCAGATAGGAAGAGCACATCTGGGTGTTGCTTCAGTATGGGATCAGGTGTGATCTCTTGGTTTAGCAGGAAGCAATCCTGCGTAGCACTGAGTATAGTTGAGGCAGATTATGTTGCAGCCTGTTCAGCTAGTTGTGAGGCAGTATGGCTATGGAAGCTACTGTCTGAGTTATTTGATCTCCCGTTGGAGGCTACTGGTATCTTCTGTGATAACCAAAGTTGTGTGAAGTTGTCCGAGAACCCAGTGTTTCATGACAGGTCGAAACACATAGAGATCAAATATCACTATATCAGGGATATGGTGCAGAGAGGAGTTGTGAAGCTCCTGTATGTTACGACGGACGAGCAGATTGCAGATGTGATGACAAAGCTACTAGCCAGGGTGAAGTTCGAGTACTTCAGAGAGAGGCTTGGCATTCTTCAGATCGAGGACACTTCGAGGAAGAAGTGATGGACACATTTGCTGAAGCCATTCCAAGCATGTTGCAAGGAGGATCCTTCACATGGCTGTGGATGTAAGCGCTGGATGATGAGCATCAGGATGATGTTCTGGTTTCTGCTTGGATATGATCAGATTGGATCATTTTATGTATGTATGTACGCATCATGTTGGATGCTGGATATGATCAGTTGGATCATTTTTATGTATGTATGTATGCATCATGTTGATGCTGGATATGATCAGTTGGATCATGTGTATGTATTTTGTATATGCATCATGTTGGATGCTTGGACCATGTATCTGTATATGTATCAGGTGGATACATTGTATGATCAGGTGGATCATGTATGGTGATATGTATTTGTATCAGGTGGATACATTGATGATCAGGAGGATCATGTATGATGATATGTATCAGGAAGATACTTGGTATGCATCAGGTAGATGCATTGATGATCAGGTGGATCAGGTATGATGACATGCAACAGGATGTTGCAGTGATGATCAGGATGATCATAGATGACGAGCTTCAGGATGTTGCTCCAGATGACATGCAGCAGGATGTTGCAGTGATGATCAGGATGATCATGGATGATGAGCTTCAGGATGTTGCTCCAGATGACATGCAGCAGGATGTTGCAGTGATGATCAGGATGATCATGGATGATGAGCTTCAGGATGTTGCTCTAGATGACATGCAGCAGGACGTTGCAGTGATGATGATCAGGACGATCATGAGTACATCAGGATGATGTATGGTGAGTATCAGGTTGATACTCTATGGCCGTGGATCAGGTTGTGCAGATGAGCATGTCTGGGAGATCCTATAGGTCGGAGTTGTGTACCCGTAACAGCCTGGGATGCTCTTTCGAGACATTGCTCTGGGAGGACATGTAATAGCGCCCTGGGAGATCTCAGGTCGGCGTTGTGTACCCGTAACATCCTGAGATGCTCTTGCGAGGTTTTATCCTATGGCATGTAATTTGGGCCCTGGGAGATTTCAGGTCGGAGTTGTGTACCCGTAACATCCTGAGATGCTCTTGCGAGGTTTTGCCAGGACCACATGTAATTTGTGCTCTGGGAGATTTCAGGTTGGAGTTGTGTACCCGTAACATCCTGAGATGCTCTTTCGAGGTTTTGTGGTGGGGTCACATGTAATAGCGCCCTGGGAGATCCTACAGGTCGGAGTTGTGTACCCGTAACATCCTGGGATGCTCTTTTGAGGTTTTGTGATGCACGTAATAAGTCCTGAGGATTCCACAGTATGGCCAGTGATGACGAAGACCTGCAGGTGGTGGGCCTACATCCAGTATGAAAAAGGACTGGCTCTGTAGAACTTCCTATGACGAGTAGAGTCAGAGATTGGTTGAGATAGTAGCAGCAGTGACGATGATGATGACAATGCATCGATGACGATGATCCAGAGAAGAAGACTTGTCTAGCAGATCTGTGTCGAGAAATACCTTCCTAGTTAAGAGGGAGTGTTGATGTATATGTAACTTCGGAATGTATTTCATCTATGTATTATATATATAATTATTGTACCCTTATAAGAGATGTGTTATTCCTCTATAAGGAAGTGTCGTCATGTGGATTGACAAGTGTCGCAAGTGTGTGTACTTGCCGATGGGTTATTAGACCACCTTATGGGGTCGGCCCTGATTAATATATAATATAATGTGGTTGTATCTAAGTAGACAAGTCGGCCCCAGTAAGTCACTGGGAAAAAAGGTGAGTATAAATAGAGATAGGAGATCTCTATTTTACTCACTCGGAAAAGTAACTATCTCTCTCTATGAAAAGTGGCGCACTAGTGAGGAGGAGGAGGATCATCTGCTAGGAGACTATCTCAGTGTTATTTGGTTGTATTTTGGTTGAGCCATTGCTCTCTCTATCTCTGAGAAAGTTGTGGGGTTTTTCACCTTAGGGTTTTCCCCACGGAAACTCTGTGTCTCTTGTCTCTATGCTTTTGATTCTTGTGATGCTTGTGATGCTTGTCATACTATGATTGTCATGCATTGATATACTGTAGATGTTATTCTCTCAGCAAAGATCCTATAGTATTGTGATTTAATATTAAAAATTTAACAATAGATAAAAATAGTTGAATGTTAATAGATGTCGAAACAGATATGGCTCCATACTCTAGTTTTGTTTTTACGAAGGATACTCTTCCTGTAGCTTACTATTTCTATTGGGATTGTGCCGAGTTTGTACCCAAGACTAAATCTTTACAATCATAATTTCGATAATGTATATGTGTAATTCTAGGGATTGTGAGCTAATGTTTAGACATGAATACGTAATCGTGCCTTCGACTAACTGTTAGATAATTCTTAGATAGTAAAATTACCATATATAAAAGATAGTATGGTTCTAGAAAGCGATGACTAGGGTTTAATAAGTCATAAATGTTATCATTCTCTGAAATAATGTCTACAGTTTGTCATAGAAGACTTGAGATAGAAATTATGTTATGTGTATACAGAATTAGGGTTTGTAGTGTATTAGGTTTTTATACTACTGTAATAAATATTCGATACTTGAAATCAAAGCAGGAAATTAGTGAAGAATAAAATATGTATAATGACAAGAAATCTATATAGTGATTAGTTCTTGCAGCTGCTATAATTATTGAAAATACTATTACTTGGAAATCATGAAATGTTTAATTTTGATTGCATTTTCTTGCTATCTTAAATGAATAGAGACAAGAGGGATATATGTAACTGTCAGAAGTATACTGTGTTTTTCTTTCAATTATTATTTACATGAATTCTATGCTTCAATTTATGTTATACTATAATGTTTTACTGTGTTTAAACATAGGACAAAATTTTAAACAGAACACTTACTGAAATAATTTATTCAATCAATGATAATCTGCCTATCTCTCATCTATCATTAATTTGCTTCTCTATACTAGAGTACTATGTAGAGAACAACATGGGGAAAAATATGGAGATGGTTATCTAATCAGGTCTTTAACAAAGCTTTATCATTCAAAATTAAATATAGATCAGAAAATAAAATAAATTCTTTTACAAAGCAGAGTTGGACTAAGCAGAAACATTAAGCTATAAACAAAGTAGGAACAGTGAAACTTGGTTAAATGTAGGGAAACAAACAGTCCAAGGAACCTGTTCCACCCAACCAATTCCTGAAGAAAACCAAGTTACTTGCCTTAGGACCCCCGAGGCTGTTCATTGAACCACCAGGAGGAAGAAACTTAGAAGCTGAGGACCTCAACTTGCAGTAGCAATAGTTATCTAGTCTTAAAGACTTAGCAGTCAAAGGGACCTGCACTAGTAGCTCTGGTTCTACTTCTCAGAATAATTTGCAGACTTATAGATGCACTCTCACATAGCCTCCCTATTCGAATCTCTCAGTGATCACCTGATGCACTTGAAGAATATTTCTGCAGAAAATATTGTAAGAGTTTCCTGCTCAATTCGAATTTGCCTTATGTAGGATGCCTAGGCCTTTTAGTGGTTAACTGGTCATTTAATGACCTGCCTTCTCACTCCCACCACCTGGGGGATAATGCCACAATTTTAGGGGTAGTTGTCCCGTAACCAACAACTGTTGGTGAAGTACAATTGCTGCCATCTGTCCCATGCCTTCTAACAACTTCCATTCCTCATAGTGGGTCAGTGAACACTCATTTAATAGTTCCCTTGGGTGTTTGTCTCCTAATTTAATTTATTAAATAATAATAATCAGTAATTACATTCATCCTTGACCAAACTTGGTCATAATTACAAAAGTTTGTAATTAAAATTTAACATAAAGTATTTTGCCAATAAAATAATATTTTCAGAATTTGGGTAGGTGACATACACCCCCCCTTAAGCCTCAACATCGTCCTCGATGTTGATTAATCACTCTCTGAGTGTTCCTCAAACAAAGTTGGGTATGCTTCCTGCATACTACTCTCCAACTCCCAGGTTGCCTCTTCTGGGATAAGGTGCTTCCATTGCACTTTCACTTGCCCAATGGTGTGATTCCGGAGTAGAGTTTCCCTCCTTTCGAGGATACAATACTGTTCCACCTAAAAATCGTTGTCTTGTCCCACCTGTACATCATTTCAGTTTACAACATGAGTAGCATCGTGTACATGCTTATTTAAAAATGATATATGAAAAACATTATGTATCTTTAAATTTGGTGGCAAAGCCAGTTGGTATGCCACTGGTCAACCCTTTACAATATTTCAAAAGGACCACAATACCTGGGTGCCAACTTGGCACAACTTCCCAATTTCAATGAACTCTTTTTCGGTCTTACCTTGAGGAACACATGTTCACCAACTTGGAACTCTTTATGAGTCCTTTTTAGATCTGCTTGACTCTTTTTCCTGTCTTGGGCAACTTTTAGATTTCCTTGTACCTGTTTCACAATTAGTTCTAACTCCTGTAGCAATTCAGGTCCTAAAACAACTCTATTTACTGGGTCATTCCAAGAAACAGGTGTATCACATTTCCTACCATAAAGAATTTCAAATGGGCTAAGTCTGGCTGATGCATGATAATGGTTATTATATGCAAATTATGCTAAATGCAAGTAGTCTTCCCACTTACCAGGATGATCCTTAACATACATTCTCTGTAAGTCTTCCAAAAATTGAATCACCCTTTCCGTCTGTCCATCCGTTTGTGCATGAAATGTTGTACTGAAATTTAAGGTTGTATTCAACCCTTTAAACAAAGACCTCCAAAAGTTTCCAGTAAACTTAGAGTCACGATCTGAAATTATCACTTTCGGTATACCATGTAGTCGAAAAATCTGCTTCATGAAGATTTCCGCAATGTCTGGAGCCTTATGAGTAGTCTTCACAGGTATAAAATGTGTTGCCTTACTATGTTTGTCCACGACCACCATGATAGAGTCATTTTGTTTCTGATTTTTGGGTAGTCCAGTAATAAAGTCCATGCATATCACTTCCCATTTTCAGCTAGGTATAGGCAATGGCTGCAACAGTCCAGCTAGATGTTGATGTTCCACCTTCACTTTTTGACAGTCAAAACACTTAGCTATGTACTCTGTTACTTCATCTTTCATTCTGGGCCAAAAGTATTCTTTCCGTAGCATAGTAATGGTCTTATGATAACCTGGATGGCTAGAGTAATTGCTTTTGTGCATCTCATTTAAAATAAAAAATTTTACTTTTGATATGTTGGGTACATACAATCTATTTTTGTATAACAATAGTCCATTTTCCTTCAAACTGTAATCTGCCATAGAATTTTCAGAACTGTTATTTGCTGTCTTTTCTTGTAATTTCCTGTATTCTTCATCCGTTTCACTCCTTTCAAGGATTTGAGTTTCTAAGTCTGTTGAATAAGTACTGATGGCTGAAATAAAATTCAGTTTTTCCTTGCGACTTAATGCAACCGCAACTTTGTTCTCTTTCCCTTTAATATGTTGAATTTCGAAATCATACTCACTTAGGAAAGTTAACCATCTAGCTTGTCTAGCGTTCAGATTTGTATGATCTAATAAATATTTCAGACCCATGTTGTCTGTCAATAAGGTAAATTTTCTGCCAATAAGTTGATGATGCCACATTTTTAAAGCATGAATTACTGCTAATAACTCTAAATCATAAGTAGAGTAGTTATTTTCATGTATTTTCAGCTTTCTTGATTCGTATGCCACAGCATGCCCTTCTTGTGTTAGGACTCCACCGAGTCTGTCATTACATGCATATGTGCAAACTATAAAATCCTTATTAGGATCTGCTATCCTCAAAATAGGTGTTGTAGTCAATAACTCTTTTAACTTCATAAAAATATCTGAACACTTCTGATCCCACATGAATTTCTTCCCTTTATTCTGCAAGGAGGTTATGGGGTTTGCAATCTTCAAAAAACCCTCTATAAATTTTCTGTAATATCCAGTAATACCCATAAATGATCTTACATCCGACACATCCTTAGCAACCGTCCAATAATTAATGGATTTTATCTTGTCGGGGTCAACCGATATTCCTTCTTTAGAAATTATGTGTCCTAAATACTAAATTTTGTCCTTGTGAAAGTCACACTTACTAAACTTAGCGTATAGTTGATGATCTCTCAGAACTTGTAAGATAATCCGTAGATGTTCATCATGCTCTTCTTTGATTTTAGAATACACTAAAATGTCATCTATAAACACAAAAAAAAACTTATCTAAGTATTTGTGCAGAATATTGTTCATCAGACACATAAATACAGCCGAGGCATTAGTCAAGCCAAATGGCATGACTACGAACTCGTAATGTCCATATCGAGTTCTGAAAGCTATTTTGAAAATATCCTCATCCTTAACCCACACTTGATGATATCCCGATCTTAGATCAATATTTGAAAATATCGTTGCTCCATGCAGCTGATCAGATAGATCGTCTATGTGGGGCAACGGATATCGATTCTTGATTGTCATCTTATTCAGTTGGTGATAATCTATGCACAGTCTTAGAGTTCCATCTTTATTCTTAACAAATATAACAGGTGCTCCCCAAGGAGACACGCTGGGTCTTATATAATTCTTATCAATCAGTTCCTTCAACTATGATTTCAACTTGTTTAATTCCAGTATATTCATCCTATATGGATCTTTATAATTCGGTACTACTCCTGGTATTAACTCGATGGTAAAATCTAAATCTCTTTTAGGAGGTAATCCTGGAACCTCCTCAGGAAAAACATCTTTGAAATCCTTTAGGATAGGTATGTCTTCTAGTTTCATTTTGTCCTCAATACAAATAAGCTCATCATTTACTACATTTACTGCAAACAACTGACATCCTTTCCTAATTGCCCTCTTAACTTGCATGGCTGAAATATGTCTAAGGGTTGTCTTTCTTGGAATACCTTTTACTTCTACAGTTTCTCCTTCATCATTTAAACATGTAAAACTTTTCTCGTAACAATTCAAAATGACATGATGGGATTCTAACCAGTCCATTCCGATTATAATATCATAAGATCCTAAAGGTAAAATATTCAACTTCATTTGTGTCTTTAACTGGTTCATGGATAAAGCACAACTTTCAATAAAATCTGATACTTTCCTTTTTGTTCCTATTGCTAGTCTAACTAACCAAGATTTACTAAACTTTTCTGTTTTCAATTTAAAACTTTCCACAATATCTGGTGATATATAACTTAAGATAGCACCTGGATCAATCAAAATAGTAACAAGATAATTTTGTAGCATACCTTCAATCTCTACCATAGAGATTTGATGATCTGCTTGTCTGTTGTCGAGTGCTGCATTAATTCTGGGCATCTCCCTTGCCAAGTCTCCAACAGTAGGTTCAGTCTGAATAGAGTGAATGTTGTTAGCTGTTCGCTTCCTCTTGGGGCATTCTGATGCATAATGAGGACCTTGACACTCAAAAAATTTGATAGGTTCCTTTTGATCATTAGTATTGGTAGTATTGGGAGTGTTTCTAGGAGCTGTAAAATTCTGTTGCTAACTATTTCTCGAATTGTTTCCTTGAAAATTCCGATTCTGAAATTTTTTCTTTTGGAACCCAGGATTCCCACTAAATTTGAAAATTTTCTTTTCCAGCTCAAAATTGCTGGGTTTATGACTTTTCCAGTTTGACATTCCTTGTCTTTTCCGATTAGTGTCATAACAGAAAATTGCTTTCCTCATGGCCTCCTCTAAGGTTTTTGGACTGTCATACTTGATTCTGTCCTTGATATTGAAAGGTAGAAAGCTCAAGTATCTTTGGATCTTCAGTTTTTCTTCCACGAGGTATGGCACATATTGCACTAAGTTCAGAAATTTATTGTTCATTTACTTCATGTTCATACTTCCCAGCTTTAAGTCATAGAACTCCTTTGATTTTTCTTCATAGTATTGTTCTGATAAGAACTTCTTTTTGAAATATCGTTTGAAAGTACTCCAGTTGACGTCCTTGTCTTTGATGCCCTTCACTCTCTTGATGTCCTACCACCAAATATCCGCCTTGCCGATCAAGTTGTAGATTGCCATCTTTGCCTTCAAAGATTCAGAATAATCATATATTTGGAAATACTTTTTCATGCCGGACAACCAAGCTTCTGCTATCTCTCCTTTTTTAGTTTCACCATTGAAGGTTGGGGGTTTGATTTTCTTTAACTCCCCAAAAATTTTCTCATACTATTTGTGACTTTTCCTTTTGGGTTTGTAGTCCCCTTCGCTGTTGTCACTTGAATAATTTCTTTTCTTTTTCCGTTTTTCATGGGCAGATTTTGATGATATCAAAATGTTGTTTGCATCATCAGCTTTCATCTTCTTACTTTTGTCTGGATAAGGTAAATCTTCAACCTTGGAAGTATTCTCAATTTCTCTATTCTATTCATCAGTTGGGCATTGTTCAAACAGTACTTGATTTAACTCTTCTTGTACCTTCAAGATTCTCTCATTGTCTTGTTTTACAGATCTGATTTCTACCTTTAATTCTTGAAATGCTCGTAATAATTCTGACGAATTGTCGTTTACTTCACCATGGAATTATTCTCCTTCGAAATGCCTTCCCATGCTATGACTGTTGGGTTGAAATATGTCTTCTAAATGTTTAGCTGAGCCTTCCATACCTGTAACTCAAAATAATTTATGTATAACACAATAGTTTAAATTTTTGAATAAGTAAAAGTTCTGCTGTAAATAAATTTTTCTCTGCTGCTTGTTCTTGGACCTTTTTCAGGCCTAGAGTTCGAACATGAGCTTGGATACCACATGTAACATCCAAAAAATTACCAAAAATTTAAATTTTTTTATAATAGCAATATTTATCAAAGTCGTTAATGCGGAACATATAAATTAACTTGATTTCTTAACTAATATGATTAGTAACGATGACACGTCATACTTCTCCAGTAATTATGATTTAATTTTATTTGCTACTTCAGAATTAAGTGGATGTTAATCTCTTGAACGAAAGATCTTTTATGATTATGCATACTAGTACAGTTTATAGATTTATTTAAGTTCTTGGTTATTATTGCATACTGTTACAGTTTGTACTGTTACGATATTCTTGATGGAGTGTTGACAGTTTGTTTGTATGTTGACGAAGGGGTCCTACAAGCTACCCTGGAGTTTACTTAGCTACGTTTAGCTAAGGCATTGAATCTTGTTTCCATGTGCAGACCTCAAGTAAGAAATATTATAAGACAACATAAGTTAAGAGTACTTGTGTCTTTCAATTCATCGTCAATGTAAAATTAAAATGCTAAGTACTTCCTTGCATCACCAGTTACTGGAGGCATGGATACATGGTTCTAATCCTAGTTTATGTACTGTCTTACGAATCTCTTCAAGGTTATCATTCCATGTCATCCAAAAGTTCTGTTATGATGCTACATTCATTGTCAAAGACTATTGTCATCAATATTAGAACACCGATACTACTATCTATTAAGTATGCTATTATGAATCTTGTAGAAATAATGATTACACCTTCGAACTATCATCATACTTGGCGTGTACAAGTCTTAGACTACTCTATGTCATGTATTTATCATTTAAATACACAGTTAATATATATATAGTATGGTGACTAGTGTTTGTATAAGGCTTGGCTGTAGGGTGTATCTCGTCAAAACTTAAACGATTCTTAGGATGATACTATAGTCTTGCCCTACATGGCCATTATAGAAAATTTAATGTAATTATGGTATACATATATGCTATGAACTAACATTATAAATTTTCGTTTTTATGCTTACTCAGAACTTTAGAGATGAAATAGATATATCATAAGTTGTTATGTATTTACATAATGTATGGACAAATAATTCCAATATTACGATGCTCAAGTTTTAATCTTAGAACTATATTAAATATGCACTATTTATTATAATGATATGGTTTTCATTAAACCATGATATAGTTACACTATGCAATTATATGATACAATATGCAAAGATTTGATTTATCAATATACAAACATACAATGATTAAGGTGCAATCCTAACTATAATTAGCACTATAGGACATTATCTTATGCAAACCATGAATATGATGCAATTAAACCTTTTAAAGGTTATGAATTTAAACATTAGATTGAATCATATTATGACTTATGCTCTTGTCCTAAGTTTTGTTTACGTAGGTTTTGAATTCACCAAAGTCTCGTTATTGGAGTGATGAGTTGATGTGCATTGAATTTGTTTTTGACAGGGTTACGATCATGTATTAAATGTTATGACCGAACTCCATAGTGGAAAGCCTGGTTGTCAATCCTACATAGTCCAACCACGTGAACTTTGATCGATAATGTAACTAAGAGTTCTAGCTATCTTGGTTGTTGTATCACCTCTCTTCCACACTGTACACGGTAATGTTCACTTGGCATGTAGTTTTGGCCACTTCATGGTTGAAGTAATTAATGAGATGTTAATGCAATGGTGCTCAACTTTCAAAGTAGCATTGTTGGCATCTTTCTTACCCGTTGATCACACCAGATCTTTGTCAATGATTTGTGTAACCCTAACTTTGTTGTATGTAGTGGTAGCAATTTTCTCGATCTTTCATTGTTACGTTGAGTTGAGGCCGACAGGCTGCCAAAATGTAGGGTCGAACAAAATTCCCTTCCAGGGTTTCGATCCTGTGACCTCTGAGATGTAGTTTCTTTAATAGTTTTAGGCTTAGCTCCTTGCCATAGAGCCACGATACAGTAATACGAAATGTGGTTTCTGTCAGCTTGTTGAGAGTGGTTTTGTATTGGGGTTTGGATTTTCATTCTGAAATTGTCTTCAGGGTTTTGAAATTGCGGTTACTGATGTTGCTACCAGAATTCGTTGTTCTTTTGTTGGTGTGGTGTGCCAATGACCCGAGCTTCGATTAGAAGGTAATTTTTACAATAATAACAAAATACTATTTTGCTTAATTGTTTTCTTGTATCTTCTTATTTTTAACCCCTTGATGTGTAACTTTGCAGGTACCCTCTTCGTTGGAAAGTTTCTATGCAATGGTTTTGGGAAAGGAAAGCTAGTACTGCTTCCTGGTATGCTCCAGTGGTTCTTGCAAATCCTCGTAGGTGCCTTTGATGTGTTTCTCTATGTGCCAAGAGTTGGAAATCTTCGACTTGTATCAGTGATGGCTGAAAAGAAGTTTAAACTTGTTTTGTTTCGACATTATTCTGTAAGAGGTTGATCCTTAGTCTTGTATTTGATGCTCGGCTCAATATTGTTTTTATTGTAGCGTTGGAACCAAGTTGAGTTGGTCTTTATACCGTGAGTTGTTAAGTTCAGGGTAAAACCCTGTGGAGTTTCGTGGTTCCACGGTCTCAGTTTATTGTTAAAATGTTGAGGGTAACTCTATGTATTGTTGGGAATCTTGTAAGGTTGTAATGTATTTCTCTATTATATGTTTGAATGGAAATCCAGAACCTAGGGTTCTTTTTGCACTTGTAAACTATGGTTCATTTTCTTTTCAATGGAAATTTAAATAACAGTTGACTGTGTGAAAGATGGTTACGGTGATGCCAAGCAACAATAGTTGTCTTGGGCTGAAATTTATAATTGGCATGACTTAAAAATTGTATGTCTTTGTTTTGTTCTCATTGTTGATAATCTTATTTGGAAATAGATTAAAATAGTTTGACTGTTAATAGATTTCGAAACGGATATGCCTCGATACTCTAGTTTTGTTTTTACGAAGGATACTCTTCCTGTAGCTTACGATTTCTATCGGGCTTGTGCTAGGCTTTGTACCCAAGACTAAATCTTTACAATCATAATTTCAATAATGTATATGTGTAATGCTAGGGACTATGAGCTAATGTTTAGACATGAATATTTAATCGTGCCTTCGGCTAACTGTTAGATAATTCTTAGATAGTAAACTTACCATATATAAAAGATAGTATGGTTCTAGAAATTGATGACTAGGGTTTAATAAGTCATAAATGTTATCATTCTTTGAAATAATGTCTACAGTTTGTCATAGAAGACTTGAGATAGAAATTATGATGTGTGTATACAGAATTAGGGTTTGTAGTGTATTAGGTTTTTATACTACTGTAATAAATATTCAATACTTGAAATCAAAGCAGGAAATTAGTGAAGAATAAAATATGTATAATGACAAGAAATGTATATAGTGATTAGTTCTTGGAGCTGCTATAATTCTTGAAAATACTATTACTTGGAAATCATGATATGTTTAATTTTGACTGCATTTGCTTGCTATCTTAAACGAATAGAGACAAGAGGGATATGGCAATCTTCCTATCTCTCATCTATCATTAATTTGCTTATCTATACTAGAGTACTATGCAAAGAACAACATGGGGAAAAATATAGAGATGGTTATCTAATTAGGTCTTTAACAAAGCTTTATCATTCAGAATTAAATATAGATCAGAAAATAAAATAAATTCTTTTACAAAAAAGAGTTTGACTAAGCAGAAACATTAAGCTATAAACAAAGTAGGAATAGTGAAACCTGGTTAAATGTAGGGAAACAAACAGCCCAAGGAACCTGTTCCACCCAACCAATTCATGAAGACAACCAAGTTACTTGCCTTAGGACCACCGAGCTTGTTCACTGAACCACGAGGAGGAAGAAAATTAGAAGCTTAGGACCTCAACTTGCAGTAGCAATAGTTATCTAGTCTTAAAGACTTAGCAGTCAAAGGGACCTGCACCAACACCTCTGTTTCTCCTTCTCAGAATAATTTTCAGACTTACAGTTGCACTCTCACATAGCCTCCCTATTTGAATCTCTCAGTGATCACCTGATGCACTTGATGAATATTTATGCAGAAAATATTGTAAGAGCTTCCTGCTCAATTCGAATTTGCCTTATGTAGGCATCCTAGGCCTTTTAGTGGTTAACTGGTTATTGAATGACCTGCCTACTCACTCCCACCACCTGGGGGATAATGCCACAATTTTAGGGGTAGTTGTCCCATAACCAGCAACTAGTGGTGAAGTGCAATTGTTGCCATCTGTCCATGCCTTCTAACAGCTTTCGTCCCTCCTAGTGGGTCAGTGAACACTCAATTAACAGTTCCCTTGGGTGTTTGTCTCCTACTTTAATTTATTAAATAATAATAATCAGTAACTACATTCATCCTCGACCAAACTTGGTCATGATTACAAAATTTTGTAATTAAAATTTAACATAAAGTAGTTTTCCAATAAAATAATATTTTTAGAATTTGGGTAGGTGACACTAGCCCCGAACCTTCTTTATGGCCGTGAATGGGCTTATATTTTCCGATAACAGAGGCCATAGGAGCCTACCTATCACCGAGAAACCCTGAGAACAATCTCCCCTGTCACTTTTCTTGTCTTCCACACACCCGAAGGATTCCTCCCCTGACAGCCCCAAAAACACAAAGGTCAACTTTCGTGTGTGTTCTCATATATATAAACCCATTCTCCTTAAACATCGGTCTCTTTGCTGGCTGTCCCTCAATCTCAACCATTGATTCTTTGAGCGAAGATCGGGACTGCTAGATATGGGCCCCCCTTTAACTGATGTGACAATCCCTTAGCCTCTCTTGGCCATCCACGTGACTAGTCACCTTCCTTTCCACTTAAGTGGCATCGCATATCTTTGAGCCGGTACCGCTTACCACTTATCATCCATGCGATGCTCCCTCGGGCTGACACCTGGCAGGTGCATTTTCCCATCGCGACCGCCTATGTCTTTATTCCCCGCGCAACTCGGCCATGCGATGATCCATGCCCGCCGTTGACTTCTCCCCTGTGCACATCCGACGGTGGAGACCGGCATGGTGATTACCTTCCCTCTATTTCCTTCAGTCTATAGACTTAGGCTCTTTTTGGGCTATTTTGGTCACATTTTATTGCTTCCCTTCCCTTGATTTTCCCTTTCCTAGCATATTTGACACCCCTTTTCATTTTTCTTATACCTTTAGCACCTGTTCAATGGGAAAACAAGGGTAATCCCTAGTTTTCATAAAAAAAATTAGGTTATCCCTCTATTCCACCTCCATATCCATGTTGTAAAAGTCAGGTGCTAACAACTGGCTCCAACTGGGGATGCTATCCTCCTTGTGAGGTATCAAAGAACCTCATAGACCCGGTGCCTAATCCATTGTACAACTCCTACAAGAAAATTTTCCCGCCAGACTACTTGGGAGGGATTTTTTGAAAATTTTCATGGTGAAACTTATGGGGATTCGAGTGTACGGTGTATCCTGTGGTGACCTGAACCTCAGCCCAGTGCTCTCGCCTACTGCAGACTAGGAATTCATTGAAATCAAAACAAAAAATGAAGCTGTGCATTCCGAAAATAGACTGGAAATTGCTGCAAATTGAAATGTACTACTAAAGTTTGAAATGCCAAAAACTAGAGGCTTATTTATGTACAAACTACTCTATTTGCGAGGTTGCGGCCCTAAGTAATGCAAAAGTGCCAGTGCAACCAGTCTAGCAGTTGACACTCCAAGCACGTCTTCTCATCCTATTCGATTGACTGCAAAACAGTGAAAGGTCGTGACCCGAGGCGACAATGATGGGCGAGGACCCCTCGAGTGAAACCAGAACCCTTACTCTAGCTGCGGACTTCTTCCATATATTTTGCCACTAGATCATAAAAAATATGGTACGCTCCATATACCTCCTACACCACATAGGAATTTCTTTTCGACGAGCCGTATGGATTCCATTTAGTTTCCCCAATGCTCGTGTTAGGCCCTAGGGTCACGTAGCTCTGACAAATCTCCTTCAAAACCTGAAACTCATCCGGGCCAACACCCCTGCACAACTTGGTAAGCCTGTAACAACTAACTCCCAACAATTTTCTTTCTGGGATGCTCATGATTCCTGGATTGAAAACCCAGTTCTACTCTGGAACCCCGGAAGGGTTGAGAAAAATCCAATCTCTCTGCGACCTAGACCCCTGTTCTGGAAAATATGTGCAAGCATTACGTTTCCCAACGTAATTCTCCTCACGCTCCCTGATTATCTAGCCTACCTGCAGGCCGTACCGATCAAGTCTAAAGACTTCTGCAAAGAGCCTATAATCCTCTTCAGTCCAATGAATAGACACCATGTGAAGACCATGCCGAACCTCTTGATCATCTTCTAACCTTCCTATTGGTTGGTCGACCTGTCGAAGGTGCGTTTCAGGCTCGAGAATTTCTCTAAGACTTCCATATCTCTCCTAAAGAATCACATATTCCTCTTCGAGGGTCCGATACTCTTCCTCAAGGATTCTGTATTCTCTTTCAGCTCTAGCTTGAAAGAAAACTTCTACGCTAGGGGCCTTCGAGAACTTTTTTATCGTCATCCCTTTCTGTGTCTTCTGGATGATGACCTGGCAACTTATGTGGAGATTCATAGCTTCCTTCGGTCATGGTTATGAGAACTTAGTTTATTCTGGAAAATGACTAGGCTTCAGTGAAAAGGGTTTCACCCTCTTCGAGCTCGATATTTTGATAGACTATACTGGTAGCGTCGAGATCTACTACATAGCTCTCTTCTTCAGCTAGTCTTCCCAACTGGGGAAACGAACCGCATGTAGTTTCACCTTTATCTCCTATCTCAAACAAGTTGTTGAAGTTCTCTAGATAGCCTCCTTCGTATTCATCATATTTAGGTGGGATAAACTCTTCATTGACACCATCAGCAGCTGAAATTTTAGTGGATTGATTGCAATTTACAAAAAACAGGCAGGGATTACCTTCTCCTGGTACATCATCGTGCCGATTGTCTCCTAGCATTTCTCCTAGCTGACCACTTCTTTTTCGTTTATGGGGAAAAATAGATTGTGTGACAAGTTCCTTCTACTCATGCCTCTCTTCGAACCTGATTTATTCTTCAATCTCTTTATCATCATCCTAGCTTGACAACTTCCTAGACATCCTCAGATTGTCCTCGACCTCCAATGCATGAATGAACATATCCAGCAAATTTGGAGACCTCATCTCCAACAGGTGAAAATACAACTCCGGAGAAAAAATAGATGTGCAGTGTAATTTAGCAGCATTTTCCCAGGGTCGAATTTCCTTTGGCATGGCATAGTAGGAGCTCGCGAACCCTGTTAAAGCTAGACAAGGTATCAATCTCTTGCCCTCTCATGGCATAGAACTCTGAAAAGACTAGGTCCCATGGTCTTCTTTGGCCCCAAAACTCCAAAAAGACTTCGGACAACTCCCCCCAGGTATCAATAGATTTAGGCTGCAGATGTTCGAACCATCTCTTCACTCCTCCTTGGAGGGATTTTGCAAAAGTCCTCATATAGAAATCCTCATGTTCTATTTCAAAAATATCTACGAAATGTTCAAAACCTTGAATATGTTTCTCTGTAGTAAGCATATCCGATTCTCCATCAAAGCCAGGGAGGTGTTTATGGTAGTCCGGAGGTAAATCATGAAGGACTGGGGGCAGTCTTAGGGGACTGTATCTTAGATGAGCTCTTGAAGATAAAGGAGTAGGAGGAGGCATGATTTTCCAACCCTTAATTATTCTATTACAATGCTTTTATAGGCTCTTGGCATTGAATTGGTCCTTAGGAAATAGACAAAATTACGCTACCACCTTGACAACCCCCCAAAAAAAATATTACATATGTGTCAGGTTCAAAACAGATTGATTAAGATGGGAAACAAAAGTACCATGAGCAGGGCGCCACCTCACTCCTGAGTCCTCAACTGGCCTTGCGAATTAAAGAAGTCCTCCACCTTCAAAGAGTTGTCAGTTTGTGGCTCGTCCATCATAAGGAAAGGTGTCGCTTCTTCAGTGGAGACCACGAAATCCTTGAGAATGTTCGTGCCCTGCTAGATGTCTTGCTTAACTTCCGAGACCTCTTTCTTTCTCCAACGCCGAACTCTTTTGTACACCTGTCATCCTTCGGGTCCTTCATTTTCACTAGCGGACCTGGATTCTACGAGGTTGAATACCATAGGAGGTGGAGGAGCATGCTCTTCCTCCATTTCGAACCATGCCTGCTCTTCCGGTTATGAGTATGGTTCTTATGTCCCTTGTCTGAATCCAGTATATGGAGAAGATGGCACACTTGGCAATTCAAACATCTTTCAGTTGGGATTGAATTTTGGAGACAAAGCAGGAATCAATAGTGGTATTCATGCCATAGTAGGTATGGTCCGAAATGGAGGAAAAGCATGCTCCTCCGCCTCCTATGGTATTGAACCTCATAGAATCCAGCTCCACTAGTGAAAATGAAGGACCTGAAGGACAACAGGTGTAAAAAAGAGTTCGGTGTTGGAGAAAGAAAGAGGTCCTGGAAGTTAAGCAAGGCATCCAACAAGGCACGAAGATTCTCAAGGATTTCGTGGTCTCCACTGAAGAAGCGACACCTTTCCTTACGACGGACAAGCCACAAACTGAAAACTCTTTGAAGGTGGAGGACTTCTTTGATTCGCAAGGCCAGTTGAGGACTCATGAGTGAGGTGGTGCCCTGCTCATGGTACTTTTGTTTCCCATCTTAATCAGTCTGTTTTGAACCTTACACATATGTAATATTTTTGTTTTTGGGCTGTCAAGGTGGTAGCGTAATTTTTTCTGTTTCCTAAGGACCGATTCAATGCCAAGAACCTATTAACGCATTGTAATAGAATAATTAAGGGTTATAAAATCAAGTGGCCGAGGCCTTGGGAGAGCTCTGCTCTATTCTGAAACATTTTGTCTTTAATGAAATTGCAGTGATTGAAGCTGGTTTTAATGGTAGAGATACCTGTGTCAATCTACTCATAGTCTGTTCATCTCTTTTCCCATGTGAATTTGTGTTTCCTTCATTGTTTATCCATTTTGTTATGCTAGTTTCATGCTTGAATAAGAGTAGCATTGGAATGGGATTCATAGAAATAATGCCCTGTTCCTTTCATTTCAAGCATTCACCACTAATTTTTGCTAAAGTTGGTGTAGAATTCATCATTGTATGCTCTACATCGATGGACTGTTCATTTCTCTTCTAACTCACAAATTAAAAGCTCTTTGACTGTTAATGGGTGGCTACCTTGCCTCTATTTTTACATTCGTTGCAGCAACACTATTATTTGATTTATGTTCTCTGTTTTGACTCCATTGCCCATGTTTATCTCATGATTTTCCCTCCAAACAATTTAAACAATTTCTTCCATAGAATTCTGACCTTCTGAACTTTCTTTGAAAGAATAACTTGATCTAGAATGCTGTGTGTATTTTCGCTGTTCAATCATTGATCATTTTCAGTATTTTATGAATGTTGAAGAGAGATCCCTCTCTAATTGTGTTGGGTCAATAGCACAGATATAAAGTGGTTAGTGGTTACCCCAGCTTGCACTCTTCACAACCTTGGGGGTTAATTTGGGTGTTAACAAATTGGTTCCATTGCCGGGGATCGATTTTTCTTACCATCTCTGGAAGAACGAAAAAGTTTTAGATCTGATTGTTAATGGTGGATAGCATTCAGACATCAGAAGGGTTGCATACCATCCACCTGGCGACTCCACTCATTATTCAAGCTAAATTTGCAGGCTCCACTGGAGAACGAGCCCAGTTTCCTTAGACATGGAAGAACTAAGTTCCAGGTATCAAAGTATTAATCTCTTTAAAGAAGCCTTATTCTTCTTTGTTGGAATCCTTTTACCGTTATGTATATATTTCAAAAAGATTTTGTCTCACCAGAGAGCTCTGGGTCATGAGAGAACCTCCTTTGTATATCCTTCGCTTGAATTTGAAAATGCACATTCTCCTTTTACTCCTAGATTTGATCTCGTCATTTCATTTGAACCCTGTATAAATCATAACCAGACTCATGAATCCCACGAGAATAAGGCCAATAATATCATGCCTTCTCCTACTCCTTTGTCTTCAAGAGCTCAGCTAAGATACAGTCCCCTAAGACTGCCCCCGGTCCTTCATGATTTGCCTCTGGACTACCATAAACACCTCCCTGTATTTAATGGAGAATCTGAGATTCTTACTGCAGAGAAACATCTTCAAGGTTTTGAACATTTCCTGGATCTTTCTGAAATAGAACATGAGGATGTCTGTTTGAGGACTTTTGCAAAATCCGTCCAAGGAGAAGTGAAGAGATGGTTCAAACATCTGCATCCTGAATCTATTGATACCTAGGGGGATTTTTCCGAAGCCTTTTTGAGGTTTTGGGGCCAAAGAAGACGATGGGACCTAGTCCTTTCATAGTTCTATGCCATGAGACGGAAAGAGAATGAGACCTTGTCCAGTTTCAACAGGAGGTCTGCGAGCTCCTACTATGACATGCCAAAGGAAATTCAACCCCAGGAAAATGCTGCTAAATTACACTAGACGTCTGTTTTTTCTCCGGAGTTGTCTTTTCACCTGTTGGAGAGGAGGTTTCCAAATTTGTTTCATATGTTCATTGATGCATTGGAGTTCGAAGACAATCTGAAGATGTCTGGGAATTTGTTAAGCCAGGATGATGATAAAGAGATTGAAGAAGAAATGAGGTTCGAAGAGAGGCATGAGCAGAAGGAACTTGTCACACAATCCAGTTTTCCCCATAAATGACAGAGAAGTGGTCAACTAGGTGAAATGATGGGAGACAATCAGCATAATGATGTACTAAGAGAAGGTAACCCCTGCCTGTTTTTTGTAAATTGCAATCAATTCGCTAAAATTTCAGCTGCTGAATCAACAGTCCTGATGGTTTCAATGAAGAGTTTATCCCACCTAAATATGATGAATACGAAGGAGGCTATCTAGAGAACTTCATAATATTTTTTGAGAAAGGAGATAAAGGTGAAACTACATGCGGTCCGTTTCCCCAGTTTGGAAGGCTAGTTGAAGAAGAGAGCTCAGTAGCAGATCCCGACCCTACTAGTACAGTCTATCAGAATATCAGAATATTGATCTCGGAGAGGGTGAAACCCTTTTCCCTGAAGCCGAGTCATTTTCCAGAATAAAGGATGTTCTCAAAACCATGACCAAAGGAAGATGTGAAGCTCCACAGGAACATCCAGGTCATCATCTAGAAGACACAGAAAGGGCTGACGATAAAAAATTTCCCAAAGGCCCCCAGCAGGTAGAAGTTTTCTTTTAAGCTAGAGCTGATAGAGAATACATAATCCTTGAGGAATAGTATAGGACCCTCAAAGAGGAATATGTGATTCTTGAGGAGATATATGGAAGTCTTAGAGAATTTCTCGAGCCTAAAACACACCTCCGACAGGTCGACCAGCCAACGATAAGGTTAGAAGATGATCAGGAGGTCCCCCATGGTCTTCACATGGTGTCGATTCATTGGAATGAAGAGGACTATAGGCTCTTTGTAAAAGTCTTTAGACTTGACCGGTATGGCCTGCAGGCAGTCCAGATAATCAGGGAGCATGAGGAGAATTACGTTAGGAAATGTAATGGTTGCACATATTTTCTAGACCAGGGGTCTAGGTCGTAGGTAGATTGGCTTTTTCTCAACCCTTTCAGGGTTCCAGAGTAGAACCCGGTTTTCAATCCACAAATCATGAGCAACCCAGAAAGAAAATTGTTGGGAGTTGGTTTTTAAGGCTTACCAAGTCGTGCAGGGTGTTGGCCCGCATGAGTTTCAGGTTTTGAAGGAGATTTGTCAGAGGTGCGCGACCCTGGGGCCTAACACTAGCACTAGGGAAACTAAATGGCATCCATACGGCTCTTTGGAAAGAAAGTCTGCTGTGGTGCAAAAGATATGTGGAGTGTACCATATTTTTTATGATCCAGTGGCGGAATATATGGAAGAAGCCTGCAGATGGAGTAAGGGTTCTAGTTTCACTCGAGGGGTCCTCGCTCGTCGCCGTCGCCTCGTGTCACGGGCCTTAGTTGTTCCACAGTCAGTCGAATAGGATGAGAAGACATGCCTGGAGTGTCAGCTGCTATACTGGTTGCACTGGCACTTTTGCATTACTTAAGGCCGCGACCTCGCAAATAGAGTAGTTTGTACATAAATAAGCCTCTAGTTTTTGGCATTTAAAACTTTAGCCGTAAATTTCAATTTGCAGCAATTTCCAGTTTGTTTTCGGAATGTACAACTTCATTTTTGGTTTTGATTTCAAAGAATTCCCAGTCTACAGTGGGCGAGAGCACTGGGCTAAGGTTCAGGTCGCCATAGGATACATTGTACACTCGAATCCCCATAAGTTTCACCATGAACATTTTCAGGAAAGCCCTCCCAAATAGTCTGTCGGGAAAATTTTCTTGCAAGAGCCGTCCAATGGATCAGGCACTTGTTCTACGAGGTTCTTTACTACCTCACAGGGTGGATAACATCCCTAGTTGGAGCCAGTTGTTAGCACCTAAATTTTACAGCATGGATATGGAGGTGGAATAGAGGGATAACCTAAATTTTTTTGATGAAACCCAGGTATTACCCTTGTTTTCCCATTGACCAGGTTGTAAAGGTAGAAGAAAAATGAAAAGGGGTGTCAAATATGCTAGGAAAGGGAAAATAATGGGGAGGGAAGCAATAAAATGTGACCAAAATAGCCCAAAAAGAGCCTAAGTCTATAGTCCGAAGGAAATAGAGGGAAGGTAACCATCGTGCCGGTCTCCACTATCGAATGCACGCAAGGGAGAAATCAATGGCGGGCACGGATCGTCACATGAATGATTTATGCAGGGAATAGAGACATAGGCGCTCACAATGGGAAAAGCCTCCTGCCAGGTGTCATCCTGAGGGAGCGTCGCACGGGTGATAAGTGGTAAGCAGTACCATCTCAAAGGTATGCAATGCCACTTAAGTGGAAAGGCAGGTGGCTAGCCACGTGGATGGCCAAGATGAGCCAGGGTGGGCCATGCAGAGAAAGGAGGAGGGTCCCACGGTAGTATATACAATGTGACAAAGTAAACGGTTGAGATTGTCTCTTGAAGGATCGACGGTCCGAGACGATTGTCGCATCGGGAAGTTACACACCGGATAGATGGGGAGTTGGTTGCCATGGGTGATCCCATTCGCCAAGTGTCATCACCAAAGCTTGTCGTAGGAGGATGAGCGGTAAAGCTAAGCCATTTTAGAGGAATGCGACGCCTCTCCATTGAGGTATGGCACTAAGGGGCAAACGGTGGAGATTGGGACACTTGAAATGATTCGACGACTGAGGCTAAGGGATTGTCACATCAGTTAAAGGGGGGCCCATATCTAGCAGTCCCGATCTTCGCTCAAAGGATCAATAGCCAAGATTGAGGGATAGACAACAAAGAGGCCGATGTTTAAGGAGAATGGGTTTATATATATGAGAACACACATGAAAGTCGACCTTTGTGTTTTTGGGGCTGTCGAGGGAGGAAGCCTTCAGGCGTGTGGAAGATAAGGAAAGTGACAAGGGAGATTGTTCTCAGGGTTTCACAATGATAGGTAGGCTCCTATGGCCTCCGCTCTCAAAAAATATAAGCCCATTCACGGACAAAAAGAAGGTTTGGTGCCATCCTCTGCAAATGTTAAGGATAAATCTTCCTAAAGAGATAGGGTTTGAATGCACCTAAGGCAGGGTTTCGGTGGTTTGTACCTGGAACTAGGAAGGAAATGAGGGTTAGACTGGTATGGGGGTCTTCAGTGGTCTTTTTCTCTCTATCGCTTCTGTCAAAATTGCATTTTTCTATAAGTCCAGGGCTAACTGCCAAATCCTTTCGGTCGTCTGTGTAAAATTTGGGACAGAAGGCTAAAAATGCCTCCCGTCTAATCAGTACGTGCGATGGGATGTCACAGAGTTGGAAGCAATATGGGTGTAGACTTGACATCAAGCAGGTGAGTAGGTTGTAGTTTAGCCGATGGTGGAGATAAGGCCTGTTGTGGGGTCTCAAGCGTGTGGATGGACAGTCACGGTATTTCACTTGTCACCCGGATGATCGCAAACGTGAGGGAGGCCACCTCAGTCTCGCCATATGATCCGCCTTCTATCTGGAGACCTTTGCCAAGCGTGTTTCATGTCAGCTCGAACTTTGGGCATCATTTCTACTTGATTAAAGGGCGCAGACAGGTCATGAGGGCGAATATGGACGCTCATAGCCGCTTTCATCATCACGACGGTTATGAGTATGGTTCTTATGTCCCTTGTCCGAAGCCGGTATATGGAGAATATGGCACACCTGGAAATTCGAACATATTTTAGTTGGGATTGAATTATGGAGATAGAGCAGGAATCCGCAGTGGTATTCATGCCATAGTAGGCGTGGTTTGAAATGGATGAATAGCATGCTCCTCCGCCTCCTATGGTATTCAACCTCGTAGAATCCAGCTCTGCTAGTGAAAATGAAGGACCCGAAGGATGACAAGTGTACAAAAGAGTTCGGCGTTGGAGAAAGAAATATGTCCCGGAAGTTATGCAAGACATCCAGAAGGGCACGGAGATTCTCAAGGATTTCGTGGTCTCCACTGAATAAGTGACACCTTTCCCTATGAAAGACGAGCCACAGATTGATAGCTCTTTGAAGGTGGAGGAACTCTTTGATTCGCAAGGCCAGTTGAGGACTCAAGAGTGAGGTGGTTCCCTACTCATGGTACTTTTGTTTCCCATCTTAATCAGTCTGTTTTGAACCTGACACGTATGTAATATTTCTATTTTGAGGATGTCAAGGTGGCAGCGTAATTTTGTCTGTTTCCTAAGGAGCAATTCAAGGCCAAGAGCCTATAAAAGCATTGTAATAGAATAATTAAGGGTTGGAAAATCATTCGGCTAAGGCATGAGGGGCGAGCCTAGTTTTGAGATTTTCATATTAATACAATGTGTAGTGCCTATGGTAGACTGTTTTGCGGAGATTCCTGTGTCGTTCTAACTTGTAGTCAGTTTTCTCCTTCTTCTCAATGTGCATGTGTTTCCTGTTATGTGTTTACATTATGTTGTTTCATTTCATGCTTGAGATCAGTGTATAATAGTTTGGAATTCTTGCAAACAAGCTCCAGCTATTATCTCAGGCGTTCACAAAATATTGCTACTAAAGTTGATATTGAATTCATCTTTGCTGGATGCTCATATCAATGGACTGTTCTGATTTTCTTCTTTTACCACCATGAAATATCTTTACGACGACAAGCGAGTGGCTACCTTGCCTCTGTTAGAGTAGTTCACACTATGGCAATGTTATCTGATTTATGTGTAATATCTTGACTCCATCACCCAATTGTTTTTTCCTTGTGATTATCCCTCCAAATTTTTCATGCAAATATGTTCCTTTAGAAATCTGACCTTCTATATATGCTTTAATTGGATATTTTTGAGTAAGGAGAGCTGGTCTATTTATTCGTTGTTGACGCCTTTGAATATTTCCAGTTTTTTTAGAGATTTGTATAGAGAGCCATCTCAGACTATGCTAGGTCAGTAGCATAAGTCCAAAGTGGTTAGTGGTTACCCTGACTTTCCCTCTCCCACAACCTTGGGGGTATGATTTGGGTGTTAACACACTCAATTACCACAAATATGCACTCTCCCACTCTCAATTTCTTTCCAATGCAAGTCCTAAATATATAATTTGGAATGCATATACATTTTTTGTCTTTATGATGCGATTTTTGTTATTTTCGAATGCAAAAGGTAAAGATTCAAAGTTTAATATGCAAAATCAAACTTAAAACCTAAGCATGCAACTACTCAAACAACTAGCTATGCAAAAGAAAAGTTCTTGTTTTTTTATGCAAAGCACTCCTAAATATTTTAAGTCACTTGCAAAGTATTCTAACAACACTAAATTATAAAATGAACCAACGTTTTATCCTTTTTCAATATGATAACAAAACTGAAACTCAAGGTGACACACTACCAAAGAAAATGCAAAAGCTTTCAGATCTTCTTATTAAACAGTGAAAGCAACCATAAACCCTAAGATTCTTATCATGTAAGCATGCCAAAATTGGGAAAAGCATACAAAAAGGAATTTTAGACCCAATCAAATCAAAGTACCTACTAAGAAATATGGTTTGGTAAATCTAGGTCTGCACACAAACAGTGCAATCAAGATCCTAAACCACAGAAAAGACACATGATATTTCATTACAAAAGAGAGACCAAAAGCATAAGGAAGGACAAGAAACCAATATAAAGAGAACATTCACTCAAATAGACACCAATAAGGTCAAATAGACTCAATAGGTTCCAAATCCATTCAAATTGGAGTAGGTAGATTCAGTTAGACTCAAATTAGGGTAAAAAACACCAAACTTGTTCACAAACCCCCAACTTGGGTCAAGAAGCCCCAAATTCTTCCAAACAAACCCAAATTGCTTAAACAATATCCTAGAAATCAAATTAAGATCAATCAAGAGACAAGACACCACTTCCCATGGGTCCTCTGCAGACCTAGGATCAACAGGGACTCAAAACATTGCAATCAAAATCCCTCGAAGTGTTAGTTTTGAAATTTGTTTAGCATAATAGCATTAAACAATAGGATCACTTAAATAAATACAAGCAAAACAGCACAAAGAACAAAAAATTTCTCTCGAGGAAACCACAAGGGAGAAAACCCCGACAAAAATTCCTCAATATAGAATTCACCAAGTATAAGATAAAATCCCAAGACAAAACAACTTCTCTCCTTCACTTGTGCAAACTCCTCTCTCTCCTATATGCGACCTTTAGTGAGTTAGGTGAGTGTTTCAAATGAGCAACTCAATCCCCTATTCATACTTTACAATTGACTTTAACTTTTACTAATTAGGTTAGTTTTAACTCACCTAACTGGGTCAACCTATACTTTTACAATAAAATATTGTTTCTAAATTTTTCGAGGCCGACCTAATCAGTTAGGGTTTTACATTGAATCTTTTAATGACTCTTACATTATCAATTACATCAAATACATCTCCCGAAGGAGGAATATAATAATACAATAGACAAATACATTTAGAATATCTTCCACAGTTACATTTCTTTAACACACCCTCTTAACTAGGAAGGTATTCTACAGGAAACATCAACAACATCAACATCTATCCAATTGACTTGTGAATCTCTATATGTCGTAGGAAGTTTTTGGATCATCATATGTCTAGGTTATCACATCACATGCTAGACCATCATCATCAACATGATCATCGTTTGGTGGAACATCATCATCAGTATTATCATCGTCTGCTGGAACATCAACATCAACATCATCATCATCAACATCATCATCGTCTGCTGGAACATCACCATCAACATCATCATCGTCTACTGGAACATCATCATCAACACCAACATTGTGTGTTGGAATATTACCATCAACATCATCATCATCTTCTGCTGGAATATAACCATCAACATCATCATCGTTTGTTGGAATATCACCATCACCATCATCATCATCTGCTAGAATATCACCATCATCATAATCTGCTGGAATATCACCATCAACATCATCATCATCTGCTAGAATAACACTATCATCGTCATGATCATCTTCTACTGGAATATCACCACCAACATAATCATCAGTCGAAAAGTACTGGAACAACAATCACCAGTAAGTAATACTGGAACAACAAGAACAATCATCAATAAATAAATACTAGAACAACAACATCAATCATCAGCAAACAAATATTGGAACAACAACATCAATCATCAATAAACAAATACTGGAACAACACTATCAGTGAGAAAGTAATGATCTTCAGTCACAAAGGACTGACATCTCTATAAGTCAACAAGTACTAAACTTTAGTCACCAAGGACTGGCATCTCTATTAGTCAGCAAGTACTGATATTCAGTCAGCGAGGACTGGCATCTCTATCAGTCAACAAGTACTGATCTTCAATTAGCAAGGACTGGCATCAGCCAACCAATACTGATCTTCAGTCACCTCAGAACTGACATCAGTCACCTAAGGACTGGAACTCCATCAGTCAGCCAATACTGATCTCCAGTCACCTCAGGACTGGCATCAGTCACCGAAGGACTGGAGCTCTATTAGTCAACCAATACTAATCTTTAGTCACCAAGGATTGGCATCAGTCCCTAAGGATTGGAACTCTATCATTCAGCCAATACTGATATTCAGTCACCAAGGACTAGCATCAGTCCCTAAGGATTGGAACTCTATCAGTCAGCCAATACTAATCTTCTGTCACCAAGGATTGGCATTAATCCCTAAGGAATAGAACTCTATCACTCAGCCAGTACTGATCTTTAGTCACCAAGGAATGGCATTACTCCCTAAGGACTGGAACTCTATCAATAATCCAGTACTAATATTCAATCACCAAGGACTGGCATCAGTCCCTAAGGACTGGAATCATCATCATCATCATCATCACTCCCTCTTTCGAAGGATGTTCTTTCGAACCACACCAAGATTGTCTTGAAAGTATTCAAACTTTATGCGAGACAAAGGCTTAGTCAACACATCAACAACTTATTCCTCTGTAGGAACATACTTGAGCTTTACAACTACCTTTAGCACCATATCCTGGATATAGTGAAACTTGATCTCGATGTGTTTCGATGTGTCGTGGAACATTGGATTCTCTGTCATCTTGATGCAACTTTGGTTATCACAGAGAATATCAGTCACATCTATCTATGCATCGAACAATCCTGCCAACATCTTGTGAAGCCAAACTTCTTTGCTACAATGTGAACATGTTGCAGTCACTCCCTATGAAGCAGATCTTTCCTAATCACTATCCTCCTTTTCCATCTTGTACTCCCTACATTGGCACATTGTTCATTGGAGTGACTGATAGCCTTCTCTTCTGATGATCTTCTGTGTATCCATCTATGTCATCTTTATAGATCACTGGATACCAATATCTAGAACTCTGTTGCACCCATCCATGAGCTCCTCATCTTCAACCTTATAGCAACGGTTGATATCTCATCACTCTAGATAATCATCCTATCCCATGGCTGCCTTCTGAGCCCATACCAACTCATCTTCAATCTGCACACATGTGGTTCTCTATAGAGAGTCCTGAGTCCTAGAGGTTGCTCGATATCATCTTCTACTTTGATTACAACATCTATTTAGTGTAATATTCACCACTGAGGAAGTGTGTCTGGCCACTAGAGAAACATCTCGTCATATTCAACTCCCTCTTTCTAATAGAACCCTTGCTTTGTACTTTTGTGGTATGCTTAAATTCATAAATCTTGTTGAATGTTATGTTCGAACCGTCGTCACTTGTCCTATGAAACAAGTCTCATCATTCTTCATTTGTAGGTGATCGTACACGATATTTCCTACAAGTCAAATTTAGTTGCATGGTTAGAAACATTTCATAGTTTCAAAAACATAGTAATAATTACAAATTCTTATGCATAGTTCACACATTCATGCAACTATATTATCCAATGCTTCAACACAACATTCATCCATATCTCGTATTTATACGATAACTTTCTAGATGCCTTCCATCGAGTCTACTAGAACATTATTAAGAGCGTGCACTACTCCCAATATGTCAACAAAGAGGTTTTATTCTAGATAATTAGAAATGGAATGTTGTACAGCACCATACGCCACTTACCCATCACATGCATATTATTAGTATTATTTTCATCAATGCAAACTCTCTAACATGCATAGTACACATCCTAAATCTAGGAACATAAATATGTACACAATTGGACAATACAAAAAGTATGAATTAAATACGTATATTTGTTTGTTTGGTAGGATATGTGTTGATCCTAGTATCCTTGCAACAATCTCTAACAATGTGATCCACTCCATCATCTGATTATGAGGACCCGATCCTTTCTTTCTTATGACCGACAATGCTGAACAAGTATTCTATACTACAAATCACAAGGACTCATAGTCCTAGCTATTAGGGGTGAGTTTGCATGTCCCTTCAATTTGTAGAGTCCTCCTTCTTCAATTTAAATCACAATTGCATCCCTTCTTATCCAATGCTGAGATATATAAGAGGTTCTTCTATCTTCCTAGTTTGGATAAAACTTACATATTTCTCATCATTGGAGGAATCTTCTTTGTCTTTCCTTTCAAACAGGCTGGTCAAAGCATCAAACATTTCTTTTGGAGTCTTCTTTGAGGATACTTGAGGAATCAACTGATATTTTATAGAATCAACTATGATCCTCTTATCCTTGATCATATTCTTCTTGTGTCTTTCTTTGGCCTCATCTCCTTCTAGTTATATAAGTCCCTCTTTTATAAAAACTTCTAATTCATGTTGTTCAAGAATGAGCATGACTCTATACTTCCATGCCCTAAAGTTATCAGATCCTTCAAGCTTCTCGTCAAGCTTGGTATTGTTTGTCTTTTTCAATAAAATGAGAACCTCAAATGGAAATAGAATGGATATAGTACTTACTTGTGAAACTGCTTCTCCAAGAACTCCACACATGAGAAGAAAAGACAATTGGCACCCGCGATGACCAACCATAAGATGAAACATGTAAAGTGGGGTCTGCCGATACCATATGATGTCATTTATGCATACCAAATAAATGAACACCAGTTGCCCAAATTAAAATTTTGTCCAGCCGTCAAAGGGAGGAAAATTCAAATATTTGTTTTGCTGTCCCTGAATAGAAGAAGACAAGAGTAGCCTACTCCAATTGGACTAGTCTAGTCCACATTTGTGCATGGAACACAAACACGTCGATGATATTTTACCCTCTGGGTAACTCCTATATTGTGCATCTTCCTTTCCTTTTACCTTGGTGCAAATTTTAAAATGGGTTTTAGCATCTTCCTTTCCTTTTAACTTCTTGCTGCTTCTTCTTGTTGAAATTTGGAAGCTTGTTCATTTTGAATCCTAACAACCTCTTCATCTTGTCGCAATTTGGCAGTCCATTCATTTTGAATCCTTGCTGCTTCTTGATCTTGCTGTTGTTTGATAGTTTGTTCTTATAGTATCCTGTCCTCTTCCTCTTGTTCCATACCTGTCAAATCTCTTGATTGGGACAATGATGCCCCCTTCTCCTTTTGGATTAGGTCGACAGGCCTGGGGGCAGAGCTATTTTTCTTGTCTTTCTTGTAGGACTTGCCTAATTCTGTTAAGTTTCGAGCACTACGGAAAAAATCTTCATCTTGGTCCATAAGATGAGCATACTCGAAGCTGGTTTTGGCATCAATAATGTGTTTGGAAACTTTACCACAAGGGTCATGCCTTCTGAAGAACTTTGTACCAAAATGGAAGATTTCTAAATCCTGGATATAGTTTTCTCCTTCCATGGCCCTCGGGGTGCTGCATGCTCCTATAGTGAAAGGCATTGGGGGATATATCAACTTCTTTCTTTCAGTGAGAACTCTACTGATTCCACCAATGATGAAGAGTTTCCTTAAGGCTTCCCTATGTATCACAAAATCTATAGCATATATGGGAAGTAAAAAGGGGGCTATGGATCCTCCACTCATTTAGATATAAGTACCTTCTAGACCAAGGTAATAATCGTCGAATGCTTCAATAATGGGAATGGCATTCTCTGACATGCAATCCTGTTCCTTTACAAAAATACGCTGATATAAAGGCATGATGAATTTCTCACAAACCTGCTTGTAATAGCTCGCATACTTGCTTTCCCACGTGAGTTGATAGGCCATGAAGAGAGGTGTATCCTTTCTGTTCCATGAGCAACCCAAGTCAGGGAAGGTGTGTTTGCTTAATAGGCAGTCTATCAAGTATGAAGACATAAATAATTCTGCTTTCTTCTGATTCATTCCTCCTTGGGTAGCAGTTAGTTGTGATACCAAGCTTTCTGAAATTATATCTTCCCAATTAAAGATGGTACCATTCATAGCTATATGGAATATTACTGGTACCCATCCGAGTTTAAAGATATTGCCATTTGGAATACCAAAGATTCAGCTCAACATTAGAATGATGAGTCTATAAGGAGTCTTTAAGAGGTTTATCTCATACTCATTAGTTTGCCTCTTTCTTACCTGTCTGTCAACTATCATCATTTTCCTAGCGGTGTCCAGTGGGTCCATAGGGTTTTCTACTATCCATTCATTATCTAACCAAGCCCTAGCCAGGGGAAATTTGTAGGTAGCCTTGATATGATTAGGAGCAAAAGATGCTAGGTTCATTCCATTCTTATCATTTATAAACCTGGTGTCAGTCTTGACATGAGGGATCAACCAGCCAAGCACTTCAGAACATGGGAATAACTCAGGACAAGTTGCTGCCTTATGGAGATAGAACCTTCTGATATTTTCATATAGCATAGCGTCCTCTATGGAGTTTTGAGAGTTGTCTTGATCTTTGATGAATCTATATAAGTCACCCCATTGAAACTCTGGGGCAGAGATCCCAGGGGTTACATTGGTAGTAGCTTGTGTATTAGTGAACATGGTCTCAAGTGAGGTATCCAGCAGGATCTCTACGTATTAATCTGACTCTACCTTTGGCGCGGCTTTTTTCCTTGTAGATTTTCTATGCATGTTAAACCTGCGGCGAGCCAAGGAGCACAAATAAGGAGTTTTTTGAAGAAATTTAGAGCAACTATTTAAACGCAATGCTTCCTACAGATTGCAAAAGAAGACGTGACAGAATTGGATTCTAACTAAATTACTTTCAAGCATTAGTAAAATAGTCATACAATTTCTAGAATATGCCATTTTCACAATGTGAAAGCTATTTTGAAAACTGATTGACTAATTTACAGATGCAACTATCTTTTCACAGTTGTTGGCCTTTACAAATGAATGCAAATTTATTCATAATGATACTACTGCAAGCCCGAAAGGTTTTCTTAACATGTTCTAAGGCAGTTTTGGCTTTCAAACAACATTGTTCACGGGTAGGGGCAATGCAGACGTGTTTCAAAACAGTTCCATAGATCATTAGATTCACAAGCATTGTTGGTGATTATCGACCATGCGTGGTAGAAAATGGTGATTTTGCTTCAGTCCTCTGTAGAGGGATGCAGTTATGTGAGGCACTATTGGTTTTTTATGGCCTAGGCGTGAATGGTTTTTTCATTCAGGGCGTGTTACTTTCCACGAGGATGGATGCAGTTGTGGCATTTTAAACAAACACAAGCATTTGTTACAGATTTGGGCGTGGGGCATGAAGCTGTGAATGGGAATTTCCAGGGATTGTATTCTTATCAATGGGAATGCCGTGTAGGAAAAATTACTTAGGACGCCAAGTAAGCGACAGTGGGAAGAGGCTGGGATGTGTATGTGAGGAAAGGTCCTTCCGGGATTTGGTTCGCATAGGGTGGCTTCGAGTCCTCGTTGTTTCGAATAAAAAGAAGAAGAAAATAAAAATAAAAAAATAATCGCTCGACATGTATGGGTTCCTTCGGTAGACATATATAATGACAACAGACTACCAAAGGGAGTATAATTCTAACTGGGAACTATGGATAACACAACGGGGAGGGGCAAAGCACCTACCTGTCAACCTAGTGATAGCTCTTAGCAGCTAGCAGGCGTCCCAAAACAAATGGCGGTCCAAACAGAGATCCAATGCTGAATGGCGAGATATGTCCTCCGTCGGTAACAGTAGAATGATTTCCCGAAATCCCGTTCTAAGAATTCATATAGGGGAAGCATTAATTTCACGTAAGTGATAGGCTGGCGAGTTGGTGAGCACGGGGCTCAAGGAAAATGGGCATTTAAATCCGCACATGGCAATATTAATGACTCCACCAACTCCATATTCGCACATATGCCCAAATCGGTTTGATGCGCCAAAGCAGCAACCTTACCATTAAGCTCTGCGCTATGAGCGGTGCTTTTAGGCTTAAACCCCACGATGATGGGCTACGCCAAGAATCGAACTGCATCCAAAGATGAGGCGCAATTATGAGGGTGGATTTTTTAGGGATATTTTTTGTGCGCTGGCGGAAGTCACAACATTTGCACTAGTCAACGAGTCACACAAAGATTGGAAGGGTTTTCATGTCAGCGTCCCTTTTAGGGTTAAATCCTACACCTAAATGCCCGAAATATCATTAGCAATTGCGCCAAAGGCGGCCAATATAGGGCTAAGATCTGCGCTAAAGATAGGCCGAGATGAGCTCCGAAAGTGCGCCAAAGGCGAACGAGATAGTTATAGAGGCCAATATAAAGTTTAAGACTCACGCCCAAAATGGTTGAATTGTGGTGAACATTATTGCCGAAGCGACAGAGTTATGGTTAAAACCTGTGCTTGAAACAAAATATCTATGGTTAAAACCTATGCTGAAAACAGAAGGTTTATAATTAAAACCTACGTCGAAGGCGGAAGATTTATGGTTAAAACTTGCGTTGAAGGCTAAAGGTGGTTTTGCCTTAGAAAAAATTTAGTTTTGAGAGAAAAACAAAATTCTTTGGGAAGCAAGTGTTGAAGCTTTCCAAGTTGGAGCAGGATGAGCTTCAAAGAAAAGAGAAACATTTGTTACCAAAATGTAGAAGGAGGGGCCCCAAATTTTTCAACAACAACAATTGGAGATTTGCTGGCGAACACAGATCTCTGAAACAAAATCTTGTCATGATCAGAATGATTTTTAAATTAGTAGCTTCAAGCATAGTAAAATGCCCCTCTGTTCAACTTCTAAGAATGTAGTGATCTCTTAATCATATTGGTCTTATGGGAAAAGGAGGCTAAGACTTATACTTCTTTCAAACTCTCTCAAGGCCAGGATATGGATTTAATTCTCTTAAGATCTGTCTTTATGGTGTTTTGACTAAAGGAGGACTCCACAAGATCGTAACAGTGTCTCACAGGCGTATTCATTTGTTCCTCATTCCCATAATATTTGCATCTCTTTTGGATGTCTCTTAAATTGACATCTTTAGTTGTTTGAGCCTTCCAGAAATAACTTGCTTAAAATTTCAATATTATGATTTGGGTTCTTCAATCCATAATGTCCTTTTGTGTGAGCGAGAGATTTTTATTTGATTATCAAGCTTCACGGATGGTGAAGAACCTCACTTGGGCTGAGTTACTTGAACAACTCTATAGATTGCTAATTTTACTTCATCTCGGCCATGCTTTAATTGAGGCAAGAATTTCTGGAAATTAGACTCCTTGACATAATCTCTTTGGGATTTTATTTGTAGTATGGGATCATTTTAAATACTATACACCTGTGAAACATGCTTCCTTTCCGTGGGTCCATAATAGCAAAAACCTCGAGACAGGTAGTGATGTTTAAGTGGGTGGGGCCTTAAGATAGTGAGAGAGAAATATTGCATCATTAGTTATTTAACTAGGGTTATTCTGACCAAATAGGAAAATATCTCTACATTCCTAAAGGCTGATCAGTGAAGGCGAAGTCATAGAGCTATATTTTCTTTATGTCTGAAATTCTATCTTTCAAGACTTTGATTTTGCTCGGAGTTCTATCCTACAACTATGCTAAGAGTTGAGGCGGGTTTTATGAAGTGAAGTAAAGAAAAGATAAAAACAAACGGGAAGGAGAAAACTATCTATAACCGACCAACATACTTGAACTGCTCATAACAAGCAAACAAGAAACAATGAAAACAAAAGAAAACAAAAGAAAACAAAAGAAACTGTTTATTTATGTACAAAAGCCTCAATGAGACTATGCAAAGTATTGTTTCAAGGCGAGGCCCTTGAGGGGAAGGATTACTTCCTCTCCTTGGAGGTCTTTTAGCTTGTAGGTGGATGGGCCAAGTTTTTCAGAAATTAGATACGGACCGACCTATAGATGTTGAAACTTCGTATGCATTCCTTTACCTCAATGTGGATGATCCCATTTTAGAACTAAGTCACCTACTTCGAAATTCCTTTTTCCAAATTCCTTTTATCAAACCACCTTTTGACTATGTCTTGGTGTTGGTGGAACCAGTCTTTGGCCTTTTTCCGAGATTCTTCGAGTTTCAGTAAAGTGTCAATTCTAGACTGCAAAGCTTGACTAATAGTCCCTCGGGATGCTTGGGCCAATTGCAAAGATGGGAGTAAGAGGTTAGGAGGGAGGATGGCTTCTCTACCATATACAAGGGTATATGGGGAAACTCCCAAGGCATTCTTTGGAGTGACTCTATCTTCCCATAAAGCATTTGGAAGAACAGTGTGCCAACTTCTCCGGTTTTCAATTATGGTTTTCTTGAGAATTCGGATGAGATTTTTGTTTGAGGACTTGTTTAATCCATTTCCCTGGGGGTAGTAGTTGGCTGAATAATGTAATTTAATTCCTCTTTCATAAACAAGTTCATTTATTTTAAAAGACGAGAAATAAGTTGCATTATCAAAGACTAGGGAAATTGGAGCCCTAAACCTGGTTATGATGTTCTCTCTTTAAGAAACTAATGACTGCGTCTTCATTGATTTTGTGCAATGAGATAGCCTCTGTCCATCTTGTAAAATAATCTGTGGCTGTCAAGATATACCGGTGCTGTAGAGAAGAATTTGGTTTTATCTCTCCAATGACATCTATGCCCCATTGTTCAAAAGGTTCTGAGATGATAACCGGCTGTAATGGTCCTACTGCTTTGGGTAATTTTCTAGCACTTCTTTGGCATATGTCGCAATTCCGTGAATAGGCATGAGAATCTCTGAACAAAGTGGGCCAATAATATCCAGCCCTCAGTATCTTGTGAGCTTTCATGTCTCCGGAATAATTCCCACCAGGAGGGCCATCATGTAGCTATTTGACCACCTTACTTGCATCTTCATTCTCTAAACATCTGAGAAAAATACCATCATAATTTTTTTTTTTTTTTCTGAAAAGTACTCCATCAATGATCTGGTAAGACACCGAATTCAAACGAAGTGCTCTTCTTTGCTTAGAATTCCAATGCTCTGGTAGGTACCCTTGTTGCAAGTAGTGCACTAAGTCTCTGTACCAAGATTCAGGCACTATGAAGATAGGGCAGACTTCATCTGTATTTAGTTCGGCCTCATTTTCCCAATCTCGCTCTTCATCTATTGGGTGTTGAGTGAGCAATTTACATAGGCCTTGACCTTTAATTATGGTGGCTGGTTTAAATTCTAGATTGTATTCTTGAAGGGCGGTGACCCAATTTCCTCTTCTTTCTCCCAACTCCTTTTGAACAAAAAGGGATATGACGGCTGGATGGGGAACTACAAATTTAGTTAAGCTCCTAAGAATATATGGCCTAAACTGCTTTACTGCTTTGTATACAGCGTATGCTTGTTTATCTATGATAGGATAGTTCAGTTCAGCACCCTACAGACCAGTGCTCATAAAAGAGATTGGGTATTCATCTCCTAACTTCACATTTTGCGTAAGAACAACCGCGAGAGAGTATCTGAAGCGAAGGTATATAAAATAAAATCTTTGTCAAAATATGGACTTCTTAGAGAGGGATCCTTGTCTATGGTTGTTTTGATATCCTTGAATGCATCCTTTTCTAAATCTTTCCATTTGAACTGCACATTTTGCTTGACCATCTGCTATAATGGTTTAACAGTCTGAGCGAAATCAGGGACAAATCTTTGAACAAAGTTAAACGTGCCCATAAACAATTGCATAGCTTTTTTTCTGTGGGGCAAGGGAATTTTGTTGATAAATTGCACTCTCTCTTGGTCTATCGAAATTCCCTTTTTTGAGATGACGTGACCAAGAAGATTTCCCTCAAGGACTGCGAACACACTTTTCTTGGGGTTTAGAGAGATACCATACTTCCGGCATCGATCAAAAATCTATTTCAAATGGAAGACATGGTCCTCCCTTTTCTTCTAAAAGACCGTCACATCATCTAGATAGACTACAACACAGTGACTGCCAAATCCTCGAAAAGAAATGTCCATCACTCGTTGGAAAGTAGCTCCTGCGTTTATCAATCCGAACAGCAATCTTCGGTATGCGAACGTTCCCCACTTAGTGTGGAAAGTAGTCTTAAGATGGTCTTCTTCCACTACCAACACTTGATTGTAACCGGAGAAACCATCTAGTAGAGAACACATTTATGCTCCTGATACCATCTGCAAAATTTGTTCCATTGAAGGAACAGGATAATTATCTTTATCAGATGCTCTGTTCAGGTTTCTGAAATCCACACATAGTCTTATTTCTCCAGACTTCTTCCTTACAGGAACTAAATTAGAGACCCATTCCGAATGCTAGACTTTAAAGATTATTTTAGCGTCTAATAACTTCTTTAATTCCTTTTGAATTAAAGGTTCAAGAGTAGGGTGCATTCTCCTTAACTGCTGTTGAAAAGGTTTAATCCCTGCTTTCATTGGTATGACACGCTGAATGATACGAATATCATATGTTTTTAGATCTTCATATGTCCAAGAAAACACATCTTTATATTGCCAAAAAATTTGACGAACCTGTCTCTTTAACTCGGCAAACAACATCTACCAAGATTGACATATTTTGGTTCGGCCTCTGTGCCTAGATTTATCAATTCATGTTGCATAGTAGAACTATGAGTTTTAACATTTACAGGTTTCTTGAACTTGCTCTGCAAGTCGAACAAAATTTCAAGTGATATCACTCCTTTGGGGATGAAATTTCCTTTGACTGCGTCTTTATTTTGCAGATCAACATCATGTTTTTCTTCATCTATAACAACTTCTTGAAACATGTCTTCATTTGCAAGGAAATTAATGATTTGGTTGTCATCATCGAACACCCTGAAATTTGTTATATTATCTGGAACGGAAGGCCTAAAAACCAATTCAATAGAACACTTATTATTAGTAGGCACCAACCTAGAAGCAGAGGTAGCTAACAAGTCAGCGACAACATTATGTAATCTAGGAAGGGATTTTATATTAAAAGCTTCAAAGTTGGTAATTAG
The DNA here is from genome assembly GCA_027924585.1 of Larix kaempferi. Classification (NCBI taxonomy): domain Eukaryota; kingdom Viridiplantae; phylum Streptophyta; class Pinopsida; order Pinales; family Pinaceae; genus Larix; species Larix kaempferi. The sequence continues at coordinate 786,889 of BSBM01000187.1, forward strand.
ATACCATACCTCAGACTGATAGCCTTTCAGATGTGGTGAAAGACAATGAATCGTGTCTCTTACCTGTCTGACGACTATTTCTGAGTCGTCGAATACTTTGAGATATTTAACATTCAAACTGATGGATTTGTTCAATCCATGGACTAAAGCTTCATATTCAGCAATATTATTAGTACAATCGAACTCTAATCTACAAGACAAAAAGTGCTTGTTCCTCTCGGGATCCATTAGAACACAACTGGCTTCGGATCCTTCCTGAGTTTTGGAACCATCAAAGTACAAAATCCAAAAAACATTCTTTGATCTAACTAAGTTAGTGTCTGAACCATCTAAGTCAGTAACTAAGTTAACTATGTTATATTCGATATCGTTAGTCTGAGAAAATTGAAGGAGATCGGACTGTTCGTCTGATTCATTGCTGATATCTTCTAACTGATAATTTCCAGGCTCGATTTCTAAGAAACAATTCCTTAGGACAGAAGATGAGAAATCTATGGCTTCATTCTTTTCCTCTAGCTGAGTTACGTTCTGTTTCATGTGCGGTTCTCTCAACACTTTAATTTGGTTTTTCCTATTTTGATAGGGCAGCCATAACTGGGACCAATCTGTGGCGAAATAACCGTCTAGTTTAGTTGACCAATCTCTGCTTAGGATCAAACCATAAACTTCAAGGATATCAACTATCATTATATCAATGAACTGACACACCCAAGAATCTGCAGACAACCTAATAAGCACATCTTTCATTTCCCCAATTACCTTAACAACGGTTCTTTCCAGCTGAATAATTTAGGTTGGGGATGGAGTTGGTTTCCCATTGATCCTTTTGCAAATAGACAATGGCATGACATTTGAGGAAGCTCCAGAATCTACTAAACAATTATGCACATTGTGATTAAAAATCTCAAAAGTTAACAAAAAAGGGAGTGTTTGGGATTTATATTTTCCGCCAATGCTAGCTTCATTTATTTCAAGATCCTCTTGAGTATTTTCTAACGGAGCGCTAGATTGGGGTTCGAAAACCTGCAACAACTTCTTTCGTTGTTGAGGCAAACTACACATGTCAAATATAGACACATTAGATCTTATTATTTATGTCTTCGATGATGTCATATCCCATATCACATTCCTTTACAACTTTGGGTTGATTATCAGTTTCATTCAAAGTTACTTTTGGTGGCTGAATTGTTTCAATGTTTGGCTGTTTAGTGGGCATTTGGTTAAGTCTGGGCTATGGTGGAATGACTATGATGTGCCTTTTCAGTAACTCTTTGGAGGTTTTAGGCTTGGGCATGGTTGATCTTGGAACTAAATCAGCGACTGGACCTTTACTGTGAGTATTAATGTTAACATTTGAGACTTGACTTTCCTCGGGATAATCTTCAACTAATTCAGTTAAAGGTACCCAATCCCATAACACCATAGTAGTGTCTGGGGCGGGTTCTTTAGGTTCAGGATTTTGATCCTCTGGAGGATTGTCTTGGTCTGGGATTTGTGAGTCTAGCATTTGGTTAATCACCAAGCTCATTGAATTTATTCATTGCGGACAACTTTTTTCAAAGTGTGGTTCTTGATGAAAGGTGCATAAATGTTCCATTCCTACTTCATTCAAACTCAAAATAGGAGAGTTATTCATAGGTGGATGAGGCTAATCGTTTTCCTCTCTTTTCTTGTAGAAAGGTTTAAAAGGCTTCCTGGAAGTGCTAGCTGCCTTATTCTTTTCAAGATCTATAATTTTATTGAACAATTTTTGCATCATTTTGACTACATTTTCCATATCTGCTGATGTCTCTTCCTTATTCCTGGTAAGCAAGAATGGTTTCTTAGTGGTCACTGTTTTTGTTTCTGCATCAAGCACATGCTTAGCAATGTTGTTTGCATCTTCTTCTACCTTCCTAGCTTCTTCAAAATTTTCTATTAAGGTCGTTTTCTTAGTTCTTTTGACAAACATCGCTAAGGGGGGATAGAGTGTGGTTGTATAGTATTCCACTAAAGATTCTTCTGCGGGTTTAACTACTTCGCTAAAATTATTTAACAGTGTGGTGAATCTTTGGTTGAATTCTTGTACCTTCTCTTTCTTTTCCATCCTCATGGACAATAATTCTTTCATGAGTGTAGCTACTGTTTTCTGATTTCCATATTTCTTCAAGAAACATTGTTCAAATTCTTCCCAACTAGCTATCAAGCTAGCTTGTAAACTAAAGTACCACGAGTATACCTTAGGTTCGAAAGTATAGGGGAAAAGGAGGCAGACTACATCTTCATGTTGCACATTTAACAGGTTCAAGGCTAAGTAATAGCTCTTAAGGTGATCTTCAGCGGAAATACCTTTTCTAGGATCATACTTAGGCAAGACCTTTTCAGGGTTCTTTGGCAGATTGTGAAAAGGACCAGCCAAGTTCAAGGCTCCTCTTGCTCTCCAGGTAGGTATAGCCATGGCTGCTCGTGGAGAATTAGGTGGAGTATCATGAGGAGTATGAGGTGGAGAATTATTTGGAGTGCACAGCTCTTCAAGATCTAGAGGATCCTCAAGTTCTATTTCTCCAAGAGGCTCTGTAATTTCTTCTAAAAATAAGTCTACTGATTCTTCGAAGCTTTGAACAAGAACTGAATCACGTGTGTACTGTCTTTCTTTTCTAGGAGCTCATCTTCTAGGAAGAAAATGAATCACGTTAAAACGCCAAGCTGTCTGACGTAAGCACGGATATGTCTTCTCAGATTTGCTACTTTAGCAAAAGGTATAGCATAGAGCGTTTCATGATTTTCTTGATTTTCAAACCCAGAGTTGGGATTTTGTAGATTTGTCACTTCCAGATCTGAATTGTCTGGGATTGCTGTTCTAAACGGGTTTCCAACTAGATCTCCTCTTAAAGAAGAATCTCCTATATCATCCATACACTGGGCCCTCCTTTTAGCGCCAAAAACTATTGATGCCTCGAAAATCGTAGCATCAATCAACAAGGGATTCTCCCTGGTAATCAAGCCCAATTAGATCGCTCACCGTTTGGTTTGGGGAATCCATTCGGTTATTGGTTCCGGCTACCTTAATATTTAAAGATTCTTGTTCTTTACACCGGTCATGACCCGATCCACTATTTATGTATTTTATTTTAAAGATGAAATGCAAGTGCCCTAAGCCAAATGAAAGTAGCTAATCTAAATTAATCTAAAACTGTATAAGCAAATTTAACATATCCTTGCAAGGAGTAAATTATAAAGATGAATAATAAACTAGAAGAAACACCTAAAGATTATACAGATAGCCATTTAATCATAAAGATGTATCTATAGCATAATATGAAAGATATTAAAGATAGTTTTAATTCATTTAATACATTCCATTACTCATTCTGAGATAAACATATTTGCACGGGAAGATGTAAGAGCATTAATCACATAAAAACAATTCATGATAGCAAAGAATGATCTCACAGCAATATGCAGATGATATAGGAATAATCCAACATACATTTGACACATTTCCTAGGCAAAAACGCCTTCTCCCATGATTTCATTAGGCAAAGTCCAATTCTTGGAGCAAGTAGCAAAGTAGTTAATGTACAAGGAAGAAAATTCATTCACCTGCCAAAAGTCTAGTATCCTTCTCTTATCTCTTTATATAGTTTTACAAATTGCTCCTTGAGCTGACAAGTGTACCCTAAAGTTCTGGAAACTTCTAATTTGTCATTTAGTGTGTAACTACAAAATTGAATGATCCATGGGTCCCTTTTCACAAAAGACAAAAATAAAAGGACAGCTGTCTCTTAATGTATTTACACATGAAAAAATTTCCAGCTTATTTTCCTAAAGTATAATAAGATAAACTAAGGCCCAGCTGGCTCTGCTGACTCATTTGGTCACTCCTCTCCTATCGGCTCACTTGTTGCAATAGGTTCCTCCTCTTCAACAGGATCGCCTGATTGTGCTGATTTATCTTCATGTTTAATGTAGCTTTCCCACTATCCAATTTCCCTTACAATGGTTTTTCCTCTCAATGAGACTATCACATTCCATGCTATCCCGTGTCTACGTAATTCTGTTTTTATGGTTGTTGTCCCCGTTACAGCCTTCTGTGCGCAAATTTCCAGATAGTGAGTGTGGATAGCAATCTACCCAATGAATTGATGAAGGTATTCTAAGGATATAGCTTCTATCTTCTTTAAATAATCCAATTATGCGTTCTGATTATTCCCTAACTTCGTCATGCGCTGGTCTCTCTCTCAGGAAACTCATAAACACTCTATGGTAGAGGCATCTAACATGTCTCATGAGATTCTCGGACCTTGGAATAGATAACATAACACTTTTTTTATCATGTTCCAGATTTCAATACTTAATCTGTCGCCACAGTCTCTGCAAAATTCCAGGACTCCTATATTCATATCCAGCTCCTCATCGGTTAAGGGGCACAGATTTGAGGGAAAACCTGATTTTCCTTTTCTCCATTCTGAATGCTCCTTAATCTGGACCGCATATTGAGCAAACTTGTCTTTAATTCGAAGTGCTTCAATCTCAATACCAGTCATCTTTGTGATCATTTATTTCATCCCACAAATTTCTTCAGAAATGGATACCAACAATTGATGTATCTTCTCTTGCATGTCATGGGCCTGCTTACAGAAGGTGGACAAATCCTACCCATTTTATGTTATCTCCTTGAGCTATTTCAATAACTCTTCCTTTTCCTGTAGTAACCTTTCAAACTGAGGTTTGAAGATATGATTCTGTTCAGCCATGCTGGCCTCGAGTTTCTCCAACTCTGATATACGAGTCTTTAAGTTCTTTCGCTCATCTTCTACGATGGACAGCTGCATCTCCAGTGAATTCTTCTCATTTTGAGATGCAGAGCTTCTGAAGTTGTCCTTAACTTCTCTTCTGCAAGTTCCTTGTATTTCCTCTTCATTTCATTTGCTTCTAGCACTTCTTTCTTCCTATCAGCTTTTATTTTGAAGCATTTCTCTTTGTAATTTTTTACTTCTTTCATTAACTGATCAACATTAGCTTTATTTTCCTAGGATGAACCTATAGTGCATCCTTATTGGAATGAAGCATCGATGTCAGTCCCCTAGACTAGCATGGTCTCCGATACTCTCAATTCAAATGATTCAAGATCAATTTCCATTTTTCTCACCGTTCTGCCAATGATAGCCTTCTTCTGTTCGTGAAAATAGACGGAATCCAGGTTGGCCACTTGACGCTGCTTTCTGGGGTTGTATGGAGTCAGTGCAAATTCCTCAGTAGAAACAACCCCTGCATGAGAAATCCCTAGTTGGTCTATCTTTTGCATATCTAATTCCATGGCCTATGGGATGGGTGGTTTTTGTTTAGGAGTTCTCTCAGCCTACTCTTTTTCTTGTCTTTCAGCTAGCTCTGCTAATTCTGCTTGTAATCTGTCTGCCTCCTCCAGCAAAAGCCTCCCTTCTTCTTCTTCTTGATGTTTAGTAGCCTATTCCTAGAAGATCCTTTCTTCTTATTCTCTCCAGGTCTTTAGTTCCTCTTCCTTTTGGATTCTGGAGGCTTCTTCTTGTTGCTGCAATTGAAAAGCCCGCTCCTGTTGAATTCTTGTTGCCTCTTCTTGTAAAACCTTTTCCTCTTGCTCCCTCTTGATTCTAGCAGCTTCTTCTTGTTGCTGCAATTGAATAGCATGCTCTTGTTGAATTCTTACTGCTTCTTCTTGTTGAAACTTGGAAGCTTGTTCATTTTGAATCCTAACAACCTCTTCATCTTGTCGCAAATTGGAAGTCCGTTCATTTTGAATCCTTGCTGCTTCCTGATCTTGCTGTTGTTTGATAGTTTGTTCTTGTAGTATCCTGTCCTCTTCCTCTTGTTCCATACCTGTCAAATCTCCTGATTGGGACACAGATGCCTCTTGCTGCTTTTGGATTAGGCCGACAGGCCTGGGGGCAGAGCTCTTTTTCTTGTCTTTCTTGTAGCGCTTACCTAATTCTGTTAAGTTTCGAGCACTACGGAAAAACTCTTCATCTTGGTCCATAAGATGAGTGTACTCGAAGCTGGTTTTGGAATCAATAATGTGTTTGGCAACTTTACCACAAGGGTCATGCCTTCTGAAGAACTTTGTACCAAAATGGAAGATTTCTAAATCCTGGATATAGTTTTCTCCTTCCATGGCCCTCGCGGGGCTGTACACTCCTAGAGTGAAAGGCATTGGTGGATATATCAACTTCTTTCTTTCAATGAGAACTCTACTGATTCCACCAATGCTGAAGAGTTGCCTTAAGGCTTCCCTATGTATCACAAAATTTGTAGCATATCTGGGAAGTAAAAAGGGGGCTATGGATCCTCCACTCATTTGGATCTAAGTACCTTCTAGACAATGGTAATAATCACCGAATGCTTCAATAGTGGGCATGGCGTTCTGTAACATGCAATCCGGTGCCTTTACAAAAATAAGCTGATATAAAGGCATGATGAATTTCTCACAAACCTGCTTGTAATAGCTCACATACTTGCTTACCCACATGAGTTGATAGGCCATGAAGAGAGGTGTCTCCTTTATGTTCCGTGAGAAGCCCAAGTCAGGGAAGGTGTGTTTGCTCAGTAGGCATTCTATCAAGTATGAAGACATAAAGAATTCTGCTTTCTTCTGAGTCATTCCTCCTTGGGAAGCAGTTAGCTGTGAGACCAAGCTTTCTGAAATTATATCCACCCAATTAAATATGGTACCATTCATAGCTATATGGAATATTACTGGTACCCATCCGAGTTTAAAGATATTGCCATTTGGCATACCAAAGATTCAACTCAACATCATAACAATGAGTCTATAAGGAGTCTTTAGGAGGTTGCTCTCATACTCATTAGTTTGCCTCTTTCTTATCTGTCTGTCAACTATCATCATTTTCCTGGCGGTGTCCAGCAGGTCCAGAGGGTGTTATGCTATCCATTCATTATCTAACCAATGCCTAGCCAGGGGAAATCTATAGGTAGTCGTGATATGCTCAGGAGCAAAAGATGCTAGGTTCATTCCATTCTTATCATTTATAAACCTGGTGTCAGTCTTGACATGAGGGATCAACTAGCCAAGCACTTCAGAACATGGAATAACTCAGGACGAGTTGCTGCCTTATGGAGACAGGACCTTCTGATATTTGCATATACCATAGCGTCCTCTATGGAGTTTTAAGATTTGTCTTTATCTCTGATGAATCTATATAAGTCACCCCACTGAAACTCTGGGGCAGAGCTCCCTGGGGGTACATTGGTAGTATCCTATGTATCAGTGAACATGGTCTCAAGTGAGGTATCCAGCAAGATCTCTACGTCTGAATCTGACTCTACCTTTTGCGCGGCTTTCTTCCTTGTAGATTTTCTATGCATGTTAAACCTGTGGCAAGCCGGGGAGCACAAATAAGGAGTTTTTTGAAGAAATTTAGAGCAATTGTTTAAACACAATGCTTCCTATAGATTACAAAAGAAGACGTGACAGAATTGGCTTCTAACTAAATGACTTTCAAGCATTAGTAAAATAGTCATAAAATTTCTAGAATATGCCAGTTTCACAATGTGAAAGCTATTTTGAAAACTGATTGACTAATTTATAGATCCAACTATCTTTTCACGGTTGCTAGCCTTTACAAATGAATGCAAAGTTATTCATAATGCTACTACTGCAGGCCCAAAAGGTTTTCTTAACATGTTCTAAGGAATTTTTTGCTTGCAAACAACATTGTTCACGGGTAGGGGCAATGCGGACATATTTCAAAACAGTTCCATAGCTCATTAGCTCCATGAGCATTGTTGGTGATTATAGACCATGCGTGGTAGAAAATGTTGATTTTGCTTTAGTCCTCTGTAGAGGGATGCAGTTATGTGAGGCACTAATGGTTTTTTATGGCCTAGGCACAAATGGTTTTGTCATTCGGGGCGTGTTACTTTCCACGGGGATGGATGTGGTTGTGGCGTTTTAAACAAACACAAGCGTTTGCTATAGATTTGGGCGTGGGGCGTGATCTATACAGTCCATGTGAGAAAACTACGACCATCAAGCTGTGAATGGGAATTTCCAGGGATTGTATTCTTATCAACGAGAATGCTGCGTGGGAAAACTTACTTAGGACACCGAGTAAGCAACAGTGGGAAGAGGCTGGGATGTGTATGTGAGGAAAGGGCCTTCCGAGATTTGGTTCGCATAGGGTGGTTTCGAGTCCTCATTGTTTCGAATAGAAAGAATAAAAAATAAAAATAAAAGCCGCTCGACGTGTATGGGTTCCTTCGGCAGACATATATAATGACAACAAACTACCAAAGGGAGTATAATTCTAACTGGGAACCATGGATACCACAATGGGGAGGGGAAAAGCACCCACCTGTCAACCTTGTGATAGCTCTTGGTATCTAGCGAGTGTCCTGAAACAAAGGGCGGTCCAAACAGAGATCTAATGGCGAATGGCGAGATATGTCCTCCGTCGACAGCGATAGAATGATTTCCCGAAATCCCATTCTAAGAATTCATATAGGGGAAGCATTAATTTCACGCTAGTGATAGGTTGGCGAGTTGATGAGCACGGGGCTCAAGGAAAACGGGCATTTAAATCCACACATGGCGATATTAATGACTCCACCAACTCCATATTCGCACATATGCCCAAATCGGTTTGCTGTGCCAAAGCAGCGACCTTACCATTAAGCTCTGCACTATGAGCAGTGGTTTTAGGCTTAAACCCCGCAATGATGGGTTGCGCCAAGAATCGAACTGCATCCAAAGATGAGGCACAATTATGAGGGCGGATTTTGGATAAGTATTGCGCGCCGACGAAGGATTTAGTCACAACATTTGCGCTAGACAAAAAGTCGCACAAAGATTCAAATGGTTTTCATGTTGGCATCCCTTTTAGGTTTAAATCCTACGCCTAAACGCCCAAAATATCGTTAGCAATTGCACCAAAGTCGGCCTATATAGGGCTAAGATCTACGCTAAATATAGGTCGATATGAGCTCCGAAAGTGCGCCAAAGGCGGCCGAGATAGTTATAGATTCCAATATAAAATTTAAGACTCGCACCCAAAATGGTTGAATTGTGGTGAACATTATCGCCGAAGCGACAGAGTTATGGTTAAAACCTGTGCTTGAAATGGAAGATTTATGGTTAAAACCTGTGCTGAAAATGGAAGGTTTATGATTAAAACCTGCGCTGAAGGTGGAAGATTTATGGTTAAAACTTGCGTCGAAGGCTAAAGGTGGCTTTTCCTTAGAAAAAATTTAGTTTTGAGAGAAAACAAATTTTTTGGGGGAAGCAAGTGTTGAAGCTTGCCAAGTTGGAGCAGGATGAACTTCAAAGAAAAGAGAAACATTTGTTACCAAAATGTGGAAGGAGGGGCCCCAAATTTTGAAAAAATTGGGGAAGGATGTTGTAGCAACAATAGGACCTTATGATCCTCACAAAATTATCTCCAAGACGAGGATTGCAAACAAATATTCTTCATATAATTATGTCCCCAAGCTTGAGTGGGAGATAATTGTCAATTTGTCGACTTAGGAGCAAGTCCTAGAAGTTTAGGGAAGTGAAAAGTATAAGGGTATCACAGATTCACAACTAGGGTAGAAAAGAGGACCTGAAGAGATCTAAACAGATATTGATGATGCTGAGAAAGATCCCCAAAGTAAAAAGGAAATAACTGAAGGGGTGGAAGAGGAAGAACAAATATTGGTGGAAAACGAAGGGAGTGATGAGCTCTGAAAAGAATTGGATGATTTGTTGGAGTATCCACCAGTCAGAATGGATGTGCCTCCAATTAATTTTACCCATTATCCGTCCATGGAATTTACAATTCCTCAGATGGATCAGGCCTCACCCTCTGCAAGTCTAGTACTTGTGAAACCAAATCTTCAGACCAAAAATTTGAATATAAGAGAAAGAAGTGTAAGCATGGTAAAATATATCATAGGAGACGTGGGATAATTAGAGAAGAGATTCTTGACTATGGAAGATAAAAAAGATGATACCTTTAGAATGTTAGTTCTAGAACCTAAAGTTTGTATTCCTTCCATATTCAGTGACTAGAAGCACATGGATATAAAGTGGACTTAAAAATTTTGGTACATTGGATAAAGTAGATTTTTACATGCAAGCTAGTGAGATGATGTGCAAAGATGTATTGCAATCTATCGCTACTAAAAGGAGGCTAAAGATGGCAATGCATAAATTTGAACATCTGTTAAAAGCAGAGAGGGTAGTTGTCAAAGCAAAACAAGTGACTATTATAGATCTAGAAAGAAAAAATGTAGCTTTAGGAGTGGATCCAACAAAATTTTCCCATTCCAAATATCTCTTGCGGTAGCAAGATACTGAAATCACATATCTTAGAAAAAAAATTGAAAATGGATAGGGTCGAACCAGTCCAAAACCCAGAATTGTTGAAGGTGCGAGAAGAAAAAGAGAAAATTTATGAAAGCTTGAGGCAATACAAGAACCAAACAAAGGAATATGAGAATACAACAAACAAATTAGAGCTATAAATTTATGCCTTAAAGCTACAAAAGACATCATTGTCCACTGATCATATCCCTCTAGCATCATCCCCCATCATGTAAGATATTAATCAGCCCGCAGGGGGGATAAAACAGATCCCAAAGGAGTAAGAAAAACAAGCTTCAACAGAGCAAGAAGTAGAATAAATGGAAGAAGGTATCCCCACTTAGAAATAAGTTAACAATGATGGTAGAATGAAGGAGATGGAGGATGAATTAAGTTAGAAATACAAGAGGCTTAAAGAGTTGGAAAATTAAGTAAATGCTAAATATGACTTGATTGATGACTTGGAAAATTAGAGGTATGATTTAAAGAGCCAAGTCACCAAGTTACAATTTGATATACAAGGAGAAGAGCTATTGAGAAGAACCAACAAAGTGTTGCAGGATAAAATAGCACAAGAGATTCTAAACAAATGGGATCACTATGATGTGATCCAATATGAATTTGATATGTCCAAAACAACTCAGGAAGAAGTAAACAAAGTAGAAAAGGAGCTTGGGAATATGCTAGAGAAAGCAACAATAATTGGCTACATGAATAGTAGAACAAAAAGAAAATTGGAAGAGATACAAATTTAAAACAAACTCACTTAATAAATTTGGCGAATCAAATGATTACAAATCATACATTGATGAAGAGAACTCAAAGAAAACTGAAGGCACTAAATTTAGAAGTGTCTTCTTTCAAATGCATTTTCAATGATGTCATTGAATTAGGCCTTCCACATCCATGGGATGGGAATGAGGAAATGTACAAGACATGAGAATATAAGGAAAAGCTAATACAAAGAACAATGAAGTAGTACACTTTGATGTACTAGAAGGGTTAATAAGTGGATATGTAGTGTCTGATAGGATGAGAACTAAGTTTGAAATATGGGTCAGTCTTAATAACATGCTAAGAAGGATGAATCCTATATCATATGAGAAAACTACTAATGTTGAGATTGTATTAGATTCCATAAAAGCACATCATTATCCTATAGGAAAAGAATGGCATTCAATATATAAGTATCACAAACTTATTTTGCCACACCAAGAGCAATTATTGAGACAGTCATCAGACCAAACACCAAGACACTCAGTAGGGTAGACAACTGTTAAACCAATGTGGCAGCCAAGTGGACAAGCAGGTGGATAGACACTGCCCCTAGAATTCAGAAGAAAAAAAAAAGTTCAAAGTAATAAAATTAATAATAGGATAGTCAAAATTTGTAGCAACAGAGTAAACGTTGATAGTGATAGAACTAAAGGTGATTAAAAAATCAGTTGAGAGTAATAGAAAGTGGTTACAAATTCTGAGGCAATAAAAAGACCATTCAGGCTCAATATTCGAGGCTAGATTTTTTTGAGAGGTTCTCTGGAATTGTTGATTCGATTATATTGTTGTTGTATGTAAGATTTGTTTCAAAGATAAATATTCTGAAGTGTATCAAAGATGTTTTCCTCTATATTTGTGTTTCCCTTCCGTTGTTTCTATATCTAACTTTATTATCTGTGTAAACATTTATTGAGAGATAAATAAATCTTGAGAACTTTACATATATTTGTATCTTTGATGTGGATGTATGGTTAAATGTTGGAATTGGAGCAAGAGATTTCATTGTTTTTTACCTTTGTTTAAATTTTACGATGTTTCATATGATTCAACAATAGTTCAAGGATTCTCCTATTGTTTGTCCTATGTAAATCATGTTTCCATTTGATGTATTAAAAATCATGAATAATTTATATTCTGTATAACTGATATTCTTTGTTTAAAATATTTCTACGTTTTCTTTCATTAAATATATGAGATTTATCCTCAAGACACCTCTCACGTTTTCTTTTGTTCCACCTGATAAGTTCATAGTCATCTTCAACTAAAATTTTGAATGCACTCCATTAAATTCTTATGAAATAAGTTTATGCATCAAAGGTAGTTCTTCATTGTGTACCTACAAATGTTCATGAAAATCAAATTTCACAATCTCATTTCCACATATTTAGCTCTAAATATTTAAAATTTGAGATTCATCATGCCTTGGTGTGTGCTAAATTCCACATAGGACATCTTAAGGGACCAACACTCTTAATAAAATAAAATTTACAAGTATGGCATTTATACAGCTAAGTCAGAGTACCCTCCTTAGTAGCCATTGACTTGTCACAATTATTTTTTCCCTTTTTCTTCTTCTCCAAAGTCATTCGAATATTTATAGAAAAGGTTTTGGAAACATAATTCATGTATTTATGTATAGAAACACATATTCTAGTTTACGCATTAGTAAAATTATCTTATCTTATATTTTATGTAGTTATCACACCCATCTCTAAAACATGATAGGACTTGTTGGTAGCTTAAAAAATAAGGGTAAATTGAATGGATCACACCTTCATTATGGAATATAAAATCAAAGAGGGATGACAATACAAAATGTTCCAATGAAAATTCACATTCCTCATTAAATTTACTTGCGGAAATTTGAGATTGAAAGTATGTAGATATCAAATATACTTCTCACTACGCAATTTTGATCTCTATGCCATATGTAGAGTAGCTAAGTGAACCCATCCCGATAAAGGGATGTAAAATGTGACCACATCAGGTTTTACTGCAACTAATACGCTTTTGGAAAAATAATTTATTGACCTCATTACACTTCTTACTTTGCAAATAGCTTATCATCATTGAATTCCATGAGACTATGCCTCTTTGAGGCATACCCTCAAACATAGTGCTATCAATATCCAGAGTGCCATATTTGGTGTATATATATGTTAGTTCATTCCCCCACAAAAATATGTCCCTCCAATATATATCTATCTATCTATCTATATATCTATATCTATATCTATCTATATATATATATATATAGTATAAACATGGATTTCCTTACTATGTTTTGGGATTTCTAGGTTGGCATATTCAAGGAGAATGCTTGCAATGGTTACATGATTCAATCCCATTGAAACTTAGTGACTCCTCTTTTTTTAATACCCCTATTTTTTCATCATTTTATGTAAATTTTCAATGTCAACCCATTTGTGAACTTTGGCATGCTTTTGATAAAGTCACGTGTCTCATCCAGAAAACTGACGCAATCATTTTCTGTAACTTTTCAATGTCAACACACCTACGAACTTTGGCATACTTTTGATAAAGTCATGTGTCTCATCTAGAAAACTAACAACCTAGAAAGTCCCCCATACATGCACAATATTCCATCGGCTAGGTGTATAATTTCCAATGTAGGGAAACAATGCCTGGTAGTTGCTTATGCATATCTTTTAGTAGCAACTATTGAGTTTTTCTTGGTAGTTAAGCATATCATTTCCTTATTGAACATGCAATACTATTCTAGCATATTCAAACCATGATGTTTTATTACTTTTGATGGGATTCTCACATCATAAAAAATTTCAGTTTAATCAATCAATTAACAAAATGAAATAATGAATTGAATCCTAATTTATGCATTCCTACATTCAAGCAAACAAAAAATGGATCTTTGAACAAATATTAAATAACTATAATGTGTGTCATAGAAAATCCTTAAAATAGGATCAAATCAAATGGAAAGAAAGGACTATGGTGAAAACTCATCTCTCTCGATGGGAAAATGGAATAAGGATTTTTTTTCGGTCTGCAACTCTTTGATTCTAAGGTTTCGGCTTCATTAGATTTTCGTTGTTCTGTTTGTTTTGTTCGCCAACATGGAGGCCAATAGTGGAGGTCAGAAGAATCCCTCCTTCAATTCCATTATTTCATGCCAGGCCCCCACGGCTAATCCTTTGGTCTTTTCAGGCTCGAAACCCTCGAGGAAAGCTCAAGCGAAAGGGAAAGGAGGAGTAGGGTCTGGCTCTTCTCCGCAGGACACCTTGAGCCATCTGACTATTCCAGTGTCAGAGAATCCTGCAACAAGCGATGCCCAGAAGGATAACCCAAAATGAATAGCCAAATCCCAACAAATACCAAGGTATGAAATTACTTCCACGCTGGTTAGTGAACAGATACAGTTCATGCAAGACCACACAATTATATGTAAATTCATAGGCATCTGGCCTATGGAAAAAGCTTTAGTGGGATGGATTCTAAACACATGGAAGCCCAAGGGAGAATGTGAGTTAAAAATGGGTTCAAAAGTTTTTTTCACTGTCGTTTCCATAACTTGGAGGACAAGCATCACATTTTCCATGGAGGACCGTATATCTTTCAATTTGCTGGGCTCTATGTTTGCAACTGGAAGGAACATTTTTCCCCTTGAGAAAGAAGATTTCAAAGTGGTCCCTGTCTGGATTAGACTCTACTCTTTTCCACAGGAATTTTGGAATACATAAATGCTTACGGGGATTGGAAACACCCTAGGCACCTTTGTTCATATCTCTGATGAAACTCTAACGGGAAGGTACACTTCCTACGCACGAATCTGCCTCTACCTGGACATTTATGCCACGCTCATTGAATCTATTTTCCTTAGTCATAGAGATTCAGAGTGGTTTCAACCCCTTGACTATGAGCATATTCCATTTCGCTGTCGTAAATGTCATGAGCTCAGTCACCTCTTTAAGGAATTCCCTTTGAATGAAAAACCCTAGGCCCCCAACCACTCTGACATAAAAGATGAGGACAGACTCACGAGAGACTAGAACAGACGCAAACAACCCAAAAAGGCTCCGATCCCGATCACTCCTCTGGATGCTTCAGTCCAAAATTCTTTCACTGCTCTGTCTGAGCTAGACCATGCAGTTCCCACTGCGGAGGACACCCCTACTGAAGTGTCGGAGATTAACCCTCTCTTTCTTACTGATCTCTTGTAGACCACTCCCCTGGAACCCTTGAAGGACCCAGAACCCTCCTTCTCTTGGGAAGAGATTATGGATTTAATATATGAAATAGATCAAAGAATGATTGAGTATGGAGATCCCAACGAAGGAGAAGACATGGAACTGTATGGAGATCCCAACGAAGGAGAAGACATGGAACTAATTGGACCTCTTTGTATGGTATGAAGCAAAGAAAAAAGGGGATACAAAATGTATTCCAGCCCACCAGCTGAAATTATTTGCAGATCTCTACAGGAACATTCACCGGAATAAGAACCCCATGGGTCTGGCAGAAAAAACCTCATACGATAAAAGCAAACTGCCCCTTGGCATAAAGATGCAACAAAAAAGGAGGGATATGCCCAAAATTCAAAGTGACACACCCAAGAAAGGTAGAAAATCTAACTTGCAAGTCATCAAAGAACTGGGATCTTTCTTGGTAGATTTGGGACAAAGCTCTGCCTAGAGGCACACTTCCCCCCCTCTGTTTAAATGGAATTAAAACTCATCTCCTGGAATAGCAAGGGAATTGAAGGCGATTCGAAAAGAAGGTTATTCAAGAATAGGATTCTCATTGATAAACTCGCGGTTACCATGCTACAAGAAACTAAAGTGCTCAGAGAAAAAGCTCCTTGAATTTGTCATGAAAGTCTGGAAAAAATATCAAGTGGTGGCTCTAGATGCCAGAGGAAGCACCAGAGGTATAGCCATTATCTAGGACCCCACCATCCTGCAAATAGAAGGTTTTTTTTCTTCCCAGCATATGTTATCTATGGGCCTCAGCTTATGGAGCAAAAGATCAACTTTCTCAAACACCTAAATTGGCTCCACAATAGAACTCCATCTCAAAATTGGATAATTGGAGGAGATTTCAATATTATCTCCTCTTGTATGGAGAAAAAGGGAGGTATTATAAGACTGGATAGAGATAGTTCCACTCTTCAAGCTCTCATCCGTGATCTCAAGTTAGCTGACATCCAAACCACCAATGGAATTCACACCTGGAACAACAGAAGAGTAGGGGACATACAGGTGTCCTGCCGCCTTGAGAGATTCCTCACCTCTTCTTCTTTGCTACATAATCAAATCAACCTCTCAGCTAGCATCCTTCCTATCGTTGGGTCTGATCACTGGCCAATTTGTCTATTTCTGGATATTGAAGGGACCCACAGCAGAAGACCTTTCAGATTTGAAAAATTTTGGTTATCACACCCGGATTTCATGACCAAAGTCAAGGAATGGTGGCAGAACTCGACTCAGACATAGGATTCCTCCATGTATAGATTCCAACAAAGACTCAAACAACTAAAAGTTTAGCTCAAAATCTGGAATAAGCAGGAATTTGGTAATATTTTAGAGGAAAAATTAAGGCTAGACTCCTAGCTAAGTACCATTCAGATGCAAGCCATTAACAATGGATTCACTAAGGAGCTCAAACTACAGGAGACCAAACTTCGGGAGCAATTCAACACTCGTTACCAGCAAGAAGAAGAACTTTGGAAGAAAAATTCCAGATTTCAATGGCTCAAGGAAGGAGAAAGAAACACTCAATTCTTCCATCATTCCATGCTTCAAAGAAGGCAACAAAACAAAATCACTAGGCTAACTTCCCCCCATGGGAATAATATTCAAACCAAAGAGGAAATTGAAGAGGAATTAGTTAATTTTTATTTTGATCTCCTCAAAGAACTGGAGGGGGACCGAACTCCTACCATCAATCAAATTTTGCAGCACATCCCCTCTCTCATATCGTTGGATTAGAACACCAGCCTCTCCCATGACATATCTCTCTTGGAGGTGGAAAACGTGGTCATGGAAATGAAATTAAGAAACGCTCTGGACCTGATGGGTTCACCTTGAACTTTTTCAAAGCCCACTGGAACATTATCAAGCATGACGTTCTGGAAGTGGTGGAAAGCTCTAGAAAATCAGGAATTGTCCTACCTGCTCTAAATGCCACTTTCTTAGCTCTCATCCCAAAAACCGATAAGCCTGTTGAACCTTCCAACTTCAGACCTATAGCCTTATGCAATGTCATCTACAAAATCATCACTAAAATCATTTCCAACTGCCTGAAACCCATCCTTCCTATGATCATTTCCCCGGAGCAAACTTGCTATGTGGAAGGATGTCAAATTCTGGATGGCATTATCACCGCCCATGAGGCAATCCACTCCTTCAAGACCTCCCGCACCTCGGGTATGCTTCTTAAGCTTGACTTCTCTAAAGCCTTTGATAAAATTAGCTGGAAATTTCTCTGATCTATGCTGTTAGCTTTTGGATTCTCCACCACTTGGGTCAACTAGGTGCTAGCCTTGGTCTCTTTTGCTTTCTTCTCCATCCTCATCAACGGTTCCCCCTCTGCCACCTTTTCGTCATCAAGAGGCATTTGTCAAGGAGACCCTATCTCTCCTTACCTCTTCCTCATTTTAGATGAAGGGCTCAGATAGTTTATTAATGCACAGGTTCAAGCTAATCATATTTATGGCCTCAAGCTGGATGAATCTGGAAAGACACGCTCCCATCTACATTTTATGGATGACACCATCATGATGGGACATGCCTCTGTGAGAGAGGCAAGAGCCTTTAAGCATATCTTGAAAGTATTTGGGGATGCCTTTGGTATGTCTATTAACAAACTGAAATATGAAATCTTCTTTTTCAATACCCCTATTCTCACTCAGCTTAGAATTACCAGAATTATGGGCTTTCAAAAGGGTTTCCTTCCAGACAAATTTCTAGGAGCCCCCCTCCTCGACACTGCGCTGAAAAATGCTTCTTGGAAAGATCTTCTAGCCAAACTGGAATCAAAACTTGCTTCCTGGACCTTTAGAGCCCTTAACTTCCTGGTCGTCTCATCCTGCTGAAATATGTCCTACAAGCCATGCCATTATACCTCTTCTCAGTCATGGCTGCACCCCAACATGTTCTAAAATCCATTCGCAATTTGCAGAGAAAATTATTATGGGGAGGAGCTCTTCTAAGCAGGAAATGGCCTCTGGTTGCTTGGAAAACGGTTTGCTTAGACAAGGACAAGGGCGGCCTGGGCCTTAGAGATCCTCTTACCCTCAACCAGGTTATCTATGCAAAGCTGTGGTGGAGATGCATCAGAGAACCTACTCTACCCTGGACCATTATCTGGAAATATAAGTATGTGAAGGATGTTTGACAGGAATACCTCATCAGAACTAAAGACTTATCTGAAGGATCAATAATCTGGAATTCTTCCAAAGCTCAAAAAGATCTTATCAAAGCTCACAGTTTCTAGGAGATTCATGTGGGGAACTCGGCTCTATTCTGGGAGGATTCCTGGAAGCAACTCCCTCCTCTACAATATGATGATAATACTCTAATCATGAGAACTAGGATGCAACAAACTGGCAAAATGAATGTGGCGCACTACTAGATGCAACCCCGCCCCCCCAACGGCAAGTGGCAATCTTGGATTCCAAGAAAGGAATGGTTAGGGTTGGGTACCACCCATGAGGATGACAACTTTTGGGAGGAGTTATTCTCCAGGAAAGTGCGGATCCAATCTAACCCAGACAAATTGAGATGGGGCCACCAACCATATGGCTAATTCACAGTCAAAGAAGCTTCCTAGCTCGTCCAACCAACCATGGATCATAAAAAAGGACCAAATTTGGAGGAAAATCTAGGGCTCAAACCTATGGCCGAAAGTCAAAACCTTCCTTTGGATTATTGGACATAGGCGTATTCTCACCTAGTATCAGCTACGCAAAAGAGGATTCCAAGGACCCTCTGGAAGCCCTCTATGCAATCAGTCTAAAGAAACGATGGAACACCTGTTAAATCAATGTCCCTTCGCCTCAGAGATTTGGGATTGGGGAAAGAGTCTTTTTAGAAGAACGTCAGAATCCGAAATGATTTGATCGATTCCATTAGATCTTGGCTTCCCAATCCATTTATTAGCCCTTTCCTCAATAGGCTTTGGTCCCTATTCCCTAGCCTGGCCCTTTGGAACATTTGGAAAGAAATCAATAGAATTATTTTCAAAAATGAAACTCTCCCTCTGCAACAGGTACTTTCGCTTATCAAATCCAATTTGTAGGAAACTCTGCAACTCAAGCCATGGTCGGAATTGGATTTAATGAGCTCGCCTCAGGAACTTCTCATTATTCAGGCCTAGGACTTGCACATTTCCAACTTTGGCCCTTCCTTGGGTACCCCTCCTTCAAAGGCTTGCATCCCCTCTACCTGGTCTCCACCCTTTGCTCCTCTAGTCAAGTTAAACTTTGGCGAAGCTTCCAAGGGCAACCCGGGACTTGCTGGCATAGGAGGCATCTTCAGAAATGAATGGAGAGACATTCTCCACATATTTGTTGAATCTATTGGCTCCTCTACCAATAATGTGGTGGAACTCCTAAGTCTCATCACTCGTCTCAACATTACTAGGCGACTCGGCTGGAGATCCCTTATAGTGGAAGGCGATTCTCAGATCATTATCAACACCGTACAAAAAATTTCCACTGGCACCCCTTTGAGCAAGTTATCAAAACACTAGCGTCTGGATGGATTAAAGGAAAATATCAGAGACTCACTCACTTTCTTCCAAGTCCTTCATGCAAATCATATTAGAAGAACTGGAAACAAAATGGCTGACTTCTTAGATAACCATGGAGCTGACACTTCTACGGATACGCTCGATCAGAATTGGCTGCAACTCAACTTACAACCTCTAAGAGATCATATTTTGAGAATTGGGGATTAGGATAGCCCTTCCCCACAGCGGATGGACACGGAGTTGGTTGGGAGGGAGGAGGGAGGCACGTGGCGTAATGTTATGCCCCCCGTGCACCCACCTCATGATCCCCCTTAAATCAATCTACACCAGGATCATTCTCCCTTGTGGAGAGTTTTTTATCCCTGCTTGTTCGTACGGGCTCACATCACCTGAGGGGGTTGGGCACTTATGCGATGGAGGCTTTGTTCAAAGGCAGGCTAGTTACTCATTATGATGGAATGCGAGGTCTTTATGGTTTGGTCAGAAGAGTTATGGAGGAGACATGGGTGGTCATCCATTACGTAGGTTAATTACTCGTTTTTGAAGGATTTAAGAGACCATTTAGGTAAGCAAAGCGGCTCCTTTAGAAACCCTGCCCTTATTTTTCATGTCTCTCTCATTTTTTATGACAGTCTAAGTTTGGCCTGTATGGGGGATCCTGGGTTTGCTGTCACCCGTGCCTTAGACCCCACAATTTGGACTATTATCCTAGGTAAGTGGAATTACATCTTTCGCTCTATTCTGTTTTATGTTTTTTTGGGTGACTTTCTGAGCGACCTGGAGTCTGTTCGCCACCTTCACCATTGCTTTGATTTTCACCACCTTTCTGAAGATAATTCTAGCTATGGTTACTGTGCTTCCGCGGACGATAGACTGTCTTTCCTGGGAGATGCTTTTTGTTTCCTTTGCCTCTCCCTTCGTCTGTATCTGTTTCATTCGTGGGTTGTAGGTTCTCTTCCTGCTAGCAATATGCCTCCATGCAAGAACCCCTATCGTGGCTCCACTCTGCCTGAATTCTATTTTTCTGAACCTATGAGCCCTCCTATTCAGTTTCAATAGAAGCGCTTCAAGAAGGAGATCCCTGTGTCGATCCAGGAAAAGATTCAGCTGGTTGAGGATGAAACTGATGTTGATAGAACCTGCCTTGGTTATGAGGAAATTAAGAAAGAGTTCATGGAGTTGGTCCCCGACCCAGGATCCTCTCGTGGTAGGCTTACCCTGTACCAGAAATCCCTGGATATTTATTGGTCACAAAAAATGTTCCTTGGAAGGACTCTGGTGGATAAAGACGAGAAGCATGGTGAGATCCTTCTTCTGCAAGAAGAAATGTTGTTTCTCCTGCGGCATATCCTCAACAATCAAGTCCAAATAGACAAGCATCTGGGAATGCAACTTTAGCTAGGTTCCACCAGCGGGGCTCGGGAGTAATTTGTTGTTCCCCCTGTGTTGGTTTATGCTACTCCCTGTAGTATTTTTTCTCTAGTTTTTGTTGTATATTTTGGTTTTTTCTACTGTCTAGCTTTTGTTTTTAGTTTTCTGGTAACTTTCTTGGATAATAGTTGTTTAAAACTGGTTCTAAATTCCCAAACTCTTGATTTTGGTCTCGTTTCCTTTCGGGGGAGACTGTTATTCTGAATTATAAGCTTGTTTTCTCTTTGTTGATAGGGCTTGATGAATTCTGTAAATCTCGGTTTTTAAGGCAATAGAAGGTTCTTCTTATTTACAAAAAAACGAAAAATCATCTCTCTCTATCATGTTTGATCATATTTTGTTGCAACTTCTACAATAGCAAGAATCGTGGAAGATTCCTCTCAAATACATTCTCACAAATTTACATGTAGGAAAAATCTCGTATTCACTCTTGGGGCGACAATAATCGATCTTTGTAAATTCTCTGGACTATTTCGATATTCATAGAGAACAGATCGTAATGGGTGCAAGGAGGGAGCATCTCGGATCCAGCGACGAAAGGTTCGAACCAAAATTTCTGGATGAATAGAATAGGGTATTCGTGTATCTGATATATAATTTGAATGCGGGAATTTATCTTCCAAGAAGGGAAATATTGAATGGATCGACCGGAAACTCTTCCATTCATTTATCCCTTCCACAAAATATTTTGACCGTATAGAGAACGGAACTTCCAGGACCAATGTAAGTCCTTCTAGCACCGATTCATAATAGGAACTCTTGTTGCGTTCAACTAATGGATTTGGATCACAATTCATGAATAAAACAATTGAATGAGCACCTTGCTTCTTCTTTTTAATCCTTTTTTGAGATATAAGTTCTCTTCAAATCCTTGCAATGCCCACATATATTTTTCTATTACATGATTTTGGTGTAGCGAGTGGATTCCCAAGATCATTTTGTACTAAATATGTTTACCAAAAGGCACACTATGAAGGGTAATAAATCCATCCATAATTTATCCATTTCCATTATTAACCTTTGACTTTTTCCAAGTACACAAGATTTCTACTCCAAATCCTAAAACATCACTATTGAAATTATAATAAATATGTCATTGGTAAACGTTTTGCTTGTGAATTTCCAATGGTGTGGTTCTATAGTTCAAGCAACTAGAGTTGTTGATTATCTTTTTTGTTGAAGTATCCTTCATCATATAACTCCATGAGTGATTCAAAAATGAGAGGCAATGTTATGAGTGGGCCTTTACTCATGTTTACCTCCTCTTTTCTACTATTATCATCTTCTACTTAAGACTCAACACCTTATTTCTCCATGGCACCATTCTCATTGATTTGAATGATTTCAGGTATAAATAAATTAATAATATCGTGCCATCTTCCATGTCTCATAATATTGAGACATGAATGTTGTTTGTCAATGTTCTCATGAGTGTTAATATTGGCCTATGCAACATTACCATCCCGTTATAAATTGTATTACCTTGAAAATTGAAAACCTCGTGATATCCATTGATCCATCTACACTATACTTCAAAATAGGTAGGGAGAAACCCTACCCTATGTCACTAAGGAAAGATGGATCATTTGGTTGAAAATTTCATGAACAACAATTGTTAAAAATTTCCTACAACAAATGCACTAACTTATGGTTCATTGCTAGTAATTTCAGAGATTTATAAAGGAAAGGACCCCATAAGAATCATTTTCTCATAAGACTAATGAAAAATACATCAAGAAACATTGATATTATTATCATTGATAGTGGGATAAACATTTAAAATGCTTGTGGCTATGGATTGAGCCATTGAGATAGCTAGTTGAAAGTTTATCTAAAGAGCATTTTAAGGTCCTTAATTTAAGCACTCTGAACCTCTTGATTAGTCGTAGCTCTTACCATGATTGGTTTCATGTGCATATACACTTGTTGCATTTGTTTTCACAATTTCATTTTAACATCCAAACACTATGTTTGTCAACATTTTCATGCTATTATTTATGTCTTTGATCCCATATACCCTAGTGTTATAACCAAAGGTAAAATACCCAATCTCCTCTCTAGCAATGTCAAGGGAATGGGTTATTAGATTAAGTATCTCTTCTCTAAAAAGTATGGATGTTATGAGTAATATATCTTATCAAAGACAAAGGACATCAAGATGGATTAGTATATAAGCAGGAATGATATTCATGGGAGAGCATGTTAGAGGTTGGTGGGTCAATGTGGTTAATATCATGAAATATGATCAATTCACTTGTAAAATAATTTAATGTGATTAACTTATTGTAAAATAATGTAATTTAGTTCCACTTTTTTCAATATTTTATCTCACAATTATAGAAACACTTCTAGGTTGGTTTGCAGTTTATCGAGTTATAGCTTTTCACCCGAGAAGTGTTTTCCTTAAGTTGGTTTGTCATGTGTGCATCTATTATAGGATGAGATATTGTTATTCAATTCAATTTATGTATATATTTACTTTTCCTTCGGCATTTTATTGCACCTTTTGGGGAAATTGCTATTTTTATTCCAATTCTCATGAGGGATGGTGTAGGCACAAAATAAATAGTAGTAAAGAATAACTTCAATAATTGCAGTGTTCTGAAGGATTAGTTTTCTTATAAAATTCCTTTGATTTAATATTTTGAAATTTATGTTAAAGAGACAATTATTTACAGTGAATCCACAACATTATTTATAATGACTCCACTATATTTATGTTCATTTGTCAACTAGGTCATTGTTTGCTAAATAGCTAATTTTGGGTTCTTGTCTTGTGTAGGTGAAGAGGTCCATAACTTTCATTCCCAAAATTTGGTCTCCTCTGGGATGGTATTGTTGTTTACACAGTTGTGTGGATCTGCACACTACCCTACCAGGTTGTGCTTTGATTTACCCATGTGTTTTGACAAACCTTCGTCTGAGCGATAATTTGTTATCTGTTAGCGCAACCTTGTTGTGTTTTAATCATTCTACTGCATGCCAATGACTATATTTTCAGCACTACTATGCGTATGTTTTTCTATTTTTTTGTTTTCCACACTATTGATATTTATTTGCTTTTTATCAATTATGCATACAATCTTGCAGTCCCAATGACTGCTCACTAATGAGCCAAAATTAAATTAACTTGCAATATTTAGTTTTTATTTAGTAATTAGCCCACTTAGACCAATATTAGGGAGTAAAGAGTCACTCTCTCTTGAAATATACTTAGGTAACTAACTTTGAGGCTTTCAACGGGCCTCATTGTTGTCACTAGTATTCAAGACATATTTTGTTTTTCTTTACTTTCTATGTTTTTAAGAAAAGTAGTGTAAATCCACTTTTTGCACAGAAGAAATTACCTAAAGACTCTAATATCCCAAAGTATTCTCTTCACCTCGCATTCAATGTCATCTTGGTGAATCGAAAAAAGGAGAGAAGTGTGAAATACCTCGATTGCACACTTTTATTTCATTAGCATTTTGTTCACAAGAACCATTAGCATCTTTAGAGTTGAATTTAAATCTCCATTTTCATTTACTTTCAATATATTTGGTTAATTGCAACAATCAATTTTATTATCTCACGTGTTTGAATCACTAGCACACAATACCGGACCTAAAATCTCTTTCACTCAGAGTATGCTCTTCACCTCGCATTGCTTGTGATCTTAGTGAATAAAAAAGGAAGGCAATTGTGAAATACTATCATTTACACACCTTTAAGTGAATCAGGACCCTTAAAATTAACACTTGTAATTTACAACCAACTAAAATCCTTCATAGGAGGTCAAAAAATAACATTTTTGTTAGGTAGCATTGATTGGTCTAGGCATCCATTAATTCCCACCAATCTAGTTTTGTAATTTTTTGAAACATAACATTGTTGACTTATAGGGTACTATTATATCCCGCTATCAACAAGTGTCAAAATAAAACCAAAATAAGAAGTGCATCATGCCCAAGGAGGTCAAATCTAAGGTATAGTTTCCCTACCCTCTCCAAAGAGCCACACAACGTTTTGTGGAGGCGATAGTATACAACCCAAGAAGAACCACTTATCCACCCCTGATGTGGGTATCTTAGTGGCCAAAATTAGGATATCACCAAGGAGTGGTTATGAGTGAAATTAACTCATGAAGTTATATATTTCCATTGGTAAATGTTTCTATTCCTTCCGAAACATAGCCCCATCACTGGTATAACTGACTCTTTGTTACCTTCACTAGTCAATTGTTGTGTGGGTCCCATTATCACCATCGATTGTGCTTTTGGAAGGCCCGGTTACATTTGAGAGGAAGGATGTTAGGTATTAGGGAACTTACATTTGTTTTATTTTTAAATACAATTTCACTAACTCATAATTAAAAAGAAGCTACATGTGGGAACCCTTGCACTAAACCGACATAGAACATATCACTCACTTTGCACCATTTTGCAACTGTTATGGTTGGCATATTTTTGCATTTGTTCAATTTTGTTTATTTCAATGATCAATATCACTTGTCACTAAAATTCCATGATAGAGGTGTGGTATCCCTTTTTAATAAATTTGGAAAAATGAAAAAATTGCTCTTTTTGGCCAATTCGACCCTTTGACTAGTTATGACTCCAATGCTCCCAAATGGCTCCAAATGATTTAAAATTGGGTATGAGGGTATTTGAAAGGTATTAATACATAAATCTGAGGCTGATATATGTTTGGACAATCTCAAAGTACTTCTGAAACGTTAATTTACATTTAGGAGAAAAGAGGGAAATTTAGTAGTCAATTCAAGGTTCAAAACCCCCAAGGGTAGGGGACAAAAATGGCTTCCCAAATGCAGTACGAACATACAAAATTTCAGAAAAGAGACATGGAATTGTTAAAGGACTTCAATGGGCTCCCAAATTAATCATTAATCAGTTCCTAGAGGTTGCTTCAACTCCCATAAATCAGAGGTTTGTGGACATGTCTTCACCTAGGGGGAAATGATAGGAAACTTCACCATTTGCTATAAAATTCGAGATTTATGTTACAAAGGATTATGAAATGTATATATAAATTCTTCATGAAATTAATGAATCTCCATACATCATAAAAATCATAGAGATGAACTGATACAAGTCGAAATAAAGCAACTTCAGGTTTTCATAACAAGATATGAGCAAATGGCACCATTTATACATTGTTTGGTATTTTGACATAGTTTCACTTGGTATTTCGACCTGAGGATATTCTAAGAAGAAAATACAGAGTAAATAAATCATATTAAAAATAAATGGGGCCACAATATCTCCCCCAAAGAGATCAGCATCTCACCAAGTGCACCCTTCCTCCAAGAGCCAAATTATGAAGAGAAAAGTGAGAAAGGTTTGGAAACAAGTTGAAGAAGGGAATGCCATGAGCATCCCTGTAGATTCAAATTGAAACAAATGACTCCATTTTAGCTCCAAATGAAAGGTCTGAATGGCCTCTCCAATTTCCAATTAGGATGGGAATCTTTCACCCTCGAAATTGGTACTAAGGCAAGTAGAGTAAACATGTGGAGAACCTGCAACAATTAATTAATAAGAATATGCGAAATAGCAGAAATGACAGAACTCAGAATCCCTTTTATTGATCGCATGACACTTCGAGGGGGAAACCTCCTTTGAACAAGCTCAATACAAATAAATTCACGGTGCCTTCATAGGCCTCAACACACACTTATATACTAAGTCTAGGCACCATATGGGTCAAAACCATGGGCCAATACAAACTATGGATCAACAATACTATGGGTGACTTACAAAGCATATGCACCAAACAAAACTAACACAACTATGGATCAACAAATACTACAGGATGACTTACAAATCATATGCATCCAACAATAATATACTGACAAAGTAAAGACATGGCCTCCTAACATCCCCTCCCCCTTAGAAAAAGCTTTGTCCTCAAAGCTTTAGATGTGGAAATTGTTGTTGAATCTGCAGGAGTGGTTCCCATGTAGCATCCTCTAGTTGCATTCCATTCCACTGAATTAAGACCTCTGTGATAGAGCGAGAGCGAAGCTGACGAGTGCGCTTATTGAGGACAGCCTCCGGCTCCAAAAGGATGGATCCTTCATTATCCAGTTCGGGTAAAATAGTTTGTCCTCTGATGTTGGTGCCAAGAACTTTCTTCAGACAAGAGACATGAAATACTGGATGAATGTGGGCAGAAGGAGGAAGTTCAAATTTATAAGCAATAGACCCAATCTTCTGAAGAATCTGATATGGCCCATAGAACTTTGGAGCGAGCTTATGACGCCCTTTGAGTTTCAGGGAGGATTGTTTGTACGGCTCGAGACGAAGAAAACCATATCACCTACCTGAAAAGTGCACTCAGAACAGTGTTGATCGGCTTGTTGCTTCATGCGATTTCTTTCCATGTGAAGATTGTCCCGGAAAATGTGAAGAATCTAATCGCAGTTGCGAAGGACTGTGTCAACTGCCTGAACTTGTGAACTATTGGGGGTGTATGGAAGAAGAACTAGTGGTTCCTAACCATAGTGTTATCTCCTAAAATAACCAGTCAGTTTTTCATTATTTTAGGTGATAGGTTTAAATCCAAAAAATTATTTTTTAAAATTTTTTAGAGTCCATAAGGAGGTCCTCATTCTTATTACTGAGTCAAAAAATCCGATTTATTTGGGTCTTGGTTTCAAATTTTGGAAAGACAAGTTTCGGTAGCTAACTCTGTTTTGCAGAGGCCAGTTAACTGTCGAAAAGGCTCACTTTCGGCAGCTGAAGGATTAACTGAAATTACTAAGTCGTGTTAGCTGCCGAAAATGATCTTATCAGAAAATTAAAAAAGGGAGAGTACGTGTCCGTACTCAACTTCACATCAAGAGAGCCTGTGTGTCTTGCCGCCGAAAGAAAGATCAGACTGCATCTCATATGACCATCATGAGTTTTAATGGCGGTAAGCTGCCGAAGGCGAGTCATTAAACCCCCACATCATTGATTACGCAGGTTAACACAGGACTTCACATCAAGAGAGCCTGTATGTTTTGCCGCCGGAGGGAAGATCAGAACGCATCTCACATGACCATCATGAGTTTTAATGGCGTTAAGCTGCCGAAGGCGAGTCATTAAACCCCCACATCATTGATTACGCAGGTTAACACAGGACTTCAATGCATATCTGAGGATCATTCGCAGCTGATCGCTTCATAATTTCACACGAGCTAGACGATATCATAAGTGATCACTCGCTCGGCTCAGATGGAGGGCATCTTTTTCCCAAAACGCTGTAAGCAGGGCCATGGTCATGGGGTTTTCCATTCTATCACTCAGTTGAAGTTTTTATTTCGTTCAGGCAGTTTTTATCAGAGCCGATCATTTATCCAGGGACGCCCCCATCAGGACGAGACTCTAGCACAGGGTCTTTTTTATCTTCTGCTGCAGAAAACGAAGGGCTCGACTCATGGCAAAAAACAAATCTGCCACTCAGGACAGAACTAGACGGGGTCTGGTATCTCGAGTCCCACCCACAAGTGGCCGAGTTTTTCAAGTCTGCAGAAGTTTTTGACTACTGTGAGAGACTTACTAGTTTCATCCAGCCACTTGCTGAGGCGTTTGCTCTGAGCTATGACGGGAGAACAGTGAAGTTTGGCAGAGAAGAATTTCATGTGGATGAGGCAGCCATAGCCGAATGTACAGGTCTTCCCAGAACAGGACAGAGTTGGTTTAAGACCACTAAGGTTTCGGACATTGAATTCAGGTCATATCTCCTACCAGCTCATAAGGAAATCAGATGGAGGAAGGATATTCCCATCACCTTTCTCGAACCTCAATGGCAGGCTCTTGTAAAGGCTATCATCGTTTACATAACTTGTGAAGGCCGTTATCACAGGGTGCTGCACTACCATTTCAAATTGTTAAATCATTTCACAGGGAGAGAAAAGATTAATCTGCCATACTTCTTCCATAAAACCCTCACTAAAATGGCAAAACAAGTCCAGGCTAAGCCAAGCAAGATTGCAAGCAGGATCTCTCACCAGGGTCTCATAACGTTGATAATCAAGGAGCTTCTGAAGAAGAGAGGTGTGAACTGGAATTACTTTTTATTCTGGCACGAGTTTCCCACAGATCTTGTAAATGAAGAGGCAGTTAAGCAGGGCAAGGGCGAGAAGAGCAGCACTCCCAAAATCGGCAAGAGAAGGAGGAGAGCCATCTCTCCTCAAGCCCAAATGGAATCCCCTTCCTCATCCAGCAAAAGGAGAAGGTCAAAGAAAAAATTGGTGTTTGAACAAGCTGAAGGAACTCCTCAAGGAAAAAACCCACTAAATCTCCCCTACTCAGGATCTGAATCTGAAGACGAAGGAGAACAAGGAGCAGAGCAGCCCATGGAGAGTGAGAAAGGTAAAGACCCTCCCTTGACTGATGCACCAGGTCCCAAACCTTCCACACCAGAGACCAACAAAGTCAATGAGCTGCTACAGGAACTTTCCCAGGCAAGACATAATGAGGAACAGGTTAAGTTGCACAATGCAAAGCTAATTGAAAAGAATATGGCAATGCATGATCGGAGCAAGGAACTCTTCGACAAACTCCAGAAAACAACCGAGAGGAACGCATTGCTGATAAAGGACAATGTCAAACTTTACCGTAACCTCAGGATGCTCAGGTTAAAGATGAAGGAATCGTCGGAGACAAAAGCACAACCATCTGGTCTAAACACGTTGGCTGAGGTGGCCACGATCCCTGAGGAAGTAACACCTGTGGAAGTTCAGGAGGTAACACCTGTGGAAGCTCAGAAAGAACAGCCTGTGGAAGCTCAGAAAGAACAGCCTGTGGAAGCTCAGCAAGAACAGCATGTGAAGGTTCAGCAAAGACAGACTAAACGAGTGACCAGAGGGAAAAGAGCAGTGTCAAAGAAATCCTAGCGATTGGTCACGAACATGCAGGAAAGCAACGTTTTGGGGTCTTAATTTTTGAAGCAATTACTGTTTTCGGCAGCTTAGGAGAGCCCCACAGAGCTCATTAGCTGCCGAAGAATCTGACTTCCGGCGGCTAAGGCACATAATCAGTTAAGCAGTGTTTGGGTTTGATTTTGTGAAACAGCTTTCGGCAGCTTAGGCGAGCCCACAGAGCTCATTAGCTGCCGAAGAATCCGACTTCCGGCGGCTAAGGCACATAATCAATTAAGCAGCGTTTGGTTTTAATTTTGTGAAACAGTTACGGCTTTCGGCAGCTTAGGCGAGCCCCCCAAAGCTCATTAGCTGCCGAAAGGTCTGACTTCCGGCAGCTAAGGCACGGAATCAGCAGAACAGTCAGCTGCCGAAAGCCTATTTTTGCAAAGGTCGACTGCCATCTCACGAAAATCAAATCTGTGGCGCGCCCAACCCAGTTCATCGACCCTTGGAAGGCTGATTCACTTCGCCAACCATCGAGTCGTTGAAGGAGATCTCCATATCTGAATATCCATGATTTTAGGGATTAATCCCTATCTTTTGTTTTAACTTTCAGTTAGCACTTTAGTTCATTAAACAGATCCATGTTTTTAGGATCTGGAAAAAACGATTTTGTAATGGCTATAAAGCCACAGAACCAAGACTGTTAAATGGTTCGATTTTGGATGGAATAATTAGCTACTTATTTCAGTTTTCTCATGCTAATATAGATCACAGGTTTCCCTCAGTTTCGATATCAGTTGTCATCTTCTATTTCACTGTATCAGTTTGTCTAGCTTTGAATGTGAATGCTTCTTACATTGTTTAGCTCACAGCTTGATTCCAGTTCTTTCAATGTATCTCTAGCCCTACTTTGTTGGGTTACATGTTTTCTTCATCCACCTTTGATATTATATATGCTGATCAATCGTTTCTTGAGGGCACTGTTTCATCTGTTTACATGTTGAATGTCTAAATACTGTACTTTGATTTAGTCATCCCATTGATCCACCTTTTTTAAAAGACACAAAAACATATTTTCTGAAGTTACCAGGCATACCTAGTTTATAACCCAAGGTAGTTTCCTGGAGTGATAACACATAGACTGCTTCATATGGGGTCATTTTAGAGGCAGTGTGGTAAGAGGTATTGTACCACCATTCAGTGAGAGGGAGCCACTTTTCCCACTGATGTTGTTGTTCAGAGGTGAAGCAACGAAGATAAGTTTCCAAGCATTTTTTGATAATTTCAATCTGACCATCTGTTTGTGGGTGATACCCTGAACTCATCTTCAGTTTGGTGCCACTATGGCAAAAGAGTTATGTCCAAAAATGACTAGTGAAAGTCACATCACGATCCGAGAAAATGGAAGAAGGGATTCCATGAAGATGAAAGACCTGGTCCAGGAAAATTTGAGCCACTAAAGAGGCTGTATAGGGATGCTTGAGAGCACAAAAATGACTATATTTGGAGAGGCGATCAGCCACAACCAAAATCATTGTCTTCGCTCTAGAATTAGGGATCCCTTCAATGAAATCCATAGAAATATATGTCCAAATCTGTGTAGGTATGGGCAGGGGTTCAAGCAATCCCGAATGGAGTGTTGTTTCACCCTTATTGCACTGGCAGGTATCACATTCAGCCACCATCTGTTGAATTGTCCTTTTCATGCCCTGCCAAAAGAATTTACACCATGACCGCTCATATGTTTTGAGGAACCCAGAGTGCCCTGCCAATGGAGAAGCATGGAGTTCATAGAAGACAGCATGTTGAATATTTGTGCTCTGGGAAGCACCAGCCAACCCTTATATCTCAGGGAAGCACCATCTGAAGAGTAATGTGGTACATCAGAAGGGTTGTTGGCCAAGCATTGGATGATTTGAGATAATGAATAGTCATTGACATAGCCCTGTTGAATAGATTGCAACCAATTTGGAACAGGCATAGAAATAACTAAAAGAGAACCTTGGTCATCAAATATGCGAGAAAGAGCATCCGCCACAATATTATCCTTACCCTTCTTGTAAGTGATCTCATAGTTATAACCCATGAGTTTGCTAACCCATTTCTGTTGTGTTGGGGAGGATACACATTGTTCCAGGAAATATTTCAGACTCTGGTGATCAGTCTTGATACATAAATGATTCCCTAATAGGTATGGGTGCCACTTCTATATTGCATGCAAAATAGCCATCATTTCCTTCTCATATGTAGAGGTAGCTAAATTCTTACCTGAAAGGGCTTTGCTGGTGAACGCAATGGGGTGTTCCTCTTCAAGGAGAACAACACCAAGTCCATTGCCGCAAGCATCACTCTCAATAGTGAAGGGATTGGAAAAATCAGGCATAGCTAGAACAAGTGTAGTACACATAGCTTGTTTCAGTTTGTCAAATGCACACTCAATAGCATGTGTCCATGTAAAAGCATAATTTTTCAATAGAGCAGTTAATGGAGCTGCAATCCTCTCATAATCCTTGACAAACTTGCAGTAGTATCCAGTCAACCCCAAAAAACCACAAAGGCTCTTGAGTGTCTGAGGACGCGGCCAATTGTTCATGGCAGCTATTTTTGCAGGATCCATGCGAACCCCTTCTGCTGAGATAATGTGCCAGAGATACTCAACTTCCTGCTGTCTAAAAACACATTTAAACTGTTTGGCGTGGAGAAGATGGCCAGAGAAAAGTTTCATTACAAGATCCAAATGTTGGAGATGTTCAGCCCAGGTTTGACTGTAGATGAGGATATCATCAAAGAATACCATAATGAATTTCCGCAAGTAGGGCCAAAATATTTTATTCATCAAGGCCTGGAATGTGGAAGGAGCATTAGTGAGGCCAAAGGGAATGACCAAAAATTCATAGTGGCCATCATTTGTGCGGAAAGTTGTTTTAGGGATATCATGCTCATGAACCCAAATTTGATGATACCCATAACAAAGATCCAACTTGGAGAAAAATTGAGCACCATGAAGCTCATCAAGAAGCTCATCAACAATAGGAATTGGAAACTTATCCTTGATAGTGATGTAATTAAGTGCTTGGAAGTCAATGCAAAGGAGCCATGACCTATATTTTTTGCGGACGAGAAGAACTGGTGAAGAAAAGGAACTAGTGCTTGGGCCAATAATACCTTGCTTCAGTAAGTCCCAAACGAGCATTTCAATCTCAGTTTTTTGGTGAAATGAGTAGCAATAGGGCCTGATGTTGGGAGGAAAAATTCCAGGAAGGAGCTGAATACGATGGTCCTCTGGCCTTGAAGGTGGCAATCCCACTAGTTCAGCAAAGACACCAATATATCAATCCAGAATTTGTTGTAGATCCAAAGGAGTAGTGGATACCGCTGATGGTTGCATCTGAATGGAATGGATCTGAGCGATGACACCATGTGAATTCTTCTTAAGGATTTTTTCCATGCGATGTGAGCTGATGATGCTGAGAGACCCTAGTTGTAATCCTGTCAATGTGTGTTTTTGTCCATTGGGGGAAAACTGCATCCAAAGTTCGGCAAAATCCCATAAGATGGGGCCAAGTGTGCATAGCCATTGAGAACCCGAAACCACATCACATTTGCCTAAAGTCAAGGCAAACATGTCAGAGCATAGGTTATAATCTCCCATAGAGCTACGCATATTACGAAACTTCCCTTTGCAAGGTAAGGTGCCCCCATTAGCAACCATGACTTCAAAGTTGGAGCAAGGATGGATAAAACAATCAGCCTGTTTGGCGATCCGAGGGTCAATGCAATTATCAGTGCTACCAAAATCAATGAGTATTGTAAGAGAAGCTTCTTGAAGTAACCCCTGATTCACATGGTTTGGGGGTGGTGATTCCAGCTAAAGCATGGAGAGATATCTTTGGCTGGTCATCCAAAGACGGAGGGTCAATAGGCGGCTCCAGAATGTCGACCTGAGCATCCATTGTATCTGGAGCTTCTTCACCAATTTCAGAGACAGGTGGAGAATCCATATCCAAGAGATAGAGCTTTTGCTGAACACATCTATGTCCCCGAGCGAGTTTCTTATCACAATTATAACAAAGCCCTTTTTCTCTGTGTGCCTGCATCTCAGTTTCAGACAAATGCTTGATAGGGGTTGGTCGAGGAGATGGCGGGATGGGAGGTCGTTGAGAACCCATATTTCGGAAGGGAACAAAAGTGGGTTTGGAATGTTGTTGGGATGCAATCTTGTCTTCTGCCAACTTAGCAAACCCTAGGGCTTTCATCATGGTGTTGGGACATAATTTTTTTACCTTAGAGCGGATTGCATCCTTTAGACCACTGATAAAACAACTTCGGTAGAATTCATCAGGCAATCCTTCAGTGTGGTTGGCTAGTTTCTCAAATTCGGTTTGGTACTCTCTCACAGTGCCAATTTGGCGAAGTTTAGTGAGGGCTCCAATAAAGTCGTCAAAAGCACTGGGACCAAATCGTTGCAAAAGGAGCTAGCAAAAATCTGTCCATTTTGGCTCTTCATGAGCCTTGATGTACCAACGGTACCATTGAAGAGATTCCTAAAAATAGACAAATGTGGGATTTCAGGCTTTGGGAAGTGGAATTTGCGATAGGGTCCTCAGGAATGAAATATGCAGAATGGGATTACAGGGGTTCCCTAAAAGTTTCAAGGGAAACAAAGTGAAAACAAGGGAGATATGGAGAAAATACTCTTTTTTTTCTTTTTTCTTTTTTCAAAATGGAGCGGCTACGGTGCGGAAGGGATTTGAAATAGATAGATTTGCAATGGCACGGAAGTGATCAGAAATAGAGGGATTTGAAATGGTATCAAATGGATAAAAAATGGTTGGATCTGGAACGGATGATCTGAAACGGTGCCGAAATAGATCTAAAACGACTGGATCTATAACGGCTTTCAGAATGGATCTGAACTGTTGGATTTGAAACGATGCAGTAGTGATTGGCAACAGTTCAGCTGAAAATAGATATGGCCCCAGGTATGTGCGGCTTCCTAACTGTTGGTAGGCAGTTTGGTAGAGTACTACTGGAGCATCTCCGATGCTACGACAAGGCAGAAGATGACACGAATGGCGATGGGCAGAATATTAGTTATGCATTTTGGGTCAATTGTACCACAGAATGTGGGTTTTGGGTCATTTGGACCACATATTATGTAATGTTGAGTCAGTTATACTGTAGAATGTGGGTTTTTGGTCGTTTTTGGATAAGTCAGTTAGATATTGGGTCATTTGTCCACAGTTTCTATCAGTTAGGAAGTCGGTAGTAAGTGGACAAGAGTTGTAAGGCGAAAGCCTATATATAGATAAGAATTGTAAGTATTGAGATATAATTTTGCGGCGGAAGAATGTGAAGCTTGATGCTGGTTGTATGACTCCCGGGTATGTTTTGATGTCAAGAGTCATTGCGGAGATCTAGTTTTTGCAGAGACGTTGTATCTAGGTTGACAATGATAATATGATGAAGTTATTTTGGTGCAATCCCTGTGTTCAATTTGTTCCAGTTATGATAATGTGATACTGCACTATACGAATAATGTCATGCTTCTTTGATGCGATACTTGCTTTACAATTACTGTTGTTGCAATGATGAATGTTTGGGTTGATTATTGATTTACTACTATGTTTAATGCTTAAATATCTCTGTTGTTGTGTTGCAATAGGTTTAAGTATCATAGCCGCAACCATCCTCCTTCATTCGGCAGAAACATGGTTCTGTCTCCTCTTCCTGGACACCTCGGGTGAGACTTCATCTGCTCTGTAGGTGTTGCTGGGAGGGATAAACCCTGTCCGGGTCAGTGCTCACGAAGACCGCGGTATGTGTCAACAGTGAGTGGGACCCTTGTTGACTGGCATCGTGCTAACACTAACAGTTTAGGGGTTTCACTTGGCCACCAATCTTGTTTGACAGCTTGTGTATTGGGGCAGTACCCCTCACTCCATGGATTAGGTAAAACTGATAACCGCTTTGCCACAAACGACAGCTCTTGGTTTACCTCACGGATGGGAACAAGTCAATCAGGTAGGGGTCGTTTCCCTTTTCGCTGGCAGGTCCTCTCAATGGGCCAGCTACTTTGGGGTTCCTATGGTACTCCTCACAATGAGTTTTAGGGCTTATACCCAAGTACTTCCCACAGTTAAGTGGATAGGGATTATTTCCAGATCCGAAATTGCAACAGATGCGAAAAAAGAAATTGGCAGAAATTCCACCCAACGTGCCTAAGAAAATGCTCTGATACCAGATGTGGAGAACCTGCAACAATTAATTAATAAGAATATGCAAAATAACAGAAATGATAGAACTCAGAATCACTTTTATTGATCGCAGGCCACTTCGAGGGGGAAACCTCCTTTGAGCAAGCTCAATACAAATAACTTCACGATGCCTTCATAGGCCTCAACACACAATTATATACTAAATCTAGGCACCAATACTATGGGTCAAAACCATGGGCCAATACAAACTATGGATCAACAATACTATGGGCGACTTACAAAGCATATGCTCCAAACAAAAATAACACAACTATGGATCAACAAATACTACGAGACGACTTACAAAGCATATGCGTCCAACAACAATATACTAACAAAGTAAAGACATGGGTTCCTAACAAAACACTCCATAACCATGGACAAGCTATGCTCTCCAATATGAGAAATGAAAAATGATAAAAATCTACTCTCCTTATTAGTTATTGAATTTTATAAAATTCCAAATACCTCCTTAGCTTTAATTCCATCCATGAGCTTCATGCCAACTTGAATTGGGAAGAGGTT
This sequence comes from Larix kaempferi, assembly GCA_027924585.1. Taxonomy (NCBI): domain Eukaryota; kingdom Viridiplantae; phylum Streptophyta; class Pinopsida; order Pinales; family Pinaceae; genus Larix; species Larix kaempferi. The sequence continues at coordinate 823,775 of BSBM01000187.1, forward strand.
CCAATGTGTGTCACTTGTCCCTCCATTCCTAGCCTCCTCCTTCACTCAATTCAAATGGATGACTCTTTGGATTCCCTAACTCCCTTGTGCGCCCTCTTGGAGGATATGTTTAGCCCTGACATGTCAGATGTCAGCAATCAGGTCTGATTTGTGTCATAAGTGTCATAGCATCTTCATCATTGTTGGCATAGAAGCTAGGGAATCTAGCCCAAGTGTCTCAGTATCTCTCAAATGCCTCTTCCTCTTCCATGGAAGTTACTCTTCCACTCCAATTCGACCTTCATTGAGTCATGCCAAGTATATTTACCTTCCAACTCCCCAAGAACATTATACTCCACCTTGGATTCAAATGGGTGAGAATAGGATGCCATGTGGAATGAGGAATCTAGCTTTGTGTGGGTCCCACACCACCAATGTGTCTCCATGACCAAGTGCCACCTTATTTTCCTATCATAAATATTTATTTAACCCCTTTTAATATATTTATGTCAAGCTAATGTCCATTTGGGGTTTTATAGTCTCCTTATTCCAAATCTAATGTTTGCACCCCAACCTAGGACGCTAGTAGATTGGTGGAATTTCCTCTTTTGAGATTTATTTGAATGGGGAAATTACAAGAGGAAAAAAACCCCCTAAGGCAGTCTAACAAACTACAAGGCCTTTCTCCTCTCTTGAAAGGTGTTTACCTACTTTCTCCCCATGGTTCAAAAGGGAGATAATCTATCCAAGGTCGCTCCTAGGACACATTGATAGGATCATCAGGGTGAGGCCTCTCCTTACTTGAATAATTTTATCCCCTTAGATAAAGGGTAGATACTTTTTATTCATCATCTTGTGGAAGAGGAAACAATTCATTTTCTCCCCTCGGATATACTTTAGATCCCTTTGCTTCACCCTCTCACAGAAGAGGCCACACTTTATTTCCACTTCTCAGTATAAATCCACCTACTTCTTCTCCCCCTCCAGGAGGAGGACATACTATATCCTCATCTTCCTATCAAAGACAAATATCACCGCCACATATACCTCGTCCTTCCCCTTGAGGAAACAACACACAACATACAATAGTGCGACCCAAATTACCTTTCATGGTTGTCTTAAATATCCATGATATTTCCAAACTAATTAATGACCCTATAGCACATGATCAATCATGGATAGCTATGACTAACAAAATCCCCTCGAATATACCTAAGTCTAAAGGAAAATGAGGAGATTATCCAACCAACCACATCATGTCATTCCACTTATGGTGCTCCTCTCGTAGCATAGTGGAAGACTCAATGAGGCTTCACCTCTTTCAACGAACACATACCAGAATAGTTGCAAAATGGCATGTGAACTTACCAGGAATGACCTATACCACCTTTGGGACATTGGCTATCACATTTATCACGCGCTTTCAACCTCCTATTTTCCATGACCTCAATCTCATCAGTGAGTGGAATAGACGTCGCACATTGTTGAAAATTGAATTACTACCTGAGTTACTATTAGATTGTATCATCAAGTTACTCTAACCCATGATTTCAAAGGATGTGGCAACCTCAATGCCCCTGTAATGTCCCCATTCAAATAAATCTCAAGAATAGAAAATTACACCAATCTACTAGTTTCCTAGGTTGGGGTGGAAATATTAGATTTGGAATAAAGGAACTAATAAAACCCAAATGGAAATTAGATTGACATAAATATATTAAAAGGGATTAAATAAATATTTATGATAGGAAAATAAGGTGGCACTTGGTCATGGGACACATTGGTGGTGTGGGACCCACACAAAGCTAGATTCCTCATGCCACATGGCATCCTATTCTCACCCATTCGAATCCAAGGTGGAGTGTAATGTTCTTGGGGAGTTGGAAGGTCAATATACTTGGCATGACTCAATGAAGGTTGAATTGGAGTGGAAGAGTAACTCCCATGGAAGAGGAAGAGGCATTTGAGAGATATCGAGACACTTGGGCTAGATTCCCTAGCTTCTATGACAACAATGATGAAGATGCTATGGAATCTATGACACAAATCAATGATGAAGATGCTATGGAACCTATGACACAAATGAGACCTGATGGATGAAATATGACATATATGACATGTCAGGGATAAAAATAGCCTCTAAGAGGGCGCACAAGGGATTTATGGAAGACGAAGAGTCACCCATTCGAATTGAGTGAAGGAGGAGGCTAGGAATGGAGGGACAAGTGGCATACATTGGAATCTCTTCCTAATTTGAGTTGGAATGAATATAATGGATGGAATTCGAGATAAGTAGGTATTTGGAAGTTTATAAAAGTCAAGAAAAAATAAGGATAGTATCTTTTGATCATTTTACATTTTTCATTTGGAGAGGAGAGCTAGTAGAGTGCTATTCTACTTGCCTTAGCACCAATTTCGAGGGTGAAAGATTCCCATCCTAATTGGAAATTGGAGAGGAAATTTAGACCTTTAATTTGGATATACAATGGAGTCTTTTTTTATAGGTTGAATATACAGGGAATCTCGTGGTCACATCTTTTTCAACTTGCTTCTACAACCATTCTTCCATTTCTTGGCATATTCTTGCTCTTTGAGGAGAGGCACACTTGGTGAGGTGATGAACTCTTTGGGATAGCTATTGAGGCCCCATATATTTGTAATATGATATATATACTCTTTATTTACTTCTCATAAGAATTTCAGGTCGAAAATCCAAGAGATTTGTTGTAAAAATGCTAAACTATGAATAAATGGTGTCATTTCCCCAATACCTTTTTCTTTGCACTTGAAGTGGTATCAAATTCGAATGGTTCAGTCAAAATATGATATATTATTGTTGTATGTAGTTCCATTAATATGATGAATAATTTTCATATTCATTAGAGAAGCATTGGGAGCAATATTCTTAAGTTTCATAACCATTTGTGAATATTTACTATCATTTCCCCCTATGTTAAAGCTAGTATACAAAAATCTGATTTATGGGAGTTGAAGAATCCTATAGAAACTAATTAATGATGATTTGGGGATCCCATTGAATTCCTTAAAAAATACCATGTCTCTGTTCTGAAATTTGGGAAGGTATCACAGTGTTTGGGAAGCCATATTTGTCTCCTACCCTTGGGGGTTTTGAACCTTGATTTGACTAGTAAAGTTCCCTATTTTTCCCTAATTATAAATGAATGTTGAAGAAGTGTTTTAAGAGTTTACAAGAATAAATCAGCCTCATTTACATGTCTGAATACCTTCCAAACTCATTCAGAACCAATTCGGAACCATTTGGAGCCATTTGGAAGCATTTGAGTCAATATTAGTCTAAGGGTCGAATTGTTCAAAATTTGCAATTTTTCCTAGTTTTTGCAAATTATTAAAATGTGACACTATAGCCCCAATATAAGGAATATTCCATTCTATATTCCCAACATTTTAACCTTATCTATGCACAAACCAATTATTTATACACCATCCTACCTGATGCTTCTCGACATCGATCTTTGTATCCTACACCTATGGGTTTGTCATATTCGGAAGATGGGATTATCGAGTCCATTTACCAACAAGGAAAGGTTCCTCCTCCTCCTACTCATATTCCATTCAACATGGCACTCCAATTCCCACCCATCCCTCCCATGCTGCCACTCCTTGCACCTACACCAGATCATCAGTTTCATCAGCTCAAGTATGGACCCTACATTCTTACTTATCCCAATGCAAGCCAAGCATCAACGATACCTCCACTATAAATTACACCAAATACACCTACATCTTCATCCTATGGAGTTTAGATTGCATATATCCCACCCCTAGGGTATAATCCTTATTACTCATTTCTATGTCCCCTTGGTGCTACCCTCATGCCACATTTAGGGGTCAATTTAGTTCAACCTTATTTCGCACAATAAGCTCAACAGTTTGAGTTGTTGAACACAACAAATCCACTAAATCCTCAAAATCAAGGGAAAAATAAAGGTAAGAAAAAATAGAACCAACAACAGGGGAAAGGGGGTAACCCCCCTCCCCGTCAGAACCATAACTAGGCTAACCAGCTCGTGGGGATAATAAAACTCCTAATAAAGAGAAGAACACTAACTTGAGGATCGATTATTCTTGTTCCATTTGCGGAAAGTATAGTCACTACACTCACCATTGTCCCCTCATCCTTTACTTCTAACAATTGGTGAAAGCCAAAAAGAAGAAAACCATGAACCCCCCTTAGGTTCCTAATCCTCCACAACCCCAAACTGTTGTCTTGCAACAACTCTTTTCCAACCAAGGGGTTGTTACTAAATAGTAGGAGCCTTGCCCCTCTGGTGATGGCTCCTTCTAGAATATCTACATGAACACAACATACGTCAACCTCCATACTTGAGCCAAAGGCTATAAAAAACATGATCCCCACTAGTGGAGGAGGTAACTACTCCTTCTGGGGGCCCTCTGCAAAATTCCACTCTCAAGTGGTGAAAAAATCCCATGGATCCCAAAGGTACCACTTAGGTGCACCTCGCATAAATATCATATGAAATACTCCCACAATTATGGTATTATGGATGATATTTCCCAGTCACCAATTACCATGTCCACATTAGAGGTGTTGCAGTCTTTCTCAACCCAACGAAAGGCATCACTCAATGCACTTGGTGCCATCAATCCTTCTGACTTGCACCTTATGCGATTTTATCTCAACAAAGGTGAACCATGACTACCCTCACCAGTTGCATTCCAAGTCCCTGTTATAGTTAAAAACATTATGATTAATCGATGAAGGAACATCCACATGCGTTATGTCCTCTAATGTTTGAAAACGATAGGGTTCACTAGAATTAGTTACCTCATCTATCTCCCTTTGTGCATATGATGGAAAGCCATCCCAACCTAGGGGATTGTACCAAAATGTCCCCATTGAGCTACGGGGGAAAATGGTCATGATTGATATCGAGATAGTCAATTCACTACTCGACTACAATATCCTCTTGGTTCGTAGTTACATGTACACCATGAAGGCTATCACCTCTTTGGTCTTTAGTATCATGATGTTTCCCTTTAATGGGAATATAGACACCCTTGACCAACTCAACTACTATGACCCTCACATTAACACCAACCCCAATAATGTACTACCCACTATAGGGGGAAAAATTCAACCCCCTTACATTGATATATGCTCAATAGTGTACAAGGACTCCAACTTCCTTGGGGTATATTCAAGTCCACCACCTGGAATCCCTGCATTGATTGATGGCCTTGTGTACACCATTTTCACCTCTGAAAATGTACTTACAACCCCCTTGGCATCATCCTCAACACCTTCAATGAGTGATGGCATTGAAAAAATGTTGAGTCCATCCATTCCTCCAATATTTCAAATACCATTCTTGTACTTCCCTACGAGAGTGCAAGGGACACTAGTTATGGATCAATTGACTATACCTGGGATCGCTTTGGGGATACATGTTTGGTAGCTCACGCAAACCTACCCAGATATGGATTCAAAAACTATATCCCATTATGATGTTGTCATTGTTTCATCTGTTACGCCATCCTATCTAGTCTGTTTACGTCATCTGTACCACAAGCCGAGCCTACGATACCTATGACTAAACCACTATCGGCTACCACTAAACCCGCCAATGGGGGCATCAGAAAAATAAAGTTAAATTCCCTAGTCATGACCAACCCTCTCCCTGAACCATCATTGACGATCACTAATCCTAAAGTATGGGGAATAAAGCAACAACGATTAAAATACCAAGTCATGAAAACCACTACTCTTGCAACCAAGGTCACTCCACCGTGTGCCCTATGCCGGCAATAAGGCTATGTGAATAACCTATTCCCACCTTGTCGGAGCTCAAGAATATACTCAATATCATTGTTAGTATGACGCATGCAACACATATGATAGCAAGGGGAACATCTGCACCCTCATATTGTCCCACTATGACACCTAAACCCAAATCATTGCATACCAATCACACGTGTTCAATTTTCTCTCATTTTAGGAATTACACACACCATTGTCCCAACCTCCCTCAATTTTAGGATTCTTTGGAGACCATTCGCCTCACCCAACCTTTGGTTGAGATTTCTTCACCTCAACCCTAGGAAACAAATTTGATAAATGTCATTACAACAATAGTGTCCAAACCCATAGTGAGCTCCTCTGAAACACCTCAATTGGGAGAGTCAATCTTGGCATCCCTCAACTAACATCCTCAAATTCCAACTATTGTTCTCAATCAAGCCTACACTACTTGCCAATGTGGATCATGCAGGCAGATGACTCACTACTCCTTCCAATGTCCCCTATTGGTCACATTACACACCCTTTGTGCAACATAGAAGCGACTATGAGATAACCTTATACCTTTGGGAACAACCTTCCCATGGTGTTTGAAGAACATAACAACTATACTAAGGACAATGAAGAGGTAGACACAGCATTGGTTTCTTTTCACCTTAGCAGTGGTGACCCTCCATCACCAGTCGTCGAGAAGGAATTTGAACCCTAGGTCTTCCTACAAGAAAAGATTCGTCCTCCTCATTGAATCCTCCTTTACTATGTAGATATCCTTCATATTGACTCGATACACCTTCCACCAAATGACAAGGCCACCTATGTTGACCCTACCCATCCAAGAAATCCCATCATTTCTACCAACAATGGTTGGTCCACTCATATCAACTCTGATAATTAATTCTCTTTTGATGAAGACATCTTAGAATATTATTTTTCCTCCGCAGATGGAGAAATAATGGAATCCATGCATGTAGATGAACCCCCTTGGGATGACCTCCATCATAGGGCCTATTTTGTCTCTACACATGGATCAACCCTCACTTCAGTGTCCTAGCAATACACTATTGAGTCAAGACATTTTCCACCCCCTAGTCATATTGATTGGTTAAAAATCCCTATCCCAGCCCCCAATGCATTTGAAGACAGAAATCTAGCCAATATTTCTCCCACAATTCAAGTTGATATTTAAGTCACACCATGAGTCATAAACAACATCTCGATTGGTGCATCATGCTCACTATAAGAAGTTATTGAATTCATTGCCCTCTTCAAATAATTTTGAGATGTCTTTGCATGGTTGTATGAAGAAACGCCTGGCTTAGACACTTCAATTGTCGAACATTATATATACACTTGGCTAGAAGCACCCCCTGTTAGACAGAAACAACAACCTATCCACCACTCTAAGGCTCCAAATATCAAAGATGAGATCGATAAACTCTTCCGAGATGGATTTATTTTCCCCATTGATTATACATCATGGGCCTCCAACATTGTCCCCATAAACAAGAAGCAAGGCACCATTCGAGTGAGTACAGATTTCCATGATCTTAACCTCTCATGCCCCAAGGACAACTACCCCATCCCATTCATCAACTAGATTTTCGATGTAAAATTCAAGAACAATGGATCTAAAAAAAAAGAACAACAATTATAAGAGATGCATGTGGATCTTTACACCAAATTGTGTGTCAAAACACTGGTGCAAAAGGTTTGCAATAGTCATGCATTATCATTAAATCGGAATATTGATTACAATGTAAAATAATGGCAATAATAGCCAAGCAATTCGAATCCTAGAGAGGTCATTCAAATTGAATGCATGAGAGTGGCTTACTAGTCAATTAACACCATTCGACACATCAATTAACCACTTAAATGCAATGTAATTGACTCTAACGGTCTGTGAAACAACTAATATCAATATAACTAAGTCTGAAACTCAACTGAAGGCCCAAAAATAGGAGAGGGCACCTTTCTCACTTCATTTAACTGATTTCTAGGTGAAATCAGGTCAAATCTGGTTGGAGGGCGCCTTTCTAACTCCAGTTAACTAATTGTTAGGTGAAATTCTCCTAGTTGGACTGAGTAGGGTGCTTTAATCATAGAAATCACCCTAGTTGGATCACCGAATGAAGGAGGAGGCCCAGTTGACAGAAACTGATGATATGCTGATGATGTAAGCACATATTTGAGTAAAAAAAATAGGATAAGTGGTAAATTAGGCCGTTAAGGCCAAATAAATGATGTGTAGTTGGAAAATGACTCTAACACCCCCCCTTAAGCTAATATCCTGTGGAGGAGTAGAATAAAATAATAAAAGGATCCTAGCAACAAAGACCATAGGTCACCCGGGTACCGAAATAATCCCAAAAATGCTCAAAAAAATCTAAGTGAGGAAAGAGGGAAAAACTCTCAAATTGAACACTCTGAGGATCTAATATGTCCTCACCATAGTAGAAATCACCCCCAATAGTGAATAGAGGTAAGAGAACTTCTTCTTAGTGAATCTCTTGGTGAAGATGTCTGCAATTTTCTCTTATGTAGGGAAATATTGCAGTACAATGGTTATGTCATGCAAGAGCTCTCAGATGTAGTGCATGTGGATCTAGATATGCTTGGTATTTTGTCTCTGAACCATATATGTCGATATCTTGATAGCACTCTAATTGTCACAAAAAATGAGAGTAGAAGTGGTGCTACCAATATTAAACTCAGCTAGAATACCCTACAACCAAACTGCCTGAATGCAAGCATTGATTGCTCCTCGATACTCTTCCTCTGCTAAAGATAAGGAAATGACTTCCTGAATTTTGATTGAACAAAAAATAGGCCTTGTTCCAATAATGAAAACATATCCGGATGTGGAATTCTGATCATATCTATCACCTACCCAATCTGAATCAGTGAATCCAACCAAGTCAAGATCAGAATCTGCAGCATAGTGAATACCAAAATGTCTCGTGCCTTGCACATCATGCAAGATCCTTTTTGATACCTTCCAGTGAAGCTCATGGGGATGCTGCATGTAACTTGACACAACACTCATAGCATAAGAAATATCAGGCCTAGAGTGTCTCATATACAAAATACTACCAGTCAATTGCCGGTAGAGTGTAGAATCCACCAACAGTGTAGAATCACCATCCTCAAGACTGATTCTTGAGAGGAATGGGAATGGTGCATATTTACATTCTGCCATATTTAAATTCTTTAGCAGGTCCAAAGCATATTTTTATTGATAAATCATGATCCCATCAAAATTTTGAGTGATTGCAAGACCAAGAAACTGCTTCAACGGGCCTAAATCACTCATATCAAATACTTGGTGTAAAGCAGTTTTTATTGTGCTGATCGAAACAAGATTGCTTCCTGTAATCAATAATTCATCAACATAAAGTACAATGATCATAAAATTACCTTCATGCTTCTGTATATATAAATTTGGATATGATATGCATATCACAAAGTTTTTCGACAGAAGAAAGGAATCCATGTTTCCATACCATGCTCTCGAGGCATGTTTTAAACCATACAAAGACCTTAATATGTAAACAAGTGTCGGATATTATATGTAAAATTCGAAATGTTCCATGTAGATCTCTTCCTGAATATTCACATGAAGAAAAACACTCTTCACATCCATGTGGTGCACCTCCCAGTGCTTGGATGCAGAAATTGCCAAAACTAGTCGGATTGAGTCCATTTTTGCAATCAGTGCAAAACTTTCTGTGTAGTCCACACCTTTGACTTGTGAGAAACATTTTTCCACCAAACGTGATTTGTATTTGTAGGTTGAACCACTTACAAGCATTCTGTGTAGTCCACTTACAAGCATTCTACAAGTATAACAAATAAGTGAAGAGATTAGGGTTTAGAGATGTAGGCACCTTATTCAGAAGGTTGATCCTAGCTTTGCCTCCCTTGCTCTTCAATGCTTATCCAGTGTTGCAATGCCCAGACCTACAAAACAATTTGATTCCTTTCTCAAATACATTTGACTACATATATAAAACTGATATTCATAATAGAAGAAGACATCATATTATAAACAAACTGTAATCAAATCCAAGACACATTAATAGGTCATATTTGGAAAGAGAACAATGTCTGATCTTTATTGATGAATGAAAGCAAGTACATAAAATTATACCTTCCTTCAAGCTTGGCACTTCACGGAACCTAGATTCAAGGTCTCCTGCTTCCGTTCTCCAAGGATTCCAGCCTCTAATCAACTATGCTACGGTTTACCAAAACTGAAGCACAAGAGAGGGTGATGAGGGTCTCCATTCCTCCAGCATAACTTTGTTATAGGCTTGGTCCCCTCACATGGCCCTTCTACCCTCCTTATATAGTCAATGAAGAAGAGGAAAATAAGTTATAACCGCTTAGGAGGTTTCCCAACCAACTTAACTTACTCAAATTTTGAGATTTTGACCAAAACACGGGTGTACTCTACTATTTCACAGTGGAGTAGCGCTCAAGAGGGTTGAGCGCTACTATTGTACACTAGAGTAGGGTACACACGCTACTATCATGCCTATATACCAGCGCTCATGTTAGAAAATGGCCAAAAACAGGCTTTTCTGCTCATTTTCAGGAGATGGTTTGGTCTGGAAAAATGTTCCTAAGGATCATACACATCAAATGGGTCAAGAATGAGGTAATTTCAACCACTTTTAGTTTCCCAAATGACTCCTCCATCCACAAATGTCCTATTGTGTGACTGAAACTTGATCTCAAGTGTCGTCATGCGACCAAGGGAAGCAAGTGTCGTCATGGACGGAGAGGTGTCATTTCAAGATATAACAAACCTTGGTTTAGTAGACCCATTTTCATTGAACCAATTTCTTGCCAGGTGGAAGTGAAACTAGCTCCCATGTTGCATTTTTCTAAAGAGAACTGTACTCTTCATCAATGGCATTTTTCCATATCGGATCACAGTGGGAATGGTAGTATGATTTTGGATTTGAAACAATCTCAAAACACACTTTTCGAACATAAATGGATCAACATATGAAATACCCATAACTTCTCTTTGAAAGTCTGCTCGGGTTCTTCTTGGATCAGCAAGATTCCAATGTTGGAACCACTAGATGTGAGAGTCTTTTCTGCCCACTTTGAAAACTGAGAGGGCTCATATGGATTTGAATCTGAACCTAATTCTTCATGTTCATTAATATAAGACATAATAACATAAATATCAGAACATAAACTTTCAGTATCATCTCCTAAATCTTCTTCCGGAAGAGGAAGCAATTTGGCATTTTCTTCCTCCACTAGTTGTAGATCATGAAGCAGTTCTTCAAATTGGACACTTCTATCGATGAATATTCTTTTGGAGCTGATGTCCATGCGTTTGTATCCTTTTTATTATTCATGATATCCAATGAGTATGGACTCATTAATTTTTGGTTCCAAATATCTTCTCTTCTCAAGCGGAATTCTAGCCCATGCAATGGACCCGAAAACCTTGAGATGTGACACAATAGACTTGTGACCAGTGTAGGATTCGAAAGGATTTTTACCTTTGAAGGGTGAGTGTGGAAATATGGTCTGAATGTATGCAACATAATTCATGGCCTCAACCCAAATATTTGAAGCCAAACTTTCCGACTCAAGCATACAAGTAGCCATCTCTTTCAATGCTCGATTTTTCCTTTCCGCTACACCATTCTACTAAGGGTTGTAGGGGACTGTGCCCTGGATTTGGATTCTATTTTCTGCACAAAGTTGAATCAGATTTGTTTTTATATATTCTCCACCATTATCATATCTAATATGTTTTATCTTTCTCCCAGTGTCAGTCTCAACAGAAGCCTTGAAATTCTTGAACCTTTCAAACACTTCTGATTTGTTCTTGAGAAAGTAGGCCCATTTGAACCTGGAAATTTCATCAATGAATGTGAGAACATACCTTGAGCCATTAATGGATGGATTTGGTAATGAACCACTGATATCATTGTGAATCAGCCCCAAAATACAAGAATCCATGCTATATTTTCCTCGATCACACTTGTGCTTATGATGCTTGCCAATAATGCAACCTTTGCATATCCCTTTTGAGGATTTAATGTTCGGAAGGCCTTCAAACATGGAATTATTTTGTAGCAGCTGAAAATAATTGTAATTAATGAGTCCAAACCTCTCATTCCATAGCCATCTAACCTCATTTTCATGAGTCATAAGGGCACTTGGATTTGAATATGGAAAAAATTGGGAAAACTCATATGTTTTGCAACATGATTTGCCTTACCTGTTGCAATGAGATTTCCAGTGGTAATTTCATAAATTTAAACATCATTAGGGATGAATAAAACATTCTTGGGAAAACTAGTATGTTTCATTTGATACACAGAAAGCATGTTCAAAGCTAGAGAAGGTACATACAAAACATTTTGAATACTGCCATGTTCTAAGTGAATTGTATGATTTCCCTTTCGACAAAATTTGTGAATCATCTTCCATGTGGGTGGAGATGCAGCTGTCAGAGTCCAATGATGATAAATATTCTTTTCTTGCAACCATGTGATTCAAAGCTCCTGAATCTATGACAAGAGATTTTGAATTCGAAAGACTTACCATAAGTGCATGACCTCTTTCTGGATGATCATTCTGGTCTCCATTGTCCTTCTTCCTTGTGCCATCTAGAAGAGTGATATTGTTCTTCTCCAATAGAAGGTCCATATGATAAATATTATTATTCATGCATGAGATTTCAGGATGAAATCCCCTTCCACAGTAAGAACACTTTGTCTTCTCATTTCCCTATTGCTTGTCTTTTCTTGAGCCCGAGGGCTCATCTGACTGCCACGTATTCTCCTTCTTCTTAGGATGATCAAACTGGTCATATCCTTCTGATTTTTCTTTCCTTTAGCATTCGTAGCCTTGGGTCCTCCAGTAAACAAGGCTTGATCCTTGGAGGATCTCATGGACCCCATCTGAACAAGCTTGTCATGCTCTTTGGTTAAGGACTCAATGAATGCATTCAAGGATGGCATCTTCCAATTCAGAATGGTGAGTTTTCCTGAATGAAAGGTAGAGACAAACATTGAATAATATGATCCTAGTTTTGAAAGGATTGAGAGAATCAACTGATCCTCCTTCTTCTCTACACCACATTGCTTCAACTGAATCACCAAATGCTTGAACTTGGTGAAAAAATCATCGATGGTTTCGAAATTTCCAGGACTGAGGGAAATCAATTCATTCTTTAACTGATAAGCCCTCATTTCATACTCCTTGTCGAAGAGTTTGACAAGTTGTTCCCATACTTCTTTTGGAGTATTCAATTCGCTGAGATGGAAAAGGTCTTTTGAAATACTGAGACATAAGAAACCATAAGCTTCATCAAGATTATTCACATACTTGGAATTCTCTATAGATGCATTAGGATATGGTTTTGTGCCCATAGTAACTATGTAGAGTCCCTTGGAGTGAAATATGCTATTGGTATCTTCCTTCCATTTATGATAATTGAAAGGAGTAAGAAGATTGTTTGAAGAAGAGTCCATATTGAGCTATAGCGAATGTAATAGGAGACTTTTGAGACACATGCAGTAAAAAAAAAAAAAAACAATTTTAGGTTGACAACCTGCACTTTTGAAGTTTCATCACTCTCGGCGTAGCCTATCAAGAAAGATTGATAAACCGGATGCACAATTATCCATGATTTATGTGGAAAAATTTCCACTTCTGGTGCAATGTTGGAGTAATTTTGACAAATCTTGCTCAAGCTTCATTTGGGATCCCTGTAAAACTCTGTAGAATAGTTTCCTTGTCCTGCAATGGACTCTGATACCATGTAAAATTCAAGTATAGTAGATCTAGGAAAAAAGAACAACAGTTACAAGAGATGCATGCGGATATTTACAACAAATTGTGTGTCAAAATACTGGTTCAAAAGGTTTGTAGTAGTCATGCATTATCATTAACTCAGAATATTGATTACAATGTAGAACAATGGCAATAATAGCCAAGCAATTCGAATCCTAGAGAATTCATTTAACACCACTCGACACATCAGTTAACCAATTAAATGCAATGTAATTGACTCTAAAGGACTGTGAAACAACTAATATCAGTCTAACTAAGTCTGAAACTCAACTGAATTCCTAAAAATAGGAGAAGGAACCTTTATGACTTCAGTTAACTGATTTCTAGGTGAAATTAGGTCAAATATGGTAGGAGGGCGCCTTTCTGACTTCAGTTAACTGATTGTTAGCTGAAATGCTCCCATTTGGATTGAGTAGGGTGCTTTAATCATGCAAATCACCCTAGTTGGCTCCCCGAATGAAGGAGGAGGCCCAGTTAACTGAAATTGATGACCTGGTTGGCCCCCCTAATGAAAGAGGAGGCCCAATTCACTGAAATTGATGATATGTTGATGATGTAAGCACATATTTGAGTCAAAATACATAGGATAAGTGGTAAATTAAGATTTTAAGCCCAAATAAATTATGTGTAGTTGGAAAATTACTCCAATAGTCATTTCATGTGTGGGTAGCAAGATTTTCTCCTTTATGGATGGATTTTCTAGTTATAACCAAATACAAATCTGCCCCCAAGATCAATACAAAACAACATTCACAACACCATGGGGTACATTTGCTTATCGGGTTATACCTTTTGGATTAAATAATGTTGGAGTCATATTTCAAAGGGCCATTTCATACAGTATCAATGATCTAGCCCATATCATCCTCGCTTTCCTCGAGGACCTAATGACAAAATCTAAAAAATGAGGTGATCCCCTTACGACCTACACACCATATTCACACGATGTTGTAAATACAATACACGATTAAATCCCCTAATGTGTGTTGAATGTCACTTAAGAATGTTTATTAGTTTTCATCATGTCCAAAGAAGGGATCACCGTCAACCCATCCAAAGTCCAAGCCGTCCTTGACTTACTCCCCCGGGAATACAACACCAGTTGCAAATGTTCATAGGAAGGCCAATTTACTTCAATGCTTTATCCTAGATAATGTTATTTAGGCACATGGTTTTCTATGTCTACTTAGGAAATACATCGCTTTTCATTGGGATGACTAGGACCAAATCTCTTTTGATATAATGAAACCAACATTGGCTTCTACACCCCTCATCTCTCCATCAAACTTTCACTAAGATTTTATCCTCTAAAATCAACGTCATCTTCTATGGTTTCAAGTGTCCTGGTCCAACAGGTTGAAGGCCACAATAAACACGTCATTTATTACATCAAAAAAACGTTGGTTAGACCAACACTCAACTTAACACTCTGTTGGAAATACTAAGAGGGGGGGTGAATCAATATTTATAAATTTTTACAATTTCAACCATGAATTAACACATGAAAACATTAACCATTCATCATCACATAAATAATACAAAGTACAAAATATATTTTACATAGAAACCCAAATGGGGGAAAACCACATAATTTGTTTCTTATATATAAAGATTACATTCAATGTGTTTACCAACAACAACTAGAAGGAAGCTCCAAATCCATTATTTTTCTAGCATCAACTAGAAGGAGGATCCAACCCCCTAGTTTATAAGCTCAAGATGAAAGGAGGCATAAACACCGTGAGAACACATGCTTCAACCTATGCTTGCCCCATCCAAAGTCCCTTATATGAATAAGAGAATCAATCTATCACCGTCACTATCTCTATCTCTGTCTTTGTCCCTGTCACTATCACTATCACTATATCACTGCCTTTGACAACTTGTTCTTGTTCTTGTTCTTGTATCACTATCCTTGTCTCTATCGATGTATCATGCTGTGCATGCCTCAATTCTAATTTTCAATAATGCCCATAAACAATCATCCAAAGATTTAATTTCCATATTCAATATTTTACATCAAATCAAGCCATAGATCTTACAATAATACCATGATCTATTCAAAGATAATAATCAATATCTATTCCAAGATAACATCAATATCTATGCCAATATAACCATAATCATAACCTTTGTAACATATTCAGTGGACTCACGTACCATACTAAGATCAAATATGAACTGTATCCATGAGAGACATGTGCCATCACAAGAGAAACCAACAAGCATGAACCATACATTTTCCAAGATCACAAGATGAAGAAACAATAAACAAATCAAAAGAAACCCTAGATGATGTCATCATATAGCCCTCGCAACAAGATTTCCAACAAGCCAAGAATTTTGCAATTTCGATACCGTATCAGAAATTTATGTCAATTTTCATGAATCTCCTCAATCCTTGAAGATGCCCAAATAATTCTCCTCCATAAAGTTTCGCACTTTTCTCTAAGAGATGCGCAATACCAAAGAGAGACTTGATGGATGATCAAATGAAATTTTTGATCTTCTATTTATACACTTCATCATGTCTTGTAGCTTCTTTTTGAGTTTCCTTAAACTCATTCTTAATTTGTGGATCTCCATACTTTAAGGGGGTCTCAAGTGTTAATCTCCCACTTCAAGGATCCATCATGACACTTCGTTCCAAAACTTCAATATCCATCCATATATTCTCAAAGGTACCTTAGGGATTATCCATATTATCATACTTGATGGACACATCATTATTTATTGTGTGGATCCTTGCCACTTCATGTAGTCCAATGCGACAAAGTACCACAAATTTTAGGGTCATGTGGAACAAACATCATTATTTTGGGGATACTTCAAGCTTCACACCAACTTGCTTCAGACCAAATTTGGGGACTAGGGCCTTCTCCTCCATGGGTCACGTAACCACAAACTCATGGGCAAGTGGACCAAACACCATTGTCTAGGGGTTTCTTCACCTTTTATTTCAATAATTCTTAGGGGAAACCTTAGGGAATATTTTCTTTGAGTGTCGATCCATATGTGTACATCACGATGTGTCTTCCCGTGAGGGCCATGCATAACCACTACACCATAAGGGGACTACTTTGGAGGACATATACATACATAGTTTGACATCAATGACAACTTTATTCAACAATCTCTCAGTTTGTCATTGATGGAAACCATCATACTCCCCTTGGGACCATGCTCCCCTTATTTTCATGCTTCTAATATTTCTCTCACCATTTTACATCAATGGAAAAGAGTAACTCCCCCTTACAATATATCTCCCCTTTTATAATGCTTGTTCAATTTGGAGAAGGAATTACTCCCAATACTCATCGAAGATACTCAAATGTATCTCTTGGGAGAGGCTTTGTAAAGATATCTACAATATGTTCCTATATCCCTATCTATTACATCTTAATGTTCTTTTCTGCAACCTATTCCCATATAAAGTGATACTTGATAGGAATGTGTTTTGTCTTTCAATGCATAACTGGATTCTTTGAAATACTTATACCACTTGTGTTTTCATATAGGATTGGAATAGGATAATCATATGTCACTTGAATGTCTTGTAGAGTTTGATTCATCCCAATAATCTGAGTATAACATGATGCAACTACAATATATTCTTCTTCCATTGTGGATAAATATACTGAAGACTACTTCTTACTTAACCAAGACACTACAAAATCACCTAGAAAGAAATCTACTCCACTTGTGCTTCTTCTGTCATCAACGCTTCCTACCCAATCTGCATCTATGTAGGAAACTAATGCAAACTTGTTTCCTTTTGGATACCATAGTACAAAGTCTTTTGTTCCTTGAATATATATGAAGATCATTTTTGTTGCTAAAACATGTGCTTCCTTTTGAGCTACCTGAAATCTTGCAACTTGTCCAACTTCCTGCATAACATTTGGTATTTAAGATATCACATAGAAAATACTACCAATAATCGATCTGTAACTCCATTGATTCAATTCCTTGGATTCATCATATTTGCTTAACTTGCATTCAGTAACCATAGGAGTACTTATAGGTTTGTAGTCTTCCATTTTGAATTTATTCATCATTTCCTTGATGTACTTGGTTTTGGAAATGAAAAATCCACCATCTAACTAAGATATTTGGAGTCCTAAGAATAAATTTAACTCTCCAAGCAAGGACATTTCAAATTCACTTTGCATATCCTTGGCAAATTTCTAACTCATCTTGTCATAAAAAATTCCAAATATGATGTCATCAACATACATTTCACTAATGATCATACTATCTTGATCCATATTTATGTAGAGATTACTATATGCATTTCCCCTCTTGAATCCCTGTTGTTGTAAGTATATTTACAATATCGAGTACCAATCTCGAGGATCTTTCTTGAGTCCATACAAAACTTTCTTTAACCTGCAAACATAGTCTTCATTTTCTGATATTAGGAACCCCTCTTCTTGCTCGATATAGACTTATTCTTCTTCTAGTCTCCATTTAGAAAAGCCGATTTTACATCCATCTAATATACTTTAATTTTTTTACAATATGCATAAGCCAAGTTCATTATGATTTCTTCTATTCTGGCCACATGAGAAAATCTTTTATCAAAATATATTCCTTCAACTTGGGCATATCCTTTGCATACTAGTCTTGGTTTGTTTCTTTCTACATGTCCATCTTCATTGAGCTTGTTTATTAAAAGCCATTTTGTACCAATCACATTTTTATCCTTTGGTCTTGGCACCAATTCCCATGTTTCATTCTTCTCTATCTGATATAAGTCTTATTTCATGGCCTTGATCCAATGTTGATCATTTATGGATTCTTCAAAGTTGCTTGCTTCAACTGTGGATGGCAAAGACAAGTTCCCTTGTTGTAACATCTAATTTTTTCTTCTACTTTTGGTTTCTATTCTGACACTCTTTTCCCCAATGATTAGTTATGGAGTATAATTCTTCTAAACGTGGATATTAGGTGTCTTGAAAGGTGTTTGAACATTTTTCTTAGTACTAGAAGGATTATGAAGATTCTGCTAATTGTTTTCTTCTTTTTCTGCTTCTAACTGTTCTTGTTGTTGTTGTTGTTCTTCTTCTTCCTCTGCTTCAAACTTTGGTTCTTCAAAGATGTTTGAATCTCTGTTTTCCTTATTTGTCTTTGGTGAGCTGATTTCATCAAATTTCACATTGATGCTTTCACTATCTTATTGAGTCTTATATTATAACACATGTATGCTTTACTTTTGCAAGAGTACTAGACAAGCATGCCTTCATGTACCCGAGAGTCAAATTTTCCAATCTTTTTGTCATCCCTTTTTATGCAGCATTTGCTTCCAAACACTCTGAAATGTTTGAAATTGGCTGGTCTTCCTTTCAATAGTCCATATGTTGTTTGATCACTATTACTTCTAAGCAATGCTTTGTTGAATATATGAATGGTTGTATGTACTTCTTGCACCCAAAATATATCACCTATCTTGGAGTCAATCATCATAGTTCTGGCCATTTCTTGTACAATTTTATTTTTCCTTTCAACAACTCCATTTTGCTGAGGTGTTCTAGCTGCTACGAATTCCTTTTTTATTCCATGTTCTTCACAAAATCCTAGAAATCATTTGAGATGAACTCACTGTCATTGTCTAATCTTAAGATCTTGATTCTCAAATAGGTTTCATTTCCAACCATTTCCTTGAATATCCTGAAACATTAGAATGATTTTGATTTCTTGTTGAGGAAGCATACCCATGTCATCCTTGTATAGTCATTAATGAGTAACATTAATTATTTCTAATCACTAAGTCCTTTTGTCTTCATTGGCCCACGTAGATCAGTGTGAACAATTTGCAATGGCTTTGTAGTGGCATATTCATTTGTCTTGAATTCAACCTTTGTTTGTTTCCCATGTTGACAATGCTTGCACAAAGTGTTAGCTGGTTTTGTAATTTGTGGCATTTCTTTTATAGCTTGCTTCTTGCTGAGCTTGACAAGATTGTCAATGTTTATATGACCCATTCTCTTGTTCCAAATCCAACTTTCATCTTCCTTACCCAAAAAATAGTTTTCCTTTCCAATTTCTTTGATGATGTATATATTGTTCGAAGTTCTAGTTCCCATTGCCGCAAGTCTACCTTATCCTTTTTTTCCTGATTTTACATTCTTCTAAATTGAATAGGAATGTGTGTCCCTGATCACACATTTGGATGACACTCAACATATTATGATTCATGTTTTCCACAAGTAGAACATTTTTTACCAAAGCATATTTGTTTCCAAGACTAATTGTACCTTTTTCCCACAATTTTGGCTGAGTTGTTATTGTTGAATGTGAAAGATCCCTCCTTTTCTTTCCTTAACAACAAAAATTTGTTTTTGTCACATTTCATATGCTTTGAAAATCCACTATAAACGCACCATTGACTTATGTTTCTTTAAGATTGTAAGGAAAGTCCACATTCGTCAATTTACAAATATTTTTGCTTCTTTACCCAAGTTCTCTTATGTTCTGGAAACTGTCGATTTTCCTTTGACGACACTATCATCCCACTTCTGCAATTTATAGCTCTGTGTCCAAAGTTGTTACATTTGTAGCATTCAATTTCATAATTGAAAGCTCCAAATCTATTGTAACTTCTATCGAAATCCTTGTGAGGTTTCTCATCATGATTCATGAAGTTTTCAAAACCATTTCTATTACATGTGTTTCTACCTCGTGCATAGGCTCTACAATTTACAACCTTATGCCCAAAATTATTGAAATAATAACACATGCCAAATAAAATGTTTTGTTACTTGGATGTAGGAGGTCTTCTAGTTGGTGCAGATATTTTGAGTTCAAGAGCTTGAAACTTCGTTATTACTAGCGGTTTCCTCCATGCATGATCTTCTTCGAGACTCTTCTTTGTCACTAGTTTCTGTATATCCTTCTTTTGAGTATCAAAACCTTTTACAACATATACATAGCTTCTTTGTCTTTCTTTATCCTTAGTCATCATAGAGCTTTAACCTCATCAGTTCGTTTGTATCCAAGACTAGATTTATCATAGAATGGGCTTTGCTTGCTGATGATTTCATTCAGTATTTTGGTGTTGTTACTCAAGCTATGTTGGATTTCCTTCTTCTGTGATTCCTTAATGAGGGAGACTATTTATGCTTCCAACTCTTCTTGTATATTATCCTTTTCTTCCAGTCTTCTTCTAAGTGTTTCTTCAATCACATTTGCTTCTTCCAACTAAACTTTTAGATCCATAGAGATTTCTTTGTCTCTTCAGGGTTTCTCCTAGAGATTTCTATCAATTCACCCAACTCCTTTTTATGTAACTTGTTTTTCTTCCTTTATTTATTTAGTTCGCTTAAGGAACTGATAAATTCTGCCTCAATATATACTTCTCCTTCCGCATAGTATTCCTCATCATCATTAACATTTTATTTTAATGCCATGAAGAGCACTTTTCTCGATTCATCCTATTCATCGGATGAGGGGATATACTCCTTTGAATAGAGATTATTTCTTTTTACAAATTTCTTGTTCCTTTTCTGATATTTCTTTTAAGTTTCTTGGGAACATCTTCCTCATCACTATCTGACCTTTTTGCATAAGGAAACTTGGAAGCAAAATGACCAATTTTACCACAATTAAAACATATGAGAGGAAACTTACCTTTGTACTTACCAGTTCCTCTTTTCAAATTTCTCATGAATTTTTCCACCCCTTCATCGTCTGAGTCATCACTACAGCTGGAACATGAACATGATTTTTCTTTTTGCTTGTTCTTCCTTGTCTCCTTGGAGGCCTTGAATGTTGCTTACCTTCTAGTTGGATTATCTTGTTATGTTCTCATTTCATATGATGTAAGAATTCCATGTAATTCATCCACACTTAAACTATGTATATCTTCTCTTTCTTCTAGGGATGAAAACTTAGAATCAAAACTCATTGGAAGAGATTTGAGAATCTTTTGAACAATTACCAAATTTTCAATCTTTTCTCCTAGACCCCTCTTGGTGTTCATAATTTTTTCTACTCGAAGGAAATAAGCTGAAATATCTCCGTCTTCCTTCATTTTTAGGTGTTCAAACTGTCTTCAATAATTTTTCATCTTAGCTCCTTTCAATTTGGAATTTCCTTCATACTCATTCTTGAGCATCTCTCAGATTTGTTTTGCAGAGGTACAATGCATAACCTTGACAAATTCAAAACCTGCTAACCCTCTGAAGATCTCATGGCCCTTGAATTGCATACAAAAAGTATTCTTTTAGTAGTACCTACAAATGGATCTCTCTCTGGTGTAGTATATCGATTTAGTACAACTTTCCAAACATCAAGCCCCAATGACTGCAATAATAGCTTCATCCTTATGCTCCAAAAAGCATAGTTCATCCCTTCAAATAATGGTGATCCAAACTTAGAATATTTTTCATACATTTCCATAATGATCTACCTTCTAGTGGTTAGACTATCTTGAAGGAACCCACTCTAATACAAATTGTTGGTAATATTGAGAGGGGGGATGAATCAATATTTAGTAGTATTTACAATTTCAACCATGAATTAACACATGTAAACATTAATCATTCATTGTCCCATAAATCATACATAGTACACAATATAATTTGCATGGAAAACCAAATGGGAGATGACCAATGAATGCTTTTCTTATATATAGAGATTACATTCAATGTGTTTACCAACCCCAATTGGAAGAAAGCTCCAACTCGATTTTTCTAGCAGCAATTAAGAGGCTTCACCCCCTAGTTTATCATCTACAACTGAAAGGAGACTACAACCCCCTGATATCACGGGTTCTAACCTATCATTGTTTCATCATGTCACACTGATATAAATAAGAGAATCAATCTATCATTTCCATTGTCTTTGTCTTTTTTCCATGTCACTATCATTGTCACATTGTCACTATCACTATATAATTACCATCTTTGACAACCTATCCATATTCTTGTATCAATATACCTGTCTCTATCAATATATCATGATGTGCATTCCTCAAGTCCAATTTTCAATAATGCCCATAAACAATCATCCAAAGATTTAATTTTCGTATTCAATCTTTTACATCAAATCAAGCCATAGATATTACAATAATACCATGATATATTCAAATATAATCATCAATATCTATGCCAAGATAACCATCATCATAGCCTCTATAACGTATTTAATGGCTTCACATACAATACCAAGATCAAATATGAACTCTGTCCATGAGAGAGAAGTGCCATCACAAGAGAAACCAACAAGCATGAACCATACATTTTCCAAGATCACAAGATGAAGAAATACTATACAAACCAAAAGAAACCATTAGATCATGTCATCACATATCCCTTTCAAGAAGCTTTCCAACAAGCCAAGATTTTTGTAATTCCAATATCGTATGAGAAAGTTATGCCAATTTTCATGAATCTCCTCAATCCTCAAAGATGCCCAAAAATTTCTCCTCCACAAAGTTTCACACTTTTGTCCAAGAGGTGTGTAGTATCAAAGAGAGACTTGATGAATGATTAAATGAAATGTTTGATCTTCTATTTACACACTTCATCATGCCTTGTAGATTCTTTAGGGTCTCCTTAATACCATCCTTACTTTGTGGATCTCTATATTTTAAGGGGGTCTCTGTAACGTCCTCCTCACCCAATCCGACCATTGGGAGGGGACGCTGGCCAAATCGGGGATCTAAAATTTCACCCCAAGTTCATAATACATTTTTCAACAAATGCAATGTGTGCAGAAATGTAAATAAAATTGCACAACGGAATTCAAATCTATCCACACACACATCTAATATGCAAATACAAGCATAAACATTACAGGCATCAAATAAAACATTTCATATTCAAATACATGAGAATACTTATCTTTAATAAATGCAGATTCAATCAACTGGTTATGTAAGAGCGTTTTCCCACCCAACCATAGTCACTCCGTTCAACATATACTCTTTCTACTGGGAGGCCACCCCCAAATTGGGCTATGAGGCCACCAGGGTGAAGGAAACAGCTATAAGCTTCTACCTCTCATCCCACAACCCATTATGCTCTTTGTTCTTAGCCAAATGCTCATATAGAGCTCTACATGGGTCTCACTTAGCCCTCACAGCCTTAGTTTCTCTAATACCTTCCCCACACAACACCCTTCTAGCTCAGACATCCCCTTCACCAATCCATAGTTCTCTTGGGAGACCCATATTGCTGGGTGCTTCCAATGTGTGCATAGAATAAGTCCAACCTGGTATTGGTTGTTATAGAACCTCCTGCAGCCTCAATCTATGGATTCTCAAGCACCTACGAGTAGTAGAACTCAAGGGTAAGGGTTCCTAGCTTTCCCGACCTCTCTACTCACCTAGAACCTACAATATCCACTTCCAAATTTGTAGCATGGTCTCCAAATTTGAATTTTTGGGTTCAAAACAACATGGTAAGTTCATGGATAGCAAATGAGAGCTCTGCATCTTCTACATCTGCGTGAAAGAATGAGACAAATGAGGGTTGAATCCAAGGGATATGAGGAAAATGGTGAAAATACAATTGACATGAATTCTGGCAATATAAGAAATGACTCCTGGCAGTTGCAGATTGACTTTTGTCATGACAAAACTGTCACAAAAGTCTAGTCAATCCCATGATTCAATAACTACATGAGTTGACTTTTCCCACCAACCACACACATGCATTAATGATTGGAAAATGGTAAGGAAAGGAGATAATTGGCTTATTCTCATCACATGACAGAATTTAGGTGAGTTCTAAGGTGGACACTTGGAAGCAAGAATTTAGTTCCCCATGGAGCCCCTTTTCTCTTCCCTTTGGTGGAATCATAGCCCCTTTGGTGCTCCTTACACAACCATTGTTGGACCATTTTATTATTTATGCACATAATATTTACATATATTCTAAATTAGCATAAAAGCCAACCCAACATTCCAAATAAAATACAAACATCATAGATGCCTAAAAATTCACTAGTCGGGCCTTGGCCTTGAGCTCCGCACTAGGAATTCACACTAGCATATTTACATCATTTACATAATTTTGGATAAATACATTCCAAGTCAAAACTAGGGGTATTACAGTTTCAAGGGTCTGTGCCCCACTTCAAGGATCCATCATGACACTTTGTGTCAAAACTTCAAGATCAATCCATATATTCTCAAAGGACCCTTTGGGATTTTCCACATCATCATACTTGATGGAAACATCATTATTTTCTATTTCATGTAGTCCAATGGGCCAAAATACCACACCTTTTCGGGTCATTTGGACCAAACATCATTATTTTGGGGACACTTCAAGCTTCACACCAACATGCTTCCGACTTGCTTTGGGGACTCTTTAGGGACTTCTCTGCCATGGGTCATGTAATCCCAAACTCATGGGCAAGTGGACCTAACACCATTTTTTAGGGGTTTCTTCACCTTTCATTTCAATAATTCTTAGGGGCAACCTAAGGGAATGTTTTCTTTGAGTGTTGATCCATATGTGTACATCACAAAGTGTCTTCCCATGAGGGCCATGCGTAACCACTACGCCATAAGAAGACCAATTTGGAGAACACATACATGCAAAGTTTGACATCAATGACAAATTTATTCAACACACTCATGATGAGAAACTCGCACTAGCCATGATCCTCTTAGTATAGATATTGCACCATTACATCTTTCTACGCAAAACAACGGTGATCACAGACTCTAATCCGATATAATACATCCTCAACCACAGGCTCATTAATGGTAAGTTTGCACGTTGGATCGTTATTCTACAAAAATTCAATGTTGAGTTTGTTATCCATAAAAAGCCCTTGGACCTTGTCGAGCTCTTCATTGACCTCTCGATGACTACCTCGAGAGAACATGTGAACGATCAATTATCTGACGAACATATTTTCTTCATCACTAGTGATGATCCATGGTATGATGATATCCTAACATATCTCCAAACTTAGAAATTTTCCCCTCACTTGTCTCATTATGATCGTCGATGCATACATCCTTAGAGAAATTTTGAAGTAAAAAATGGGCCTCAAAACAAAGAAAATGTACTATAGAAATCAACCAAACACATTTTAGATGATGAAATCATCCCCCATGGTTGAGGTGGCATTAATGTTTATTTATCACATTTTCAATGGTGGATGACAACCCATAGTTAAACATAATAACATTATAAATACTTTTGAAATCATAAAGTAAAGTACTCATTTTACACTTTTTCAATAAAATAATATAAATTGTTTTTTCAAAAAAATTGAAAAAAACAATACTTATTCTTACTTTCTTGTACTTCTCTTGCTGGTACAACATAAATTTGAAAAAATATATTTTAATTAAAATAGTCACATATTACGAAAAATGGAAAAAGGACACGCATACATAATTTTTTTTTTTAATTTAGAAGGATTCACATACTATGAAAGAGCTCATGTTTTGAAATGCATGTACATATTATTATGAAGAGGTGAAAGTTCTAATTATTATATAATATACAACGTATATATTATATAACGTAATATAAATATATTATATATTATATAATATAATAATTAAGAAATTATTACACTATCATGGTTAATGTTCTTAGAGAATATATTTTTGAATAAATAAGTATGAAGACATATGATATAATTAATATTTATATTTTATTTAATAAAACTAATTGTTGAAGGACAATACTTTTTTCAAAAATTTACTTTCATTTCTAGTCATATTTATAATTTTTTTTTTTTATTAATTTTAGTTTTTGACAACTTTTCAATTTAACTTAACTATGGTTAAATAGATTGTAGTGTAAAAAGTGAGTTGTAAATATACCTTCCTTACAAAATGACAAACTCATAATATTTTATTATAACTCGTAGGAGGCCCATTTTTTACCTCAAAATCCCTTTAATGCATCAAGCTCCAAGATATCTTCTCCTCAGAGATGTATTGTATTGTCACGGGGTCAACACTATCCTATGATGATGCTTGTCTCATGAGGAAGCCGAGCAAGTCCTTAATGACTGTCATAGCGGAGCATGCATGGGCCATCTCTCAGGTCTGGCCACCACCGGAAAACTACTATGCGTCGATTATTTTTGGTCGTCAATGTTCAAGGATTGTGTCTACGTCGTTAAAATATGTGCCAATTGTCAAGTCTTTTCTCGTAAGAACCGAGCTCCCCCTACCCCACTCCCCCTAGTAATGACGACTGATTTATTTTGCAAATGGGAAATTGATTTAATGGAGTGTTTGCCCATCTCAGTGTAGGGTCACGAATATATCATAATAGCAGTCGACTACTTCACTAAGGGGGATGAAGCAATGCTTACATTTGATTGCGCAAGCACCACCGCTGCACAAATTTTCTTTAACCATGTCATTTCACGATTCGGCATACCAAAACAGTTAGTTTCTAATAACGACACCCACTTATGTAACCGTACTTTCGAGGAGTTATCACTTTTGTTAGGATTCAAGCATGAATTCTCAACATCTTATTATCCTCAAGCTAATGGCAAAGTCAAAGCCATGAACAAATTTCTTAATACCATGCTTCAACACAGAGTGAACAAGAACAGATCTAATTGGCACCATATGCAATTCCCAACTTTATGGGCCTACTAAACTTCAGTTAAAATGACCATAGGATTTACCCCATTTCACCTCATACATGGAGTAGAAGGAATTTTACCCATTGAGTGCCAAATCCCTACACTCCAATAAGTTGTGGAGTTATTACCTGATACTTCAGCTCTCGAATAATAGCTTTTTACTTTAGAAGACCTCAATGAATAATGAAGGGACCCACTCCATATAACGAGGCCCTAAAACTACACTCCAAAGCGCACTATGACCGCAACGTTCGACCTCGCACCTTTAATTAGGGTGACTTTGTCCTCGTATTCAATGCCAAGAAAGATAGAAAACCAAGATTGGGTAAATTTGTATCTAAATGGACGGAACCCTACATTGTCAAGCAATGCCTACCCAAAAGGGATTATATATTAATTGACCCTGAAGGAATAACCCTCGAAAACCCTATCAATGGGTTTTACCTCAAACATTTCTACCCTTGATCCACGCGCACTCCACATGTGCACTATGTTGTTATTTATTATTTTTGTATCATCAATACCTTTCTCGTGATATTTATTACACTTGGGTATTTTCATCATGTGTGCAGGAAAATGACCAGCACAACCAAGCCTCTAACCATTTCGGTAATGATGTAGGACTTGTGTCATAGGTATCATCCTGAAACTAACATATTGGAAACATTTTCCCACTTTTTACATTGCATTTACTAGTAATCTTGTTGATAACCAAAGGGTCTTTATGTTAGAGTTTGCACTTTAATTCAATTTAACTAGGATATTTAACTAACAAAATAACAAGCACAACAAAACACAATAGACACAATAGTTTTCCCGGTAAACCATAAAGGAGAAAACCCCACAACTTCCTCAAAGATAGATTCGTCACTAATACAATATCACAAAATGGAAAACCCAAAAATAGGAAGTCTTCTGCAGCTCTCTCTTATTTCTCCTCAACGAACTTGTCTTCTCTCTCTTGCTTATGCAAACTTTAGTGAGTGAGAGGTGTGTCCAAATGAGAGAGCAATCTCTTTGTTTATACTTTATGTTTGGGCGACCTAATTATTAATTAGGTCGGCTTGACTAACTTGACTGGACTGACCTATCCTAGGGAAACTCAATAATATATTTTACATTCATTCTTTGGGGTGCTATTGCCCCAACTTATAATGGAGGTTTTACCCCAATGACCTAGCATGGCTAAACATAATAATGACATCCCCGAATGGAGGAAAAACATCTCCGTCGGAGGTACAAGTAAAATACAATAATAATATAAATATAAAGTACAAATGAATATCTTTCGAAGTTACATTTACAACAACACTCCCTCTTAACTAGGAAGGTATTCTATCGCCACAGTCATCATCATTCTGGAAACATATTCTAGACAACGTCATCAACGCTGGATCATCATCAATGCTAGAACATCATCATCAACACCGGATCATCATCGTCGCTACTTCCGTAATCCTCATTTTGTTGATAATTGATTAATGACATCTCTCGAATCTATCTGTCATAAGAATTTCTACAGAGCTAACCCTTTTCCATGCTGGATGTAGGCCTAGATCTCATCTATGTCTTCATCATCTCTGTGAGCAAGCCATCAAGTAGGCACAACCCAGGACCACACATTACATTGCCAAAAAAATCACCTACATCTCCTACTATCATCTCATCGTATCCATATCATCTCATCATCATACACGTAGCACAATCGAGATGCACACCTCATGCCCAACAAACCACCTACGTCTCCCACCTAGTGGGTACATCCCACGAGCACTCCAGGTGCATTTCATATCTCAACAGTTATCCCACACCTATCAACATGGGAGAATAGCCAGGAGCACCCCAGGTGCATTATGTCCCAAGGACCACCTACATCTTCCACAATGCGAGAACTTGCCTAGGTGCACATAAAGTGTCTTTGTGATCGGTGGACCTCTCAACGTCTCCAACATGGGAGTACATCCAGGAGCACCCCAGGTGCATTATGTCCCAAGGAAAACCTACATCTTCCACCATGTGAGAACCAGTTCCGCATCTTCTCCAACATGGGAGTACAACGAAGAGCACCCCAGGTGCATTACGTCCCAAGGACAACCCGCGTCTTCCACCATGCGAGAACTCACTCTAGTGCATCTACATCTTCCGGTATCACCACTCCCTATTTCGAGGAACCTCGATCTAGATAACACTAAGCCTCTCTTTGAAGTACTTGAACTTCACTCTAGCTAACGGCTTGGTCAACACATTGACTATCTGTTAGTTTTTCAGAAATTTCAATCTGATCTAGGATCTTAATTGAGAGAATAACATGTACAACATATCTACAACATATCAATCATGGACACAATAATGCAAGCACACAAGAGACACAGAGTTTCACCGGGGAAAACCAAGAAGGTGAAAAACCCCGCAACTTCTTTAGAGATAGATAGAGCAATGATACAACCCAAGTACAAGAGATAGTCCTCCTAGCAGCAGCTTCTCCTCCTCCACTAGTGCGCCACTCTGCAATGAGTGTGTGAATGAAGAATAGAATAATCAAATAGAGTGCCTCCCGCACTCTATTTATACTTGACTTGACTTGCCTAATAACCTTTACTAGGTCGGCCTCAACTTAACCACTTAACATAATGCTGACAGGGCTGACCCCAATAGGGTGGTCTAATAACCCTTTAACCCACATGACTTATACAGGGCCGACCCCATCAAGGTGGTCTAATAACCCATGAAGTATAAGTTACGACACTTACAATATAAATGATGACACTTTTGTATAGAGGAATAATAACATCTCTATATGAATACAATATACATATGTGAAATACATTCCGAAGTTACAAATACATCAACACTCCCTCTTAACTAGGAAGGTATTTCTCGGCACAGATATGCTAGCATAAGTATTTTTCTCGAGATCATCGTCACTGGATCATCGTCATCGAATCATCATCATTGTTGCTACTATCTCAATCAATCTCCATTCTACTCGTCATAGGAATTTCTATAGAGCCAGTCCTTTTTCATACTGGATGTAGGCCCGCCACCTACAGGACTTCATCATCTACAGAGCCAGCCCTTTTTCATGTTGGATGTATCAACATCTACAGAGCCAGTCCTTTTTCATACTAGATGTATCACATCTACAAAGCCAATCCTTTTTCATACTGGATGCGACCTAGAACAAATCCAGGATTTACCACCACAAAGCCAATCCTTTTTCATACTGGATGTGACCTAGAACAAATCCAGGATTTTCCACCACATAGCCAGTCCTTTTTCATACTGGATGTGACCTAGAACAAATCTAGGATTTATCACCACAGAGCCAGTCCTTTTTCATAATGGATGTGACCTAGAACAAATATAGGATTTATCACCACAGAGCTAGTTCTTTTTTCATATTGGATGTGACCTAGAACAAATCTAGGATTTATCACCACAGAGCCAGTCATTTTTCATACTGGATGTGACCTAGAACAAATCTAGGATTTTCCACCACACAACCTCGAAAGAGCATCCCAGGACTTATTACGGGCACATAGCCCAACCTATCGGATCTCCTAGGGCTACATTACATGTGGTCATGGAAAAATATCGAAAGAGCATCCCAGGACTTATTACGGGCACACAACCCAACCTATCAGATCTCCCAGGACTACATTACATGCCATAGGAAAAAACCTCGAAAGAGCATCCCAGGACTTATTATGGGCACACAACCCAACCTATTGGATATCCTAGGGAAATATTACATGTCCTCCCAGAGCAATGCCTCGAAAGAGCATCCCAGGACTGATTACAGGCACACCGACCAACCTATCGGATCTCCCAGGCCAGCTTACATGCTCATCTGCACAACCTGTCCACGATCACAGAGTATCAACCTGATACTCACCATACATCATCCTGATGTACATGATCATCATGATCATCATCATAGCATCATCCTGATTCATATCATCTGGAGCAACATCCTAAAGCTAATCATCCATGATCATCTTGATCATACAATGCATCCACCTGATGCATACATAGTATCTACCTGATACATATCATCATACATGATCTACCTGATCATACAATGTATCCACCTGATACATACATAGTATCTACCTGATACATATCATCATACATGATCTACTTGATCATACAATGTATCCACTTGATACATAACCAAATACATGATCCACCTGATCACATAATGTATCCACCTGATACATATCAACATACAAGATCTACCTAATCATACAAAGCATCGAACATGATGCACACATAAATACATGATCCAACTAATCATAACAAGCATCCATCATGATTCATATACAAAGCAGTAACTGGAGCATCGTCATGATGCTCATCATCCAACGCTTACATCCACAGCCATGGGAAGGATCCTCCTCTCACCATGCTTGGAATGGCTCCAGCAAATGTATCCATCACTTCTTCCTCAAAGTATGGTCAATTTGAAGAACACCAAGCCTCTCTCTGAAGTACACGAACTTCACTTTGGCTAGTGGTTTCATCAATACATCTGCAACCTGCTCATCTGTCGCAACATATAGGAGCTTCACTGCTCCTCTCTGCACCATATCCATGATATAGTGATATTTGATCTTAATGCGCTTTGACCTGTCGTGGAACACCGGGTTCTCAGATAGCTTCACACAACTCTGGTTGTCACAAAATATACCAGTAGCATCCAACAGGAGATCAAATAACTCAGACAGTAGCTTCCTCAGCCATACTGCCTCACAACTAGCTGAACAAGCTGCAACATACTCTGCTTCGACTGTACTCAGTGCTACGCAGGACTGCTTCCTGCTAAACCAAGAGATCACTCCTTATCCCATACTGAAGCAACACCCCGAAGTGCTCTTTCTATCTGCAACACTGCCTGCCCAGTCTGAATCAACATAACCCTGTAGGTTAAACTTTTGATTTGCATCATACTTGAGTCCATAATCAATTGTACCCTTCAGGTACCTCAGAATATGCTTTACAGCAACTATGTGAACACCTATGGGATCCGTCAGGAACTGGCTCAATGTGATCACTACAAAGCAAATATATGGTCTCCTGTTCATCAAGTACATCAAGGACCCAATCATCTGACGATATACAGTAACATCAACCGGATCAGATGAAGCATCACATAGAAGCTTCAGGTTTGATGCCATAGGTGTGGCCATGGCCTTGTAGTCCATCATCCCGAACCTCTTCAGGATCTCTACTGCATACTTCCCTTGTCTAAGGAAGATTCCATCTGCACTTTGCCACACCTACATGCCTAGAAAGAGGTGCATCATCCCAAGTCCTTCATCTCGAACTCAGCAGCAAGATTCCTCTTTGTGCCAGGAATCAATCTATCCTCTCCTGCTACAAATAGGTCATCCTCATACAATAAGAGTATCACAAGATTGACTTCCTCAACCTTGTAGTAAAGGTTGGAGTCCACTTTACTTTTGGTAAAGCCCAAACTGGATAGAAAGCTGTCTATCCTACCATACCAAGTCCTAGGAGCCTGCTTCAAGCCATGCAAGGATTTCTTCAACCTGCACACATATGACTCTCTGTCATGTGTCTCAAAACCAAGTGGCTGCTCCACATACACTTCCTCCTTGACTACACCATTCAAGAAGGTTGTATTGACATCCATCTGGTGTATCTTCCATTTCATCACTTGCTTTATATTTCCCTATGCTATCATCTGCAGCATGCTTGATCTTATAAATCCACTTGGAAGTCACAACAGACTTCCCTTCTGGTCTTGGGACCACATCCCAAACATCATTCTTCATGATCAACGGATCATGGCAGCATTACTTCATCTCGGATCCTGGGAACTTCATATTCTTCAATAGATAGATTTGTTGCTGAACAAATGTTGTAGTCCTTCTTTTGTAGGTACTCGTATACAATCTTTCCTACAAAAACAAGTTAAATTGCATGATTAGAAACATCTCATAGTTTTCAGAACAAATTCTTACACATAAAGAAATATGTCATACAGTCATGCAATTGTTTTAGCCAATGCTTCAATACAACATTTATCCATATCCTGTAACTTTCTAGATGCCTTCCAATCTCTACCAGAACATTGTTAAGAGTGTGCACAACTCCCAACAATTCAATAAAGAGGTTTCATTCTAGATAAGTAGCAATGGAATGTTGTACAGTGCCATAGGCCACTTACCCATTACATGCATTTTAGTAGTATACTGTTCTTTAATGCAATTATTCTAATATGCATAATACACAACCTAAGTCTAGGAACATAAGTATATACATCTTTGAACAGTATTATTTAAACAATCAAATATACAAGAAATGACAATTCAAATACTTATCTTTGTTTGTTTGTTGGGTAGACTCCCTCTCAATCTTTGTTTCCTTGTAGGAACTACTGGAGTGTGCTCCCTCTTGATCTTTGCTTCCTGGATTACCTATCCTTGAACTTATATCCATCCTCGATCACTATGCATGCTTACTAGTATCATCATTGTGTTATCCTCGATATCTCATACATAATTATACATTCATTAGTATAATCTTAATACTATCAAAATACAATACTATTAAACATGTATAGTCATGATCATTTCAAACACAGATAATACGCATTAGTATTCAAGGTTTCAGGGAAGACTTATCTTCTGGTTAGTCATATCATCAATCAAGGTGAGAGACATAATATGCATAAACCCTTGATTACTTAAATTTCTAACTTCATGAATAATCATATATAAAAGTATAAGATCCTTACATAGGGTAGGATTCTAACTTGATATAAGAAAATACATACTTGGTCATCATATTTGATAGTTATGTCTAGCAATGTTTTCTTGTTCTCTTCAATGAACTGCATAACTCATAAATTAACCATTCTAGAACCAAATTATACATACCTCTATGTGATCCATGACTATGGATGAGTCCTTGTCTTCATGTCATCATTGTCTTGATCTAGAGCTTGATTTGTACCTTTCATGTTAGCGAATAACATTCTCCTCATACAACGCCATAGTGCATTAGTACAAACATAATACAATCATACGTGTCATAGCCCTAATCAATGAATGTCTTCTATCATGCATTCATACTTTTACTAGGGTGATAAGACAAGTCTAAAATTAAAACTCAATAACATGAGGAAAATCATATTATAAACTTAATCATGAACAGATTTACCTATCAGATTGCTTGTAGTAGTAGTTGTTGTTGTTCCTTTTGTTCTTAGGGCAATCCGAGGTAAAGTGTCCTCTTCTTCGTATGTGCTGTGAGAGCTTGATCTTCATTCTCCATCTTCTCTTCTCGAGCTATAATCCGAGCTTATTCCTATGAGCATTCTTCCCACAGCTTACTGAAAGAGATAATTTTCTTCCTAACACAAATTCCTTGGATGAAGAAATCCCATGACCTAGGAAGGTCATTAAGAGTGGTCATTACCACTTCTCCATTCTCTATAAGTTCTCCCACAACTTCAAGTTGTTCTTTTATCTGGGAGGCCCTTGAGAAATAAGACTACATGGTCTCTGCATTATGGAACTTGATATTCTTCAATTGACTCCTCAAGTTCATCTTCCGATTTATATTCTTCCCTTCAAATAGCTTGGTCAAGGAATAAAAAATCTCCTTAGGTGTCTTCAGAGATGACACATGTGGCATGAGATGGTTTTTGATAGAATCAACAATGATCCTTTTAGCCCTGAGTAAGTTCCTCTTGTGTAAGGCCTTAGTCTCTTCTCCCTCTGGGACAGGAACCCCTTCACTTATGTAGGTGTCCAACTCACTCTCTTATAGAATTAACCCAATCCTATACTTCCATGCTCGGAAGTTATCAGCCCCTTCAAGCTTATCCTTAAGCTTGGTGTGGTGAGACATCTTAAAGAGTACTTCAAATGAAATAGAAAAGATTTAGGTCTTACCACTTGATTTGCAGAAATATGGATCTGGATCTGGATTAGGGTTTGCCAGAGAACCCCTAAAAAATCAAACTTTGAATTTCAAACTTCTGAAATGATAGAAAGATGTGCCTTGATGAGATGATCAAGTTGGTATACTCAGAATTTGAAAACTGCAAAGTTTCACCCCTCAAATTTTCTTTTCAAACTTCTGGATTCACTAGGGAGGACCCTGAATTAGGGTTTGATTTTCCTGGAGCTTCATCCATCCAAAAAGTTTGATATTGGTCTCTAAACTTCGATGTTTTAGAGGAGCTTCCAACCATGGTCTCAGATTTAAGAAATTCAAACTTTTGCAGAAGCCTTAATTTTTGGCTTCACTAGAGAGGACCCCAAACTAGGGTTTGATTTTCCCAGAGCTTCACCCAACCAAAAAGTTCGATCCAAAGCTCTAAACTTTGATTTTTCTAAGGAGCTTCTAGACATGGTCTCAGATTTCAGAAATTCCAACTTTTGGAGAAGCCCTAATTTCTGGCTTCACTAGAGAGGACCCCAAACTAGGGTTTGATTTTCCTGGAGATTCACCCAACCAAAAAGTTCGATCCAAAGCTCTAAACTTTGATTTGTTTGAGGAGCTTCCATCCATGGTCTCAGATTTCAGAATTCCTATTTTTAAGGAAACCCTAATTTTTAGAAGCAAAACTGAAAGTTCTCAGAATCGAATTCTGATTGGACAGAAAGATGTGCCTTGCTGAGGAGAGTAAATCTAGCCTCCTACATTTGAAGATCTGTGGAGAGAAACCCAAAAAACAAGAATCCCTAGCTTCCGCAATTGTAGAGTGTCTTCTTCTCAGGTTAGCTCTGATACCATGTTAGTTTTTTAGAAATTTCAATCTGATCTAGGATCTTAACTGAGAGAATAACATGTACAACATATCTACAGCATATCAATCATGGACACAATAATGCAAGCACACAAGAGACACAAAGTTTCACAGGGGAAAACCAAGAAGGTGAAAAACCCCGCAAATTCCACAAATATAGATAGAGCAATGATACAACCCAAGTACAAGAGATAGTCCTCCTAGCAATAGCTTCTCCTCCTCCACTAGTGCGCCACTCTCCAATGAGTGTGTGAGTGAAGAATAGAATGATCAAATAGAGTGCCTCCCGCACTCTATTTATACTTGACTTGACTTGCCTAATAACCTTTACTAGGTCGGCCTCAACTTAACCACTTAACATAATGTTGACAGGGCCGACCCCCAATAGGGTGGTCGAATAACCCTTTAACCCACATGACTTATATAGGGCCGACCCCATCAAGGTGTTCTAATAACCCATCAAGTATAAGTTACGACACTTACAATATAAATGACGACACTTCCGTATAGAGGAATAATAACATCTCTATAGGAATACAATATACATATGTGAAATACATTCCGAAGTTACATATACATCAACACTATCTACTCGTTTGTCACCACATACTGAAGCTTGACTGCTGCTATCTGCACCATATCCTAATATAGTGGTACTTGATCTCAATATGCTTCAACTTGTCATGGAACACTGGGTTCTCAGACAACTTCACGCAAATTTGGTTTTCGCAGAAGATACAAGTCGCCTCGAGCTCGAGATCAAACAATCTGACATTATCTTCCTAATCCATACTGCCTCACAAATAGTCAACAAGCTACAACATACTCTGCTTCGGTTGTACTTAGTGCCACACATGATTGCTTCCTACTAAACTAAGAGATCATACCAGATCCCATACTAAAGTAGCATCATGAAGTGCTCTTCCTATCTGTGGCATTGCCTACCCAATCCGAATCAACATAACCATGCAAGTTAATCTTATGATTTTCCTCATACTTGAGCCCATAAGCAACTGTACCCTTCAGGTACCTCAATATATGCTTTGTAGCCATCAGGTGAACATGTATCGGATCCGTAAGGAACTAGCTCAGGGTGTCCACAACAAAGCATGTGTATGTCTCGTGTTCGTTAGGTACATCAATGAACCAATCATCTGCTGATACATCCTGGCATCAACAGTATCTAATGAAGCATCACACAGTAGCTTCAAGTTCGATGCCATTGGTGTGGCCATTGCCTTGTAGTCCATCATTTCGAATCTCTTCAGAATCTCCACTGCATACTTTCCTTAACCAAGGAAGATGCCATCCGTACTCTACCACACCTCCATGCCTAAGAAATAATGCATCATCCCCAGGTCTTTCATCTCAAACTCAATGGAAACCCTCCTCTTTGTATCTGCAATAAGCTCATCCTCAACTGTCAGAAACAGGTCATCTACATATAGCAGAAGTATCACTGGTCTTCCTACTTAAAACTTGAAGTAAAGGTTGGAATCCGCTTTACTCTTGGTAAATCCTAAACTCATCACGAAGCTGTCCATCTTGTTGTACCACATCCTAGGTGCCTGTTTCAATGTGTAGAAGGGTTTCCTCAACTTGCACACATGATTTTGTCTGTCACGTGTGTCAAATACTAGTGGCTTCTCCACGTACACTTCCTCTTCTACTACACCATTCAATAATGTTTCCTTGACGTCCATTTGGTGTACCTTCTATTTAATTATTGTAGCCAATGCAAGTATAGATTTTATGGAAGTGTATCTTGCTATAGGTGCAAATTTCTCCTCGTAGTCTATGCCTTCCTTATGGGAGAAGCCATGTGTCACAAATATTGCCTTGTGTTTTTCAATGCTACCATCTGCAGCATGCTTGATCTTGTATATCCACTTTGAAGTCACAACAGGCTTCCCTTCTGGTCTCAAAACTATCTCTCAGACATCATTCTTCATAATCGACTGGTACTCCTCGATCATGGCATCCTTCCATTCTTTGTTCTCTGCTGCTTCTTCATAGTTGGAAGGTTCTTTATCAATGATGTCAC
Source organism: Larix kaempferi (assembly GCA_027924585.1). Lineage (NCBI taxonomy): Eukaryota > Viridiplantae > Streptophyta > Pinopsida > Pinales > Pinaceae > Larix > Larix kaempferi. The sequence continues at coordinate 861,794 of BSBM01000187.1, forward strand.
ATAGCAGGGCCACATAGTTGGAGTATGGTCTCGGTCTCTTGAGTTATCTATGCATCCATTCTAGAGTTCCATACTTCTCTGCATATTGTATTGCTTCTCATACCCATGTTGGTCTTCTCTTGTGGGAGTTCTTCTCACGAGGTGTTTCTACAGGTTCTTGTGGTTCTACCATGTCGTGATCTTCATGATTTTCTGGAATCGCTTCTTCCATCATTGTGTCTCTAACTCTGGTTGCTTAAGGTTCTTCAATCTCTTCGATAGGTAGTTTCCTTGATTTTTTGTATGTTGAGTATTCATCGAATAGTACATCTATACTGATGTCGATCTTCTTGAATCCTAGGAAGTATATTCGGTAGGATTTTTAAGTGTCATTGTATCCCACGAATATTCACTTCTTTCTTGAAGGATCTAGCTTGGTTCTCTTTTCCTTTAGGATATGTATATACATGGGGCAGCCAAATATCTTGAGATGGCTGACTTCTGGTTTCTCACATGAAAAATCTTCTTCAGGAGTCCTATTGCTTAATACTCGGCGAGGTATACGGTTCTGTACTTACACAACTGTCCTTTTTGTTTCTTCCCATAAGTGCATCGGAAGATCCTAATCATGTAGCTTTGCTTTTGCTGCTTCTATTATCGTTCTGTTCTTTCGTTACGCAATGCCATTCTGTTGAGGATTGTAAGGAGTGCTCAACTCCCTCTTAATCCCAGATTATTTGCATAAGTTCTTGAATTCTTCCGAAGTGAATTATCCACCATTATCCGATCAAAGGGTCTTGATATTTTTCTCAGTGTGATTTTTGACCAAGGATTTCAATTCTTTGAACTTGCTAAATACCTCATCTTTACTTTTCACGAAATAAATCCAAGTCTTACGGGAAAATTCATCTATAAAAGAAACATAATATGCATACCCGCTTAGTGAGATAGATGACATGGGAATGCATACATATGAGTGAATTATCTCCAATATTCCTTTTGCTTTGCATTTACTATTGGGAAACACCTTCTTTATGTTCTTTCCTTGCACACATCCCTTGCAAATTCCTTCCTGTTTTGTCTGGATTTCGGGTTTCCTGAAACTGCTTTGTTTGCAATAGGTAGTGCTCTATTTTGCACATGTGCAAGCCTTATGTGCCATAGTTCACTTGGCTCCATGGAGTCATGAACCAATGATTATTTAGGTTGTCCCTTAAACTTATACAAGCCTCCCTCTTTCTCTCCAATTACTGTTGCATCATATATTGTCTTTCCTTTTGGCCACATTAGGACTTGGCCATCGAAAAATGAAACCCTCATTCCTTTAGCATCTAGTGCTGAGATGGAGAGAAGATTCTTCTATAGTCCTAGAACATATAGGACATCTTTCATCTTCAAATATTTTTCAGAGTCTAGTTTGGAGGTAGCTTCTCCACTTCCTTTGATGTGATATTGATAATTATCCCCAAGTTTCACCTTGTGAGGTGACTCATGCGCAGATAGATTAACGAAGGATTCTTTATATCTTGTCATGTGCTTGGATGATCCACTATTTATAAGCCAGTATTTTCATCCGTGTGTAATGGTTCCCGTGAGTGTTGAGATTAGGACATATTTCTTCATCACTTGAAGAATCGTCACTTTATTTTCTAGTTCTTTTCCTTTTTGGTTCATTGTCTTCAGCGGTGTGAGCATGATGTATCTTCTTGTTAGTCTTCTTGTTGTAGGAACCTTTGTTTCTAGGACAATATCTGGAGTAGTGTCCCTTTTCATCACATGTGTACCATCTAACACTGGATAGATCTCTAATGGGTATCCTTTGTCTTCTGTGATGGTGTTCCTCCCTCTTGTTGTGATGGTGGTCCTCCCTCTTGTTGTGATTTCTTCTAGTGTGAACTATAAGAGCTTGATCATCATTTTATCCCATCTTCTCTTCTCTTAATATTAGCATATCTTCTTCTTGAGTTCATTCTTCCCATAGTCTACTGAAAGTGATCAACTTCTTTCTGACACATATACCTTGAATGAATGATTCCCATGATCTTGGGAGACCATTCAAGGTGGTCATAAATGTTATCAATCAAAATGGCACTTCTTCGTCCGTGTCTACATTGCCTTGTTGGTCACACAAAAGGACCTTATGGATGGAAGAGCCTATTTGATCATAGATTCTTTGGCCCAGACTTTGCAATATTATCCTTTTTTGTGTGTGTGTGATATATTCTGAGACGTAACCGCGACTCTCCTATCAAAAAACTTGCGGGTTAACTGCGATAGTCTATATTGACAACCTATAGGTATCACCATAAATTTGCACTCGCGTGTTGCTAGAAACCATACTCACGAGTCCCTTGCTAGTTGTCAAGAGACACACTCGCGTATATCTCTAAATCTTGAGAAAAAATATTAAAAGAAGATTAGGGATTAGTTAAGGGTAGTTATTCTAACTACCTTAACCTCCCTAGCCGATTCCCTGTCAAGTCTATCCTCTCAGCCTTGCTATAAATACAATGGGAGGGCCTTGAGAAAGGGAGAACCAATTTTGATAAGGAAATGCTGGAGAAAATTCCACTGAAGGAAGAGGAGCATAAACCCAGAGTCAGGTTTCAACAGTGCCAGTTGCAGAGCAGGTATAGTTGGTTTCCTTTAATTCTAATAATACTGAGATTTTCCTTCCCATAAATATTTTTCCATTGTATGAATTTATGTCTTTGAATCTTTCATATCTCTTAATATATGAGTTTCTTTTTAAGAATTCATTTCTCTTTGGTGAGAAGGGTATGTGTTTTATTGCAGGTAATCCATCTGGAGCAATGGAGCAGGAGATTGAAGTTTGAAAGCTTGGATCAAACGCAAGTTATTCAGGTATTCTTTTTTACTTTCTATCTGAGTTCTTTTCCATTGAAAGAGTATTGAATGGTGCACCTGTTTTCTATCCTACTTCTGTAACTCAATTACACGTATGTTGATGATCTCTTGAATTCCCTATCATAGGTTGCCTTACCGTATAATAGAACCGAAGAATCTACTGGGGAGTTCATGTTGTTTCTTTGGCGATCATGTTGTTTCTCTAGCGATCCTAGAGTATATTTCTTCAGTTTTATTATTCATGTAGGTCTCTGGGAGAGTTTATAGGGTGTCTGTACCCCTCTCAACCACTCAGACTTGGTCTTTCTTGAGTTTTATTTCATTTTCTATTTTTTTTCTAGGCATACCCACGAGTTATACATAGTTACAGTCATTGATTTTAGGTAAATCCACCTTTGTGGTGATGGAATATTGGTCAATACTGAGAGGGGGGGGTGAATCAGTATTGTTAATTTTTTCTTTTTAACCACTTAAAAACATGGAAACAACAAAACACGGATTTTATCGTGGAACCCCAAATTCGTAAACCACCAAAGCTTTTCTATTATCTGCAAAATTGCTTTTTAATTCGATCAACACCAACCAATCAAGATGCACCCACACCCTTAATTCACCAGCACCAACTGGTAGGAGGCTACGACACCCTGTTTAGTCGGCGACGACTGACAAGGAAGAAACAACTCCCTTTTGCAGGCACCGACCTGCCCTAGCACCACCCTGCCTCCCTTATAGTATTAGTTCTTCATTAACTGACTGGACTGTATTTCTTCCTGTTGATCTCTCTTCTACTTCGAATACTTGGATGGAGAACATGAGAGACCCTCCAAATGATGTTTTTTTTTTTAAATATATACTCTTCCGAAGGTCATTTGTATTTTTAAAACAACACACCTTTTCAAAAAAATATACCTCCCAAAAAAATGATATTACATTAAAAATAATTTTTTTTTATTCTTAATATATAACTATATGTATTATTATTTTAATTAACCCCCAAGGAAATGATTTTATATTTAAAATCATTTTCATAATTAAAAACTATATACAATTTTTTAATTATTCTAAAATTGTCGTTTTTAACTATTTCACTAAGTCATAATGTTTCACATTATGCTTTAGCCATGTTGACAACTCCTCTGCCACCTCGACCACATCGACGCCATCTCAGCTTCTGTCACATCAACGCCATGCCATCTCAGCCTTTTCCACATCGACGCCATCTCAGCTTCACGTTATTATCATTTTTAATTATTTGTCCATGCAGAACAAGCCACGTGTAGAAAAATGATAGGGGGCTTGATAGGTCATCCCGGGTGTTGGGCTAGTGATCTTCTCATGGAGTCCACACACCCAGCACCCCTGCCTATCCTTTGCACTACACGTCGATTAAGTTAGTGAAGACCAGCATTTATAAAGTCATACAAGTTCTTTTGCACAACCAATGTGGGATATATCCAATAGCCACATCAACCACCACCGTCCATCTTCAGATCACACGACTACTGAGTCTCGATCTGTGAAAACCCTCTGCGTTTATTTTCTGCGTTTTATTTCTATCATTTTAATCTCTGCGTTTTGATTTCGAATGTCAATCTCAACGGATCTTTGGCATGAGGATGGATTGCCTCTTCTGACTTGAAATCACACTAGACATTTCGCTATTATCTAATGTATTTTTCAGTGGTATCGTGAGAATCTCCAGTATTCAGGTGCTTCCCCGGGTTTCCCTCCCATCGAACTTGAGCTGTGGGTAGAGGAACCACATACCTCCTACAGTTTCTCTCCGAGATGTTAGAATTCCATGCATTGTCAGGGTTGTCTAGAAAGGAACCAAAACATCTAGATTGGAACAAACGTGGTTCTCCTTCCTCATATTCCGTAAGACATATGTATCATTGTGCAACTTCCTCATTTTTAACAATTTCATGCTCTTTGTATATCGGCACTGGCATGGACTCAACAACATGATCTGGGGCAGGGAATGACCTAAGAGCAACATCCAATGGTCGGGAGGGAAAAGCTATTGACTGATTATGGATTTCATCTAGAACCTCGAATAGAGTCTCTGCCAGCATTATAAGCCTTGAGATGCTTTCCCTAGTATTTGACTCATTGAGCCGTCCAATGTTTTGGTAGGAGCAGTGTCCTGTATAATAGTTACCATCCAAAATACATGATCTATCATGCCCAACAAAGTTTTCAAAACCATTTCTCACGCATTGCAATCACCAAATCTGAGATCTAGCCAAACTTCTCTTTTCCTCGAGCAACATACTACTTTGCTCCACAAAGCTGCCCCCATTGATAGGTACATCTTTAAGTAATGGTGTCACTACATATATGTAGACCTTTCCCATCTCACCGATATATTCATTCATAAAAACCAGCAGCACAGTGAAGGGAAATCAGGTCTTTGGAACAATAGCAATATCTATAGGTGTACAAATCACACAGTTCTGTCGTTCTTGAATTTTCAAGTTTGTTCAGTAAAGTAGCAAGCATGTCCTGTGGCCCAATTTCCTTTGCACTGAATCCAAATGTGTTTACAGTTTCCATTCTAATTCTCTTCTTATGAGCTTTCAACAAATTTCTCTAAGGGTCTTTTTGCATTTCGAATATCTTTAGCATATTTTCTACTAGATTATGTTTCTTCACATAATCTGTCTTGGGAAACAGCTGAGGGGATGCAACATCTAATATCAGTTATTATGAACATACTCTATAAGTTTATTCCACAGTGGTGTGTATGATTTAGGAGTGGCATACATTTCAGGCATGTATTTCTGGCCAACATGCTTTGTTATTTTTTCTGCCTTATCATATCAGATTGCCATGACTAGCTTGCCATATTATTCATTTCCCTTCTCGCCATAATGCATTGGACAACTAGACATTTTATTTGCATTTCTCTTCATTGTGTTGCTTTGCTATTTCCTGAATGCCATCAATGACAATCTCCATCCTCTGCTACTACCATATTGCCAACATGTGGAAGGTGTGTCGGGAATCTCCACTCAAATCGAAGTTAAGTACAAGGTAGTGTGAGGTTGATTAGTTGGGGATACCCCCCTACTTTTCAATCGAGCATCTACTAGGGCTGATACACATACGTGGATCCATTAGTACCTTTGGTGATTTTGGGTTTCAAGCTTAGTTACCTTGCCCATGCATGTTAGTTCAACCTGCGACTGTCCCACAGACTCTTTTTTCACTGTTGGTAGCCTTAGAATCTTGAACACTAGGACTCTGCACAGGTGACGGTGGAAGCATATTTCCATTGTACCTTGGACATACGTTGGAGGAACTCCCTTGCAGTTATTTGGGAGGGTGGTTGGTGATTCAAACACTTGCACCCGAAGAATCTGTATTTTGGACCCTGGGTAACTATTTTTCATTACTCCACTGGATTTTTCTAGGCCCTAATCATCCCAGAGTTCCCTTTGGGAGACTATATGTTTGCTTGGTATGGATCACTATAGGAAATTTTGTAGTGGTGTGATGTGTGCTTATTATTGTTCTAGCGGCCCCTAGGTTTAAAAATTCGAATATTTTTTTGTTGTAAGTGTGGAGGACCAACCTCCTCGTAGGTATAGAAGGTTGAGAAACCCTCCTCCACTCACTATGGAGCCTCCACCGCCACCTCAGCAACACATAACTAATTCAAGAGGTTCTTTTGAACTAGTGGGTACAAATGAAACCCCTAGAGAACCCCAAGTCAATCCTCAAACTTCATCGGTTCCAAAGATCATAGAGGTTGAATATTTTCTAATAGAATAATTTGCAAGACATTTCAACCATCCCTTCACTAGACCAGACGATCCTTTGTTAGAAAGAGTTGTTCCATTAGGGTCACCTAAGTTAAGTGTATATAGATTGACACCTGGACTTAATATGGATAATGTAGGAGATGGATTGGGAGTCCCACATCAACAATCAGACCTGGAGGTTTGTCTCCTCCACACATTAATACCCTAGTACTGATCTCGTTGCATATGTCTTTTGCTTTGAGCACTTCTTTTAGTTTCAATGTTGTACCTTTAGGGACATCTAGAACTCATTTTGCACTCAAATTTGCTCCTTTTGGAACCTCCATTGGTTCACCCAATATTCCTTTTTCACAGATACCTACAGTACCGTATACATCTTCCCCTTTCAACCAACAGTTACAGGCTAATCCCAACTCAACTCCTTTCAATCAAGGTTTTCCTTGGCATGGAGGGCATATTGCTCCTTCTACACCATTTGTGGGCTCAATTCCTACATCTTTTATTGCACAAATGCCAAGTTTCAATCCCTTTATAGGATTTAATGTACATTCTACAAATGTTCAAACTTCCAATGTACCTGTCGGTAGTACTCCTTTTTCAATTTTTGGTGGAGGAGGTAGTAATACTCATACTCATACTCCATTTGGAATCACTTACACTCCGACGCAATGGACTGGGAAACAAGGAAGTAATCCACTATAGTATGGCTGGAGCAATTTCCAAAACAATTTTTCACCGCAAACGATGGATGGGGGAAACCCTAACCAACCTTATAGGAGTCATGATTTTGGTATTTTTACTTACCAGATTCCTCAAAATCAAATGCCATCGGCACGACCCCGCTTACCTTTTCTAACAAATTTGAATCTGCCAGATCTTTCAAAATTGATGAATGACCCAGTGCGACAGAATCCTTCCTGGCCTCCAGGCCCAACCAAAATCCCTTCAGACATTCCAAAGTTTGAAGGAAAAACTGGTGAAGACCCAAGGGACCATGTCACAACATTTCATTTGTGGTGATCCTTGAACTCGCTGAATGATGACTCAATTCGATTGAGGCTCTTTCAAATAACCTTGACTAGTGTTGCAGCCAAATGGTATATCAAGTTACTCGCTGCAGATTAGAACAACTTTTGTGATGTAGCAACAGTTTTCCTAAACCATTTCCAGCTTCCCATCCGGTATAATGTCGGTATGGATATTATATATACCTTTAGACATAACAAAGCCACTCATTTATTTTATCACATTCAGGAGTGGAGAAGACGGAAATGACTCATTAAGGCTGAGATTCCCCCGTAATTTCTATTGGAGTGGTTTTTGAAATCATTGTTACCATATATATCCAAAGATGTGTCAACTTATGGGGTTACTTATGAGGAAGAATCCATTCTAAGGACCCAACAACTTGACTTGATTTATGCTCAGTCTGGGATCTTTTATGAAATGATTCCAAATGCACCTAGGTCAAATATTGATCTCGGTAAACCTAAACCTGGACCTATTTTTTATTAAATTTTGATTGTTTTTATTTTCTTTAATTTAAAATCTTCAAATGGCTTATTCAACATGGTATTAGTCTCAAAGTTTTCAGTTATGCTTATTCAACTTTATTATAAAGTTCACAACCAAGATTTAACCTTTTTGCTAAGTGCATTTGCCAAAATTAGCTATGTTGAAAGATTCTGGTAGCGCAAACTGCAAAACATACCCCTAATGCGCTACAGGAATCCAATATTATGAAATATCGTGGCTTATTCATGCTAAGCTATGGTACGATACGAGTTATGATGACTAGAGATGATGAAACACATGCTTGAAGAATGATGACAGTTGTAATGCCTTTTACATTCCATAATTGAGAGAGATCGGGGTTCGAAAGGCCACGATCTCTGATTTGGGGATTTCAAATTTAGTAGCTGAAGACACGTAATTTTAAAAAAAAATCCCACCCTTAAATCAATTGCAGGAGAATAGCATAGTGTATTTGCAGAATACATAGAAAATATGAGCAAGATGAACAGGAGGAGAAATGTACATCAAGCAAACAAACTGGTTTTATAAAGAAATTTAAAAAGAATGCAGAGGAAAATTTACAGAGTGCTGATGTATAAAAAGATTCACATAGCATTGAAGCACAAAAATAGTCTTAGAGCTCTAAATATGTAGTGGAAAAAGAAAGCATGCTTGAAGAGCCTGAACATGTTTCGGAAATTGATAAGGGGAAGAATATTGCTCCTATGGATAAAGATGAAACTGCTAGTTCGAAACAGGACATGCACATTTGTGTTTTGGAAATACAGAGTTAAATTATAGGTTTTCCTGTTGTAGATACTGAAGAACCGGTATTTCACATTCCAAATTTTGATGCGGATATGAAAGCTTTGACAAAGCTCAGGGAGACTAAGTGGCAACCTAAAACAAGAGCTACTAATAAAATCAGATTAAATATGAAAAGGGTATTGGATCCTAAGCTAAAGTAAGAGAAGGTTACCATTATTGGAGACTTTTCAGGAGAAGAAGATGAAAATAGTAATGTTGAGAATGCTAAGTTTGATTCACAGGAGATTGAAATGAATACAAAGAAAGAGACTGACATGATAACTGAAATGGTCAAAGATTATGAAAGAATTGCAAATCAAGAAATGGTAGTAGAACATGGAATTATCCCAAGTATTTAACAGCCATCTACTTCAGTTTTTCCCCTCTCAGGTGCAACAGTCAGAAATCAGCAGGAAGAACTATTAATCTTTAAGAACTTGAATATTCCATGTGGGGCAGAAATGCATACTTTTGCTCTGTTTTTTCCTGTTTTTGTCATTTATTTTGAGCATGGATTACGAGGTGGTGGAAAGGATTTTGAGAAAACCAAGAGAGGTTTTTGTCCACAACAGACTCATTTAAAAAAAATTCTCTCAGTTTTGCAACAGGTGTCATCATTTGAAAGATTCGAATTCATCTTTGTGGCCTATTTTTCATGGTTTAAAATGTTTAATATTCTATTGTTTTAGTCACAAATTTTTGGCCCGTCTACTGATCAATTGGAGAGGAATTTTCAAAAACCAAGAGAGGTTCTTGTTCATCATGGACTCATTTAAAAAAATCTCTCTCATGTTTCTAACAGGTGTCAAGGACTGAGAGATATGAAGGCGTCTTTGAGACCCTTTTTTTTCCAAAAATTCGCCATTTTCCACAGAATCCAATTTTGTTAGTTTTAGTTAATTTGTCTTTAAATATTTGAGTTAATATGTAACTAATGGAGGTAACTGCTTCAAAAATTGACCTAAGGAAGTAGTTATGGAACTACTACATCTTTGTAATGATAAAAGGAGGACAAGCATTTAGGTGGAGATGGGAATTTTTATTTCAAGAAGCTATTTTTATAGTGATATGAAAAGCTTGCAAGACTCTCATGTAAGTCATGAAAAGTGAGAATTAATATACATGTGATATAAGCCATTTTTTACTATTTGATTGAGTTTTTATTCCTGATCAGTTTGATCATTCAATGGATGATTTCATTTATGTTTTAAGGTTTTTAAACTAGTGAATGCTTATGCATTGTAGATGAAAACCAGTATGAGTGACTATGATGTAATGGTTTATATTTCCTTGGTTTACATTTATGAATTTAGTTTTCAATGAATTATATGATTCAGTAACTTGTTTTAGTTTGATTTCTTTTGTTCTTCTTGAGATTGAAACCTTCTAAAATTCAAAACCCTAAACCGATAAAAAAACTATTTCATTTTTATTTTTGAGATTGTTGAGATGGTGTTAGCTTGTTCCTCCGTAGTCTATGAACAAATTCTGGAAGTAACATCTTTGGCGACGTTGCTAGGGATGGAAGTGAATAAAAATATGTATTAATATCAGTAGATGTAGTATTTGATGGTGAACAGGGGATGGTCACGTGGTTAAGACTACAATTTTTCACCAACGACTCCATTGGTTCAGAATGTCAATGTCCATGGAAGCCATTGTGGCTAGGAGGTTTGCACCTTTGAATTTTTCATTTGTTCTAGGATTTCCAAATGTGGTACCTATCATGAACGAGTGGGGATATTTCATTCCACGGTTTAGAGAGAAAAAATATGACAATCCAGCTGCACATTTGTTGAAATTTCATGAAGTTATGTATCAGCTGGGAATTCATCATGAAGATGTATTAATGAAAATGTTCATGTATTCACTAGAAGGAAATGCACGAGAATGGTATTTTTCTCTTCCTGCTTCCAACATATCTTCTTTGAGAGATTTCCATGCCGTATTTAATAAACGTTGCAAAAGGTATTTTTCACATGAACTACTTCTTGAAGATTGTTGTGAACAGTTTGAATCTTGTATCCAACAAACTGTAGAGTGTTATTCTTGCGATGAGCTCTGTTAAAATCTTGTTGAAAAGAAAATTAAAGAAGACTCAATTCAACAGGAGCTTGAAATTGAAAAAGAAGATCATGCTTATGCCTATTCAGATCAGCCTACTAATGAAGAGATCGTTGAAGAAATATTTGGTTGTCATGACTCTCAAGAATTTTCTGGTTATTTTCATGATAATATACTGTCACAAAAGGAAACTTATCAGGAAAATGATGTTCGGAAAAATATTCATATTCCAGCTGATAAAAATCAGATTACAAATACCTTTGATATTTCATCAGAAGTTTCTTATACTCATGAATTTGTGGGTCAAGATGTCTATGAAGAATTTCCTGTTTTTAATGAATATGATGATGGTATTAAAGTTTTAGATCAGAAAATATATGATCAACAATGTCATGAGGACATAGATTTGATACATGGTAGCTATCACCCAAAAACATAGCCTAATCTTGAAGAGCATCACAATGCAAAGGTCTCTAATTTTCAAGAATCAAAAATTTGTAATGATCATCTGGTGTTTGATGAATATAAATAGGATTTGGAGCGGATTTTTGTTTCAACATCAAAAGAAATTTTAAATAATGAACCCACGTATGATAAATATAAAGCAAACTTTTTAGAAAGTAATGAAGGAAATAGAAATGAGCAGCGTTTTCTTTTTTCACCAAAAAATACCAGCAGATTGAAGAGCCTTTAGTTTCCATTCTTGAGAAAAAAGTTAAAAAGAGCAGTAATGGAGCAATGCAAATTGATAATACACAGAAGTATCTCCTTCAGTTCAAGTAGCAGGAAGAGGTAATTTATCATGAGTTCTATGATCTGGTTAATGCATATTTAGAGGAGTTCATCAATTCCAATTTTTTGTTTTAGTCTCATTACAAATATGGAGTTCGATATTGTGATCTATTGCTGTTTAATTTTAAAGAGATTATTTTGATAAAACATTTTCGAGAAACTTGGTTAATTGGTCAACTTCTTCTATGGCTGACTTGGAAGTCTGCCTTTACTTGACCAAGTTGCAGAGCTGGTTAGATTAGGAGCTAAATATAAATAAGCTTGCCATGCAAGCATTTAGTTTCAGTTTGAAGTTTGCTTTTCAATTTACAGTATGGTGAATTTTGCATAGAAGGCAGTCCTGTGAATAGTTTTTAGGCTTCAATAAATAACAATTCTGCTCTCAAGGCTTGAAAAGTCCATAGTTTACAGTTTATGGTTGTTCTTCAGTCTACCAGGCAGATGGATTTGCAATTCTGCTCTCAAGGCTTGAAAAGTCCATAGTTTACAGTTTATGGTTGTTCTTTAGTCTACCAGGCAGATGAATGTGCAATTTGGATGAGCAGATTTTCTATTGCAACACAGATGTAATTTCTTAGCAGCAATCACATATTTTTTGATAGCCATGGATCAGAATTTGAGGAAGGGAAAGTGTCTTTTCAGCATACAATAAGCGCATCATTAAAAATTTGAGCAGGGTTGCAATTTTTTGAAACAAGTTGGGGAACGAGATACAAATGACTCCATCGCCCAATGAATAAGGCACAAGGTCTTCAGGTTCTTGAAACCTCACAAGGAGGCTTTCATCCCACAGTAGGAGCCAGATGTTAATGCTGAAATTGTTCTCATTTTTATGTGTTTCTTTTAGAATTATTTGAACTTTATTTTCCTTCATTTATCCATAATTTTGATTATTTTGTTTTCAATCTATTTTTTATTAAATTTTGATTGTTTTTATTTTCTTTAATTCAAAATCTTCAAATGGTTTATTCAACATGGTATTAGTCTCAAAGTTTTCAGTTATGCTTATTCAAATTTATTATAAAGTTCACAACCAAGATTTAACCTTTTTGCTAAGTGCATTTGTCAAAATTAGCTATGTTGAAAGATTTTGGTAGCACAAACTGCAAAACAGACCCCTAATGCGCTACAGGAATCCAATATTATGAAAGATCATGGTTTATTCATGCTAAGCTATGGTACGATACGAGTTATGATGACTAGAGATGCTGAAACACACGTTTGAAGAATGATGACAGTTGTAATGCCTTCTACATTCCATCATTGAGAGAGATCGGGGTTTGAAAGGCCACGATCTCTGATTTGGGGATTTCAAATTTAGTAGCTGAAGACACGTATTTTTTTAAAAAATATCACCCTTAAATTAGTTGAAGGAGAATAGCATAGTGTCTTTGCAGAATACATAGAAAATATGAGCAAGATGAACAGCAGGAGAAATGTACATCAAGCAAACAAACTGGTTTTATGAAGAAATTTAAAAAGAATGCAGAGGAAAATTTACAGAGTGTTGATGTACAGGAAGATTTGCAGAGCATTGAAGCACAAAAATAGTCTCAGAACCCTAAAGATGTAGTGGAAAAAGAAAGCACACTTGAAGAGCCTGAACATGTTTCATAAATTGATAAGGGAAAAAATATTGCTCCTATGGATAAAGATGAAACTACTAGTTCGAAACAGGACATGCACAGTTGTGTTTTGGAAATACAGAGTTCAATTATAGGTTTTCCTGTTGTAGATACTGAAGAACCAATACTTCACATTCCAAATTTTGATGCTGATATGAAAGCTTTGACAAAGCTTAGGGAGACTAAGTGGCAACCTAAAACAAGAGCTACTAATAAACTCAGATTAAATATGAAAAGGGTATTGGATCCTAAGCTAAAGTAAGAGAACATTACCATTATTGGAGACTTTTCAGGAGAAGAAGATGAAAATAGTAATGTTGAGAACGTTGAGTTTGATTCAGAGGAGATTGAAATGAATACAAAGAAAGAGACTGACATGATAGCTGAAATGGTCAAAGATTATGAAAGAATTGCAAATCAAGAAATGGTAGTAGAACAAGGAATTATCCCAATTATTTAACAGCCATCTACTTCAGTTTTTCCCCTCTTAGGTGCAGCAGTCAGAAATCAACAGGAAGAACTGTTAATCTTTAAGAACTTGAATATTCCATGTGGGGCAGAAATGCATACTTTTGCTCTGTTTTTTCCTGTTTTTGTCATTTAATTTGAGTGTGGATTACGAGGTGGTGGAAAGTATTTTGAGAAAACCAAGAGAGTTTTTTGTCCACAACAGACTCATTTAAAAACACCTCTCTCAGTTTTGCAACAGGTGTCATCATTTGAAAGATTCGAATTCATCTTTGTGGCCTATTTTTCAGGGTTTAAAATGTTTAATATTCTACTGTTTTAGTCACAAATTTTCGGCCTGCCTACTGATCAATTGGAGAGGAATTTTCAAACACCAAGAGAGGTTTTTGTTCATCATGGACTCATTTAAAAAAACCTCTCTCATTTTTCTAACAGGTGTAAAGGACCGAGAGATATGAAGGCGTCTTTGAGACCCTTTTTTCCATAAATTCGCCATTTTCCCCACAATCTGATTTTGTTAGTTTTAGTTAATTTGTCTTTAAATATTTGAGTTAGTATGTAACTAATGGAGGTAACTGCTTCAAAAATAGACCTAATGAAGTAGTTCTGGAACTACTACATCTTTTTACTGATAAAAGTAGGACAAGCATTCAGGTGGAGGTGGGATTTTTTGTTTCAAGAAGCTATTTTTACAGTGATATGAAAAGCTTGCAAGACTCTCATGTAAGTCATGAAAAGTGAGAATTAATATACGTGTGATATAAGCCATTTTTTACTATTTGATTGAGTTTTTATTCCTGATCAATTTGATCATTCAATGGATGATTTCATTTATGTTTTAAGGTTTTTAAACCAGTGAATGCTTATGTATTGTAGATGAAAACCAATATGAGTGACTATGATGTAATGGTTTATATTTCCTTGGTTTACATTTATGAATTTAGTTTTCAATGAAGTATATGATTCAGTAACTTGTTTTAGTTTGATTTCTTTTGTTCTTCTTGAGATTGAAACCTTCTAAACTTCAAAACCCTAAACCAATAAAAAACTATTTCATTTTTATTTTTGGGATTGTTGAGATCGTGTTAGCTTGTTCCTCCATAGTCTAGGAACAAATTCTGGCACTAACAGGTTACTTATGAGGAAGAAGCCATTCTAAGGACCCAACAACTTGATTGGATTTATGCTTAGTCCGGGATCCTTTATGAAATCATTCCAAATGCACCTAGGTCAAATATTGATCTCGGTAAACCTAAACCTGGACCACATGCCGATGACATTGTAGTTTCAGCTGACTCATTTGCATTAGCAACTTTGACTAAGCAAGTACATGCACTTTCGATAAATCATTCTGTTGCGGAAGCAACTACGGTTTCATCCTCCCCTTAGCAAACAGTAACTCTACAAAATGTGCAGTCAAATCAAAAGGGTCATCGAAAACCCAACAATAAGAAAAAGGGAAAGAAAGGGGAAGGAAACAAAAAAAATCCCAAATCCACTGAAAATGCCGAAGAGGGAAAAAGGGAAAAGAAGAAGGTGAATTTTCCTTGCAAAATTTGTAAAGAATGTCACTTCACTCATCAATGTCCTCTAGTGGATGAATACTAGAAGCTGTTATGTCAAAAGAATCGAGTAGTCTTGAAGGATCCTTTTCCAAAGGACAAACTCTAGCTTCTAGCAACTCCAATACTGGGGGCAATCCTCGTGTCACACAGGATGATCAATCTTACATAAATATGGTTAACTCACACACATTATTGGAAATTAGAGCCAATAATTATACCCTATATATGCCACAAAAAGATAAAGAAATTCCAGAAACATATGTTCCTCTGCACATAGAGATACCTATAGATCCTATGCCGAAGGTACAGAAATGTGTTTATAAATGGGAAGCGCACAACCCTAATGCACATGCCAATCTAAACTACTCATTTGTATAGGACCTAGCCCAAACGCGATGTCCGCTCTAGAAGTCCTGGAAAGCTTCCCATCGTAGTGGAGTGCACTTTTAGTAGCAATAGGAAGTATGGATTATTCCAGTATGTTGGCTAGATTTTATATGTCAAATATCAAACCTCGGTTTCCCTATCATGTATCTTTCCAAATCGAAGTAGTCCATTGCTTGAAAACCATTGGACGAATGGTAGTAGATGAAGGTACACCAACGTACGTAATGTATATCTCTTGTTGGCAAGCCTGGGATATCCTGAGTTAGCTCGTTCGACCACATTACTTACTGCCTTTGATGGAAGATCTTTCCACTCACATGGAATATTCTGGAGGCTATTCTGGAGGCTATTCTGGAGGCTATGGTGGGTTTGGATAATCCTTGGGAACACATGCATCACAGATCCTATTTTCTTCCAGATCTGAACAAAATCTAAAATGGAGAGCTTTCATTGAGATCTGGTGGAAATGTTGACTTGTCCACTACACCTTTAGGGAAATAGGGGATTTTCGCTGAAGGTAACATGGAAAATATTTCAATAACTATCCCAATCAATATTTCCATCAAACCTAATGCAATGGAAAATATTTTCATTGGATAAAATTGTTCTCCACAAGAGATTAGTTTGTATACCAACTTATTTAAAAATTTCCATGATTTGTTTTCCTAGTCATATGAGGAGATGCTAGGCATCGACCTGTCTATCGTTGAACACGTCATTACAACATATCCTATTGTGAAACTGGTTCAGCAAAAGCTTCGTCCAATTACCCCTAGGAATGCCGCGACCATCAAGGCTAAGGTTGAAAATATCCTCAAGGTCGACTTCATTTATCCTATAGACATGGCAAAATGGGTGTCTAACCCAGTCCCGGTTGATAGAAAACAAGGTAATATCCGTGTGTGGACAAATTTTAGGTACCTAAACAAAGCCTGTCCAAAACAAAACTATCGCACACCATTTATTGACCAAATCATTGATGCGTGTGCAGGCCATGAAATTTTCTCTTTCATGGATGGTTTTTCTGGATACAATAAAATTCAAATTAAACCCGAAGACCAGCATAAAACGGATTTTATTTGTCCCTGGGGTACCTTTTCCTATAGGAAAATTCCTTTCGGATTGAAGAATGTTGGAGCTAGTTTCCAGCGAGCTATGAACTTTGCTTTCCATGATATCAAGCACGTGGTTGAACCTTACTTGGATGATCTACTTGCTCGATCTTGAAAGAGAAGAGATCATCCTAATCACTTACGGCAAGTGTTTGAGTGATTCAGATACTACAAGATTTGGTTAAACCCTAATAAATGTGTATTTTGCGTTGATTCTGGACGATTACTTGGTTTCATTGTGTCTAATTGAGGGATTATGGTCGATCCTATGAAAGTTGAGGCTATTTTAAAACTGCCTCCTCCTCGCACTATTCAACAGCTTCGAAGTTTACAAGGAATGTCTAATTTTCTTAGATGCTTTATTATCAACTATGCTAATATCACTAGAGGATTCATGCGGTTTCTTAAACATGATACCCATTTATTCTGGGATAAGGCTGCTAAAAACTCATTTGATGCTTTGAAAAAGGTGTTAATTTTTTAGCATTAATTCAATATACTCTAGGATCTTTAGTGAGAGAATAACATGTACAACATATTAAGTATAACAATTCATATCAATCACACTAAGAAATCACATGAGACAAGAGACACACAAAGTTTCACTGGGGAAAACCATAAAGGTGAAAAACCCCACCACTTCCTCAGAGATACAAAGAGCAATGATACAACCAAGGTACAACCAAAGTACAAGAGATAGTCTTCTACTAGCAGCTCCTCCTCCTCCTCAACTAGTGTGCCACTTTCTGAGTGATGTACAAGTGAATAATGAGATGATCAAATAGAGAGATCCCGCTCTCTATTTATACTTGTTCTGAGCAGCCTAATAAACCTATGGGGCCGACTTGTCTAACTTAGCCTAATAACCCCAGGTTACACTAATCCGGGCCAACCCCTCTACTAGGTGGTCTAATAACCCATCAACAAGTTACACCACTTGCGACACTTGTTAATACAAATGACGACACTTCCGTATAGAGGAATAATACATCTCTATAGGAGTAAAATAATATATAGATGAAATACATTCTGAAGTTACATATACATCAACACTCCCTCTTAAATAGGAAGGTATTTCTCAACACAGATCTGCTAGCACAATTCTTCTTCTCTGGATCATCAATAGCGAATCATCATCCTCGAATCATCGTCATCGTCACGACTGCTACTATCTCAACCAATCTCTTAATCTACTCGTCATAGGAAGTTCTAGATATCCAGTCCTTTTTCATACTAGATGTTGGCCCACCATCTGCAAGCCTTCATCACTAGCCATACTGTGGAATCCTCAGGTCTTATTATGTGCGTCACAAAACCTCGCAAGAGTATCTAGGCTGTTACGAGCACATGGCTCTACCTGTGGGATCTCCCATGGCTGTATTATATGTGACTCCCACCACAAGACCTTTAAAGAGTGTCTTAACTTAACAAGAACTCTAAAGAGCATCTGAGGCCTTTTACGTGACTAGCACAACCTATCTGGATCTCTAGGATGGATTACATGTGGTCATGGAAAAACCTCGAAAGAACATCCCAGGACTGATTACGAGCACACAGCTCAACCTATCGGATCTCCCAGGGCCGGATTATATGCCATAGGAAAAAACCTTGAAAGAGCATCTGCCAGATATCCCAGGACTAGATTACATGCCATAGGCAAGACCTCGAAGGACTATCTGCAAATTTCCCAGGGATGGATTATATGTCCTCCCAAAGAAAAACCTCGAAAGAGCATTTTCCAGATATCCCAGGGCCACATTACATTCCATAGGAAAAAACTCAAAAGACTATCTGCAAACCTCCAGGGATGGATTATATTCTTATCTGCACGACCTGTTCCACAGCCACAAGTATCAACCTGATACTCACCATACATCATCCTGATGTACACATGATCATCCTGATCATCATCACTACATTGTCCTGATGCATGTCATCTGGAGAAACATCTTGGAGCTCGTCATCCATGATCATCCTGATCATATAATGCATCCACCTGATGCATACCAAGTATCTACTTGATACATATCATCAATACATGATCCACCTGATCATACAATGTATCCACCTGATACATACACAGATACATGATCCACCTAATCATACACTGTATCCACCTGATATATATCAACATACATGATCTACCTGATCATACAACGTATCCACCTGATGCATATACAGATACATGGTCCAAGCATCCAACATGATGCATATACATATATATGATATAACTGATCATAACAAGCATCCAACATGATGCATATACATATACATGATCCAACTGATCATAACAAGCATCCAACATAATGCATATACAAATATATCAAGCATCCAACATGATGCATATACAGAGCAGTAACTGGAGCATCATCCTGATGCTCATCATCCAGTGCTTACATCCACAGCCATGTGAAGGATCCTCCTCTCACCATGCTTGGAATGGCTCCAACAAATGTGCCCATCACTTCTTCCTCGAAGTGTTATCTAATTGAAGAACACCAAGCCTCTCTTTGAAGTACTCGAACTTCACTCTAGCTAGTGGTTTCGTCAGCACATCTACAATATGCTCATCCGTCACAACATACAGAAGCTTCACTGCTCCTCTCTGCACCATATCCCTGATATAGTGATATTTGATCTCGATGTGCTTCGACCTGTCATGGAACACCGGGTTCTCAGACAGCTTCACACAACTCTAGTTGTCACAAAAGATACTAGTAGCGTCCAACAGGAGATCAAATAACTCAGACAATAGGTTCCGGAGCCATACTGCCTCACAACTAGCCAAACAGGATGCAACATACTCTGCTTCGACTGTACTCAGTGCTACGCAGGATTGCTTCCTGCTAAACCAAGAGATCACACGTGATCCCATACTAAAGCAGCACCCAGATGTGCTCTTCCTATCTGCAGCACTGCCTTCCCAGTCTGAATCAACATAACCCTGTAGGTTAAAATTTTGTTTGCATCATACTTGAGCCCATAATCAACTGTACCCTTCAAGTACCTCAGAATATGCTTTACATCAACCAAGTGAACACTCCTCGGATCTGTTAGGAACTAGCTCAATGTGTTCACCGCAAAGCAAATATCTGGTTTCGTGTTTGTAAGGTACATCAAGGACCAAATCATCTGATGATACATAGTGACATCATTTGGCTCAGATGAAGCATCACATAGAAGCTTTAGGTTCGATGCCATAGGTGTGTCCATGGCCTTGCAGTCCATCATCCCGAACCTCTTCGGGATCTCTACTGCATACTTCCGTTGTCTAAGGAAGATCCCATCTGCACTCTACCACACCTCCATGCCTAGAAAATAGTGCATCATCCCCAAGTCCTTCATCTTGAACTCGGCAGCAAGCTTCCTCTTGGTATCAACAATCAAACTATCTTCTCCTGTAACAAACAGGTCATCCACATACAGAAGTAGTATCATTGGATTGCCTTCCTCAACCTTGTAGTAAAGGTTGGAATCTGCTTTACTTTTGGTAAAGCCCAAACTGGATAGAAATTTGTCCATCCTACCATACCAAGTCCTAGGAGCTTGCTTCAAGCCATACAAGGCTTTCTTCAATCTGCACACATATGACTCCCTGTCATGTGTCTCAAAACCAAGTGGCTACTCCACATACACTTCCTCCTCGACTACACCATTCAAGAAAGCTATCTTGACATCCATCTGGTGTATCTTCCATTCCATGACTACAGCCAGAACAAGTACTGATCTGATGGAAGTGTACTTGGCTACAGGAGCAAAAGTTTCTTCATAGTCTATCCCTTCTTTCTGGGACAAGCCACGAGCTACAAATCTTGCTTTGTATTTCTCTATGCTTCCATCTGCAGCATGCTTGATCTTGTAGATCCACTTGGAAGTCACAGTTGACTTCCCTTCAGGTCTTGGGACTACATCCCAAACATCATTCTTCACAATCGAATGATATTTCTCAACCATGGCATCCTTCCATTCTTTCTTTTCCGATGCTTCTTCATAATTGGAAGGTTCTTTGTTCATAATGTCACAGAGTAAGGTAACATAACTGGTGTGTGATCTAGTTCTCTTCCTTGCTCTGTGTTCTTCTTCTGGAATACCATACCTTTTGGCATCTTGAATAAGCTCTCTATCCCATGCAGGTTTCCTCTTGTGAGAGTCCTTCTCACAGGGTGGATCTACAGGTTCTTGTGGATCTTCAATTTCTCGATCTGCTTCTGGAATTTCTTCAGTCATGGTTTCCTTTGGTTCGTCATGATCTTCAACAGGTCCCTTCCTTGACTTGATGAAGGCTGAGTTTTCATCAAATGGTACATCCCTGCTGACATCAATCTTCTTGAACCCTGGAAAGTATATTCTGTAAGCCTTCGAGCTTTCACTATACCCCACAAAGATACCCTTCTTTCCTAAAGGATCTAGCTTTGTTCTCTTTTCCTTTGGAACATGTGTGTATAATGGACAACCAAATATCCTGAGATGGCTGACCTCAGGTTTCTTACCAGTGAAGACTTCTTCTGGTGTCTTGTTGTCCAATATCTTGTGAGGTGTTCTGTTCTGCACATATACAGTTGTCCTAGTTGCTTTTGCCCATAGATGCATAGGCAGATCCTAGTCATGCAACATTGCCCATGGTGCTTCCATGATTGTTCTATTCTTCCTTTCTACAACTCCATTTTGTTGTGGCTTGTAGGGAGCATTCAACTCCCTCTTAATCCATGAATCAGTGCATACTTTCTTGAAATCACCTGAAGTGAATTCTCCGCCATTGTCATATCTAAAAGTATTGATTTTCTTATCGGTTTGATTTTTCATCAAGGTCTTGAATTCCTTGAACTTATCAAATACTTCATCTTTGTTCTTCAAGAAGTAGACCCAAGTCTTATTAGAGAAATCATCAATGAAAGAGACATAGTATACATACCCACTCAGATATCTGGATGACATTGGACCGCATACATCGGAGTGGATAATCTCCAGATCCCTTTTGCTTTGCTTTCACTGCTTGGAAATGCCTTTGTAATGTTCTTTCCTTTTGCACATCCTTTGTAAACACCTTCATGCTTTGACTTGATTTCAGGAAGACCTTCTACAACTTTTCTTGCAATTGGTAGTGCCCTGTAGTGCACATGTGCAATCCTTCGATTCCAAAGTTCACTTGGCTCCATGGATTCATGTACAATGGCATGTTCAGGTTGTCCCTTTAATTTGTACAGTCCTCCCTCTTGCTCTCCAATCACCACTGCATCATCAATAGTTTTACCCTTTGGCCACATTAGGACTTGGCCATCTACAAATGCAACCCTTATGCCTTTTGCATCCAATGCAAAGATGGAGAGTAGGTTCTTCTTGAGCCCAGGTACAAATAATACACCTTTCATCTTCAAGGACTTTCCAAAGTCCAGGTTGTAGGAGGCTTCCCTACTTCCTTTGATAGGGTATTGATAATCATCCCCAAGTTTCATCTTATGGGGTGATTCATGTTCAGATAAATTTAAAAAATATTATTTAAACCCAGTCATGTGTTTAGAAGCCCCACTGTCAATTGACCAATCATTACAACCATGAGAAATAGTACCTGTGAGGGATGAGATTATAACATATTCATCTTCACTAGATGAGTCATCACTTTCTGCTCTAGTCTTCTTCCTGGGAGGTTCATCATCCTCAGCAGCATGAGCATGATATCTTATTTTGTTATTCTTCTTCTTCTTGAAGGATTTGTTGTTGTTGTTGTCCCTTTTTTTCTTGGGACAATCCGCAGCAAAGTGTCCCTTCTCATTACATGTGAAGCATCTCATATCTTTCCTATTCTTTTGATGGGTGTGAGGGAATTTCTTGTAATGAGAGTGCTCCTTCTTAGGCTTGCTTCTTTTGGTGTGGGCTGCAAGAGCTTGATCTTCATTTCCCATGTTTTCTTCTTGGGCCACAAGCCTTGCTTCTTCTTGTGAACATTCCTCCCACAGTATACTGAAGGAGACCAACTTCTTTCTTGCACAGATTCCTTGGATAAAGGAATCCCATGACCTAGGTAGGCCATTCAGTGTGGTCATGACCACTTCACTATTGTCCACAATTTCATCCACAGCTTCAAGTTGTTCCTTAATCTGAGATACTTTATAAAAAATAAGATTGAATGGTCTCTCCATTCTGAAGCTTCACCCCTTTCAATTGGTTCTGCAGGGTCATCTTCCGATTTATGTTCTTCCCTTCAAATAGCTTAGTCAGGGAATCAAACATCTCTTTGGGTGTCTTTAGAGATGACACATGTGGGATGAGATAATCCTTGATAGAATCAGCAATGATCCTCTTTACCTTGACCAAGTTCCTTTTCTGAAGGGCTTTAGCCTCTTCTCCCTCTGGGATAGGGACCTCAGAGCTTATGTAAGAGTCCAACTCATTTTCTTCCAAGATTAACCCAATCCTATACTTCCATGCTCAGAAGTTATCATCCCCTTCAAGCTTATCTTCAAGCTTGGTCTCGTGAGACATTTTTAAAGAGTACATCAAATGGAAATAGAAAAGATATAGGTCTTACCACTTGATTTGCTGAAAATTGGATCTCGTACCGGATTAGGGTTTGTTCAAGAAACCCTAAAAATTAAAAATGTGAATTTCAAAATTCTGAAAGGATAGAAAGATGCGCCTTGATGAACTGATCAACCTGGTATATTCAGATTTTGAGATCTGCAAAGTTTCACCCTTCAGAAATGCCTTTTTGTCTTCTTGGATTCACTAGGGAGGACCTTGAATTAGGGTTTGAGTTTCCCGAAGCTTCACCCAACCAAAAATATTGATCCAAAGCTCTAAACTTCGATTTGTCCAAGGCGCTTCCAACTATGTCTTCAGATTTCAGAAATTCCTATTTTTGAGGAAACCCTAATTTTTAGCGCCAAAACTGAAAGTGCTCAGAATTGAATTCTGATTGGACAGAAAGATTCGCCTTGATGAGTGGAGTCAATCTACCTTACTAATTTTCCAAAATATATGGAGAGAAACCCAATAAACAAGAAACCCTAGTTTCTGCCATTGCACAATGTCTTCTTCTCAAGGTAGCTCTGATACCGTGTTAATATTTTAGCATTAATTCAATATACTCTAGGATCTTTATTGAGAGAATAACATGTACAACATATCAAGTATAACAATGCATATCAATCACACTAGGCAATCACATGAGACAAGAGACACATAGAGTTTCACTGGAGAAAGCCATAAAGATGAAAAACCCCACAACTTCCTCAGAGATACAAAGAGCAATGATACAACCAAGGTACAACCAAAGTACAAGAGATAGTCTTCTACTAGCAGCTCCTCCTCCTCCTGACCTAGTGCGCCACTTTCTGAGTGATGTACAAGTGAATAATGAGATGATCAAATAGAGATATCCCACTCTATATTTATACTTGTTCTGAGCAGCCTAATAAACCTATGGGGACGACTTGTCTAACTCAGCCTAGTAACCCTAGGTTACATTAATCCAGGCCGACCCCTCTACTAGGTTGTCTAATAACCCATCAGCAAGTTACACCACTTGTGACACTTGTCAATACAAATGACAACACTTCCGTATAGAGGAATAATACATCTCTATAGGAGTACAATAATATATAGATGAAAGACATTCCGAAGTTACATATACATCAACAAAAGGAACTCTTGTCAACCCCCTTATTGAGCCCGCTGGATTACACATAAGAATTTATTTTATATCTAGCCGCATTAGTATCTACTATTGGCATAGTCTTGGTTCAGGAGGATGAAAAACTCCAAGAGCATGTCATTTATTATCTTTCTCACGTGCTTGTAACTCCTGAACTTAAGTACTCTCATGTCAATAAATTGGCATTGGCCGATGTGTATGTCGTTCAGAGACTGCGTCACTACATTTTATTGGGAACCACCATAGTAATAGTAGATGTTAATCACTTTCAATATGTTTTAACCCGACGCATCATTGGGGAAAATTCAACAAATGGATTGTCATCTTGCAAGAATTTGATCTTACCTTTCAATCTGCTAATTCAAAAAGTATTTGGTGTTCATAGAACTAATATCTGTGTTTCCTAGTGCCATAACACGCAATGAACAAGATCCGTCATTACTTGATGAACATATCTTCCTCATTTCAACCTCTGATCCATGGTATGGGGACATTTTAATATATCTCTAGACTTTGAAGTGTCCACTGACTTTCTCTAGAGACGAACGACGAAATATTAGGCTTCATGCTAAGAACTACCTCATTATTTCTGATACACTATACATATGCAGGGTAGATTCAATATTACGTCATTATTTGACGCTGGATGAAGCCGAATCAGTATTGAATGATGCTCACAGTGGCTCCTATGGGGGTCATATTTTGGGGTTGGAAACATCCCAGAAAATACTGCGTGCTGGGTATTTTTGGCCAACCATATTCAAAGATTATGTGGAAACCTTGAAACACTGTCTCACATGCCATTTTTTCACCAAGAAAATGCGAACACATCCGGATCCTCTTCACCCTATTATCATAGCTGGTCCCTTCACTAAATGGGGGATTAATTATATCACATGCAACCCAGTTTCTGCTAGAGGACATCAGTATATCATTTTTGTCGTCGACTACTTCACAAAGTGGGCCAAGGCAATGCCTACTGTGAAAGCGAATGGAGAAACTGCAGGGTATTTTGTGTTCAATCAAATTATTTCTAGGTTCGACATACCTAGAGAGATCGTCACCGACCATGGTAGACATTTCTAGAACTACATGATGTCCGATTTGACCAGTACGCTAGGTTTTTGACAATAAAACTTGTCTCCATTTTATCCACAGGTGAATGGTCAAGTTGAAGCGGTCAACAAAACTTTGAAAATTATTCTTCAACGTACCATTAATGCCAGTAAGTCAAATTGGAACATCATGTTGTATCCGTCTCTTTGGGCGTATCATTCTAATACCAAGACTGCTACTAGTTTTTCACCATTTTAACTCTTTCACAGGATGGAGGTAGTCACACCGATTGAATGTGAGATTCCATCATTGAAGTTGGATATCCAACTATTACCCGAAATTTCTGCTTTGGAAGAACATTTACTTCATTTAGAACATTTAGATTAACAACACCACGATGCACTCACTGCAAATGAAGCTCACAAGAAATGAGTCAAACATCAATATGACAAGTCTGTTAAACCTAGGGTGTTCTCTGAAGGAGACCTTGTTTTGATTTATGATCAAGACAAGGATACCTTGGGGGTAGGAAAGTTCAAATCTATGTGGCTCAGACCCTATATCATTTCTAAGGTCTTGAAGAATGGTTCATCTGAGTAACATATTATGATGGTTTTAAGCTGCCTGAGCCTAGAAATGGGCTCTACTTGAAAAAGTATTACACCTAGGCAGTTATGCTTTTTCTTGTATTATAAATGTACATTTTTGTAGTGTTAGTTCTTTTAGGACTTTGCTTATGTGTCTTCTGGATTGGGTTTTCAGATGAAAATCAAGTGTTTTCTAGGATTCGCTGATGGCGCAAGTCATCACACTCGTAACTTGGCTTCAGCTGCTTCGGTAATTTATTCACCCACTAACCAACTTGTTTCCTCAGGAGGTGCTTGTTTGGGCCCTACGACGAACACCATAGTTGAGTATAGCGTAGTTATCGAACTACTCCGAGATGCTATTAATCATGGCATTTCATGTTTGGAGGTACAGATTGATTCGCAGTTAGTTGTAATTCCGTTAACATGTGAGTATAGAGTTATGGATCCTTCTTTGCTACGTCAGTTTTTGCTAGTTAGATTACTTGAGAGACATTGTGATTACATTTCTCAGCAAGTGTAGTTTGTTGTTATGTGCATCCTTGTTTTGATGTGAATCTGTGAGCAAGAAACTGGAGTGGTAGTGGACAGAATTGGCTTGATAAACCTAGTGTAGGGAGTAAACTCTCAAGATGATCAAGAGGAAGAGAGGATCTGCGTTAGTGGCTTGACACCGTAGATTATATAAATAAGATGAATGAACATCTGGAGTGTGGAAGCTACAAGCTGTTAAAAAAGGACCCGAGCAAGAAAATTCATAAAATTGTTACAGATGCCATTAAAAACTCGACACTAGACGACAACCTTAAGACGAAACTCTTCCCCAAAGAAGGAGTAATCCCACGCATATATGGACTTCCCAAAGTTCATAAAACGGGTGTCCCACTTCGACCTATTGTCAATACAATTGGTTCTCCCACATATAAACTAGCAAAACACCTTGCTAAATTACTCAAACCTTTAATGGGTAAAACTAGCTCCTTTGTCAAAGATTCCACTAGCTGGCTAAAAGAAATCAGTACTGAGAAACTTGAAAATAATGACATCCTCGTTAGCTTTGACGTAGTTTCTCTCTATACAAAAATTCCGATCAAAGATGCCATTGAAACCATAAGGGAACTTACCAATGACGATATTGCAAAGCTAGTAGAGGTCTGTCTGAGGTCAACCTTTTTCACATTCCAGAATAAGTTTTTTGAACAGATAGAAGGCGTAGCAATGGGCTCACCCCTCTCTCCTATAGTAGCCAACCTATACATGGAGAGCTTTGAGATAAAAGCTATAGAATCTTCCCCCCTTAAACCCAAACGTTGGAAACGCTATGTAGATGACACGGATGTGGTTTGGCCTCATGGAAAGGAAAACCTAGACAAGTTTCTCACACACCTCAACTCACAAAACAATAGCATAAAATTCACCATGGAAATTGAAGAGAACCATAGTCTTCCTTTCCTAGATGTAATGATCACAAGAAAAGAGGATGGATCTATAGCACACCAGGTGTATAGGAAAAAGACCCACACTGAGAGATACCTGCATGCTAATTCACACCATTATCCCCCACAAAAAACAGGTGTTATCAATACACTAGTTACACGGGCCCTTAGAATTGTCGATGAAGAACATATAGATCAAGAGTTAGTACACTTAGAAACGGTCTTCAATAACAATGGATATAATGATAATCAATTCAGAAGAGTGGTAGAATTAGCCAAGAAACCTAAAAAAGATAAAAATAAGATTAATAAAGAAGAGAACACAGTATCTAAGAAAATCTTCCTCCCTTACATTAAAGGAACCACTGACAAAATAGCTAAAATTCTCAGAAAACACAACTTCAAAGTTATTTTTTCCCCCCCTAACACAATAAGAAACCTAGTAGATTCACTTAAAGACCCTAGAGACCCCATGTCATACAAAGGTGTTTACTCCATTCCTTGCTCATGTAGCATGCCCTACATAGGAGAAACTGGCAGGTCAATAGCGACAAGACTAAAAGAACACATTGCTGACCTTAGACATGATAGGCATAAAAAATCAGCCCTAGCAGAACACTCTCACCTAACCCAACATCAAATCTGCTTAGAAAAAGCATCCGTCATAGCTAAAGAAGACAATCTCACGAAACGAAAGATAAGGGAGAAAATCGAAATTGAGATATGCAGCAATTGCCTTAATAGAGATGACGGAACTAAACTAAGCGATACTTGGAAACCCCTAATACACTCTCTACAAAACAAAACTAAACCTAAAAACTATGAAAACTCTTAAGTCTCTAGGCATCACTCCGGTTCCCCAAAACCCATCCTCCTACAACACTATTAATTTTAATTAATTGTGAACTAAAAAAAATTAAAAATTATAAATAAACCAAGCACTAATATTTTTATAAAATATTTTATTGAAAACCTTAAAGAAAATCTATCAAACTTGTATTAACTAAACCTTAAAAAAAAAAAAGAATATATTAAAATAAATGATAAAAAAGCTTATAAAGAAACCTTCATAACAAAACACTTATACCTTAAAAAATTTTATTAAACTAAAATTTTTCTTAATTAAGTAATTAAGTAATTAAATTAAACTATATTACAATACAATCTCATAAAAACTTTAATTAATATTAAACCATATTCTTTTAATTAATATTAAAACTAATTTCTTTTCAAACTTTTAATTATATGGTTAAAATTAAACTAACTTCAATCATGTTATTAAAAGTTAAAACTAATGTTATTAAATTCAGGTCATCATTCTAATTATTAAAATTAAAAATTTATTTAAACTAATTATTAATTTTAACCTTCTAAAAATTAATTATTAGTATCATCTTCTAAAAATTATAAATAAAAAACAATTAATTACACCTTCAAACTAATAACCCTATTAAAAATTTTATTAATCAAAATTTTATTAATTAAAAATTTTATTAATCAAAATTAATTAAAAATCCATTGAAATAAATTAATTAAAACAAACTTCTAAAAATCTATTTAAAAGAATACACAAAATCTTTTAATTTCTCCTATAAACCAACAAAACCCTAGAACTTCAAACCGACAACTAACCTACCTCTATCTACCAAACCACCACCACCACTACATATACAAAGGTCATTGGGCAATCACAATCTTCTCTCCAGACTTCGCTGTCTCCTGATGATGATCCTACAGTAAGGATTGAAACGTCGAGAACTTTCATTTCACTAACGCAGATCCTCTCTTCTTCTAAAATTCTTCTCTGCGTATGGCACTCTATAAATGATCAAGAGGGCTGGCTACTTTTCTATGCACACCCTGAGAGCACTAGAAAGGAAGGTATGGCTTGAGGGACTGTGTGGCAGTGAAGAGAATACTTCTTTGTGTTGGGTGTGTAGGCATTGTGAGTGCCAAGCTGAATAGATCTGGGAGGGGTACCCATAGCTCTGTGGTTGAGCTCACTAGCTTAGCAATTCTTCCTTCCCATTTCCTAGCAGCCTGATAAACCCAATTGCAGATTGGCTTGGCTCATCTTGGTGTATGCTTGGCTATGTGTGAGTCTGCTATTCCCTGGTTCCTTGTAGTAATCATGCCCAGCTCGGGGGTGGCAGTTGTATCAAGAGGTTGATAAACACAACTGGCCTATGGTTGGGTGGAATGTTGCAGTTGCATAGCCAGTTGCTTTGGACTACCTTATTGAGATAAGTATTCTTTTGGGTTAACTTTGCAAATATTTATCTAATGAATATCTTGAATGAATGATGAATGTGTAATTGATATTATCTCCGCTGTGTTTTTCTTATAATCATATATTCCATATGACTTTTATATTATTTGAATGCTTGTTTAAAAATTACATGGGGCTAGATGCCCGGTTCTTGCACCACGTCCTCTCGATCATGCTAGTATGATGGGAGGGGACGTTACATTTTGGTATCAGAGCTGCTGGTTGCAGCATTGGACCTCTATGGGCCAAATCCAATCATCACTGAAAGAAGGGAATATTTCAAAAAATTTCTTAAGAGTTTTTGGAAATTTTTGTTTAAGTCTGTTTCGGGAGGTCGTCCCGAAACTACGGAAAGAATTCCGCGAACCTTCCCGCAATTGTGGAAGAGTTCGGTGAAACTTCCCGTTGCGGAAGAGTTTCGCGAACCTTCCCGCAATTGCGGAAGAGTTCCGCGAACCTTCCCACAATTGCGGAAGAGTTCGGCGAAACTTTCCGTTGCGGAAGAGTTTCACGAACCTTCCCGCAATTGCGGAAGAATTCCGCGAACCTTCCCACGATTGCGGAAGAGTTTCGCGAACCTTCCCGCAATTGCAGAAGAGTTCGGCAAAACTTCCCATTGCGGAAGAGTTTCGCGAACCTTCCCCTTCCCGCAATTGCAGAAGAGTTCGGCGAAACTTCCCGTTGCGGAAGAGTTTCACGAACCTTCCCGCAATTGCGGAAGAATTCCGTGAACCTTCCCGCAATTGCGGAAGAGTTCGGCGAAACTTCCCGTTGCGGAAGAGTTTCGCGAACCTTCCCGCAATTGCGGAAGAGTTCCGCGAACCTTCCCGCAATTGTGGAAGAGTTCGGTGAAACTTCCCGTTGTGGAAGAGTTTCGTGAACCTTCCCGCAATTGAGAAAAAATTCTGTGAACCTTCCCGTAATTACGAAAGAGTTCCGCGAAACTTCCCGTTGCGGAAGCGTTCACCAAACCGCCCCAAAACCGTGGAAGCGTTCAGCGAATTGCACTGTGGAAGCATTCGCCGAATTGCTCTGCAATTGCGGAAGCAATTGGCGAGTCGCTCGAAGCTGCGGAGAGATTCCTAAAAAAAAAAAAAAAAAAAACGAGGGCGCCGCCCTCAACCCGCCCAGCAGTGGCGCAGGGAAGCCACAAGGGGGCAAGCCCCCTTGATCCCCTTTCTTTTCCCCCCTCATATGTTGTTGTTTGTGATTTGACGAATTGTCAGTATGGCATTTTCCCACGTGCATGAAGTAAGTTATGAATTCCTAAGAATGTAATGCAGCTAACAATTGTGTTGATGAACAAATTTCACAGAGTCACAGTTACAGCAGGGTAGCACTCTAGATAATACAGTCAGAGAGATTTGAATCTTGGTTGGGCCAAGAAAATCAACATCATGGATGATGCACAAGATCCCTATGAACCTGAGACAGATGCCATGGGGGAGAACATCCATGTTGAAAATGATGAAACAAAATCTAATGGGAGAAGAAATCAAGAGACTCCTCCAGGTATTGCAGCCACCATGAGAAGCCTAAGGGTGGAGTTGCAAAGTTGCAGAGAAGATAATGAAAGGATGATTAAAGCTCAGGAAGAACAAAATCAGCTGAATGCATCCATGCTACAGATTTTGACAGACATCCAAAGGCAGATAAACTCTGGACATCAGACATCAAATCTAGAAAGGGGTGGGAGTAGCTCTAGAAGGAATTCCTGCAAGAGGGCCAGTAGCCCAAGAAGAGTTTCTACAGACAGAACATATACTCCAGAAACCTCCTCTAATTAACCATTTGACTCTGAAGAATCCATTGAGGGTTCAAGCTCTTCATCCCACAGAAGCAAGAGGAAGAGGCACTACAAGAACAATTCACATGGGGAATTTAAGAAGGAAAAACCTCCTACATTTGATGGAGAGGTAAAGTCTGGTCAAGAAGCTGAAGCTTGGATTCTTGGGATGAGAAAATATTTTCAAGTCCAAGACTACTTGGGAAATATGAAGGCAAGGGTAGCCATCTTCAACTTGAATGGAAGAGCATCTATATGGTGGGAACACACCAGGCAAGTGAAGAAGATCAACGAAAGGAAGATCATGTGGAAGCAGTTCAAGAAATACTTCAAGCAGAAGTACCTCTCTGATAGGTACTATGATGATAAGATCAAAGAGTTCCATGAGCTGAGATTGGGACAATCGACCATGGAAGAATATGCAAACAAGTTCTTGGAGCTGCTGAGGTATGTCAAGTATATTCGAGATGATAAGGTCAAAATTCAGCGTTTCCTAAGTGGACTGCCCCAGTCATATAAAGACAGAATTGAGTTCGATGAACCTCGAACTCTAGAGGAGGCCATAAGAAAGGCCAAGTATTGCTTTGATCAAAACAAAAGCAAACCGGAATTCCATAAGGCATGGAAGGATAGGAAAAACGAAAAGTTTGATCAAAGGAAGAAGGGGTTCAAGCCTACTCAATTCCAGAATCAACCAAGGCAAACATCACAGGTTGTGACTAAGCCAACCAGGATGATGGGAGACAAGCCAAGAGATTCAAAGGAGCCAAGAGAACCACTTCAATGTTGGGGTTGTGGAGGAGACCACATGCTTAGGAACTGTCCACATCGGAATGGGAATGCAAATCAAGTTCACAACATCCAAGGAGCTGGAACTGTGGGACAAGTGGCAAGGACAATCCCTATAATCTATGCAACAGTAGACGACCGCCAAGCAGATCATCAATCAACTGTGGTTGAAGTTGAAGGTAAGATTGCTAAGCAATCTGTTTCTATTCTGATTAATCCTGGATCTAATCACAGTTATGTCACTCCTAGAATTGTTGAGATTTGTGCTTTCAAGAAATTAAAGCATAGTAAATCATGGTTAGTTCAACTAGCCACTGGAACCAAGAGAAAAGTTAGTGAAATAGTAGAGAAATGTCCATTAGAGATGGATGGGTTATTCACCTATGCAAATCTGAATATTTTGCCACTAGGTTCCTACGATATTCTCATTGGAATGGATTGGTTAGAAGCACACAGGGTTAAACTTGACTGCTACAATAAGACATTTGAATGCATGGACGGAGAAGGAAACCCGAGGGTTGTAAAAGGCATTCCAAAGGTGACTTCTGTTAGACAGGTTTCAGCCATGCAGTTGAAGAAGTTCTGTAAGAAGGGATGTCAATTGTATGCAGCCCATGTTTTAGAGGCAACAGAGAGTGAAACTCTTAAATTGGAGGACTATCATGTATTGCAAGAATTCAGGGATGTTTTTCCTGATGAGATCCCAGGACTTCCTCCAAAGAGAGACATTGATTTTACAATTGAACTTGTGCTAGGAGCGGCACCAGTGTCTAAAACACCCTATAGGATGAGTACACCATAATTGCTAGAATTGAAGATGCAATTACAAGAGTTGCTGGAAAAGAAATATATTAGGCCAAGTGTGTCCCCATGGGGAGCACCTGTTCTATTTGTGAAAAAGAAAGATGGAACACTCAAGTTATGCATTGACTACAGGCAGTTGAACAAGGTCACTGTGAAAAACAAATACCCATTGCCCCGAATTGATGACCTTTTTGACCAAATGAGAGGAGCAAAGGTATTTTCAAAGATTGACTTGAGGTCTGGTTACCATCAGGTAAGAATCAAAGAAGAAGATATCCATAAGACAGCCTTTAGAACGAGGTATGGACACTATGAGTTTGTAGTGGTACCATTCGGTCTCACAAATGCACCAGCTACATTCATGTGTCTCATGAATAATGTTTTTAGCAAGTATTTGGACAAGTTTGTTCTTGTGTTCCTAGACGACATTCTCATCTATTCTAAGAATGAAGAAGAGCATGAAGAACATTTGAGAATGACAATGCAATTACTAAGGGAGCATAAGCTGTATACACAGTTGAGCAAATGTGACTTTTATAAAGATAGAATTCATTATTTGGGTCACATCATCTCCGACGAAGGAATATCTGTAGACCCTGAGAAGATTGAAGCCATTATGAATTGGCCAAATCCAAGGAATGTGATTGATGTGAGATCTTTTATGGGCCATGCTGGTTACTACAAGAGGTTTATCGAAGGATTCTCCAAGGTTGCAAACCCGATCACTTCTTTGCAAAAGAAGGGGATAAAGTTTGAATGGTCACCAAGATGTGAGGAAAGTGTTCATCGGTTGAAGAATCTTCTTACAAGTGCACCTATTATGAAGATTGCAGATCTGGAAAAAGACTTTGTGGTGTGTACCGATGCATGCAATCAAGGACTTGGAGGAGTTCTTATGCAAGACAACCACGTGATATGCTATGAGTCAAGAAAGTTGAAGGAGCATGAGAATAACTATGCTACTCATGATATAGAACTTGCAGCTGTTCGGATATCCACATCATCTATTTCAGGATACATCATATATTTCAGGATCCTGCATGATCTATTTCAGGATATGCTGAATCTAGGGTTTTGCATGCACCTGCATGCACTTGCATGCATCCCAGTCACCAGTTTGATGCCTCCAGCACCTTATCCACCTTCTTCTAGCACCCGGGAGCCACCTACCACAGAGTTTTAGCCCTCCTAAGATGAAAGGCGCCCACTTCTCACCTACTGCCAGAGAAGGGCGCACTTGTTCACCTACCACTGCAGTTCCACTTCAGTTACATTCAGTTAGCTCCGATTCTCCCTGATTTGAGGCTAGTTTCACTCCCGACTGACTGTATCACCTCCGTTTGACCTCCAGTTTGATTAGGTGACTTGTTCTGACTTCAGTTAGCCTCCCATGCGCCCCCACTGAGCCTCCAGATCCTATATCAGTGCTACACACTTCAGTTACATTTATTACACTCAGTTAGACTCAGTTTGACACCTGGATGACTGGTTGTTGTGATTGATGAGCACCACCGATGATTGATGAGGAATCCTAGATAGAGTCAAGCTACTCCATTCAGTGATTTGAATTACCTCCTTAGGTAATTCGAATTGCTCAGTCATTGTGACAGTTTGTATTGTAATTCATTCACCCTTTCTGGGATAGAGAGCACTGCTGCATGTTTTGCACAGTTTTGCACCATATTTTCTATGTTCATCTGTTGTGATTGATTTACTTGTTCATTAGATCTGCTGTGACTAATTTTACATGGTATCAGAGCCATTGCAGGGACAAGATCTCTTTTCTACAGGTGTTTATACAAGAAGATTTGACTGAATTGCTAAAAATTGCAAAAAGTTTGGCATGAGATATCTCAAGGGCATTCGCTCCTGTGCATGAAAAGCTTGAAAAATATTCCAATACCACTCCAGAAGCTTGAGTTACCACATAATTCCTGGATCTGATACATTGGACCTATTCAAAATTGCTTGAAATCCAATCCCAGGTGTGATGCAACTCTCAAAGGGTGGATTGTTCGACCTTATTGTGGTTGTTTTGATATGATTTGCAGGTTTATTGTCTCCTCCAAGTGCACTCGCTATCTTCTGCATGCAAGCTTCCCTACAGCATTTGCATTCGCTATAGTCTGCATGCAAGCTTCCTCTTCATCAGTTGACTCAATCCTTGCAATGGAATACTCTTCTTCAAAGCCTATCCTCACCCACTCAATTATTTTGATTGGAAAGATGATATGGAGATCATATTACGTTCAAAAGGTTACTACCGAGTCACTCTTGGTCTTGAATTGGAGCCAAACAATGTGTCAGATCGAACCAAACACTACAACAAGCTTG
The DNA here is from genome assembly GCA_027924585.1 of Larix kaempferi. NCBI lineage: Eukaryota > Viridiplantae > Streptophyta > Pinopsida > Pinales > Pinaceae > Larix > Larix kaempferi. Next base: position 897,455 of record BSBM01000187.1, read on the forward strand.
ATGAAGCTTATGGTCTTCTTTGTCTCTCCATCTCTAAGGATCTTCACTTCCATCTCAGCGGATTGAAGACTCCAAAAGCCATATGGGAGCAACTTGAAACACTATTCGGCAAGCAGGATGAGCTTAGGGCTTTTCAATTAGAGAATGAATTGATTGGCTTTAATCCTGAGAATTTCGAGACCATCAATGAATTCTTCACAAAATTCAAGAACTTGAACTTGCAATTGAAGAACAGTGGTGTTATCAAAGAGGATAAACAGTTGATCCTCTCCATTCTAAGCAAGCTTGGGAAAGATTATTCGGTATTTGTCTCTACTTTCAATTCCGGTCGGTTAACTACCCTGAATTGGAAGATGCCTACCTTGAATGCCTTCATTGAGTCCGTTACGAAAGAGCATGACAAGTTGATTCAAATGGGGTCCATAAGCTCCAAATATTCAGCCCTATTTGTTCAAGGACCCAAGATCTCGAATGGTAAAGGAAAGCTAAAGAAGGAGAAGCCCAAATTCGAGCCTCACAAGCAAAAAGACAAAGGCAAGCAAACGGATGCACCATCCAGTTCGAAATCCAAGCAAAAGGGCAAAGAAGGTAACCAAAAATCTAAATGTACTTATTGTAACCGTGGCTTTCATCCCGAAAGTTCATGTATGAAGAAGACTATAGATCAAATGGCCCTCCTTTTGGAAAAGAACAACATAACCCTTCCTGACGGTGCAAGGAAGAAGTATCGGAATGACGATCATGAAAGAGGACAAGCACTCATGGCAACGGTTTCAAAGCCCACTACTCTCTTGATAGATTCGGGTGCATCAAATCATATGGCTGCAAATATTGATTCTTTTTCCTCATTCGATCCAAACAGCTCCATCCCCATCCATTTGGGAGATGACTCAAAAATTTCTTCAAAGGGCAAAGGTACGATTCATGTAGAACATGGATGCTTTCAGAATGTTCTCTATGTGCCTTCCTTAGCTTCGAATCTCCTTTCTGTGTATCAAATGACACATACTGGTGAACCAAAGCAAGTCACATTCATCCCTAATACAGTTGAAATTTCTGATATCAAAAGTGGAAGACTAGTTGCGGTTGGAAAGGCAAACCACACTGCAAAATGTTATGAGTTTTCGCACTTTATTCCGCTTGCAAAGCCCACTGCTCTTCGCACACATGGTAATGAGGTTAGTAGGCTTTGGCATGAAAGATTTGGACATCTAAATTATAAGTATTTGCTGCTGCTATCAAATAAATCCATGGTAGATGGGCTTCCACAACTCCGTTCCTCGAAGGGAATATGCACCGGTTGCATTATTGGGAAGCACCCCGAGCACAGATTCGACCACGGCAAGGCTAGCAGAGCCTCTACTATTTTGGGATTGATCCATTCTGATATCAGTGGTCCGCTGCCCCATATGTCATTAAATGGTTCAAGGTATGTTTTGACATTTATTGACGATTTTTGCCGCTTTACATGGGTATTCTTTCTCAAAAACAAGTCAGAAGTGCTTGGAAAATTCAAGGATTTTAAGGCTTCTGTTGAGACCACCACTGAGAGCAAGATCAAAGCTCTTAGATCTGATAATGGTGGGGAATATATCAAGTCCGAGTTGCTGCAACTTTGTGCCCAAAGCGGAATCAACATCCAACATACAGTTCCCTACACACCCCAGCAGAACGGTGTAGCGGAAAGGAAAAACCGGTCACTGAAAGAGATGGCTACATGCATGATTGAATCGAAAGGTTTGGCTGCAAATCTTTGGGCTGAAGCAATCAATGTTGCTGCATATATACAGAACCATGTTAACCACTTATACTATGAAACGAGAACTCGACACAGTTCTCGTTTTTCTCTCTCCTAATTTTAGTAGGTATTTTTAGCTCCGTTTCAAAAAGGGGTGATGCCAGTATCACACATTTTCATTTCGAGGCATTTTTTGGGACCTTTGAATTATCTTTATCGTAAAAAAAAATTAGTTTCCATTTTCAGGTACATTTTTAGAAATTTAGCAAAATAGCATACATTTTTAAGCAATTTATAATGAAAAACATATACATTTTGCAATTTTTTCTATAAAATAAGACATTTTTATGGACAAAATAAGACACTTTTATTGACAACATTGTAAAAAATTCCAGACAATATAGACATTTAAAACCATTTTCAATCAATTTTCAGATATGTTTTGTGTAAAAATGATACTATTTCATATTATTTTCCGAAAAGTGTTGATTCACATAAATTCAAAAAAAACTATACAAATTATTTGTAAAAAACATATTTCAAACATTATATATAGAAATTTTATTTCTAAAATTAAGTATGAAAGTCAAAACATTACTAATATATCTTATCAAAATATTATCAAACTTAGCATTTTTTTCAAAACATGAAACTAATCAACAATATCATGGAGGCCAAATTCATGTCCTCTTCTGCTGCACGTTTCCCCCCTCTAACATTATAATAAAATAAATTAAAAAACAAATTAAACTAACCCCTAACAACATTATAATAAAAAATTCCTAACAACATTATAATAAAAAATTTAAAGAAAAATTAAAAACAAATCTAACTAACCCCGTCGATGCCCGGCATCGAGGGGGCCGTGAGGGCCGCCCTTTGGCGCCCAAGCGAGTGACCTCCCTTGCTTGGGCGCCAAAGGGTGGCCCTCACGGCCCCCCTCGATGCCAGGCATCGACGGGGGCCCTGAGGGCCGCCCTTTGGTGCCCAAGCGAGCGACCTTTAAACAAAATTTAAAAATACATTAAAAAAAAATACTAAGTATCTATATACTAACCAAATTTACATTATAAATTTTTTTAAAAAAACTATACAAAAACTTAAAAAACAATTAAAACAAAAATTTAAAAACAATAAAAAAATCAAACTATACAACATTTTAAAATAAATTAAAAAACAAAATAATTAAAAAAAAAATTAGACTATAAAAAATTAAACAAACTTTAAACAAAATTTATAAAAAATTAAACAAACTTTAAAAAAAAATTAAACAAAATTTAAAAAAACATAAACTATAAAAAATTCAACAAAATTAAAAAAAAATAAAACAAAATTTAAAAAATAAAACAAAATAAAAAAAAAACTATACAAAAATTAAACAAAATTTAAAAAAAAAAACAAAATTAAAAAAAACTATACAAACATTAAACAGAATTAAAAAAAAATAAACAAAATTTAAAAAAATTCAAAACAATGCAATGGCCGGCCCTTGAGGCCGGCCGTCGATGCCCGGCATCGAGGGCCGGCCTCGAGGGCCGCCCGTTGGCGCCCGAGCGGCGGACGTCGAGGGCCGCCCGTTGGCGCCCGAGCGGGCGGACAATTTTGTTTTATTTTTTAAATTTTGTTTTTTTTTTTTAAATTTTGTTTAATTTTTTATAGTTTTTTTAAATTTTTGTATAGTTTATGTTTTTTATAAATTTTATTTAAAGTTTATTTAATTTTTTATAAATTTTATTTTGTTTAAAGTTTGTTTAATTTTTTATAAATTTTGTTTAAAGTTTGTTTAATTTTTTATAAATTTTGTTTAAAGTTTGTTTAATTTTGTATAGTTTATTTTTTTTTAATTATTTTGTTTTTTAATTTATTTTAAAATTTTGCATAGTTTGATTTTTTATTGTTTTTAAATTTTTGTTTTAATTGCTTTTAAGTTTTTGTATAGTTTTTTTTTAAATTTTTTATAATGTTAGTTTGGTTAGTATATAGATACATAGTATTTTTTCTTAATGTATTTTTAAATTTTTAATTATAATGTTATCTTAGTTTAGTATAGATATATAGTATTTTTTTTTAATGTATTTTTAAAATTTTAATTATAATGTTATTTTAGTTTAGTTTGTTTTTATTTTTTTTTTAATTTTTAATTATAACATTAGTTTAAATGTTAGTTTAATTTGTTTTTAATTTTTTTTTAAAAACTTAAAGTTAATATTCGTGGAATAGGGAGCATTCGTGCAAGATGGGAGTGTATTAAACCAAGTCGTAGATCCCGAAGGAATATGACATCTGAAATGATGGGTATAGATGTAGACTCAGATTGTGCGCCCATTGATAATAGAGAAGAGTATGGGTCATCTACATCTTCATCAAGTCCTTCATCTGCAGAAAATGTAGATTCTGATGGGGTGTCAGAATCCATGGATGAATTTGAAGAAACAGTGTAGATGCTTTTTATTAGTATGATTTTTTTAATTGAAACTCTAGAGGAGTTTTTGATGATGGGGTGTCAGAATCCATGGATGAATTTGAAGAAGCAGTTTAGATGCTTTTTACTAGTATGATTTTTGTAATTGAAACTCTAGAGGAGTTTTTGAATATTTATATGAACCATTTGTTCTTGTATGGTCTAATATATTATCTCATTATGAATCGCATCATAATTCCTTTGTTTTTATATGGTTATAATGGTGAAATTATTAGAGAAATTTGTTTTTTTGTTTAATATGCAATTTTCCTGAAAGTTGTAATTTATCTCTTCAAGAAAAAAAAAAATTTCCAATTTAAAGTTGATTTTAAAGTTTTGTTAAACAACAATATGGGATGTTTAGGCCATGGCTCTATTTTTTACCCTAAAAAAAAATACGTGTATACTGGCATCAACACTTTTCTATTTGGGGGGTGTTTTTGGTGTTTTTTTGCAAAAATCATCGTTTTTATGAGTAGAGTTCTCGTTCATAGTATATAGTTCTCGTTTCATAGTATAAGTGGTTTGTTCCACATTCATCCGTGAAAGGTATGACTCCTTTCGAAGCATTCTTTGGTCACAAACCGGATGTGTCAAATTTGAGAGTTTTTGGCTCTACTGCATGGGCTAGAATTCCTTCTGAGAAGAGACGAGCTTTGGATCCACAAAGTATCGAGTGCATATTGATAGGATATGGGGAAGAATCAAAAGCATATAAACTCATGGATATCAGATCTAAAAAGATATTCATAGAGCGCAGTGTGCAGTTTGAAGAACCGCTTCAAGAATTGCAACTAGTTGAGGAGAAAACTGTCGATTCACCGCCTTCACCAGAAGAAGATTCGAGCAGCGATAATGAAGGTATGAGTTCTGATATTTCTGATATTATAGCAGCATATGATGATCATGACATATCAGGTTCGGAATCTGAGCATTATGATCCCCCTCAGTTACCAAAGTGGGCCCAAAACACTCTACAATCTGCTGGTTCGAATCTTGGAAATCCTGCTGATCCGAGACGAACAAGAGGAGACTTTCAAAGAGCAGGTATGGCTCTTTCTATTGCTGATCCATTTCTTCCTGAGATTTGTTATTTGATGGCTGGTTCAGATCCTACATCATACTATTCATCCCATCGAGATCCGAGATGGAAAAGTGCCATGGATGAAGAGTACAGTTCTCTTCAAAAGAACAATACATGGGAGCTAGTTTCTCTTCCACCTGGAAGAAAATTAGTGAAGTGTAAATGGGTCTACCATACTAAAGTTGCTGCTGATGGCACTATCAGCAAATATAAAGCAAGGTTGGTGGCAAAAGGTTTTTCCCAAGTCCAAGGAGTGGACTACACAGAGACCTTTGCACCGGTTGCAAAGATGGATTCCATCCACCTTGTTTTAGCTATTGCCGCATCCAAGCACTGGGAGGTGCACCACATGGATGTGAAGAGTGCATTTTTACATGGAGACCTTGCTGAAGAGGTCTATATGCAGCAGCCAGAGGGTTATACATCAGATCCATCATTGGTTTGTAGATTGAAGAAGTCTTTGTACGGGTTAAAACAGGCCCCAAGAGCTTGGTACGCAAAGATGGACTCCTTCCTTCTTTCTCAGAATTTCCAAAGATGCAAATCTGATCCGAATGTGTATCTTCAGCGAGTTAAAGGTAATTTGTTGGTTATTGTACTTTATGTTGATGATCTGCTTATTACTGGTAGCACACTTACTTCAATAAACAAGCTAAAATCTGCCTTAAATCTAACTTTTGACATGAGCGATTTGGGCTTGCTGAGTCACTTTTTGGGCTTGGAGATAGCTCAAAATTTCGATGGGATCACTATATCTCAGAAAAAATATGCTTCCGACCTGTTATTGAAGTTTAATATGGCTGAATGTAAGGCAGCGCCATTCCCATTCCTCTCAGGAATCAGTCTTGAGGAGGGAGATTCCACACCGCTTGCAGATTGCAGTATGTATCGACAGTTGATTGGTTCACTACTTTATTTGACACATTCACGGCCTGATATCTCATATGCCGTGAGTGCCATGTCAAGATATATGCAGTATCCACATGAGCTTCATTGGCGAGCAGCCAAGCGGATATTGCAGTATGTGCAAGGTACGAGACAGTTTGGCATACACTATGCTGCAGATTCTGAGCTAGATTTCATTGGTTTTACTGATTCAGATTGGGCAGGTGATAGCATTGATCGGAAGTCCACTTCCGGTTATGTTTTCATGATTGGTCATGGTGCTATTTGCTGGTCCAGCAAAAAGCAAGCAGCCATTGCACTTTCTTCAGCAGAGGCAGAGTATCGAGGGGCAGTCAATGCCTGCATTCAGGTAGTTTGGTTGCAGGGTATTCTTTCCGAGTTTGGTTTTGGTGGCACTACTTCGACTGTCCTATTTTGTGACAATCAAAGTGCTATCAAGATCTCCACAGATCCAGTTCAGCGGCAGAGGACCAAACACATTGAGATTCATATGCATTACATTCGACAGTTAGTGCATGACCGCACCATCATTCTGCAATATTGCCCTACTGATGAGCAATTGCAGACATCTTCACCAAGAGCTTCATTGAGAAGAAGTTCTCTTACCTCCGTTCACTGTTGGGGGTGAGTTCCATCATGGTGGAGACAGATTGATTCATTATTATGCTTTAGCTTGAGGGGGGGCTTTCTTCCCACTGGGTTTTCCCTCTTTCCTCACTTAGTTTATTTTCAGCATTTTTTGGATTATTGTATTGGGGTGACCTTTGGTCTTAGTTACCAGGGCCCCACATTATTTTAGTTGGCACATCATAGTCTAGATTAAGGGGGGGTGTTCGGATATCCACATCATCTATTTCAGGATACATCATCTATTTCAGGATCCTGCATGATCTATTTCAGGATATGCAGAATCTAGGGTTTTGCATGCACTTGCATGCATCCCAGTCACCAGTTTGATGCCTCCAGCACCTTATCCACCTTCTTCTAGCACCCGGGAGCCACCTACCACAGAGTTTTAGCCCTCCTAAGCTGAAAGGCGCCCACTTCTCACCTACTGCCAGAGAAGGGCGCACTTGTTCACCTACCACTGCAGTTCCACTTCAGTTACATTTAGTTAGCTCCGATTCTCCCTGATTTGAGGCTAGTTTCACTCCCGACTGACTGTATCACTTCCGTTTGACCTCCAGTTTGATTAGGTGACTTGTTCTGACTTCAGTTAGCCTCCCATGCACCCCCACTGAGCCTCCAGATCCTATATCAGTGCTACACACTTCAGTTACATTTATTACACTCAGTTAGACTCAGTTTGACACCTGGATGACTGGTTGTTGTGATTGATGAGCACCACCGATGATTGATGAGGACTCCTAGATAGAGTCAAGCTACTCCATTCAGTGATTTGAATGACCTCCTTAGGTAATTCGAATTGCTCAGTCATTGTGACAGTTTGTATTGTAATTCATTCACCCTTTCTGGGATAGAGAGCACTGCTGCATGTTTTGCACAGTTTTGCACCATATTTTCTATGTTCATCTGTTGTGATTGATTTACTTGTTCATTAGATCTGCTGTGACTAATTTTACAGCAGCCATAGTACATGCTTTAAATATGTGGAGGCATTACTTAATGGGAAGAAAATTTGAGCTAAGGACAGACCATTGTGGTCTGAAATACTTGTTTGATCAGCCAACTTTAAATGCTAGGCAAGCTAGATGGTTGGAATTTTTGTGTGAATTTGATTTTGAGATCAAACACATAAAAGGGAAAGAAAACAAGGTGGTTGATGCACTCAGCAGGAAGGTACATGAAATGTATGTGGCAGCACTTAGTACTTGCCAACCAGATTTGAAGTAGCAGATTGTTAACCATATGGTTGAGGATGAAGTGTATGAGCAGATAAAGGGCAAATTGCACCAGCAAAACCTTGAAAAGAAGTATGAGGGCTATCATTTGGAAGAAGGCGGACTTCTTACTTATAATAATAGAGCCTATATTCCAAATGCGGCAGATTTAAGGAGAATGGTTATGGATGAGATCCATAAAGCTCCATACTCTGGTCACCCAGGATATCAGAAAACAATTGCTACAGCAAGAAAATATTATTTCTGGCTAGGGATGAAGAAGGATGTCACTGAATACATTTCTAAGTGCATGGAATGTCAGCAGGTGAAGAGTGAACACCAACATCCCACAGGTTTATTGCTTCCAGTGCCAATTCCAGAATGGAAATGGGAAGTAATATCCATGGATTTTATTACAGGATTGCCAATGACTAAGAGACAACATGATTCTATCATGGTTGTGGTGGACAAGTTAACAAAGGCAACACATTTCATACCGGTTAAATCCACACATAAAGCCGATGCCATTGCAAATATTTTCATGAAGGAAATTTTCAGATTACATGGGTTGCCTAAGGCAATAATTTCTGACCGGGATACCAAGTTCACTTCAAATTTTTGGAAAGGTCTCTTTTCCGATCTGGGTACTCAGCTAAGCTTTAGTACCGCATACCATCCTCAAACAGATTGGCAAACATAAAGAGTAAATCGGGTGCTTGAAGACATGCTCCGCATGTATGTAATGGACAAACCATCCAAGTGGGAGGATTATCTACACTTGGTAGAATTTGCATATAACAATGGGCAACAAGCATCGTTGGGAATGAGTCCTTATGAGGATTTGTACGGCAGAAGGTGTAGGACACCAGTGACTTGGGACAATCCAGTGAACAGAATTGTACTTGGGCCAGAATTGCTTAAGGAAATGGAGCAAGAAGTTTCCAAGATCTGGAAAAATTTAAAAGTAGCCCAGGATAGACAGAAAATCTATGCAGATAAACATAGAGTGCACAGGGAATTCAATGTTGGGGATCATGTATATCTTAGAGTGAGATCAAGGAAGAGTTCCTTGAAGCTTGGGAGTTGTGCCAAGCTATCACCTAGATATTGTGGGCCATTTGAAATGCTTGAAAGAATAGGACCAGTTGCATATAGACTTGCATTGCCTACTAGCACTAAAGCTCATAATGTTTTTCATGTCTCATTGCTTAAGAAATATGTACATGATCCTAACCATGTGATTAATTGGGATGTGATCCAGGTGGAACCCGAGGGAGAATTCCAAATCGATCCATTGCACATCCTATACAAGAAGGTAACATTGCTCCGGACCGAGCCATCGGACAGGTAAAGGTGCAATGGAAGCACTACAGTCCCAATGAGGCTACATGGGACCTGGAGGATGCCATGAGGATGACATATCCATTTTTGTTCAATTTTGATGAGCATTGAGGACAATGCTAATGTAAGGGGAGGGGAATGTAATGTCCCCATTTTGACCCCCTTTGTAATAAATCGTAAATGATGTAAATATTGTAATTTAATCATGGTGAGGAGCTCAAGGCCAAGGCCCCACCATTGATTTAGCGTTTTATGTATCGGCAATTTAAAAATAGATGCCTATGGTTCTTGTGCTAGGTGGGCACAATGTAAATGAGACATCATGTAATTATGAATTTTTAATAAAAAAACCCACAACCGGCTATGCAATGCAACAAAAGAGATAGGGCATGATTCTACAAGGAAAAAGGGAGGGAAATTATCCAAACCCTTGAGCCACTAGGGTCGGCCCGTGTGTCAATAAGAAAACCCATGAAACTCTTAACTATCCATTTTTGTCTCATGCACCCAATCATTTAATTCTTCCAAAGATTGGTTGGGGCAGTTAATGTCTTGGGATTGGAGAAGTATGGCAGTCAGATTTTCGTGCATGGGCAAACCGTCAACCTGGAAATCGTATTTTTGGCTTGCTGGGCAAGAAAACCCCCACGAAATGCTACCTAAGGAAATTCCTCATCCATTACGTTCTTCCTCTCACGCAGATTGAGCTCACTGGAATTTATCCTCACATTTTTCACCATAACCCTGCGTTTTTCCATGCCCAAGAACTCGTTTTTGGTATTGTGCAACAGCTGGGGAAGGAGGGACGTGAATTGGGACTGAGGGAGAGGTTTTTTTTTTTTCCCCTGGGGCATTTTTCTGGAATGGGTTTTGCTCTCCCAGTCGAATTTTCCAAGTGCCAATACGTTTTGAGTCTACCCACGTTTTTTCTGAAGCTCAGGAAACCCCATCTCATGCATCCCACTGTTGAAACTTTTTCTCATGCTCAGCAAGTGTAGTTTGCTGCTATGTGCATCCTTGTTTTGATGTGAATCTGTGAGCAAGAAACTGGAGTGGTAGTGGACAGAATTGGCTTGATAAACCTAGTGTAGGTAGTAACCTCTCAAGAAGATCAAGAGGGCTGGCTACTTTTCTATGCACACCCTGAGAGCACTAGAAAGGAAGGTATGGATTGAGGGACTGTGTGGCAGTGAAGAGAATACTTCCTTGTGTTGGGTGTGTAGGCATTGTGAGTGCCAAGCTGAATAGATCTGGGAGGGGTACCCATAGCTCTGTGGTTGAGCTCACTAGCTTAGCAATTCTTCTTTCCCATTTCCTAGCAGCCTGATAAACCCAATTGCAGATTGGCTTGGCTCATCTTGGTGTATGCTTGGCTATGTGTGAGTATGTTGTTCCCTGGTTCCTTGTAGTAATCATGCCCAGCTCGGGGGTGGTAGTTGTATCAAGAGGTTGATGAGCACAACTGTCCTATGGTTGGGTGGAACGTTGCAGTTGCATAGCCAGTTGCTTGGGACTACCTTATTGAGATAAGTATTCTTTTGGGTTAACTTTGCAAATATTTATCTAATGAATATCTTGAATGAATGATGAATGTGTAATTGATATTATCTCCGCTGTGTTTTTCTTATAATCATATATTCCATATGACTTTTATATTATTTGAATGCTTGTTTAAAAATTACATGGGGCTAGATGCCCGGTTCTTGCACCACGTCCTCTCGATCATGCTGGTATGATGGGAGGGGACGTTACACTCAAAAATAAAGTTTCACTCTCTCCTCAGCCCGCATAACGGGAATAACAACCTTCGCCCGCTCTGTTAAGGCCTCCCTATGACAATTGACTAGCCTGGCTACTTTCCTAAGCAGTTGGATCCATGCAGGGGGCACTCCCACTACATGTTCCTGCATCTCTAGTGGCATCCGCTCAATCCTGTATGTAGGAATATAATGAGTCAATTGACTCATCTTTCCCTCAATACTCCTCAGCATGGCATTGACACCACCTGGCTCGGTTGGTTGTACATATAATATGGGATGCCGAGTAGGTCTCGATGGCCCCACATCTGCATAAGTTGTATGTTGTTAATACGCACACTCATCATAAAAATCATATATAAAAAAATGTTAAAAATCAAATAACTTTTAAAACACAATTTTGGTACAAGTGTCTCCCCAGGCTTCTCCTGAAGGTAACATGAGCTCGGGATCTCCCGGAAAGTCCATGCCGGCATAAGGGAACTACTCGAAGGCTAGCTCTTAGAGGCTCCACCACCAAAGATAGTCATCGTCAGAGTATGATGCACTAAACTCACCACCCTCGTGACGAAGGAATATGTCACCCCATCGAGTCATCAGTGGCTCACAGGGGTTCAGTACTAGTAGAGGCATCCCCGAACTAAGGGTAGGGACTCTCTCTCTCTCTCTCTCTCGCTCTCGCTCTCAGGTACAGAGTATGCTACCTTATACCGATCCTGTTTATAGCTCTCAGGATCACTTTCAACGGAAAGCTTTCTAATTGGCCAATGGGAACTTGACTGCCACACTTTTCAATTCTGGCTACGCAGTAAGTATTTATGTAATTTTGTATGGATAGGGCACCAACCCCTCTGAATGTACCTTTGAGGTTTATAACCTCACCTTGGAGGGATAATACATTTATGAAGTATATGTCATCAATAGTGATCTATAGCATATCCCCTTGGATATTGAACATACCATGATCGACATCCCAATATTGCATGAGCATTTGGAGGAGGTGCGATTGCGCTTGCATGTTAGAGGTGTGAAAAAACTTGAGAAGTACACACCTCCTTAACACATTCAAAGTAAGTGGATCCTCCAAATTAATTCTATCCATAGCTTCATGTTCTCTCTCCCTATAGGTAAGCACCATCCTACATTGCAAATATCCATTCATGCATTAGTTTTGATGTTTTTATTTTTTAAACCGCGCCACCCATGGGTTTCCTTCTTCAACAGAGGTGGGTACCCATGAGTTGCTTTTAAGAAAACTCGCGCATTTTTCAAGTACCCGCGACTTTAAAATATCTATACCAATGGGTACGCATCCCTAAAATTTAAAATTTTTCTAAAAACTTCAAAAAATCACTAAAAAACATAAATAATGGATAAAAATTGAAAAGCATGGAGAGATGAGTTACCTACAAGTGACAGATTTTGATTTCACCTCCTGGATCGATTGCAATCAATGCTTGAAGTAATAGGTCCTTTTCCCTTTTCTCCAATGGTAAAATGGTAATTGTGGGTTATATTTTCAACTTGTTACTATTTATTCAAATCTTTTTGAATTTTTACCCATTCTCTATAGTTTCAAATTTCCCTTTTTAGTTTTATTAATCTTAAATGACCTTTTCAAGTTGTTTCGACTAGGTAAGACTAGAAAAAGGAATTTTTCTCACTACTACCTTCATAATGGTGTCTTATACAAGGTTTTTTTTCTTATGACATGTCAGTTATCTGAATACATTGAATCTATTTTGTCATTTAATGTCATTTGGATCTCCTTTGTTCACCTTGAACTGCCATTTTTTGCTATCCATTGTTGTTGATTCTTTCTAGAGTCCATACCATCACTTGATATCTTTGGGAACTTATACATTATACATTATTTTTGCTATTAATATTAAGTTTCCCATCAATATGGATTTTTTTCACGTTCTTGTTAGAATTCTTTAAAATTAACAAGATTACCGAGCATACTTGTCTTGTTCAGACTCGTTAAAGGAATTGAACAGACATCCACTTAGGTATAAGTTTACCCCTTTTCTGGATCTTTGTGGATTATTTATGAAAAATGTATACTCTGGTCTTTTCGACTAGAAGATTCCTCTCTCACATACTTTTACACTTTTTTTGGACGAGGTGGCTTATGAAAAAGTACACTTTGGAGTTCTTTTTTAAGTTTTTCACACTCCCTAAATATGAAAACATTGACGAGCACATACTCACTCGGGCTCGATATTAAAATCCACGAGTAGGTGTATGGAGTTCTTGTTTAATTTTTTCAGACTCCTTAAATATGAAAACACCGACGAGCATGAACAGATCCAGGCTCAATATTAAAATCCATGGATTAGTATGTTATCGAGTACTAGTCTATCTCCTCTTCAAACTTGTTAAAACATGAAGAAGGTATTGAGTTTTCCTCTCATAGACTCGTTAAATTACACATGGTTGGACCTATACCAAGCATTCTTCTCCCTCCTCTTCGAGCTTGTTTTAAAAATGAAGATGGATTATTGAGTTTACTTTCTTGGACTCATTAAAAGTTTACAAGAGAGACAATATTGAGTTTACTTTGTTGGTGTAACGTCCCCACCCATCATGCCAGTGCAATGGAGAGGATCGTGATGCTAAAACTGGGCAATTGGCCCTGATACCTACTAAATAGAAACAACCACATATATAGAAAGACAGGCATGCAGATGTACACATCTAAGCAAATACAGCAGAAGTAAATACATAGGTAGAAATACTCATCTTTATTGCAATCGTCCCCAAGCAATTAGCTATGTCGCTGCAACGTTCCACCCAACCGTAGGCTCTTCGACAGCTTATACTGAGTCCGTCCGAAGGCCACCCCCGAGCTGGGCATGATTCTCACAAGGAAAGGGAACATTCCAGTTCACACACATCCCATTTACCATTCCATCTCGGCCAAGAAGAAACATTGACAGGGTTACACATTTACAACAACGGTGTTCACAAAACAGGGTCTACATTGGCTCTCCGAACTCATGGATTCACCCGAGCGAACTGTGAAATTTCGATTTCAACCCCAGGGAGCAAAACGATTTCTCTCCACTTGTTAGGATCCTTTCCAATTGCCTAAAGGACCTCTAGGAAGACCCAAAACGTTTTGCTCTCTTCCCCCACTGGTGACCAACACAAAAACGCCCCTTCCCAGCTAAAAGATGAAGGGAAACACAGAAAAACGAGGGAGGAAAACGCCCAGGCAGCTAGAGCTGCGTGAGAGAGCAAGGCCATGCTGAATAATCCCTTAGGCAACCATTTCGTGGCTCTATTCTTGCCCCAAGAGGCCAACACGTTTTTCCATGGAGGGTGGCTTGCCCATACCCGATTTTGGACAGCCATACCTCCCCATTCCCAAGGCATTAATTTCCCCAACCAACTCTTGGGAGAAATCAATGGTTGGGTACAAAATTCAACATGGGTAGCTGAGGGTTTGATGGGTTTTCTCATTGACACATGGCTTGACTCTATTGGCTCAAGGGTTTGAATGTTTTCCCTCCCAATTCCTTGTGAAATCATGCCCCCATCTCTTTGTGGCATTGCATAGCTAGTTGTGGGTATTTTTTTTTTATTAAAATGCATATTACATGCTATTTGAATTTCCACTGTGCATTGCTAGCACGCAAACCATATGCATCACGAAATCGATGGCGGGGCCTTGGCCTTGAGCTCCTCACCATGATTTCCTAACAATATTACATCATTTATAATGTTAATGCCATGGGTCCAAACTGGGGACATTACAGTTGGACTCATCTAAATTAAATTCTAATGTCAATGAAGAGTTGTATTGTTCATCTAGCTAAGATACTGGCAGTGCAAGCAATGTAATCAAGCATGTTATTCAAGAACTTCCTAATTATGATGATTTTGAAGACACTAGTAATGAAGGGAAATAATATGATGATGATGAAGAGCTTCCTCCAAGTGGGGATCCTAAAGACAGTAAGAAAGATGATGACAATTTTCCTCCCAACGAGGATTTTCAAGGCATCAATGATGATTTTCTTGCAAGTGGGGATTTTGATGGGACTAATGATGCTTTTGCTGAGCATGCATGTACAAATAATGTTGATGGTTTTCTTCATAGAAAGGATTATAATGGGACAAATGATGATTTTCCTTCAAGCAAGGATTTTAATGGGACCAATGATGATTTTCCTCCCAACAAATATTTTTATGGGACTGATGATGATTTTCCTCAAAGTGAGGATTTTAATGGGACAAATGATGATTTTGGTGAGGAAGAAGACATCAATAATGGTGAAGATGATTTTCCTCCAAGCGAGGATTTCAATGGAACTAATGATGAGTTTCCTCCAAGCGAGGATTTCTATGGCACCGATGTTGAGTTACCTCCAAGAAAGGATTTCAATGGCACCGATGGTGACTTTCCTCCAAGCTAGGATTTCAATGGCACAGATGATGAATTTCCTCCAAGCGAGGAATTCAATGGCACCGATGATGAATTTCCTCCAAGTGAATATTTCAATGGCAACAATGATGATTTTCCTCTGAGTGAATATTTCAATGGCACTGATGATGATTTTCCTCTGAGCAAGGATTTCAATGGCACCGATGATGATTATCATCCGAGTGATGATTTCAATGGCACCGATAATCATTATGTTGACGATGAAGCCACCAATGATGAAGACAATGATTCTCCTCCAAGTAAGGATGTTATAGGCACCAGTGATGAAGACAATGATTCTCCTCCAAGTAAGGATTTTAGAGGCACCAATGATGTCAATGTTGAATCTCAAGAGTTCCCTTTCAGTGAAGAATTTAGTGGCACAAATAGTGTTGATGGTCACATTGATCTGTCAGCAATTGATCAACTTATTAGTGATCATGACAATAATTTTCACATTGAATTTGGTGATGATATTTTCAATAAGGGGGGTCATATGAATCACAATGAAAACATTCATTCTAATGAGGATTTTGTTGCAAACATAATGGTCCTGGAAATGCAGGGACATAGTCCAATAATGAGCAGGATTAAGTGTAGGACTAGACATTTTTATGTCAATCCAAAGAATTCCAGTTATATAAGGTCTAGGAAAGAATTGCTCACAAGTCCAAATTCAGTTACTCATTTGATTTCGAGTGAGTGTTTCCACAAACGTTGTTTGAAAGGTATAGGCTACAATTATGCCTTGGAGAAAAGGAAGATGTATTTATCAATGAGCAAAAGTATGCAAAATTCATATTTAGTGCGGTGCATGATTTCTACAAGGACAGGTATGATTATCGTGTTGGAAATGTTCTTCTTTGTAGAAAGGCATTCAAACTAATTCACTCAATTGGTAATCTTCGATTATCAAGAATCCAAACAAGACTGGAAAAGGATCCTACATTTTATTCTGACGATTATCAGGGATGAATCACTGGGCCATCAACACACATTGCAATATCATGGATGCATGATTTATTTTCCAAGCATGGAGAGAGTATGCCAAATAGAGAAACAATACACATTTCAGATAATTTCACAAGGCAGGAAATCTACAACTTGTACAAGGATTATGCTCAAGGTGGTCAAGGAAATGACAACTTCATCAGATATGCATATTTCACAAGAGTATGGAAAAATAAGTTCAACAATGTCTGCATTCCAAAGAGCTCAAGGATGGGGATCTGCAATACATGTGCTTCTCTTAAAGAAAGAAGGGATAGATCAGAAGGGATATAAAGAGGTATGTTTACAAAATTGTTTTTTATAGATAAATGTCAATTATTAAAACTAGTTATCAATATTTTTTTTGTTATGTTGTTTGTAGATTCCATAATCAATGCACTACAAGAAGTTGACCAGTGATAATTTTAAGGACCCATACTTATTTAAAAGTGTATAAACCTTGACGAATCTTACCAATTCTTAAAATGACAATTGTTAAATATTTGGTGATATTTTTATAAAATTATTTCAATTTATAAGGATTTTATATACTTTATATATTAATTTGATGATTTTTAGAGTGAAAATAGTTTACCCCATCAAAATTGGGCGAAATGGGGCTTCAAAAAATGCAAATTGGCGAATCTTTTTTTGGAAAAAAACATGTAAAAATATCCCATGGGCTAAATTTCTCCCCTAAAATTATCCTTGGCAAGAACATTGCAATCAACAATCAAATGAAGGTCAAAAGTTGTACAAACATCGCAAGAAGTGTTATGATGCTCCACATAATTATATGGGCTTGACAATTGATGGCATGGATCAGAAAAAAAACACTCTTGCCACATTTTGTCTATGTGCCAAAGAATTTAAAGGAGGAAATTTTCAGTCAGTTTCACTTGGTTGGGTGTATGGTTTTTAATGGTGAAATGTTTCCAAGGGTTTACTTTACAGCTCCAAATATTCACAATGATGCAAATTTGACCATCACTATGTCCTTACTCATTGGCCTGGTAATATTCATGAAGTTCTATATCTACAATTGGACAACACAAGCCAAGAAAACAAAAATAAGGTTGTGTTTGGTTATCTAAGCATGCTTGTTGAATTGGGTATTTTTAAAAAGGTAAAAGTTGGTTTCCTTCTTGTTGGGCATACGCATGATCATATTGATCAAATGTTCAACCATTTTGCAAGGACATTGAGGAGGAAGAAAGTCGAGAGCCTACCATCATTGATTGAAATTATAAGAAAAACATACCATCTAGAGCCTATTGTACAGAAATTGGAAGAAACTGTTGACATGCGAAGATTTATTTTGGATCACATGGTGAAGAAAGGTGCAATGGAAAACTTAATGACATTAGCTTTCAACATCAATTTCGTATAAAAAATATTGACAGAAAAACACTATTGTGGGGAAAGAAGTACTCAACTAGCACAAAATGGGGGCCTTCATCAGGTTTGGAATTTCTGAAATTCATCCAATATCGTCAAATGTATGCTTCAAATTTATTGTAATGTCCCCATTCAAATAAATCTCAAAAGGAGAAAATTCCACCAATCTACTAGTTTCATAGATTGGGGTGGAAACTTTAGATTTGGAAGAAGGGAACTATAAAACCCCAAATGGACATTAGATTGACTGAATATATTAAATGGGGAATAAATAAATAATTAATATAGGAAAATAAGGTGTCACTTGGTCATGAGGGCACATTGGAGGTGTAGGGGGCACTTCAGCAAGATTCCCTATGCCACATGGCATTCCACTCTCACCCATTCGAATCCTAGGTGGAGTCCAACATTATTGTGGGAGTTGGAATGGAATAATACTTTGCATGAATCAATGAGGGTCTAATTTGAGAGGAATATTAACTCCCATGGAAGAGGAAGAGGCATCTTGGATTTATTGGGACACTTGGGCTACATTCCCTAGCTTCTATGACAACAATGATGAAGATGCTATGACACTTATGACACAAATTAGACCTGAATGCTGAAATCTAACATATATGACATGTCAAAGATAAAAATAGCCCCCAAGAAGGTGCACAAGGGAGTTAGGGCAGCCAAAGAGAAACCCATTTGAATTGAGTGAAGGAGGAGGCTAGGAATTGATGGACAAGTGACACACATTGGAATCTTTTTCCAATTCAAGTTGGCATGAATCTCATGGAGGGAATTAGAAACATGGAAGGATTGGGAAGGTAATAAAATAAAAGAACCAATAAGGAGAGTGGATTTTTATCATTTCTCATTTTGCAAATTGGAGAGCATAGCTTGTCCAAGCTAGTAGAGTGCTATTCTACTTTCCTTAGTACCAATTTTGAGGGTGAAACATTCCCATCCTAATTGGAAATTGGAGAGGCCATTATGACCTTTAATTTGGAGCTAAAATGGAGTTATTTGTTTCATGTTTAAGCTACAGGGAAGTTCATTATTCTTTCTTCTTCAACGTGTTCCCATCTCTATCTCACATTTCTTTGCATATTTTGGCTCTTGGAGGAAGGGCGCCTTTGGTGAGATGTTGATATCTTTATGAGAGTACAATATACACCATTTATTTTTATTATGATATACATACTATGTATTTAATTCTCATAAGACTCTCAGGTTGAAATACCAAGTGAAACTATGTAAAAATACCAAACAATGCATAAATGGTGCTAGTTTCCCTACATCTTGTCGTGAGAGATTGAAGTTTCTTTATTTTTATTTGTATCAGTTCATATCTGTGATTTTTATGAGGTATGGAGATTCATTAATGTCCTTAATAATTTTCATATACATTACATAATTCTTTGGAACATAAATCTCGAATTTCATAGCAAGTGGTGAAGTTTCATATCATTTCCCCCTATATGAAGACATGTCCACAAACCTCTGATTTATGGGAGTTGCATCAGCCTTTAGAAACTGAATAATGATGCATTTGGGTTAACATTGAATTCGTTTAACTAATCCATGTCTCTGTTCTGAAATTTGGTAGGTTCGTACTGCATTTGGGAACCCATTAGTGACCTCTACCCTTGGGGGTTTGAACCTCGAAATTGCTAGTAAAATTCCCCAAATTCTCCTGAAGTTAAATGAATGTTGCATAAGTATTTGGAGAGTTTCCAGAAACCTATAAGCCTAATTTTTATGTATTAATACCTTTCAAATACATTTATACCCAATTTAGAAGCATTGGAGTCATAACTAGTATAAAGGCCGAATTGGCCAAAAATTGCAATTTTTCCAATTTTTTCAAATTTCTTAAAAAGGGACACTACAAGTGGTATCAGAGCATGGTCCATGCACCTAATTTGTATGACCATTCATGAGGACAAGAAGTAAAAAAAAATAATCCGCCACCCTTAGAAACTAAAACTGAAAGTATTTTTGGTGAAAGAGAAGAACAAGGAGAAGAAGTGCATTCTTTGGAAACCATGAGTAAGGATGAGAAAGGATCCGCAGAGGATAATGAGGAGTTTAGGAAATTCATGAAACCATTCTTTGAAGACATGAAAAAATAGATAATGCAAGGAGTCAAATTATTGGCTAGTCAAATTGGAAGCAAATTGGCAATATGAGGCATTAGTATTTCTCTTTCCGAGGAAAAGAAGGCAGTGGGTGAAAGTATTTTCTCCAAGACAAGGCCTCATAATAGAGCTCATGAATTTCAAAGTTCAACAAGGGCTACTAAACATAAATTTTTTGATTCCAAAGAATATCCTAACACCCAATATGATATGCAAGAAATTATAACAGAATGACAACAGTTGAGTGAAGATTGTAGAAGGACCCTACCATTTGATCAATACTTTACTCTTGCAAACAAGATCAAAATGAGGGGAGGTAATAGGAATCCCTTTAAAAATAAAGAATCAAATTATTCCATAGGTAAAATTCCCCTTCCTACTTTTGATGGCTCATCTCAAAGTTCTGCAAATACTTGGATACAAAAACTAGATGTGTATTTTCAGCTAAATCCAATGGTTGAAGAGGATGCTCTAAAAATGGCTATTTTTCATCTCGAAGGAGAAGCCAATGATTGGTGGTTCCATGGAATTAAATATTTGGGACATGATCATGTTACAACATATGAAGAATTTGTTAATAGGGTATTGGAAATATTTGAGCAAAAATACCCAGAAATGCCTTTCAAAGAACTAGCACAATTGAAGCAAATTGGAACCCCTATTGAGTACATGTTGGAATTCCAAAAACTCTCAGTTAAGGTGGTTGATATATATATGGTCAGATTAGTATTGATCTTTACTGAAGGGTTTGGATGAACCTTTGAAGGGTTTATTTAAGGTCCACAAACCTACTTCATTGGAAGATGCCATGAACTTGGCAAGAGATATGCAAAATGTGCTATCCAAGACAAGGCTTCCTCCCAAGCCTAACTTTCCTTCCAAGTTTAGATTTGAAAATAAGCCATGGAAAAAATATGAATTTGGAAAGGATAAGAAAGAGGGACCAAACAAGGAATAACTCAGAAGAAATAAACTATGTTACAAATGCTTCCAACCATGGGTACCAAGGCATAAATGTGCTAAGGGGAAAACACAATACATTGAAGTATTTTCTGATGATGATGAGTATGAAGGGGGTATGGAGGAAGAAGGACATATTTCAAACCAAGAAGAGGGATATGAAACAATAGAAAAATGGAAACAAGAAGAAGATCATCCTTCACCTGAAAAAGGGAGAATGGCAGTGCTTTCAGGAGTGCCTCATTTTCACACTATTCGATGCAAGTGAGTGGTACAAGGACAAAGGGTCTCGGTATTGGTAGATGGAGGAGCCACACATAACTTCATTGATGAAGCCATGGTGGAGAGGAGAAATATACCTACTGAACCATTCGATGGCTTCACAACCATCATTCCAGGTCCCAATACTATGGAGTGCAAAACATGGATTCCATAGCTACAACTCACCATAGGTAATTACACATTTTCTGATATCTTTTATATGGTTGATGTTGTTGATAATAATGTGGTATTGGGAGTGCAATGGATGTACTATATAAGGGAACGTACAATGAATTACCAAATAACTGAAATAAAATTCAAAGATTTGGAAGGAAAATAAAGGGCGGTGAGAGGAATGCACACCTATCTTAATCAAGTGGTGTCTTCCCATAGTATGAGGTACATATTGAGGCATGGGGATATTGAATGGGATGTTGAATGTTACATAACTTCCCCCAATACAAAAATAAATATTTCAGAACATCCAAGGTAGATAAGGAAACTACTACACAAATATGAAATGTTTTTGGAGACCTCCCTCCTGGAAGGCCACCTGATAGAGGGGTTCAACAAAACATTGTTTTGTAGGTGGGAACTTCACCAATACAAATACCACCATATGGAAAACCCAAAATGTTCAGAGATGATATTGAGAAGGCTATTCAAGATCTCTTGGAATTGGGACTCATCATACCAAGCTCTAGTCCCTATGCTTCTTCAATTGTTTTGGTGAAGAAAAAAGATGGGACCTTGAGAATGTGCATTGATTTTAGAGCTCTAAACAAGAAGACAATTACAAATAGATATCCAATCCCTAGAATAGATGAGCTCCTAGATGAGCTACATGGAGAAAAATTATTCTCCAAAATTGATCTTAGATTTGGTTACCATCAAATTCGAATGAAAGAGGAGGATGTGCAGAAAACAACTTTCAGATGTCACTATGGAAATTTTGAGTTTCTTATCATGCCTTTCGGTTTGACCAATGCTCCAGCCAAATTTCAATCATGCATGAACCAAATATTTTGCAAGAAACTCCATAATTTTGTTTTGGTTTTCTTTGATGACATTTTGATTTACAGTAAAACATGGGAGGAACACTTGCATCATCTAGAAGTTGTCTTGAAAATTTTGTATGAAAAATATTTATTTGCTGTTGACACAGAGTCTTTCGATAGGGGTTCACATTGTTTTCAACAACACCAACAACCCCTTATTCACCAGCCCGGAAAGGAGTTACCCTTCCCAACAACACCTGCGAAGCAGGTGAGGTCTCACCCAAAGCAGATAAGGGTGCTATAGGAACCAAGATTCCACAATTATGAAGAAGATATGTGCACATTGACAAGAGATTACAATATTCATAGCAGTATATTAACCAATCATTCGCATCTTATTCATCTCAAACCATATTCAACAACACATTTACCTTAAACGACAACGTGCATCCACATAAACCAACATAAAGTCACCAGAAAGTATTTAGACAACCCATTATTGCATCATGGCATAACAACTGAATTCATAACTGAACATCTTCATTCATTAACATCTGCGGAACAAACTTCACAGAGAATAGTCAATTCATCATATCACAGCTACAACCGAACCCAAAAGATCAGATTAATATGCTTACAATTCATTAGGTGCCCTTAGGATTACAATTCACTTCTATTTATATGCTTCTATCCTATTACAAAATGGTCCATTTGACCAACTTAGCAATTAAGTATTTTAAACTATTCTTGCACTTCCTTGGACTTCGCGATGAATCCTTTTGCAGGATTTGGCTTTTGTGCCTGTCGGCTTCCGCATTTCCTGTGGATCTATCTCGTGCCAACAGGCCCCAACAAAAACTTGTGGCTCGTCCCGAGCCACCTCAACTGGACACTGCTTTTTTGCGCCCGCCTTGTGCTATGCGAGGTTCTCTAAAAATTTTCTTGTTGTCTGGAACTCGCTGTTGTGTTTTTCCTATCTCCGTATGTTGATCACTGGTTTGCTGTCATGTACTTCTTGCACTCATCCTCCAGTCTCTTGAAACCTTCATCATCTATCTCTCCGGATTTTGTTGGTTCAGTCAATATTCGTCCTTTCCTGAGACGTCGGTCATTGACGTCGCCAAGGTGGAAAATAGGACGACTACTCCGACACATTTGGTTTGCACCTTGGATTGCTTCCTACCAGGGCTAGGGAGCTGCCCCCTCTATTATTCTGGTGTTCACTAGGACCATGGATCATAGAACTGCTACCATATACTTAGACATCTCGAGTGAAACCTCGCCGTTGTGACCCACGGATGCCCTGGATCCTTTCTTCTCAAGGAACTCATGCATGCTCGTCGTTCGGGCCCTCAGTGCCCTTGGTGTGCTACCGTAGGAAATGAAATGGATCATTTCCACAACCTCCTTGGAATTCCTAACTTGTGCAATGACTTGACCTGTTCTCAACATGTATTTCTTACTTCTGGTAATTATCTCGATGCTTTACCTAACCTCTAATGCCCTTATTTATGCTCTTTCATCATTTAGGATGTCTACTTTGAACAACCCTCATGAATCTATTCCTCTAACGTGCCGATTCTGTCATCATTTCCCCTACGTGTGGTGACGGAGCTTCCTACGTGCGTGATGGGTGATTATGTTGCTCCCAACTGTTCTGCCCGTTATCCCTGTGCGATCTATCATCCTTGGTGCCCCCAGCCATGCTTCCATCACATGCTAATGTGTGCCAAACGTGCCTAGCGTCGGCGCCAATCCCATCCAACTGATAAAAAAGTTAGCATCCAAAAAACCCCTCGCTGCTGTCGTAGTCCACATCCCTGGCTGCAGTACAACCCATCCTTGTGCGCAGTTGTCTCCGCCTGATGTGCAATCTGTTATTTATCTATTTATGTATATATATATATTTTACTGCTGTGTTGGATTACAACGATAGAGCTTTATCCTATTTCCATTCA
Source organism: Larix kaempferi (assembly GCA_027924585.1). NCBI lineage: Eukaryota > Viridiplantae > Streptophyta > Pinopsida > Pinales > Pinaceae > Larix > Larix kaempferi. Next base: position 921,706 of record BSBM01000187.1, read on the forward strand.
CTATGCGGGTAAACAATGCCCCATCTAAGGTCTATAGCTGCACTGCACCACCATTAGTGACAAAATTGATGATATAGGGTCCTAACCAGTGCATTTGTAATTTACCTGGGTGTTTCGTGAACTTGCTGTCATATAGCAACATCGTGTCTCCTTTCTGAAAGTATTTCTGCTTAATATGATGGTCGTGCCATGCTTTCTGGCGATCCTTTTCAACCTTCTAGTGAAATCCCGCGATGAACCGATCTTCCTCTAACTATACTAATTGTGCTAGTTGTTCTTTCAACCCACCATCATTTCTCATGTCTGTGGCCACTGCGATACGAAAACTTGGAATGATGTATTCCATTGGCATAACTGCTTCTTTACCATAGACAAGTTTAAATGGAGTTTGGCCAGTTAGTCGCTTGCATGTGGTTCGATAGGCTGAGAGGATCGCTGGGATTTTAAGGTCCCAATCGTCTCTATTTGTGTTGCATACCTTCATCAGTGCATGTTCCAGGATTTTGTTGAATGCTTCTACTGTCCCGTTTGCTTGAGGGTGTTAGGGAGTACTTTTCTTATACTGAACCTGAAACTCCTCCGTTAGTGCTGCGATTGTCTTGCTCACAAAGTGCGTCCCTTGGTATCTTAGAAAAACCTTTAGACATCTGAATCTGGTGACCATGTTGTCGAAGAGGAATCTGGTGGTCGTCAATGCAGTACAATGCTTTACTGGTGTAGCCTCTGCCCAACGTGTCAAATGTTCTGTCGTAGTTATGATGTAGTGTGATCCGGTGCATTTTCCTGGAGGGTTAATGGTCCCTACAAAATCTACCTCCCATTTGTAGAATGCCTGCAATGTAACCTGGGGTACTAATGGAATCTCGTCCTGTCTTGATGGTTTTCCTGTGCGTTGGCAGACATCATAGGTCTTAGCATAGTCAGTGGCATCGCTATGCATGGTTGACCACCATATCCCGACCATTAGGATCTTTTTCGTGGTGGCTCGGCCTCTATAATGTCCTCCAACAATACCATCATGTACCTCAACTAAAATCCTTTCTTTCTCATGTGGGAGAATGTAGCGACGCAATATCTCATCTGGGCCCATCTTATACAACTGTCCTGCAATTAGTTGGAATTCCACTGCCTTGACAAATAACTGTTTCTTCTAACTGGTGGTGAATTCCTCTGGTGCCTTTCCTGTTGCTAGGAACTAAATAATTGGTTCATAGTAGTTTTCGATCATTTCAACTCTGAATAGCTGAGCATCCGGTAATCCTTCGTCGATGCTTCACGGTTCCTCCCCCAACTCAATCCTTGACAGGTGGTCTGGTCCTGCATTCAACCATCCTGGCTTCACGATGATCTCAAAATCAAATTCCTGAAAGAGTAGTAGCCATCGGAAAATTTCCCTCCTAACATAGGCTTGTTCACCAAATATTTCAGCACTGAATGGTCGGTGAACATTTTGAAGTGGCCCCCTAAAAGATAATGTTGAAACTTCTTTAAGGCATAGACCATCGCTAGTCCTTCTCGTTCAGTGGTTGTATAGTTCTTTTCCACTGTCAACAGCTTCCTACTTGTGAAAGCTATCGGATGGTCAATGTCACCTTCACCTTGTTGGGCCAAGATAACACTGAGTGCGATGGATGACGCATCAACGTGGACATGAAACTCTTTCTTCCAATCTGGGAAGACAAGGATGGGTGCTTCCACCATCTTTGTCTTCAAAACATCTAAGATCTTCTGGCATTCTCCGTTCCACTCGAACTTCGCATCCTTCTTTAGTAGTTTCTCCATGGGTGTTGTGATTGCGGCGTATCCTCTAATGAACTTGCGACAATATCCTGTGTGGCCCAATGTTGCCCTGAGTTGGTTAACTGTTGTCGGAGTGGAAGGTCAACAATGATGGCAATCTTTGTTGGATCAACTAACAGGCCCTCCTTGCAAACAATGTGTCCCAGCAATATCCTGAATGGGGCACAAAAGATGCATTTCTTCAAGTTAAGAGATATCTAGTGGTGATGACATCATTCTAACATCAGTATGAGGTTCACAATGTAGTTCTTGACCAACCCATATACTGTCCAATTGTCCATGTATACCGCGAGAAATTTATGGAAATAGTCTTTGAACGCCGCAACTACCAGTCGTGACAATATTGCGGTGGCATTCTTCAGACCAAACGGCATTACAGTGTATTGATAACACCCCCATTCCATGACAAACATGGTCTTATGCCTATCCTCCTTCGCAATCCTAATTTGGTGGTAGCTTGAGAACCCATCCGTAAACGAATAAATTTCCTAACCGCCAACTCCTTCGCGTACTTCATCTGTGAAGGGTGTCGGGAACGAGTCATGTAAACATGCATCGTTCAACTTCTGTAAGTCAACACAAATTCTTACTTCACTGGTTTTCTTATCTCGGATGACCATTGGACTAATCCATTCCGACTCTTCAATGAGTTCAATGATGCTGGCTTCCAACATCCTCTCAAGCTTAGCCTGTACTCATTCCTTGTGTCGCGGGTTTAAGCTATATGGTCTTTGTTTAACTGGCTTTGCACCAGGTTTCAGAGGAATCTTCATTTCGTCGAGGTCCCCAGAGATTCCCTTATGTCTGAGAATTTCATTGGGAACAAATCCTGAAACTCGTGCAGCAGGTCTGTCATATTCACGATAGTCAATTCGTCCCAATAATCTCCAATGCTCGCAAGTTTTGAGTTTTCTTCCGACCTGATGTTTACCTTCGTAATATTAAGTAGTTGGTTGTACTAGTCGGATGGTATCTCAGGTGCCTTCACATTGCGACTGCTTTTAGACTCCGGCATATATGTGGCTCTTGGGTTGTTGTTATCATTCGGCTCTCCTACGATTTTGTAGCAGTCCATCATCATTTCGAGTGTCATGGTCCATTGGAGTTCTGATAGCTACACTGTCGATTCTGCCTCAAAAATCTTCTTCTTGATTGCCTGAAGTGCATTATGGATGAAGGGATTTTCATCTGAGAAGGAGAACGTTTGGCTAAAGCCAATTGTTAACTAATCCCAAGAAAGTGTATCGATTCCCAACTCCGTTGCGACATACCAACTCCGTGGTACTTCATCCAACTTATGCACAAAGGCATGCACCCACTCCTACTCCGGTCACACTGCCCATTGGTGCTGACAAGCCTATGACATGTTCGTTTGGGTTACCTTGGCCATCATACTTTTTTCTGTTCCATGTTGTGGTGTCGCCGAAATGTACCTCTAGGAGGCATGGGCACAGTGGCCAATTTGATATGCTTGACTTATGCGCTACCCACCAGCGCACAGGGGTAGCCTTCAAGGCTTCCTCCAAGGCCAAGAGTCTCTATGGTTCTGTTACCTTTTCTTCGAATTCTATTAAGAAGGTGTTAAAATTTGGTAATCCTTCGTACGTTGGAAGTGCGCACTCCTCAGTAGCCACCCTACGCACCGACTGTGTAATCCTTGCACATCTGTGAAATGACACTTCATGAAGTCGGTTTTGCCAATTTTCCAACGCCTCATTTGAGTCCGAAGATGCTGAACTGGAGCTGCGCCATTCTAACTCCCATTCATCAGTTGGATTGATATAATCTTCCGAAATGTTATACAAGCTATCCCATCCTTCTGCATTTTCATCTCTAGTGGGCTCCACATATCGTTGTCCTTCCGCAGGATCTAGCAGTGCGACAACCCTTATTTCTCGATCTTCAAATGACATGATCCGCTTCTTGAAATTGATGATCACTTGCTTTTCCATTGCCCAGTCAATTACCAATAGTGCTAGATACAGACATGTGTTATCTACTATCTCTATAACATCAAAATCAACATATGTCTGAAGTCCTTTGATTTCAATGGGAAGTTGACACACTCGGTCAAGAGGGGTGACCTTGCTCTGTTTTTCTAATCGCAGCTGTACTAGTGACCAGGTCATTTGTGGCTTTCCCATTGTTTCCCATGTTTATTTCTTGATAATTTTCACGTCTAACCCTAAATCCAAAATAATGGAGTCGACATCGAATGCTCCGATTTGTGCTGACATCCTCATCTCTCTACCCGTCTTTTTTTTCTTATGTATGCGATTAACCCTGAGTTCCTGATGCCCACCCTCCTGTTGACACAATAGCTTGGATATCTCCTCCAATGCCTCCTCATCTTTTGCTAATTCTAAACAACTCCTGATAAATGCTCTTACGGTAGTGGCCTTTTGCTGCGATTTTGTTCGATCGAACGTCGATGGCATATTGTAAATCTCTGCTTGAGGAGATGCGTTTCTCTGTTGCCTCAATATTCCCTTCCTTGCCTTTGAGAAGATGTCCTTTTCGGCCTCCGCATTAAAGGCGACATGTTTCGATTTCATTGGTCGAATGCTATGGTGCGGCTGGTCAACTCCTATTGCCACCTTTCCTTGTGTCACTATTCCCACCGTTGCAAATTGATTTCTAGCTTCTACTACCGGTTGGTTCTGGTTTTGGTTCGACAGAGATGGTAGGTTCTTCGTCTTCCATCTAGTGATGAGATGTGGGAAATATTCGATGCTATGGTCCACTCCACTGCAGTACGTGCATTGCGAGACTGGATTGGGGCAATCCCTTGCGAAATGTACTTGTTTCCCATAGATGTAACATGTAGGAGGTCCTCGACCTCATCCGGAGGCTCCTCCTCTTTCTGCGCCACCACCATGTCCTCCGTGGAATCCTACACCAAATCCTCGGCATGGCAGTCCATACTGTGGCTGCTAATACTGCGGTTGTGGGTATTGTTGATACTACGGCTTCTAGTACTGTGGTTTCGGATACTGCGGTGCGCCATACTGTAGTTACCCATACTATCCTTGGTCAAATTGTGGTGTCTGAATAAACCACGGTTGTGGCTGGGAATACTGCGATTGCTGCAGCACCAATTGTTGCTCTTATCCCTTTACCAGGTATGCATCCATGTTTCATTCTTGCAACAAATCATGGGCTTTGCAATCCTTTTCGTCATGCCCCACCGATCGACAGAATTTACAATATAGACTCATCGGTTTCGACACTATCTTCTGTAAGTATATGCAGTCCTTTGTTCGATGCCCCCTGGCCTGACAAATGGGACACCATGGAAGGTCTTCCTGGCAAAGGGGGTTCGACACCCCTAAATTCAAATACTGCTGAAACACTGAACAGTTATCCTTATGGTGGCCTTTCGTCCTGCATCTAGTGCACCATACGTCTGCGTAGGTATCTTTTCCTTGCTTCATGTCCTTCAATTGGAGTGTCAACGTAGCCAGTTGTGCTTGAATCTTATCCATTCCATCTCCAATATCTCTGATCGGCAAAGCCTCTAGATTCATTGCGATTTCTAATGCTTCGGCTTGATCTGCAACCTTCTGCTACATCAATGGTCCTCGAATAGGTGGTACCATCCCATTGATAAACCACTCTTTATGCTGCAGGTCGTTTATTGGAAAACCGACTTTCGCTATCAGTGTCTTGTATCTCTTATCAAACTCCCATACTATCTCATTCGGGTATTTCCTAATCTCTTTGAGCTCAGTAATGTATTGTGCTTCTGACTTCAGTTTTTTAAATTCTTGAATCATTGCTACTTTAATTTCTTCCAATGTTTTTCTTGGAACCTTAGTAACTTTATGAAACAGTCTAGCGCACGGCCCCGAAAGGTCATCGCCAACTGCCCCTTTTTTATGTCTTCATTTTGGACATGCTTCACGGTCCACACTGCTTCGCATAGAAACCAAAACTGCTCGGGATCCTCTGTCCCGTTTCCTACAAAACTTGGCATCTTTGTATCGTCCTCCATCGTGGTGTTCCTACTATTGTTACTTACTGATGTGCTACTTTTTCCGCTACACGTGGGATAGCTCTATGATTTATTTGTGGTTTTTCCTTTAAATTGATAAGTGATGTGTGGGGTCGAAGGTATGTGGTAGCTTACGATCCGTCCTTCTTCTGGGGTAGCCTGGTCACCACCTTCCTCTTCGTAATAAGGGATCTCTATCCTCTGTGACCCTGTTGCATAGTCTTCCCTTCCGGTCCTCTCAAGGGACTCTTCCTCAGTCATCCTCCTCTTATTAGGAAGACGGAATATCATTCCACTTCTCAAGGTGCCATAGTCTTCCTCAACTTCCCTTAAAAATTCATTGTCTCTCATGTCCATCTAGCCTGCATCTTTCCTAGGGGATTCGTAACCATGCGATACCTACAACCCCTGCACACCGATCTGTCTACTCATCGGAGGTCATTTTCAACATGCCCTTTTCGCACACTAGCATCTTAATCCACAAGTTTAGCGACAAGACAAACCTTCCCCTTGGTCCCCTGAAAAATATTATTTCCATGTCATTGTAAGAACTATTGGTATCTACTGCGAACTCAGTGATGTACCCCTCTAGGATACTATCGACCCAGAAATCAACAGCCCTTGATACTGTATTGTTGACTTGCTTTAGTAGTCGAATTAATTCTGGAGTCCACTAATCTGATCCAATACTCTAGTTGGTATGTCCTCTGAATGTCAACTGCGTGAGCCACTTATGTAGTATTATTGGAAACTCGACGAAGAATATCTCATGGATATCGGAATATATGTGCTTTTGTAACCAACTTTCTATTGTTTGTATCGGGTTCCTCCTTTCTTCCTTTGTGAACTCTTCTGCTTTCTGACTAAACCACTCTTCGATCTCTGGCTTTGTTAGATGCCACAACATATCCTCTTCTCTTTTCTTAGGGTCCCAGCAACGGAACCATTTGTTGAAACAGAGTCTTTCGACAAGGGTTCACACTGTCTTCAACAACACCAACAACCCCTTATTCACTAGCTCAGAAAGGAGTTACCCTTCCCAGCAACACCTTCGAAGCAAGTGAGGTCTCACCCAAAGCGGATAAGGGTGCTGCAGGAGCTAAGCTTCTGTTGTTACAAAGAAGATATGCGCACATTGACCAGAGATTACAATATTCACAACAGTCTATTAACCAATCATTCGCATCTTATTCATCTCAAAGCATATTCAACAACACATTCACATTAAACAACAACATGCATTCACATAAACCAACATAAAGTATTTAGACAACCCATTATCACATCATGGCATAACAATAGAATTCATAACCGAACATCTTCATTCATTAACATCTGAGGAACAAACTTCGCATAGAATAGTCAAGTCATCAGATCACAGCTACAACCAAACCCAAAAGATTGCATTAATCTCCAAAACTTAGGTGCACTTAGGCTTACAATTCACTTCTATTTATATGCTTCTATCCTATTACAAAATGGTCCATTTGACCGACTTAGCAATTAAGTATTTTAAACTATTCTTACGCTTCCTTGGACTTCGTGATGACTCCTTTTGTGGGATTTGGCTTTTGCGCCTGTCAGCTTCCGCATTTCCTACGGATCTATATCGTGCCAACATTTGCTAAGTTGTCCAAGTGTGAATTCGGGTTGAAAGAAGTTTTATATCTTGGGAACATCATTGGGAAATATGGAGTGAAGGTACACTTGGAAAAAGTAAGAGCTATCCTTGAATAGCCATCACCCAAAAACATCACCGAATTGAGAGGCTTCATTGGGATATGCACTTACTATAGAAAGTTTGTGAATGGGTTCTCGAAATTGACTTCTCCACTTACCGATTTGATCAAGAAGGATGATTTCAAATGGGATGAAGAGGCTGGAAATGATTTCCAAAAAATGAAAGAGGTAATGAGTAGTTGTCCAATACTTGCATTACCTTATTTTTCTAAACCATTTTTTTTGGAATGTGATGCATCAGGAGAAGGAATAGGGGCGGTCCTAAAGAAAAATCAACACCCAATAGATTTTGAGAGCAGAAAGTTGCAGCCACATGAGAAGCTCTGCTCCATTTATGACAAATAAATGTTAGCTATCATGCATGCCTTGGACAAGTTTAGACAATACTTGGTGGGAAACAAGTTTGTGGTAAAAACTGATCATAACAGTTTGAAGCATTTTCTCACACAAAAGGAACTTAATGAAAGGAAACAAAAGTGGGTAAGAAAAGTCCAAGTTTTTTATTTTGACATTGAACATATAAAGGGGAAGAATAATAGTGTAGCAGATTCATTATCTAGAAGACCATTATTTTCCCTTATGGACATTTCGAAAGATTGGAAAAATATGCTAATAGTTGAATATGCCAAAGATAGTTTTGCTTGTGATGTGTTAGATGGGGTCAAAGGTGATGACAAGTACAATATTTTAAATGGTATAATATACTATAAGGATAGAATATACTTGGTTCACGGTTTGAATTTCAAGCACAAGATTTTGAAGGAAGCTCATGATTCTCGTTTAGCAGGCCATCCTGGTTTTTTCAAAACATATAGGCAATTGAGGGAAAGGTTCTTTTGGAAAGGGCTGAAAGAATATGTTCTAAAATATGTGAATGAATTCAATTTATGTCAGAAAAACAAATTTGAACATACACATCCTACTGGTCTATTACAACCATTTCCCATTCCAGAACAAAAATGGCAAAGCATCTTGTTAGCACTCCATAAAATTTTGTGCTTAAATTTCTTCTGGTAGCGTTGACGATGCAAACTAGAAAAGATTTCCATGATAGGGGTTTCAAAGCTGGGTCAAGAAAGAACTTTTGTCCTCAGTTGCGGTCACCAAAGTTGCAAAAGGAAAATGGTTTGAGAAAGCTTCAAAAGTTGGCAAGTGTTGGTCTTACAGCCCTTCTCTTCTAATTTTGTGAAAGCTAGAATAAAAGCTTTTTAATTTTAAAAGGAGCACTAAGGCTTTTTGATTTTTTATAAAAGTTTTGGTTTTTTATGATTTTGGCCAAAACAAAACTTTATGAGGGTTTTTATAAAGAGGGCTAAACCAAAATGAAGAAAAGGATTTGATGTTTTATGTCAAAATTCAAAAATGTATGAGGAAAAGGATTTTAATTCTTAATAGCCTAAGTGAAGGGTCAAATTCATAATAAAGCCAATGGTTGAAAAGTTTATGGAACAAAGAGATTTTTAATAAAGCCAAAGTCTGAGTATTAATTAAGTTTTTATGAAGAAGGGATTTAATGTTTTTTGAAACAAAAGGTGAAGCACCCAATACCGAGGGCTTGCCTAGCTTGTCAAGTGACCGAGAGCCGAAGCAAAGGAGCCCCATGCACCCTTTATCATCCAAATTCCAATGCCGAAGGACTCTCCACCGTTTATTACTTGAGATATGATATAATCAATACAATATATAAGGAGTGGGAGTATTAGTTTTCGTCGGCATATGGGAAATGTAAATGATATTCCAACTAACATTTTAAATGTTGAACGACAAGTCAATATCGAGCAACATTAAGGTAACACGATGGAATTGTTGAGTCGAATGAAGTGGCCCCATGCAAATCACAAGTGCGGCACGATCTAGTGGCAAATAAAATCGACGGTCATCGCATCACCAAGTTGCTCGGGAGATAGTAGATGGGTCGGCTGCGAGGAGATAAACCATTATTCAACGTGTCACTCTAAGAAATCCTCGCATATGCATGAAATGGTATTTAAAACTGCTTTGAGCTCATGTGAAACTACCTCTAAAACAAAAATTGTTTCCGGGTTATAAAAGGAAAAGCAGTTCTATTTTTTCATGTCTAATTTGACCGAGGCGCCAAAACTCCCAAACCCTAATGTCAAATGAGATGAGAAAACACTTTTCATCCTGGTGGGAGATATTCAATGGAGGTTGGAGAACACGGAATGCAAATCCATGCATGCCGAATAGCCATACAGCGGTCGAACTATTCATGGAGGATTCGACAAGATTGGTATCCACAGTCGATGTTGGTTCCATTCGATGTAGCAGAAGAAGAAAATACCATTCGTCCAGAAGGTGCGGAAGCTCGTGGAGGTCGCATGCATATGCTCAGGTGATGTTGTTGCTATTCTCTGTAGCAGAGGATCGACAAAGATGGTTTCTCTTCCCCACAATATGATGGCCATATAGCCTATATTCAAATGTTACACTCAGTGATTGTTCCAAACATTGGGGGTATCTTTCCATGGCGCCCATTTTAGAGTTTTCTGTCAGTATAGTCAGCACGTGGAATATTGTCATTTTGGGTAAAATCCCTCTCAGATGCATAAGTTGCGATGACATTTCTTTTCTTTGCTGGCCCAAAGGCATCATCTATTGATCCCAATTTTGTATTGCTTCACCATCAAAGTATGAGCAGATTATGCGTGTTACCCAGGGACTGAAGGACCTCGCTCCATCCAGATTTAGGCATTGTTTGCTAGTTGGAGCATTTCAGGGATTGTAATGAGACTTATTTCGTTCTCTTAAACACTGGAGGCCATATCCATGGTTTACTTTTTGGTGGAGCCCCTCTTCTAGGAGATACACAATGATTCATCTATGTTTGCTTTGGGGCACCAATTGGACAAGGATATGGTCTCGCTGAAACTTGTGCTGGTGAAACCTTTTCTGACTGTGATAACACGACTGATGGCCATGTTGGTTCTTCATTTCCCTATTCCGATGTTGAATTGATTGATAGAGGGATGCGCTGGTTCTATACTAGTGACATAAGGAGGCTTCATCCTGATGGCTGCGTTGAAATTATTGACCGTAAAAATGGCATAGTTAAGCTTCAACATGGAGAATATGTTTCTTTGGAAAAGGTGGAAGTAGCTTTGGCAACGAGCCATTATCTGTACAATGTCATGATGCACGTAGGTCCATTCCACAGTTATTGCGTGGCTCTTGTTGTTCCATCCCATCAAGCTCTTGAAAGTTGGACTTAGAAAGAAGGAATCATTTTCAAGAATTTTGCAGACCTGTGTCAGAAAAGTGAAACAATTAAAGAAGTTTGGAGTTCAATTTTAGAGGTTGCAAAGAGTGCAAAGCTTGGTAAATTAAAAAAAAAAAAATCCTTCAAAGATCAATTTGTTTCCTGATCTATGGACGCCAGAAACTAGTCTTGCGACAGCAGCATTTAAGTTGAAGTGAGAAATTATAAAGAAGACCTTTGCTGAAGAACTAAATAAACTATATGGTTAAGTAGAACTATTGAGAATGGATAGTTGGAAAATGGGGTCGCTACAATCGTTGCCATTTCCAAAATTATGAGAGATATTTTTTAAAGTTTTGATGCAGACAGGGTCAGTTTCATTGATGAAGCTACTATAGCTGCCATTATTTTCAAAATTATCAAGAAGTATTGGAGAGGTTCTGAAGCAAGCGTCAAGAAAGTCATTTATCACAATGGAAAGGCCTAATCAATGTTTGCAGCTACTATTAGGTTAAACCCAACAAATCCTTGGAGAATATTTTTAAAGGCTCAAGGGATGTAATACTTGGCATTCAGAAGTGGTGCAACACCTATCATTGGAATGATAAACAGAAAAGAGATTTTCAATGCTTGTGGGAGGTTCAAAAGCTAGTGGGAGCAGCCACCTGGAGACCATCCCATGAATATCTTTTTGTCATACTTTGTAATAAATTTATCATTTAGTGAAAACTGCTGCCGAATGTAAAAAGGCAGTTAGGTTTTATTTCATTTTTTCTGTTTTGAAAGGATAGGTGACAGAGTTAAATTGATGAGCTGTCATTTAGACATGTAACTATTTTCTGTTAGGGTTAGGTCGACTATGAATGTCAGGGAAGCTATATATTCATTGTAATAGAAGACCTAAAGGGGAGGAGGATTCCCAGGAACGAAAGTGTCCATTCTGGGTTTTTGAAGTTGTTTCCAGAAATTAATAAAGATCTCAGAACTGAGCAGATTTTTTACCAAAGATTCATGTGTTGTTTCAAAATTACAGTCTGTACTTTCCCTTTCTCTACATGTGCATGTTACCTTCTTTGTTATGCCTTTCATCATGTCATTTTCTCCTATGCTTAGATGAACGTTTATATAGAATTGAGATTCATGTCATATGCCTCGATTTATTTGCATCTAAGTATCCATTTATTTCTCCAAAGTTAATAGTGGATTCATCTGAAAATTGATGCCCGTTGTTAATGGACTATCTTTATTTCTTTCCTTGTCACCTGCAAAATCTTATTGACTGTAATAAAACAGCTATCTTTCCTTTGTATGAAACATTTGTTTGGCTGCTGATCTATTATTTTTCTGATTCTTGACTCCATTGCCCAATGATATCTTATTTCCTATTGATCTAACCACTTCATTAAAAATCCTTAAGTTTTTATTTATTTTACAAATTGGCCCTTGAGTTTCATTGTCAAACTGCTGTCGTGGTGACATTGGATGGCAGATTTGCTGAGAGAGCCCTCTCTGGCTGAAAGAGGCCAACTTTTCAGTCTAAAGATTGGTTTGAAATAGGTTACCTCGGGGTTTCTTTGATACAGCCCAAGGAAAATCCGAGTGCTAACATTTTGGCGCCGATGCCGGGGATCGAAGGTTTCATTTTCCCTGGGTATGAACGACAAAGTTGTAGATTTGATTGTTGATGGTGAACAACAGTCAGATATCAAGCAGGCTGTGCATCTTTCACCTGGCGACTCCATCTTCAAAGAATCCAGTTTTCAGAAATTTCATGGAGACTCCACATTTAAGAAATCCAGTTTTGCATTGGTTCACAGGCTAGTCTCCTGAGTTCTCAAATCAGAATCTACAGCTCCAGTATTTCAAGATGGCCTCGTTATTAAGAAGGTATGATCCTATGAGCAGGTCTCATATTCCCGGTTTTCTGAATCAAATTCCTAAAATAGATTGGCAGTCTTATTTGCCTAAGTTCAAAAATGAAAACAGTGATAATGCTGCTTTACATTTAATCAAATTTCATGTACATGTACACAAGTTGAAGATTATGTTTCATGAGGACTGTCTTATGAAGATGTTCATGGCTTCTTTAGAAGGAAAAGCAAGGGATTGGTATGAAAGTTTAAAACCTGGAAGCTTGTTTTCTTTAAAATATTTTCACATAGCATTTTATGAGCATTATACAGTAGATTTTCCAGCTTTGTCTTTAGTGGAAAATTGTTGTGATCCGTTTGAGGGTTTCATACAATACCTTGAAAGTATTGATGAAGATCTGGAAGGTATGAATGATGAAGACATGTCTGAAATATTTTATCATTTTTCTTCGCAAGTCCATGGACATGATGATCAAGATAAGCTAGCTGTAAATAAAATCAAAGAAATGATAGTAGATTCCCATGATCTCTATTCAGAAACAAATGATGATTCATCTACTTCTTTGTATACAACTGAAGAAAACATTCAGAATTGTGATATTCAAGAAAACCATCAAAACATAGTTGCACCCTCAGTTGAAAGTAAAGAGATCAGTAACCTTGCCGAGGAGCTTTATATCTCTCCTCTCGAGATGGACGAAAAGTGTTCTCAGTTTTATCAGGAAGCAGATCATGTCTCAGATGATGCTGTTGATTTTTCATTGAACAAGAAAGTTGAATCAAGTCTGCAGTATCCACACAGTCAGGGACATGTAAGTGAAACTTCTTCCATTTTTGGACATGAAAATCTAAATTTAAATGGTGACAGTCATGATGATATTTTGAAAGAATCCATTAGTGATGACGATCCCTTGCAAGGAAATCAACTATTAGACACCCTGTTCTTTCATCAAGAAGATAGAGCTGTCATGTTTAATAATCTTGCAGAGAGTTTGATGTTTGAAGATGCTTTAGAGTATGAGGTTAATCATTCCTTTCTGGAAAAGAATGCTAAGGAAGAAAGAACATTTCATCTCTCCCGTCAAATTGCAGAAAATCCGAAGGTACTTCAAATAAAATGTATCTTCTTTGATCCTATAGTTGAGTATATGAAGAAATTTCTCAGTTTCGATTTGCAGCTAGGTTTTTATTTTGAGAATAAAGATTATCAGTGGTTGCCTATACTGTCATATTTTCTGTTATCGGCTTATTTCGAACACGGCAAAGGAGTTAGATTGTTTGAAAACCTAATGGATTGGCTACATTGGTCTTTCTGAATTACTTGATTGATGGAAAGACTTTGACATTCTAAAAGTAGGGTAGGTAGGAGAAATAAGTTTGCCAAGAAAACAGTTTTCAGTTTTCTATAGTTAAGTGGTTTTCAGTTACAGTTTTGGATGGAGGACTGGTTACAAGATACAGGATACAAGATACAGGATACAGGTTACAGGTTGCAATTGTCAAGGTTGGGAGCCGCCCAATGGTCAAGAACATGGTCTACGGTGTTCTTTGATGCCTCGCTGGGAGGACAACATCCCCAGTAGGAGCCAGTTGTTAGCACTCCATAAAATTTTGTGCTTAAATTTCTTCTGGTAGCGTTGACGATGCAAACTAGAAAAGATTTCCATGATAGGGGTTTCAAAGCTGGGTCAAGAAAGAACTTTTGTCCTCAGTTGCGGTCACCAAAGTTGCAAAAGGAAAATGGTTTGAGAAAGCTTAAAAAGTTGGCAAGTGTTGGTCTTACATCCCTTCTCTTCTAATGTTGTGAAAGCTAGAATAAAAGCTTTTTAATTTTAAAAGGAGCACTAAGGCTTTTTGATTTTTTATAAAAGTTTTGGTTTTTTATGATTTTGGCCAAAACAAAACTTTATGAGGGTTTTTATAAAGAGGGCTAAACCAAAATGAAGAAAAGGATTTGATGTTTTATGTCAAAATTCAAAAATGTATGAGGAAAAGGCTTTTAATTCTTAATAGCCTAAGTGAAGGGTCAAATTCATAATAAAGCCAATGGTTGAAAATTTTATGGAACAAAGAGATTTTTAATAAAGCCAAAGTTTGAGTATTAATTAAGTTTTTATGAAGAAGGGATTTAATGTTTTTTGAAACAGAAGGTGAAGCACCCAGCATCGAGGGCTTGCCTAGCTTGTCAAGTGACCGAGAGCCGAAGCAAAGGAGCCCCATGCACCCTTTATCCTCCAAATGCCAATGCCGAAGGACTCTCCACCGTTTATTACTTGAGATATGATATAATCAATACAATATATAAGGAGTGGGAGTATTAGTTTTCGTCGGCATATGGGAAATGTAAATGATATTCCAACTAACATTTTAAATGTTGAACGAAAAGTCAATATCGAGCAACATTAAGGTAACACGATGGAATTGTTGAGGCGAATGAAGTGGCCCCATGCAAATCACAAGTGCGGCACGATCTAGTGGCAAAAAAAATCGACGGTCATCGCATCACCAAGTTGCTCGGGAGATAGTAGATGGGTCGGCTGCGAGGAGATAAACCATTATTCAACGTGTCACTATAAGAACTCCTCGCATATGCATGGAATGGTATTTAAAACTGCTTTGAGCTCATGCGAAACTACCTCTAAAACAAAAATTGTTTCCGGGTTATAAAAGGAAAAGCAGTTCTATTTTTTCACGTCTAATTTGACCGAGGCGCCAAAACTCCCAAACCCTAATGTCGAATGAGATGAGAAAACACTTTTCATCCTAGTGGGAGATATTCAATGGAGGTTGGAGAACACGGAATGCAAATCCATGCATGCTGAATAGCCATATAGCGGCCGAACTATTCATGGAGGATTCAACAAGATTGGTATCCAGAGTCGATGTTGGTTCCATTCGATGTAGCAGAAGAAGAAAATACAATTCATCCAAAAGGTGCGGAAGCTCGTGGAGGTCGCATGCATATGCTCAGGTGATGTTGTTGCTATTCTCTGTAGCAGAGGATCGACATGGTTTCTCTTCCCCACGATATGATGGCCATATAGCCTATATTCAAACGTTACACTCAGTGATTGTTCCCAACATTGGGGGTATCTTTCCATGGCGCCCATTTTAGAGTTTTCTGTCAGTACAATCAGCACGTGGAATATTGTCATTTTGGGTAAAATCCCTCTCAGATGCGTAAGTTGCGATGACATTTCTTTTCTTTGCTGGCCCAAAGTCGTAATCTATTGATCCCAATTTTGTATTGCTTCACCATCAAAGTATGAGCAGATTATGCGTGTTACCCAGGGACTGAAGGACCTTGCTTTATCCAGATTTAGGCATTGTTTGCTAGTTGGAGCATTTCAGGGATTGTAATGAGACTTATTTCGTGCTCTTAAACACTGGAGGCCATATCCATGGTTTACTTTCTGGTGGAGCCCCTCTTCTAGGAGATACACAACGATTCATCAACGTTTGCTTTAGGGCACCAATTGGACAAGGATATGGTCTCGCTGAAACTTGTGCTGGTGAAACCTTTTCTGACTGTGATAAAATGACTGATGGCCATGTTGGTTCTTCATTTCCCTATTCCGATGTTGAATTGATTGATAGAGGGATGCGCTGGTTCTATACTAGTGACATAAGGAGGTTTCATCCTGATGGCTGCGTTGAAATTATTGACCGTAAAAATGGCATAGTAAGCTTCAACATGGAGAATATGTTTCTTTGGAAAAGTTGGAAGTAGATTTGGTAGCGAGCCATTATCTGGATAATGTCATGATGCACGCAGGTCCATTCCACAGTTATTGCGTGGCTCTTGTTGTTCCATCCCATCAAGCTCTTGAAAGTTGGACTCAGAAAGAAGGAATCATTTTCAAGAATTTTGCAGACCTGTGTCAGAAAAGTGAAACAATTAAAGAAGTTTGGAGTTCAATTTTAGAGGTTGCAAAGAGTGCAAAGCTTGGTAAATTAAAAAAAAAAAAAAAAAATCCTGCAAAGATCAATTTGTTTCCTGATCTATGGACGCTAGAAACTAGTCTTGCGACAGCAGCGTTTAAGTTGAAGTGAGAAATTATAAAGAAGACCTTTGCTGAAGAACTGAATAAACTATATGGTTAAGTAGAACTATTGAGAATGGATAGTTTGCAAATGGGGTTGCTACAATCGTTGCCATTTCCAAAATTATGAGAGATATTTTTTAGGGTTTTGATGCAGACAGAGTCAGTTTCATTGATGAAGCTACTATAGCTGCCATTATTTTCAAAATTATCAAGAAGTCTTGGAGAGGTTCTTAAGCAAGCGTCAAGAAGGTCATTTATCACAATGGAAAGGCCTAATCAATGTTTGCAGCTACTATTAGGTGAAACCCAACAAATCCTTGGAGAATATTTTTAAAGGCTCAAGGGATGTAATACTTGGCATTCAGAAGTGGTGCAGCACCTATCATTGGAATGATAAACAGAAAAGAGATTTTCAATGCTTGTGGGAGGTTCGAAAGCTAGTGGGAGCAGCCACCTGGAGACCATCCCATGAATATCTTTTTGTCATACTTTGTAATAAATTTATCATTTAGTGAAAACTGCTGCCGAATGTAAAAAAGCAGTTAGGTTTTATTTCATTTTTTCTATTTTGAAAGGACAGGTGACAGAGTTAAATTGATGAGCTGTCATTTAGACATGTAACTATTTTCTGTTAGGGTTAGGTCGACTATGAGTGTCAGGGAAGCTATATATTCATTGTAATAGAAGACCTAAAGGGGAGGAGGATTCCTAGGAATGAAAGTGTCCATTCTGGGTTTTTGAAGTTGTTTCCATAAATTAATGAAGATCTCAGAACTGAGCAGATTTTTTACCAAAGATTCATGTGTTGTTTCAAAATTACAATCTGTACTTTCCCTTTCTCTACATGTGCATGTTACCTTCTTTGTTATGCCTTTCATCATGTCATTTTCTCCTATGCTTAGATGAACGTTTATATAGAATTGATATTCATGTCATATGCCTCGATTTATTCGCATCTGAGTATCCATTTATTTCTACAAAGTTAACAGTGGATTCATCTGAAAATTGATGCCCGTTGTTAATGGACTGTCTTTATTTCTTTCCTTGTCACCTGCAAAATCTTATTGACTGTAATAAAACAACTATCTTGCCTTTGTATGAAACATTTGTTTGGCTGCTGATCTATTATTTTTCTTATTCTTGACTCCATTGCCCAATGATATCTTATTTCCTGTTGATCTAACCACTTCATTAAAAATCCTTAAGTTTTTATTTATTTTACAAATTGACCCTTGAGTTTCATTGTCAAACTGGTGTCGTGGTGACATTGGATGGCAGATTTGCTGAGAGAGCCCTCTCTAGCTGAAAGAGGCCAACTTTTCAGTCTAAAGATTGGTTTGAAATAGGTTAACTCGGGGTTTCTTTGATACAGCTCAAGGAAAATCCGAGTGCTAACACATCTCAATGGATTTTATCACAGGTTTTCCCAAGGCTTTAGGTAAGGATTGTATTTATGTTGTGGTGGATAGACTCACCAAATTTGATCATTTATTTTCTATTACATCATCTTATACCATTGCACAAGTGGTTGATCTATTCTTTAGAGAAATTTTTAGATTGCATGGACTTCCCAAGAACATTGTGAGTGACAGGGATAACAGATTTATGAGTGCTTTTTGGCAAGAAATATTCAATATGGTGGGCACTCAATTGACTCCAAGCACAATATATCATTTTCAAACCGATGGTCAAATAGAAAGAGTGAACCAATGGTTGGAGGGGTACTTGAGGAACTAGGTTGGTGAGCACCAGAAAGCATGGGTAAAATGGCTACATTTGGGTGAGTTTTGCTACAACACTACCTTTCATATGTCCATTGGCATGTCTCCTTTCAAATCACTTCTAGATGAAATCTTGGTATTTAGCTGAACCAAGACAGAACACTTGGAGCACATTCGACAAGTATTGTAGAAGTTGCAGGAAGAGAAGCTGATGGTGAACCTACAAAATGTTTTCTTCACGAAGGAATAACTGTTATACTTGATATTTGTAATCTTGGGTAAAGGGTTAGTGATGGACCTAGAGAAGGTGAAGGAAATATTGGATTGGCTGGAACCGAAAAGTGCGACTGGAGTAAGGGGTTTTCATTGACTTTCCAGTTTCTACAGGAAGTTCATCAGGGGATTCAGTCGAATATGTGCACCTTTGACATAGTGCATGAGGAAAGTGGAGTTTAAGTGGACGGAAGCTGCCCAGAGAGCTTTTGAAAAGTTGAAGGAAAAGGTCACTGAGAGCCCAGTGTTAGTGCTCCCATATTTTGACAAAGTTTTCCAAGTCGATTGCAACGCGAGTGGAATGGAAATCGGAGCAGTGCTGAGCCAGGAGGGACGACCAATTGCATTCTTCAACAAGAATTTGGATGATGCAAAGTGAAAATATTCGGTCTATGACCAAGATTTCTATGCTATTGTCCAAGCATTGAAGAAGTGGAGGAATTATTTGTTTCCCAAGGAATTTGTGTTGTACACAGACCACCAAGAACTAAGGTACTTGAACACTCATTAGAAGTTGAATCAACGACACATGAAGTGGGTTGAGTTCCTGCAGGGATACACCCACGAGGGCTTCACTAGAAGGCAATATAATATCACGTTCATTCATATTGCGGTATTAAATATTCATGAAAACCTAAAAATTATATTGCTTGTATATTAAGGGGAAAATGGTTTTTTTATTTAATGTAATAATACAAAAATACTTTGGGGTCTTTTTTATATGGGTGGGATGACAAATATCCGCCAAATGGAGATGGCGGGATCACGACTGGATGATAAATCGGGTTGAGGCAAGGCTCGGGCTTACCAGTACACAGGGAAATCGCGTCTTGAGGCATGATTGAGGCCATGGGTTTCGTGGTGAAGTGGGTTTCCAGTCAATCATAGTCTAGAGACAGTGGTCATTGACAACCAATTGTTACCAATAGCACTCAACCAGTTGTTACCAATAGCCTTGGGAGGCTCAAGCCTCCAGGGACTATTATAGGCCCTCGATAGGCCTTGGGGGCTTGAATTCCCAACCAACCGTGCCTATTACAGGCCTTGGGAGGTTTAGTCAACCTCCTAGAGCTTGTTACAAGCCCTGGGGGCTTGGATACCTAGCCCACAATAGGCTTAGTCACCAATTGGGGAACTACAACATGCAATCTAAATGTTGTACTATGTGCATTGGCTCTAGTGACATACAAGAAGTGATCTCCTATCTCTTCATTAGACCATTAGATGTTGCAAATCATAATGATATGTGGTTGAGTAATTGCATTGTGGGTGACGTAATGTGCATCCACAATATACATCGAAAGAAGCAAGGTGCATTGTAGAATGCATGTGGGATCATAAGAGGGGTATCATATCAATATACTAGGTAGAAATATAAAGGGGTATAAAAAATGTTAATGAAAAAATTGATACATACAATATCTAGTGAAAATAGGGGTTTTTTTAAATTGGGAAGGCAAGGAGGGGGTTAAAAAAATATTTTGGAAGGTATTTTCCAATATTTAGTGAAATTAGGGGTATTGTTTCATATGCCACGAACGAACGTGCTATGATAGCAGTTTATTGAGTGAAGCCCCCGTGGACACACCTTCATGTTGCGACATAAGTCGGGCAAGTCGAACAAGGTTGCTGACGCGCTGTGTCGAAGAGTTGCATTGTTGAACACAACGACAATTGAGAAAACAGGAATAGAGTCGGTGAAGGCAGAGTATGCGACCGACGAGGATTTTGTGAAAGCATGGCAGGCGAGTCGATAACCATGGAGTGTCGAAAGAATGCCATACTTGGGATTATTTTGTCCAAGAGGGATACCTATTCAGGGGACAACAATTGTGTATTCCCAAAGGATCCGTGAGAGAGAACCTAATCCGAGAACTGCACAGCGGTGGATTAGCAGGTCATTTTGGCATCGACAAGACCAAGGCATTGGTTAAAGAGAAGTATTATTGGCCAGGAATGACGAAAGATGTCGGTAAGTGGGTACAACAGTGTCGATTTTTCCAGTTGGAAAAAGGAAGAAGTCAGAACGCGGGGTTGTATATGCCATTACTAGTGCCGAATACCCCATGGGAGAACCTAAGCATAGATTTTGTGCTAGTATTGTCGAAGACACAACAGGGAATCAACTTAATATATGTTGTGGTCGACAGATTTTTTAAGATGGCACACTTTATTCCATGTCAGAAGACAAGTGATGCCACAAGCATTGTTGTACTATTCTTCAAGGAGATAGTTAGATTGCATGGGTTTCCGAAGAGTATCACGTCAGACATATATACCAAGTTTATGGGGCATTTCTGGAGAACCCTATGGAAGAAACTGGACACGAGGTTTCATTTTAGCTCAGCATATCATCCGCAGATAGATGGACAGACCGAGGTGGTGAATAGAAGTTTGGGAAACCTTCTGAGGTGTTTGACGACCGACCGACCCAAGCAGTGGGAGAACTTGTTGGTGCAAGTAGAGTTCCCATACAATAATTATGTGAATCGGTTGACGGATTTGATGCCATTCCAGATTGTTCAAGGACGAAACCCACATGGAGTGGTATATTTGGTCAATTTTCCGACATAAATAAGGAAAAGCATGGATGCAAAATCATTCGCAAAGCACATGAAAGAAGTGCATGAAGATGTGCGAAGGTGCATAGAAAAGAGCAACGCGACATATAAGTTGAGAGCTGACAGGAAGAAGAGGCTACAGTCGTTCAACGAAGGAGACTTATTCTATGCACATTTTCCGAAGGAGATATTTCCAATAGGAACATATAACAAGCTAAAGCTGAAGAATATTGGGCTATGTAAGATTCTGAGGAATATTTCGGACAATGCTTATGTATTGGAGCTGCCGAAATACTTGAGCATTTCACCATTGTTCAATGTCTCATATTTGTACAAGTTTGAAGAAGGTTCAGGCAATGAAAGCACAAAAGTATCGAATATCGACTGGACAATGCAGATTCTAGATCGACACAGAGAGGAAATCACAGAAGTAATAGAGGAATGCGAAGTCGGGTGTATGCACAGTTCGCAAAAGAAGGAATACTTGGCACGATGGAAAGATGATTATTTGCAGGAGGCAACGTGGATTTTCGAAGAAGAATTCAGGAGACTAATGGATCATTCGAGTTCTTTTTCACCTAGGGAGTCTGAAGCAGGAGCATTGGGGCCTAGAAAGAACAATCGAAGTTGATTGACATGAGAAGTCGACCAGGGGGAGTGCCGACGACCATTGGTGTGAAGAAAATTGGTTTTCAAATTCAATGAGTTGAGAAAAAGCTGTCAAGGTGCGTCGACAGAAGGAGAAAGAGGTAGAGAGTCGACATGTCACAAGTCGACAAATGACAAAAGGAGCAGAGGTGTCGAAGGTCGACATGTTGTCGAACAGCGACACCGACAGGTTTGAGGCGGAAGCCGAGCGAGGAGGAAAGAGGATGAATGGTGAATCCAACCATACAAAAGGAAACTGACAGATATGTGGAAGGATGATGGAAGGAAGTATTGTTGACGCAGGAGATGGGGTCGACAACTGTCAGGGAGTCAGAAGGACACGCAGAAAGTCAAGCAGAGAACTTGGTATTTATTCGGGGTTGCTAAGGAAATTATGAGCAGTTAAGAAGGTGGTTGAAGACATGTCATATGTCACCACAGGTGGAGGTTGTGCAACACGTCAGAGGCGCGACAACTGCAGGTCTGCAGGATCGAGAGGATTCTGCGGACAAAGGAAGAGTGTCTCGAGGATTGGAGTGGGCCTCGGGATGAGTAGCAGGAGGATAGAAGACCAGTGCATAGGCCCAGGAGTGGGATAAATTAGTCACTTGGGAGTTGATTAGTGGATTGGAGAGAAAAGTCACTCATCAGTCGAGCACACAAGATATCGGACTCTGAGCTCAGAGTTCCGCAGTGAACTAGGAGAGGGTGAAGATCGGCACACCATTACTTTTGTATATTGTAAAGGATAAGGCTGACTAGTTAGTGTTTTACATTCCTTGCATTTTGCATTGTAACTGTAATTCAATTGAAGTAATAGAAGCCATCTTCTGGCATCCTGTTTACATCCAGTTCATGTGAACATGTGTGTGTTATGTGTATTGTTAAGAAAGAAGGTCCCGAAGACACGACTTGCATCAATGCTTCAAGGTCATAGACAACTATTTCAATATTCATTAGAAGGGTGTTCCATTTGGAAAAGTTAACCCACAATTTTTTACCTAGCATACTAGAAGGATAAAAGTAATATTGTATGTATAGCACTTTGGAAAACATGCTTATTTACAACAAGAAAATGTGAATCATAGGGCACAATGATTTACATTATGAAATGGAATATATGACCAAGTAAACACCATAACGAGTATGGTGTGAATCCAAGAAGACAATTAATGATTTTATGTCATGGGGTGTGTGTGGAGGCTTGTGATGGAATATTTTAGGACAAAATATGAGCAAATGCAATTTTCAACCAAAAATTCATGGACTAACTTGTGACCAATTGTTTTCTAATTTCTACCAAATGTTTGGAAATTTGGTGAGAATTTTGTTTTTAATTAAAATTTTAGATTTTCCAAGATTTCCACAAGATAAACAAACATTCAATTGAACAATCAATTTTCAAATGAAATTTTTCTTACATTTTTTGCTTAAAAATATTCTTTCAACTAGAATTATTTGTCAACTATAAAAGTGAAGGAGCTAGTTTTCTCCATGGTTCTTCAAATTAAAAGGGTATAGACCCCATGAAATTTTATAAAACTATTGTAAAAGATGACACTATTATATTCTACTTCAAATGCATTTTCTTCCTATATATATTTTTCTCTGTTTTATTATTTCCTAATTTTAATTATTTTTCTTCTAAAAACTGGAATATGCAAAATGAAAATGCAATATATTAACAAATATATTTAACTGAAAAATATGAGAAACAATTTACAAACTTGTGATCACCCCCTTCAAGATAACATTTTTATATTTTTTGTATTTAATTAGAACCAAGGAAAAACTGGAGTCCATAGAACAATGAATAATTTAGAATATTATTTATTACTCTAATTTATATATAAAAAAACAGGAAAAAATAACAGAGAACTATTATAGAACATGTAGATTGGAAAATGGGTCATAGGATAGATCAAAATGTCACGCTTTAGATTTATTTGGTCAAGATCCAGGGAAAAAAAATTATTACCCTTTGTAAAATGGAATAAGTTGGCTACTCTTAAGGCTCATGGGGGATGGGGATTGAAGAATATTTTCCTTTTATCTAAAGCATTGGTTTCTAAAGGAGTTTGGAGACTAATTCAAAAACATGGTATATGGTATAAGGCATTCCATATGAAATACACGCCCCTTGAATCAGTGGAGGAATGTTTGAGGAGCCCTACAAAAAATTCAAATAATGTATCTACAATCTGGAAGGCATTGGTAGTTACTTTCCCCTTGGTAGGTAATGCGGGTGATTCCACGAAGGTGGTTCACCATTTTTGGCGGATGGAATGGAAAAAAATTGTTTTTCGGACCTTCGATCGAGGTATTTTAGAGCCCTCGGTCGAGGTTTTAAAAGCTCGATCGAGGGTTTTAAAAGCTCGATCGAGGGCTCTAAAATACCTCGATCGAGGGTCTTAAAAAAGCTCGATCGAGGGTTGAAACAAGACCTCGATCTAGATTTTCAAAATCTTGATATAGCTTTTGCTCGATCTAGATTTTGAAAAGCTCGATCTAGCTTTTCAAAAGATCGATCGAGCTTTTGAAAAGCTAGATCTAACTTTTCAAAAACATAAAAAGGCTTGTTTTAGGCCCTCGATCGAGCAAATACCTCGATCGAGGGTTTTAAAATACCTTGATCGAGATGTTGTTAAACCCTTGATCGAGGTGTTGTTAAACCCTTGATCGAGGTATGTTAAAACCCTCGATCGAGGTATTTTAAAACCCTCGATCGAGCAAATAGCTCGATTGAGGGCTTAAAAAACAGGTCGAGAGCCCTTTTCACTGCAGAATGAAAGTTTTGTCTTCCTTCCACATAGATGAACCATGTCATTAAATGATCATTAATGAGCGGACTTGATACCATTGGATTCGTCAATGAATCCTCTATCCAGATATATAAAATTTATGAATTTTTATCTTCATATGTCTTTTGTTTTTAAATTTCTACTAAAACTTGCCCTAAAAAACCCTGCTGACAACTTCAATTGAGCTCAAAGATAAATCCACAACATTCAAAATACACATCCAAAAAAATTGAAAAATTACACGAGCCCCAGATATACGCGTCCTCTTTAAAAGGGTATTTTTAGTTTTGCGAATTATGTAAAAAATCAAAAGATTTTGTGCATGCACACACATGTGTGCAAAATGCGACTTAAATATTCATTGGTAAGTTTCAAAAAATAATAATAAATATAATTTTTCGAGAAAAATTAAAAGAAAAATATATAAGCCCCAGTGCACTCTATCTAGATCATGTTCACATATTTCATTTTTTAAAATTATTACTTTAACATTAATTTATTGTGCACGCACACAAACTACTTGTTAATTGCTCTTCAAATTTTTAAGTACACACGTTTCATTAAATGAAAATTCGACACAATATATGGCATTGGTATATTTAAAAAAAAATATCATTGGAAAGCCAACATAATTATCTACATTTTGTTTTTCAACCGCATGTCAAAATTCATGTGGAAAGTATGAGTTTCAAGGGCTTCAATTTAATACATGGGTAAAATTTCCGTTTTTCACCATCATATTTGGCCAAAAATAGTGACCCATCTTCATGGAATCACCCATGCGTTAATATGGAAAAATGGTAGGGGCTCCAAATTTCAAGTGGGATTCAATTTGTGGGTAGGATCCGGAGGAAAATTTAAACATCCTTTTTATATGATCTTTAATTTGTAAGTTAGAGGAATTGCTACATTTTCATAGGTGGAAAACCACATCAACATGAATTTTTGGAAACAAAATTGGATAACTAGGAGATATTTTGATTTCAATGCTATGGATAGTGATATTTGGGAGCTTTATATTGAAAAAATTGTACCAGTCTAATAATCTTAAAGAATGATGAGGGCTCTCTAAATTGGTCAAAACATCCAAATGGATTTTACACATGAACAAAGGAAGGTTATAAGGTTTTAACCTCGCAAAGTGAATAGGAACCATCGAAATGGTGGTGGAAGGAGATATGCCATTTTAAATGTCCTTCCAAAGAACACATATTAATGTGGATTCTTCTAAACAACAAGGTCCCTATTTGGGACATATTCCAAAAGAGGTCTTTTACAAGACATGGGTGGTGCAGTCTATGCCATAGGTATGAGAAGACAATTTTTCATTTGATCATGAGTTGTTCCTATTCACAATAGGTTTGGGCTTAGGTATTATGTATTTTTTATTGGAAATATTATGCACCAGGGATTCCATTGAAAATGGTTTCAAGAAGTGGTCTGATCATGTAGACACCAAAAATTATAGAGATTTGCCACTTATTGTAGCATGGAATATATCATTGATGATAACTTAGTACATCAATTGGCTATTGCAATACAAAGAATTAATATAATGAACTCTTTTAAGCAAAAAATGAATGTAAAAATCCCTAAAGTGATA
Organism: Larix kaempferi; assembly: GCA_027924585.1. Classification (NCBI taxonomy): domain Eukaryota; kingdom Viridiplantae; phylum Streptophyta; class Pinopsida; order Pinales; family Pinaceae; genus Larix; species Larix kaempferi. Next base: position 947,981 of record BSBM01000187.1, read on the forward strand.
ATGGAGGATATTTATTGACAATAGTGGGCATGAGGCTATTTTGAATTAGCCTCTTAAGGATAACCTTAAATAGGAAGTGCGTAAGGAATTTTACATCTTTTAGAGACTCATTTTGTCATTTTCAAATTTGGGACTAGTCAAGGATCTAACAATCTCTTAGAGTTGTGGGGTTTAAGGCTAGTTCTTACATTGGTATCCAAATATGGACAAAATTCTCTATAGGTTTTTTGTGACTTGATGGTGATTAAGTGGATAATGGGGGAATATATTATGAGGAACTACCATCTACAACCTCTTCTAGACAAAACAATTACCTTGACATATTCTTTCAACTATTTTAATCATATTTTTAGAGAAAGGAATGATGAGTTTGATGCTTTGTCTAAGGAATTCCTACACCTCCCTTATGGGGACTGGTTCATATTGGTGGTTAAGGATGGCATGATCTTTGAATTTCAACATGCATCTTTCATTAGTTTTATTATAGCCTTTTCAAATAATTAGATTGTTATTTTCTTAGATGCATTACAATGTCATTTTATATATAACTACTTTTAGATATTAAATTATTTAGTGTCATTTTGGAAACTATAGGGTGATGATCTATGTAGATATGATATATGATGTATTCTTGATGGTAACCTTCAACCATGCTTAATTTGGGCTTTGAGGAAAATTCTAATATGTAGTATGCCACTTTGTGTCTTTCAATATGGGTCGATAATGACATTTTTTTTCTTGAATGCTTTTAAAGCATCTATATGATGTAATCTTAATTTGAAAGGAATAAAATTAATATTTTTTCTCTGCAAAGAAGAGAAAAAGAAAAGGAGACCAAGTAGATTAACGTAGTACAATTTTTTTCTTCCAAAAATGATAGTTTAATATTGAAAATGTTAGGGACCATCAAAGTCATTGGTTATCCATTCTTGGAATTTTCAAGTATTTAATGTCAAAAGTATCGGTTTTCCCTGAAAAAACTCACAAAAGTATGAGTATGAAGATCATCATTTTTCCATAACTATTTGGATTTCCAAATGTAGATATAAGTTATGATAACCACAAGTTGAATAACTCATAAAAGCAACATTTGAAATGCAAAACAAAACAAAACAATAACTCATTTTGTGCATGAGGCGAAGAGAGATCTAATTAGCAAGGGATTGACCTAAATGGGTTAACCAAGGTGCCTACCACAACCAAACATGCAGCCAAAGAAAAAGAAAAAAGAAAAATATAGATAAAAGATGGCAAAGATGGCCCTAATATATTATTGAATCCAAAATTACACTAGACCAAAGTAACAAAGCTATACACATATACGCTATGATTAATATGGATATGAAAATCTTATATCCATGTTATGCCTAGTAAACTATGAAAATGTTACAAATAAATATATTATATTAAATATCATTAATATTTTAGTATATATCTTAGTTTGGTTTTCATTGTTTCATTAAAATCTTTATTAACTATGTAGGGACCAGGGCATGTTAAGAAATTTTTATATGACGTTTAAATAGTATTTATAATAAATAAATGTAACATTGAATTTTTGTATCTTGCCTCATATAATACAAAAATAAAAAGTTTTCCAAATATATGATAATAAAAAAAACATAATAATTAAACCAAGCACATACATAATGACAAATAAGGTTTATCCTCAAAACCTTTGAATAGGCTTCTTCATGAGCAATACCATGGGCCACCAAATACCATGGGCCACTAAATACCATGGGCCCAAAAAACCATGACTTAGTCAAGTTTACCTAACAAGGGGAGAAAATCAACCACACCATGACAAAATCAAAGTTTCCATATATATATATGCCACCCAAAAAAATAATGATCTAGTCAAGTTTACCTAACAAAGGGAGACAACTAACCATAACAAAATCAAAATTTTCATATTAAATATATATATATATAGGTTTGGAATATACATATTATGAATTGATATCATTTCAAGCCATAGTTTTGATGATTGGTATCAAAGTATGGACTTTAAAAGAATGAGGGTCAGTCGGACTTAGGATTAGAAATCCTACTCGCAAGTCGGTTTGTGAATCGATTTATTAAAAACACGTAAATTATGAAAATTTTAATTTTATGTGTTGCGCACATATCACAATGTACTAAATCGACCGATATGACGGTTGAGCCAACTAATTCAATAAAGAATCGGTCACCAAACCAATTCAAAGGACGATCTATCCTCTTTTAAAGTTATCAATATACCCACCAATTCTGAGTCCAATTTACCGGTCTTTAAAACACTAATTATAAATAATATCGTTTTAAGCTAAACTTTAATCTCTAAAGTTTGTTGAGATAACAAGTAATATATCATCAAAAAGAACCATAGAGAGATTACAATAAAAGAAAATTATATTTAAATATATTATGTCCTTGTCATTATATCTAAAAGTGGTTAAAGTAGATATCCAAATGCAAATGATGAATTCTAGAGTTGGGCCTTCCTTACAAATATCCCACATGGAGTGAAGAAAGGTTGATAATGAAATATAGGTCATTGAGTAAAGTTGTTAAGATCACTGGAACAACAAAAAGAAAAATGTGTTTGAAATACAATAAAATTGAATGAATTAGAAAATGTGTTCGATTATTGAATGAACTGCTAATCCTATTATAGATTTTATAAAAGTAAATCCAAATTAAAGAAGAGTTTAGGTGATATATCAATTACAACTCAACCTAATGATTTGCTATAATGTTTTATTCTATTTGAAAACAATCCTATAAATGATATTTGAATAATGAAATGTTTACACCATGAAGTTACGATCATAGTTTGGAAACCATATACTCGATTCGGGAAGAGTATTAATCATGTATAATTCTGGTCTAATCATATAAAATTATGTTTCAGTTTGTTTGGAGCATGCGGCCATACCCACAGATCATTGAATGATTTTCACCTCTATTATTGAGAATAGCTTGAAATGTAAGCAGCCTAACTGAAATGGAAGATCTAAGTGTGTAATGAATAGAGAAAGAATACAGTTGGTTGAATGAGAAAGTACGCCAATTAGGCTTTCTGCTTTTAGGAGAAATTAGTTGCAGATTGCGACAATCTAACTGCCACCTTCCCTTTCCTTAAAGTAATACAGTAGTAGATCGAATCCTGAAAAGCAAACAATCTGACAGGAATAGGATTTAGCACGTAAATTGTAGCGCAAATCTGAGAAAAAGCAATTGTTTGGAAGTCAAGATGCCAAAGACCAAATTAGGAAATCAATTTGCTTTTGTATTCTTCAATTCTGCTGTACATTCTTGGCTAATACATTCAAAGATGCTAAAGCAAAAGCCTGCAACATTTTAGAAGCCTCCTTCAACTTGTCAACAGTTATGCCGCCCACAGCTAATTTTCTGACTCTGCAAATACAATGGACTGGGGCAATGGGAAGCATGCATTCGTTCAGCCTTCTTCAATGAGAGTCCTTGATCTGTGGGGAATGTAGCCTGGTCCGAGGGCGTTTTAGAATATCTTATAGAACTTGTCTCGGACCAGGCTTCATTCCCCTCAGTCAGGTTCCAATCCTGCAGGGATTATATATTGATTTACCATTTGTGTTTGATTTTTGTTATACCGTTGATGGGTTTTCTAGGAATTCTACATGCAAGACGGAGGAGAAGCATTGCGTGCGTTGGATTCACAATCTAGCAAGAGAAAGGAAACAACAGCACGGCTCAATTTCCATGGTAAGATCTCCAACCCCATGATTGTCCATGAAAATATTTTAGGGTTTTCAGTATCTGCCTGACATATATAATTCTGTGAGATAGTTTTTTTCTTCATTCATCTGCCTGACATATAATTCTGCGAGATAGTTTTCTTCTTCATTCATCTGCCTGAGATTATATTTCTGAAGAAACACATCTTTTCTTAAACAGTGGTAACTCCAAAAGCTAGATACAGCTATGTTCTCCAAAATTTGATGAAAATATTTAGGTTTTTCAGGTATCTGAATTCTGCCTGATATATAATTCTGTGAGATAGTTTTTTTCTTCATTCAGTATCTGCCTGACATATATAATTCTGTGAGATAGTTTTTTTCTTCATTCATCTGCCTGACATATAATTCTGTGAGATAGTTTTCTTCTTCATTCATCTGCCTGAGATTATATTTCTGAAGAAACGCATCTTTTCTTAAACAGTGGTAACTCCAAAAGCTAGATACAGCTATGTTCTCCAAAATTTGATGAAAATATTTAGGTTTTTCAGGTATCTGAATTCTGCCTGATATATAATTCTGTGAGATAGTTTTTTTCTTCATTCATCTGTCTCACATATAATTATGTCAGATAGTTTTCTTCTTCATTCATCTGCCTGAGATTATATTTCCGAAGAAACACATCTTTTCTTAAACAATGGTAACTCCAAAAGCTAGATACAGATATGTTCTCCAAAATTTGATGAAAATATTTTAGGTTTTTCAGGTATCTGAAATCTGCCTGATATATAATTATGTGAGATAGTTTTTTTCTTCATTCATCTGCCTGACATATAATTATGTCAGATAGTTTTCTTCTTCATTCATCTGCCTGAGATTATATTTTTGAAGAAACACATCTTTTCTTAAACAGTGGTAACTCCAAAAGCTAGATAGAGCTATGTTCTCCAAAATTTGATGAAAATATTTTAGGTTTTTCAGGTATCTGAATTCTGCCTGATATATAATTCTGTGAGATAGTTTTTTTCTTCATTTCATCTGCCTGACATATAATTTTGTCAGATGGTTTTCTTCTTCATTCATCTGCCTGGGATTATATTTTTGAAGAAACACATCTTTTTTTAAACAGTGGTAACTCCAAAAGCTAGATAGAGCTATGTTCTCCAAAGTTTGATGAAAATATTTTAGGGTTTTAAGGATTTGTGAGAGTTTTTTCCTTCATTTATCAGCCTGAGATTATATTTTTGAAGAAACATGTCTGAATTCTCCAAAGTACACTGTTTCCCCCTTTGCTCCACTTGCTGATACAGACTAGAGTAAACAGTACACACGCAAAATTAAATTCTAATGTGCGTTGTGCCGGATCAAAGGATACTGTATTCGGTAGAAGACGATGTTTCAGTCATAGTTTATCACAGATGGTAATGGCTTAATTTATTTCATTTCTTTGAAACTTTGAAACCATTCAAATTCCTTTTCAGCTGTTGTCATTGGCACTTACCGGTCATTATCCCTGCGCTATGTGGCAATAAGAATCCAAAGCTCTGCCGAGGCTTTCATGTTAAAACTAAGCACATGTTTTCATGTTAGAACTAAGCACATGGATCAGAAAAAATGCATATCAATCAGTGGCCAGAGGAAACCATCAACAAAATGCACACAGATAATGAGATCTATTTTGGAAACCCCAACTGGGAAAACCAGTCTTTCTGTCTAAGAAATATTAATTAAACGTAGAAATATTGCCAAGCTTACCAAGTTAGGTCAACGTTAGCCATCCGAGATGCAATCCAGAGTTATTCAAAAACCAGGCATCCTAAACAACTTACACTAAATCCATAAATCCATAATTAACTGTATTAAGGTCATCTGTATTTTATGACTTACTTAAAATTAGCTTAACATTTCAAAAGTCTCATATCATTAATCCTACATATTAGCATAGTACAGCCACAAGTAAAGTGGTCGGTAAAGATACTTAGTTTTGTGGAGATGAATGGTTGTTAAATAAAGACTAAACATTAAACTAATTAATATAAACATAAAAAGAAATAGTATTTAATTTAAACATAAAAATAAATACTATTTAATAAACATACCCTTTTTTTAACAACTTAACTAAATCTTATTTAACTCTTAATCACAATGTATTTGAGCATAACAAGATAGGACTACCATGAAATGAATCCTCACAGTACACTTATACTAAGGTTAATCTTGTTAATCTACTTAAAGAAGTCCAAAATCTCAAATAATATCTAAATACCTATAGGTGTAACTATCGATGTAAAAATAAACAAAATTTCAATCAACATGAAACCTAGACAACAAAAATAGAATTAGATATGATGATGGGAAATTATGGAATTTAATAAATCTAATGCACAAAGATGTCAATTTAATACCCAATTGAGAAAATAAGAGTCAAATAAGACTCTTGGGACATGGAATAGGCTCCTTTAAAATGTATGTCTTTCTATCATGAAGGGCTTGCTTACTCTTTGAATCCAATACCCAATTGAGAAAATAAGAGTCAAATAAGACTCTTGGGACATGGAATAGGCTCCTTTAAAATGTATGTCTTTCTATCATGAAGGGCTTGCTTACTCTTTGAATCCAAGATGTTTCAAAACCGGCCCAGCAGTGGGCAAATATTTCATAGTAGAGTTCTTGTGCATTCAAAATTAGAAACTGATAATATGTTCTCTCAAGCATAACTATTGTAGTTGTTTACTCACTGGCCAAAGCAAGAGAGAAAAAATTATAAAATGAATAACCATTGGAGAATCACATTGATTCTCAATTGTGCATTACTTCTTTTATTTTTATTTTAAATTTGTTATAAATATATTATGTTATATGAAATAATATATTGTTTTGTTGTATGTTCAAAATATTTTTGAATATGTATATATCTAAATATTGTTTTTTAACACAAAAGTTGAGTTAATCTCAACTTTATAATGCCATTTTACTATTGTAAATTCATTTTAAAATAAAATTTATAAAAAAAACTTAAATAAATTTATATTGATTTAAAATATTTTATAATAGTTAAATCGATGATATATTACTAAATAATATTACATCTCACTACTCTATATATAATAATATATTTTCCTCCCAAGGATAAAAATGTTTTATAAAACAAAAATATTGCAACTATTTACTTCTTATTATTTTATTATAATATATATAAAAGAGAAAATCCCAGGAAACTAACCTTCTTTCCTTTCTGAAAATATCAGTTCTCTCTCAAAATAATATCCTTTTCCTTGCGTGGTCAGAAATATTCCTGCATATATTGCTGTACTCAAGTCCGCACTTTTCCACATAGAATGCAACATCGCTCAATCGTGTTACTTAAAAGTCCTATATATTTGGAGAATTTTGATACATTGTCCGGTCTGTGTAATTTTTAAAATCCTAGATTTTAAAAATAAATTATTATAATTATTATTATTATAAATGGAGTTAATTTTAAATATTTAGAATATTTAATAAAATAATTACTCTTTATTTTAATGAATAAATTGGATTTCAAATTCTTACCTTAATTATGATTGATGATGATGATAGTTAATATTGTGACTCTACTCGGACTAGATTTGGTCTATTGGACCTTAAGAAGAAAGAAATAAGTTACTTGGTTTGGTGTAAGACTTTATTCCTATGCTTAAAAAACTTAGAAATAAGAGTATCGAGGTCACCATAGTTTTGATAGGTTAGAAGATTAGAGAGGTTAGTATTAATAACGATTGTGAAAATGCGATCTAATGTGGTTGTACGTAGGGCACTCTAAGAGAAAGTGACTTTCATCCTCAATGCTCTTAGTTTCACAGAGATGGAAAATGCTTTCCTCCCACGGTGTTTTAGGAATTGTACAGCATCATATTTCACTACAAAGTTCATGAGACTTCGTTCTTGTTTTGGCTATATATTAGTTTTCTTCTTCCAGCTAGTTAAGATAGAGAGATACTTTTGGTCTTCTAGATTAAAGTTAATGACCTACTTATAGTATGTTAACTTCCTTTTAAGCTCTAATCATCATATTTTGTTGACTCAAACCCTGTCGACAGGGGTTCCCATCGCTGTCGACACCAACCCACCACGATCTCCCTAAGCACCAGCCCGGACAAGTTTTACCCCATTCAACAACACCTACAAAGCAAATGAGGTCTCACCCGAGGCGTTCAAGGGAGAGTGGACAGAACCATGTTTCCACCGAATGAAGGAGGATGGTTGCAGCACCGATTACTTAACTTTATCGCGACATTCACAGATAGATCTATGTATTTAACTTCAACAACATTGTATTCGTAGCATTTATTCAAGAGAAACATTCATCGTGACAAATATAGCATTAAGGTATTATCTGCAGCAAGAAAACATAACATCATTCATGAATCGCAACATGCATTACCATAAAAGATATGCAGGGAATTTCACCAAATAGTTCCGTCATGTCATATTACTTCTGCAAAACCCTGATACAATATCTTTGCAAAAACACAGACTTCGCAGATAACTCTTGATCACAATTACAAATGCATCTCAACTCAAACTCCCGATCAAGGTTATCTAGCACATATGACTCTATGACTATAAATAGGCTTCCGCCTTTACAATGCTTGTCCACTTACTAACAACTTACTGACACTTTGGACAAATGACCCAAAATCTAACTGACGTGGTCCAATGACCCAAAAACCGACATACCACGGTATAAATGACTCAAAATTACATCACATATGGTCCAAATGACCGAAAACACGCACGCTAAGGTACAATTGGCCCAAAAATGCATAAAATAATCTAGCTTTCTGCCTTATGCGACCTCTTCTGATGTGTCGCAGCATCAGCGATACTGCAGTGTTACCTTACCGAACCGCCTACCAACAAGCCCCCAACACAATCTTGTGGCTCGCCCTCAAGCCACGTCAACTGGACATGGTGTATTCACTGGTCTTGACTCGGCTATGGTTGAACTGTATTGCTGCAACTGTTCTTGCTCTCTAGATCGCGCGGTGTTGTCCTGCTCCTTCTGCTACACTAATCATCGGCTCACTATCATGTACATCTCCTCCAAAAATGGTCGTTTCCCGGCTTGCTGTCATGGACCTTCAAACTCATCCTCTAGTCTCGAGAGACCAATTGTAGACAGAGAGGAAGTTTACCAGCAACATTAAGGTGCAAAACAGGCCAGCAGTTCTGGCACAACTGTTTCACACCAGGAAACACATGTTACAGGAACCCGAGGGCTACCACCCCCATCCTTTGTGTGGTCGCAGGGACCATGAGTCTTCAAACCATCACCAACTGCCTAGACATCTCGGACGAGACTTCATGCTTTTAACCCCTGAGTGTCCAAGGCGCGGCTTGCTCCAGGTGCTCATGTACACTCGTTATTCGGGCCCTCAGCGCACCTAGTGTGCTACCACATGAAATGAAATGGATCATTTCCACAACCTCCTTCGAATTCCTAACTTAGCTAGAGCCTGACCCTCTCGCAGCATAACCCCTCGCAATTGGAACCACCTCTGTGCTCTTACTATCCCCTGGTTCCTATATTTTTATACATCGCATTCGAACGGTTGTCTACCTCAACAATCATTTACACCACCTGCTCACGCTCGAGGTGAATCATAACATTTCGCTCCTCCATTTGAGTATGAGCTGGACTTCTGACGTGTGCATAGCAATCGTACTTCAATCTGTTTCCCTGTGTGCCAAAGTGTGCAAATCATCATCCCCCGTGCCCTTCGGCCATGCTTCCATGGTGTATTCCTCGTTCCAACCATGCAAACCATCACCCTAGGTGCCATCGGCCATGCCGCCTCAGTGTACTTCTCATGACAACCATGCATGCTTCTGGCACAATCTGAGTCGACTAACGATCGTATCTACTAAGAAGGAAAAAGTTCCGTCTGCGAATAATTCGTAATGATTTCTTATTTGACCCAGTCGCAACGCTGCTACTTGTCGCAGACCGCTCCTAACTTATAGCACAAGCCTCCCTTCCTGCGCATTCTTGTCTCTGTCGGTGCGCCACCCTGCCACCGATCAACTTGCATTTTTTTTGCCCGATGTGACTCAGGCATGGCGTTGTTCCAAGCCCGACCGATAGGGCTTCAACCTACTACCATTAATCAACTTTGGGAGTATTGCTCCGTCTAACTACTGCAACTGTACTGCGCCTCCTGAAGTGATGCTACTGATGCGATACGGAAAGCCAATGCAACTGTAATTTTCCTGGATGTTTCATAAACTTGCTGTCATACAACAGCACCAAGTCACCATGCTGAAACTGTTTGTTTTTTATGTGGTGATCATGCCACACCTTCTAGCAATCCTTCTCCACCCCCTGGTGAAATACTGTGATCAAGCAATCTTCCTCCAACTGTATTAGCTACGCTAGATGTTCTTCTAATGCTGCTGCTTCATCCATACCCGTCACTGCCGCTATGCGCAGACTCGAAATGATGTACTCCATTGGCATAAGCACTTCTTGTCCATATACTAACTTGAATGGTGTCTGACCCGTCAACCTTTTACATGTGGTGCGATAGGCCCACAATACTGCTGGGATTTTCAGATCCCAGTCATCGTGGTTCGCATTGCACACCTTTGTCAGTACATGCTCCAATATCTTATTGAAACCTTCCACTGTGCCATTTTTCTGCGGATGATATGGTGTACTCTTTGTGTTGGTGAAAACTCACTATGGCTTGGGGTAGACCACAACAGACATCTGACTACCAGAAATTAACTCAATTCTCATAACTATGCTATTATAAATGACAATGCTAAGATAATGGAGAATTTAACCAACCTTGATCCAAACGTTTGATGTAGGTCCCTGTTGGAGCTTTCCATCCATGCACTTGAAATCTGCAAATTAGTCTTGACAGCCAATATACAACAAGTACATATAATATATAAATGATGTTAACATCATCAATAGCAATGGTCCATTATATTATAAGTAAATGCAACCCAATGTGTAATAAAAAACATTCACAACATTAATGGACAAGAATATGAGTATTTCTATTAATAAAAAAGAAGAAGTACATTGTGATACGACCTCTTGCCGGCAACCAATCTGAACCACGATCTGGATCAATCCATTTGTGCCTCCACCACTTCAATCCTCCATGAATGGAAAACTCAAACTATGGTAGGAGTTTGGAAGGTGAACATAAGGGGTTCACAACTACAAGGATAAATGAGTGTAGACTCAAGATAGGGAAAAAATACACTAGAGTTCTCTTGCTCTTCTTTCTCCTCCTGTCCATAAGCCAAATGTGCTCAATATATAGTCCTCCCAAAGGTAAGTGAAAGGACACATCGAGGCATTTCTTGGGCAGATGGAGGGTAAAAGGTCACCCAATAACCACTTTTTGGGAGTAAAAGTAATAAACTAGTGATTTTTACCATTTACATTCTACCCACGAGCGATAGTGATGCAACTCACGGGTATGCCCACTGTAATGGAACAGCAAGCGGGTAAGAACAAAAATAGGGCAAAATAGTGTTTGAAGGATATAAAGTGGATCTGAGTAAGTGAAATGGATCCTACAGGCCAAAGAATGTTGATACTCACAAGGTGAAAAATTACGTTGTAACAGATGACCCCTAATGTGTGAGGTTAGAGACTGATGCTACGATGGCCGAAATACATCATAAAACTCAGAAGTGGAGTGATGGAAACACAAGTGGAAAGACCAACTCACTCATCATAGTACAATAGTATCCCTGAATACATGTCGGTATGGTACAACAATCTGGTACAATGGCCATGAATAGGTAGTATATAATGGATATATGTCATAAGTTATCATAGCCATGATCCCTCTATAGTAAGATATGGTATCCTACTGAGAAGAAGACAACAGGTGCAAAATGAAGGTACAAACTGCTGATATCTGAGAGGTGATATCTCAGATGTAAAGTCAAAGTTATAGGTAGCATACTGAAGGACACCATTTCCTGTCTTCTACACAAGTCTTCGACAGTGCAAGTCCCATCAAGTGAATAAAGGAGTTGGGGTCGAACCTGATGTGACATCGTCTGATTACCGGTCAATGATGTATACCGTTAACAGACGCGAGATGACCCACCAATAATGAAATGGGCATCAAGGCACATATCACAATCATCGGAGTGTGAATAAATGAGTTGAAGTCGAACACTAGGATGAATCCATCGATTAGGGGACATTGATGTATTCCCAAAACTGTCGATGGCGAGAGAACCTACCACTAATGACTGCAAGCCTCAAGGTACTCAACCGAACTCTAAGCCTCAAGTATCGGAATAAATGGGTTGAAGTCGATGGAACGAGACTCGCTGGAAGGAAGGAATTAATGCATCCCCCATCAACTAGCACAAGGTACCAGCTATGCTGAAAAATTGGGAAGATCTCAGGTGAAACAGATTGACTCAATAAGGATGGCCGACATGTAATAGTCAAGAGATCTGAGGAGTGGCTGACTCAAGTTTCAGAACTTCCTTTGAACAAGAGCATGAAAGGATGGATAGACTCAGGCATCATAGACTCAATATAGACTGTGCGATGTAGGAGGCATCACAAAGGGCTCCATAATGACTGGAAGTTTAACCAATCGATGAAGAAACTGAGAAACAAGTACAACTCCTAAGGTCCAACTATAGTCCCGACTCATAATGTATGCAGCCGAATGAATGCTCTGTTCAAAGGTGACACAACAACTACCAATAAGAAGTAGTAACCATAATATCATCCACCTTTTTAGAATATTTGATTTTTTTTTGGTCTTTTTCATATTTGGAAAGCTTGAAAAAGAATAAAATTGCTTATAGTACAAAAAGTGAGGGAACGAGTGTCAAAGAACGAGCAGACTAGTCCCAAGCAGTGGAACATACCTATGATCAATGCAAGGAAGCGTATGTAGGATGTAGACACTCGGGGGAATGTTCCCTCAGGGTAAAGGGTCATCAAGCTGTGAAAGATAAATTAAGGCTCTGCTTGGCTCGGAAGGTAAAGTGCTCAGGCACATGGCTAATAAGTGAGTAAGCGGGATCCGGCACAAGGCTCAAGCGGCAAGCAGGATAATGAAATGCAATCACAACTTGACATAAAAGGGAATTCTTTTTCATAAAGTTAGTCTCCTCACCCAAAAAAGTGTAAAACAATGAGAGAAGAACTCTTCTAGTCACGTATGACTAGAGTATACCTTTTTTGTAATTAATCCACAAAGGTCCAGAAAAGGGGTAAACTTATACCTAAGTGAATGTCGCTTCAAATCCTTTAACGAGTCTGAAATGACAAGTATATTCGACAATCTTGTTTGATTTGAAAAAGTTTAACAAGGACTTAAAAAAAAATTATAAATTTTTTTTCGTAAAGGTTTAATGAGCCCGAAAAAGTAAACTCGCGACCTCCTTACTGTTTTTAACAAGCTCAAAGGAGAGATGGAAGAATGCTCGTAATGAGAGCAAACGAGTGTCAGGGACATGCGAGACTAGTTCCAAGCGCATGGGACAAAGCTATGCATAATGCAAGGAACATGAGCAAGATAAGGACACTCAGGGGGTGTCTGGGAATTTGGATAGTAATAGGTTCAAGTGCATCATAACAATGGGGAGGGCTAAACCTATATGCAAGGTTCCGAATATTCCTGCCATGATAGAAGCAAATGTCGAAAATGACCAGTAAACAAGTATAAGTCCAACTAAGAATCCTGTCTCCAAGAAACATAAGTACCAAGTTCATCTCTAAAACGTACGTAAAGAAAAATCTGATACAGGTCACTGTGGTAGAAAATTTTTCAACTTCACTATTAACACCCTCAGACATAATGCAGGGAGAGCTAACCAATAAAGGTGCCATAGTACCAACACCTGAGGGACCAAATGATCAACTTTGGAATGAAGAGCAAAGCTGAAGGACGTGGAGGAATCTGCAGTGGAAAATTCATCATCACGGGAGTTGGAAATTCTAGAAGTAGAATTGAACTCATTAGGATCACCTATTTGCGGATCTTTAGGAGAGTCTACAAACTCATCACTTGGGAGATCAGAGTTTAATGTCAAACCGGGGATAGACAAAACTATGCCTGGATCAAAATCCAAATGCATGGCAGGTTGTACTCGAGGCTCATCTCGTTCAATAAGATCAAGGGTAGGAAGGAAATAAAATTGATGATGAGAATCCTCCAAAGGCTTGTCATTACCATTCATGGCCTCGATAAAAATTTCATCTGAAGGTAGAGTACCATCGAGGCAATCATGTGAACAAAATGGGTCGACTGCACACGTGGGCAGCATAATGGGATCTTCTTCCCCTGTCCGTGAAGAAGAGAGATCCGGCTCTGCAGTGGCTTGTTGAATATCCTAGTAAGCAAGCTTAGCTACGGATAATGGCATAGACATCCTGACGTGCGTAATGTCTCCAGACATAGAATTCATAGACGGTAAAGTCCATTGATCGTCAAAATATGAAGTCTGGAATGGTACATTATGTGAAGGAGGAGATGCATTGTTGGAAATGATTCCAATAAGGTTCACGGGTGCGGGAAAATCATAAGTTCCCATCAATGAAGGGTACATGCCAACACCCATGTTCCCAGTTGCCGGTTGAGAATTAGTAACCTGTGGGACTACGGATCCCGTGGATGCTATGGAAGGGGGATGAACGAAATCCAGTTGATCGATGGTCACAATCTTGCCTTCATGAGGAAAGCAGATAACTATGAATACAATAGACGCGACAGCCTTCATAGCATACATCCAATTCCGACCCAGTAAAAGGTTGTAGTCGATGGGCGCATCAACCACCTCAACTTCAATAAGCACAGACTTACCTCCCAAGGACACAGCAAGGGAAGGTAATTCCATGCGGCTTAAATGACCGACCATCGAATGCAGTGAGCGTGGTTCTAGACACGAGTAGAGGAGGAGAGACAAGAGCTTTCCAACAAGATAATGACATTACTGATGCGGAATCACCTTCATCAACCATAGTACATTTGACAAAACTCTGAAGGAACACCACCTGGATTTGAAAAGCCATGTGGTAAGGTAAGCAAGGTTGAACATCAGTAGTATAAAACTTGATAACACTGGGATTTTCCCCATCCTGAACTCCTAATGCACTCAAAAGGGCATGCTTATGAGAAGGACATGCCTGCAAAACTTCAAGAGCCGACATGGCACACGGAGTTTGGCCCAAATCTTCTACAATGGAGTAGTTCTGGGTGGCTTGAGCATTAGGATTATGCGTAGAGCGCTTGAGAACACCTTTTAGTATCCACGACATATTAGAGGGCTTCTCGATATGCAAGGAATTGTCATGAGGAGGGGAAGGCTCACTCCCCATATTAGGTTGTGGTGCACCATAATCGCGTTGACGATTAGCAACACAAACCTCCGATTGAACCATGTTCACACATCCATAACCACTAATATTGGAAGAAGACGTTTCCATTTCAGTAGGTCCATAACCAGTGGTGGGAGCATGCAAAGCCATGTTTTGATGATGAGGAAGGGGATCCTTTAACACAGTTGGGCTCTGTGCCAAATGCTTCGATGCTTCTTCGATCCGAGGACATAAGTGAGTAAGATGATCTTCCCCACAGAGCTTGTAAGGGAATTTCACCTTATGCCTAGGTTTACGATCCTCACCAACATTTCCTCCTTCCCGAGGAGGGTTGGCATTCTCTTTACGAGGAGTATTGCGATTGCTATTATTGTTATTCCCATTGTTTCCACCCCTATGGTTGTTTCTCCCCTTTTTCTTACCAGCAGGTTGCTGGTTACCTGACGGTTTCGTTGATTGCACATTGTGTACATCAGATGATGGAGTGGAAGTGGACAAGGTGTGAACTTGTCCGGGAGTAGACTGGTTTAGCAAAAAAATTTGCATTTGATTAGCTACCAAGTCTATAGGGCGAGTGCTTGCTGATCCCACGATGCCATCGGCATGTGGTCCAGGAAATGACATAGGCTCATGTCGTGTTCTCGGTGCGTCAGGAATAATGTCATATAAAATGCCAGACTAAGAGTATAGTAGGTCTAAATGTTGGACTTTCAAGATAGCTTGTTCCTCAGTCTCAATGCCGAACATCGAAACTTCCTTAGCAATGTATGGGAGTAGAGACTTGAGGAACCATTCCAACAAAAACTCTGGAGGAATGTTGGCTTTTACTAATCTCTTCTGTCGGCGCCACTCTTGAATGTGGCCAGAAATATGTGTCGCCTTATTCTGACAGAAGGTAGACAACAGTTCAGTACCAGTATCGTAACGAACTAGCAACTGGAAATGGTCCAAGAAAACCAAATCAATCTCGTTGAATCCCTTATAGGTATTCCCAAGCAACTCCACATACCACTTCGCAGCTGCCCCCATGAAGGTGCATTGAAATAGTCGTAATCTAATGGAATCGTGATTCAATGAGTTCGAGGAGCACCAAAGGTGAAACATTGTGACATGATCACCCGGATCCTCACCACCTTTCCCCTCAAACTTAGGGATGTCTGAAGGGAGCTTGGTAGGGACTGGGGGCCAAGTAGGGTCATGACACACTGAATCATTCGTGAGCTTCGAAAGATCCGAAAGATTCAAACGTGCGAGGAACGGGAGCTGCGGGTGGAAAGCTTGATTATAAGCTCCCATAAAAGGTTGGTTGAACAGAACCGGATTATAGGGTGGACCAAAAGCTTGACCATGAGTATTAAATAGATGATAATGAGGACCTGACGGACCATAAGCTTGACCATGGCCATAAGGTTGATAACCTCCTCCGACCTGAACCGTATGAGAGTAAGCAGGCATATAAGTGTTTTGGGCACCGTATTGAGGTGGGTTGAACTAGTGGCCAGCACCGACTGTGTTGTAGTAAGGGTTGCCACCATAGTTATGGGGCATATACGTACTATTCGTAGCGGGAACCGAGTTGTAATGACCATAATGGTGAGGTATGTTCCCACCCCCAGCATTAGGAGTAGCATGAGAAGTCGTGTGGTGACCCAAAGCATGAGAAGTATTCCCAACCCCAACGTTGGTGTTACTAGTAGCAGGAATGGTGGGGTTATGACCATGTAGATAAGATACATTCCCAACCCCTACATTAGCATTACTAGTAGTGGTGGTGGATGAAAAAGTGTGCGGTATATGTCCACCCCCATGGTTAGGAGGAGCGTTAACATTTGTGAAAGTGGTCCTAGGTTGACGAGTAGCAATATGTGTGTTCGGTGATGGATGGTGAGTCGTGTTTTGAACAGTGTTCCTATTAGATTGGGCAGTCCTAGGAGGTGGTCTTCTTCCAACATTAGCATGGTTAGGAGGATTATGAACAGTCTCCATACTACGTGAGTGAGTGATCAACGTGGTGCCCTCGGCGAGGGTATTTCCACCAGTGGGTGCAGTGTTGCTAACACCATGACTAGTGCCAGTGTGACTACCAAAAGCAGTGGGAGGATCAACTATACTGAAACCAGGCATACTATATGAGAACAGGTTAATGTTGATCGCAGGATCTTCGTCTTCAGGTAAGGTAGGAATCCCATAAAGATAATTATCCAGATTCGAAGGATCGAACGGATCGTCCCCAGTGGAGTCGCCATTTCTGTGTTGGAGAAAACTCACTAAACCACTTATACTATGAAACGAGAACTATATACTAAGAACGAGAACTCTAGCCATAAAAACTCACATTTTTGCATAAAAAACACCGAAAACAACCCCCAAATCAAAAAGTGTCGATGCCAGTATCATGTTTTCATAAAAAACACCAAAAACAACCCCCAAATCGAAAAGTGTTGATACTAGTATCAACGTTTTTTTTCTCTGGGTTAAAAATATAGCCATGGCTTAAAAATCTCATACGGTTGTTTACGAAAACCTTGAAATCAACCCCTAAATTGAAATTTTTTGTTTTCAACAAATAAATTCCTAACCTAAACCCTCAACAAACTATTACAAAAGTTAAAAAAAAAATTATAATGCGCCTCTCCTACCTTAACCCCCCTAACAAACTATTAATAATTTTTTTAAAAATTTACATTTAAAAAAATAATTACATATTTGACCC
The DNA here is from genome assembly GCA_027924585.1 of Larix kaempferi. Taxonomy (NCBI): domain Eukaryota; kingdom Viridiplantae; phylum Streptophyta; class Pinopsida; order Pinales; family Pinaceae; genus Larix; species Larix kaempferi. Next base: position 965,757 of record BSBM01000187.1, read on the forward strand.
TAACCCCCCAACAAACCATTAATAAATGTTTGAAAAAATTACATTTTAAAAAACAAAGTACATTTCCTAATTCCCTAGCCCCCTACGTTACCCCCTACCTTAACCGCCCAAAAATTACATTTTCTAATGCCCTACCCAGTGCGTTAACCCCTCAATGTTACCCCATTGCCCCTCACACATTGTTTTAACTAAAAAAAATTAAAACCCAACTTAAAAAAATTAAACAATTAAAATAAAAACTTAAACTTAAAAAATAAAAAATAAAACCTAAACTTTACCCAAAAAAAAAAAAAAAAGAACTAGACTTCAGAAAAAAAATAAATTAAAAATTAAAAAAAAAAACTATACAAAAAAAAATTAAAAAACAAATTAAAAATTAAAAGAAAAACTTTATAAAAAAAAATTAAAAATTAAAAGAAAAACTTTATAAAAAAAAAATTAAAAATTAAAAAAAAAAAAAATGACGGGCGGATGTTGGCTCCAACGCAAGCATCCGCCCGTCCAAAAATATAAATTAAAAATTAAAAAAAAAACTTTAAAAAAAAATTAAAAATTAAAAAAAAAATAAACTTTACAAAAAAAAAAAAATCAAAATCAAACAAAACAAAAATTTAAAACAAAAATTTAAAAATTAAAAAAAAAAAATTTAAAATACAAAAAAAAACACAAAAATTGCCCCCCCCCATGGGCGCCCAAAGGGCCGCCCCGCGGCGGAGGCTCGATGCCCGGCATCGAGCCTCCCCCGCGGGGCGGCCCTTTGGGCGCCCACGGGGGCGGAGCCAGCGCCCGCCGGCCCACTTTGCATCGAGCCTCCCCCGCGGGGCGGCCCTTTGGGCGCCCACGGGGGCGGAGCCAGCGCCCGCCGGCCCAAAAGTGGGCGGGCGGGCGTTGGCTCCGCCCCCGTGGGCGCCCAAAGGGCCGCCCCGCGGCGGAGGCTCGATGCCCGGCATCGAGCCTCCCCCGCGGGGCGGCCCTTTGGGCTCCCACGGGGGCGGAGCCAGCGCCCGCCCGCCCACTTTTGGGCGGGCGGGCGCTGGCTCCGCCCCCGTGGGAGCCCAAAGGGCCGCCCCGCGGCGGAGGCTCGATGCCGGGAATCGAGCCTCCGCCGCGGGGCGGCCCTTTGGGCGCCCGGCGGGCGCTGGCTCCGCCCCCGTGGGCGCCCAAAGGGCCGCCCCGCGGGGGAGGCTCGATGCCCGGCATCGAGCTTCCCCCGCGGGTCGGCCCTTTGGGCGCCCATGGGGGGGCGATTTTTGTTTTTGTTTTTTTTTTTTTTTTTTTTTTTTTTGTTTAATTTTTAAATTTGTGTTTTTTTTAATTTTGATTTTGAATTTTTTCTTTTGGGTAAAGTTTGGTTTTTTTTTTTTATTTTTAATTTTTTTTTTAAAGTTTTTTTTAAATTTTAAATTTGTTTTTTAATTTATTTTTTTAAAGTTTTTTTTTTTTAATTTGTAAAGTCTAGTTTGTGTTTTGGTTTTTTTTTTTGTAAAGTTTAGGTTTTATTTTTTATTTTTTAAGTTTAGGTTTTTTTTTAAATTTTTTAATTTTTTAAAGTTGGGTTTTAAATTGTTTTTAGTTAAAAGGATGTGTGAGGGGTAATGGGGTAGTGGGTAAGGCATTAAGAAATGTAATTTTCGGGTGGCTAAGGTAGGGGGTAATGTAGGGGGCTAGAGCATTAGGAAATGTACTTTGTATTTTTAAATGTTTATTAATGGTTGGTTGAGGGGTTAGGGTAGGATATGTAATTATTTTTTTAAATGTAATTTTTAAAAAAAATTATTAATAGTTTGTTAGGGGGTTAGGGCAGAAGGGACGCATTATACTTATTTTTTTAACTTTTGTAATAGTTTATGGGGGGGTAGGGATAAGGTTAGGGTAGAAAGGGGCAATGTAATTTTTTAAAATATTTTTTTTTTTTAAATTTTAATAATAATTGGTTAGGTGGTTAAATATTATGAAAAATAATATGAAATAGTATCATTTTTATACAAAATGACTAAAAATCTGTTAAAAATGGGTTTAAATGTCTTCTTTTTCTCGATTTGTTTACTATTTTTTCCATAAAAATATATTATTTATGATTAAATTTTAAAGATAAATTTCGAAAATCTATGTGTTTTTCATTATAGCTAGCTTCTAAATGTATGTTTTTTGTTAAATTTCTAAAAAACACACTTGAAAATAGAAATTAAAAATACTTTACAATAAAGATGTGTCAAAGGCCCAAAAAAATGCCTCAAAATGAAAATGTGTGATACTGGCATCAACCCTTTTTGAAACGGAGGTAAAAATAGCTACTAAAATTAGGAGAGAGAAAAACGAGAACTGTGTCGAGTTCTCGTTTCATAGTATAAGTGGTTACTATGGCTTGGGGTAGACCACAACAAACAGCTGACTACCAGAAATTAACTCAATTATCAGAACTATGCTATTATAAATGACAATGCTAAGATAATGGAGAATTTAACCAACCTCGATCCAAACGTTTGATGTAGATCCCCGTTGGAGCTTTCCATCCATGCACTTGAAATCTGCAAATTAGTCTTGACAACCAATATACAACAATTACATATAATATATAAACGACGTTAAACATCATCAATAGCAATGGTCCATGATATTATAAGTAAATGCAACTCAATGTGTAATAAACAACATTCACAACATTAATGGACGAGAATATGAGTATTTCTATTAATAAAAAGAAAAAGTACATTGTGATACGACCTCTTGCCGGCAACCAATCTGAACCACGATCTGGATCAATCCACTTGTGCCTCCACCACTTCAATCCTCCATGAATGGAAAACTCAAACTATGGTAGGAGTTTGGAAGTTGAACATAAGGGGTTCACAACTACAAGGATCAATGAGTGTAGACTCAAGATAGGGAAAAAATCCACTAGAGTTCTCTTGCTCTTCTTTTTCCTCCTGTCCATAAGCCATATGTGCTCAATATATAGTCATCCCAAAGGTAAGTGAAAGGACACATTGAGGCATTTCTTGGGAAGATGGAGGGTCAAAGGTCACCCAATAACTGCTTTTTGGGAGTAAAAAGTAATAAACTAGTAATTTTTACCATTTTACATTCTACCCGCGGATTATAGTGATGAAACTCGCGGGTACGCCCACTGTAATGGAACAACAAGTGGGTAAGAACAAAAATAGGGCAAAATAGTGTTTGAAGGATATAAAGTGGATCTGAGTAAGTGAAATGGATCCTACAGGCTAAAGAATGCTAATACTCACAAGGTGGAAAATTACATTGTAACAGATGCCCCCTAATGTGTGAGGTCAGAGACTGATGCTACGATGGCCAAAATACATTATAAAACTCAGAAGTGGAGTGATGGAAACACAAGTGGAAAGAGCATCTCACTCATCATAGTACAATAGTATCCCTGAATACATGTCGGTATAATACAACAATCTGATACAATGGCCATGAATAGGAAGTATATAATGGATATATGTTATAAGTGATCATAGCCATGATCCCTCTACAGGAAAATATGGTATCCTGCTGAGAAGAAGATAATGGGTGCAAATTGGAGGTAAAAACTGCTGATATGTGAGAGGTGCTATCTCAGATGTAAAGTCAACGTCATAGGTAGCATACTGAATGCCACCATCGCCTGGGGTCTTCTACAGAAGTCTTCGACTGTGCAAGTTCAATCAAGTGAATAAAGGAGTTGGGGTCAAACTTGATGTGACATCATCTGATTACCGGTCAATGATGTATACCGTTAACAGACATGAGATGACCCACCAATGATGAAAATGGGCATCAAGGCATAGAGCACAATCATCGGAATGTGAATAAATGAGTTGAAGTCGAACATTAGGATGAATCCATCGATCAGGGGACATTGATATATTCCCAAAACTGTCGATGGCGAGAGAACCTGCCACTAATGACTGCAAGCCTCAAGGTACTCAACCGGTGCAATATCTCATCTGCGCCCATCTTGTATAACTCTCCTGCGATTAGTTGGAAGTCTGCAGCCTTGACTACCAACTGCTTCTTCTGACTCATGGTGAACTCTTTTGGTGCAGTACCTATCGCCAGAAACTGAATAATTTCTTCAAAATAGCCATCGGCTGTGCCAACCTTAAATAGTTGCGCATCAGGAAAACTGTCTTCAATGTTAGTTGGCTCCTCTCCTGTTTCAATCCATGATAGATGATCAAGGCCAACATTCAACCGCCCTGGCTTCACAATTACTTCAAAATCAAACTCCTAAAAGAGAAGTAACCATCGGGAGATCTTCCCCCCCAACACAAGCTTATTGACCAGGTATTTTAATGAAGAGTGGTCTGTGAACATCTTAAAATTTCCACCCAATAAGTAGTGTCGAAACTTTTGCAGCGCATAGACCATCGCCAAGCCTTCCCTCTCAGTAGTGGTATAGTTCTTTTCTGCGGATGATAGCTTTCGACTGGCGAAAGCAATAGGGTGATCGAGATCACCCTCTCTTGGTTGCGCTAGCACCACACCGAGTGCAATTGAAAATGCATCAACATGGACATGGAATTCCTTACTCTAGTCTGGAAATACCAATATCGGGGCCGAAGCCATCTTACCCTTTAGTTGCTCAAAATTGTCCTGACATTCAGTGCTCCATTGAAATACTGCATCTTTCTTCAATGGCTTCTCCATAGGGGCAGTGATCGATGCATACCCCTTGATGAACTTGTGATAATACCTAGTATACCCCAAAGTCGCCCTCAACTGCTTAACAGTGGTCGGTGGTGTCAAGCTCAAAATGAGCGCAATCTTTGCAAGATCGACTAACAATCCTTGTTTGCACACAATGTGACCCAGCAATATCCCAAACGGCGCGCAAAAATGCAGTTCTTCAAATTTAGTGATATTAGGTGTTGTCGACAGCACTCCAACATCAACCGCAGATTGGACAGATGATCACGGATCAAAGCATAGACTGTCCAGTCATCTATGTATACCTACAAGAACTTCTGGATGAAATCCTTGAATGCAGCAACAACCACCTGCGAAAATATCGCAGGTGCATTCTTCAACCCAAATGGCATCACAGTATACTGAAAACATCCCCATTCTATCACAAAAGTCATCTTGTGGCGGTCTTCTTTTGCAATGCGGATCTGATGATAACCCAAGAACCCATCCATGAAAGAATACATCTCTTGACCACCTACTCCTTCAAGTACTTCATCAGTAAACGGGGTTGGAAAGGGATCATGCAAGCAGACATCATTCAACTTTCGCAAATCGACACAGATGCGCACCTCGTCGGTATTCTTGTCCTGCACCACCATAAGACTAATCCACTCTGACTCTTCAACTAGTTCAATGATACCAGCATCCAACATGCGATCAAGTTCTGCCTTGAACTTCTCCTTATGTCGTGGATTTAGCCGATAGGGTCACTGCCTGATCGGTTTGGCATCTGGTTTCAATGGAATCTTAATCTCACCTAAATCACCCAAAATCGCTTTCATTTCAGAAAACTTTGAAGGAAAGAGGTCCTGGAATTCATGCAACAAGTTGGTCACCTTTCCCATCATCTCATCATCCCAATAATCCCCAACATTTGCGAACTTGGGAGTGGCCTCCATCCCAATATTGAGCCTATGAAGCTTCAAGGGCTGACTGAACGGATCACTTGGCGCATCAGGCAGTACCACATCGCGACTTCCTCCAGACTCTAGGATATTGACATCCCGCGGATCATCACTATCTTCAGGCCCACCAGTGATATTATAACATTCCATTATGGATTACATCTGACCGTGCGTATGCGGATCTGCCGGGTACGCCACAGGAACAACCTTTAGAACCACATCGCGGATGATTTGCAGAGCGTTATGGACATCCGGGTTGGGATCAACAAAACTGAAGGTATGAGTAAAACATATTGTCAACTCCAACCAAGTAGTGATTTCTCCCTGTAATTCAGCTGCAGTATACCATGACCACGACATTTCATCCAAGGTATGGATAAATGCATGGACCCACTTGTCTCTTGGTCGTGATGCCCATAATGTATGACACTCCATCAAATGGCCTCCAGGGTCATTTCGACCATCATATTTCCTTGTGCGGTAGACCTCGATATTGCCAAAGTGAACTATCATCAATCTTTTGCATTTAGACCATCCATCAATTGATGCCTTGTGTTTTTCCCACCAGCATACTAGAGCGGCCTTCAGTGCTTCATCCAATTCCAGCAATTGCTCTGGTTCTTAAACTCTTTCCTCGAACTCTATCAAAAAGTTGGTCAAGCCAGGAAGCCCTTCATATACTGGTAATGTGACTGTCTCAGTTGTGACGCGATATAGTGTTTGCGTGATTAAGCCACACTTACGAAGCGACACCTCATGCAAGCAGTTCTACTAGTGTTCTAATGCATCGTCAGAGTCGGAAGACGCAGAGCTCTCACTGCACCATCCTAGCTCACCATTGGCAATTGGATGAATATAGTCTTCAAAAATGTTGAATGCATGGTCCCATCCACTAGGATCTTTGTCCTTCACTGGCTCAATGTATCGACACCCTTCAGTTAGATCCAACAGGGCTATGACTCTGAGATCACGGTTTTTGAAATTCATCATCTGTCACTTGAAGTTGATTACCGCTACACTGTCATTATCCCATCTGATCCATAGCAATGTGGGATATGAGATTCCTCCTTCAACCACTTCAATGACATCAAAGTCAGCATAGGTCTTCATGCCCTCAATATCAACCACCAGCCGTGGAACTCGCCCAATCGGTGTCACTTTAGTGTGATTAGCTAACCGGAGTTGTACAGGAGACCATCTCAATGGGGGGCTCCCCATTTTCTACTATGCTTGTTGGGTTAATATGTTGACATTCGAACCAAGATCCAAAATGATTGAATCAACTTCCTAATCCCCGATTTGGATATTCATTCGCATCTCCTTACCTATCTTCCGTCGTTGTAAAGAGTTTACCGCAGACTCTTGCCATCCCCTAGCTGGACGCTTGCAGAATCAATACCTCTAATGGTGAGGTTGAATGGCTCCAAGGATGAGCAACTCCAATCTCCAATGGTCTCTTCTCCAATGTGGTTTGCAATGGCTAAAATGCTCAGGGGAGATTTCAGCAGCATAAGGATGAGATAATGGATGGATGTGAAATGAGGAGCCCCTACCACCTTTTTATAGGTTTTGGTGGTGGGGAATACCATTTGTGGTTTTGTGGAAACCAAATGGTATTGACCAACATGGTTTAGGTACTTTTCCCTCCTTTTTCCTTTTTTTGAATAAAAATAATATTTTAATTCCATTTTTAATATTTTTGGGAATTTGGACCCTTTTTGAGGGTTTTTTTATGATTTTCTTGGAAAAATAATCTTTTTTAATGGAAAAAGGGGTGTACTAAGGTCTTTTGGTGACCTTTTGTTGGTTTCGGAGGCTCAGATGGTGAAAAAGTGGACAAATGGGTCATGTGAATAGGGAAATGAGCTAGTGAGCACTTTTTGGGTGTTAACAGATTGCCCCCTGATGTGTGAGGGCAGGAGCTCATCGTATGGCCGATAGACATCATAGTTCATTTGTCTTTTTCTGGGGTTTTAGGGGAGAGAAGAGACCGGTTGGAGACTGGAGCCACGGCCCTTGGAAGCTGCAAAAACAAAAAATATTACATGGCCTCAATATGAATGAGGTATAATCTCTGATGAAGGATGAGGCGGGCATTCCCATGCTCGTATCAAGACATATACAAAACAATTAGTCCCAAGAAGGGGGATCTAATACGTAAAGAAATATATTGGTACATCATAATGGTCCAGAGGGGACATTGTTGTGGGATATACTCATGATCATGGCTGATCTCAATAACTGATACACTGGAATAACTGTTGAACTGCTGAAACTGAAGGTGTTCAATCATCTGTATGGACTTAATGACTGTGAGCCATCTCTAGGAAGTATTTGTATCTGTATACTCGAGGGAGTATAAAACTGGGGTACATCTGAATAATGTCGCCATACGCAACCCGGATATCTATAGAAAAAAAAAAAATGTAACTGGTTGTATCCATAGGTAGACTCTCAAATATGGAGGATTCAGGTGGTATCCGGGGTCTTCGACTAATAACTGAACGAACCAATACCCTGTGCGAGTCTCAACGATGCGATCAAGGTGTTGAAGTCGAGCATGTGAGAAACAACCATTCAGAGAGGTATGAGGATTCCTCTCGAAATGATTCATAGGCACTCATCATAAATAGTAATGAGTCCAAGACACAGGGACCTCTAGGTCTATCCTCTGGAATCAATGTGGTTGTCGTCGACAGAGGGAGACCAGCAACTAACAAGGCAATGATGTTTTCTTTGATAGGAGCACGATGTGTAAAACTGAAGTGTTGTAGTACTGATGGTAGGACTGACATACTTGTGGGAATGGGAAATAACTGGGTCAAAAAATGGGTAGACTCAAACTTCCTTTGTTCAGGGCATGATGACAAGGTTGACCTGACAGCGTATGGAACTGACTAGTAGGTGCAGGGATCATAGCTTTTTTTAGGGACTAAAGGGTATGTACTGACTCCGGGGGGGGGTGAAGCTGATGGTAGCTGTCGAGGGAGTTTTAGAGTGACATACTGCAGAATACTCTGAACAAAGGCGACCAGAATGGGGAAGCTACCTGATGAGTAGATTTGATCTGTCGTGGCGCCAAGAGGCACCATTGATTCCTTCTTCGTAGTTTTAATGAGCTCCAAGAAGGGATAAAAGTGTGCTCTGAATTGGTACGGTCCTGTGGATTTTGTGAGCCCAGGACGGCTCATGCTCATGGTTGCTTTCATATTTAGAGAGTCTGAAAACGGTAAGTGGACTCTATTGGTGTTTCTTTTTCGTAAGTTTAGTCTCCAAGGCCCGAAAAAGCATAAAATGATGCGGATGGAGAACTCTTCTAGCCGATGTGACTAGAGTATACCTTTTTCGTAATTAGTCTACAAGGTCCGGAAAAGGGATAAACTTATACCAGGTAGACGCCCTTTCAGATACGTTTAGCGAGCATGAAAGGAAGCAAGATTGCTCGGCGATCTTTTCATTGTTTTAGGAGTCAGAAAAGAGCTTAACGGAAACTCCCTAAGTGCCTTTTTCGTAAAAGGGGTTGCTCGGCCCGAAAAAGGGGTAAACTTATACCGAACAAAAAATGGATTGATGAGGGCTAGGAAAGGTCTCAAGCATCGTCATCTGTGCGGAAATCTGGATCCGGTGACATAAGGATTGTCAGAGACGGAGAACGGCCGATGTGGCACGCAAACCGAGGTGACGAGGGGGGCGTGGAAAAAATGCCCAAAAAATCTAAAGGTGAGAGCGAGAAATGATCTCAAGCATCATCACGAGCACAGAAAACTGAATCCGGCGATATAAGACACATCGAAAACGGAGAACGACCGATGTGGCACGCAAACCGAGGGTGACGAGGGGGCGTGGAAAAAATGCCCGAAAAATATAAAGGTGAGAGCGAGAAATGATCTCAAGCATCATCACGAGCGCGGAAAACTGAATCCGGCGATATAAGACACATCGAAAACGGAGAACGGCTGATGTGGCACGCAAACCGAAGGTGACGAGGGGGGCGTCAAAAAAATGCCCGAAAAATATAAATTTGAGAGCGAGAAATGATCTCTAGCATCATCACGAGCGCGGAAAACTGAATCCGGCGATATAAGGCACGTCTAAAACGGAGAACGGCCGATGTGGCACGCAAACCGAGGGGGACGAGGGGGCGTGGAAAAAATGCCCAAAAAATCTAAAGGTGAGAGCGAGAAATGATCTCAAGCATCATCACGGGCTTGGAAAAATGAATTCGATGATATCAAATATATCAAAAACGGAGAGCAGCCGAAGTGGTACGCAAACTGGGGCGACAAGGTGTCGGGACACAATGTTGATATTGGTCCCGGTGAGAGCGAGAAATGATCTCAAGCATCATCACGGGCACGGAAATATGAATCCGGCAGTGCAAATGGTGCGAAAAAACGGAGGTCATAAGGACTCCGGAATGGTTAAAGGAAAGAACTAGGTTAAAAAATGGCTACAAATAAAGGCGATCCCACCAAGCGAAGGATGTAGTGGTGGGGAGAAATGATGACCCGTGGGGGCAAAATACTAGGTGTATCAAATCAACTGAAATATACAAGTGACACGTGACCTCAAAAATGGTTGAGATCACAAATATGAAAAAGTGAGCAGGGTTAATGACCTGCCCCCATGCTATGTGCATGGGGTTTGTGATTGTGGATCACATATGTGTTGGTTTGAACGATGGGCTCATTGAGGTGTTGAGATAGAGATGATGGGGAAGGTTCAAAATGATTGATCATGCCCCCTATCCCGGGGTTGAGGTAATCTATTATGCCCCCTAACTCAGAGGTGTCAATGTGGTGTAGATGTTGTCTCAGAGAGAGATCAATAGGGCATTGAGAAACTGCTGGCAGGTTGTTATACCATGAGGCTGTGGGCTGTGGTGGCATACTGAAGTGATGATATGATGATGGGGGATTCCCTTTGTGGGGTGGATGCCCCCAGTATCTCCGACGAGAATCACGATGATGATGAGTAGGCAAGTTTTTGGGCCTGCCCCCATGTTGTGGACATGTGGTTTCCTGGTCGATTTGAAAGGGTTGAACCTGTGTGTCAAAGGGATCAATGGAACTGGTCGACCGGAAAGAGGGGTATCCAGTAGAAATCGTGTAAATGGTGTTAATTTCTTCCGAGGAGGAAGATGGTGGGGGATGAATCTCCTCGATTAGGGTAGGAGATATCTCCAAATCAACATTGTTTAACTCGTATAATGCTGCTCTATAGTCAGGGAGATCGAGACAATGGTGGGAGTAGTGGCCGTAAACACTGCATATGGCACAAGGATGGTTGGTGCGCAGTGATCTGTCGCAAGGCTGAGGAGGCGGCTGAAATCTAACGATTGGGATGCCGGCGTCATCGTCCAACATATTCATATGCTCTTGGAGAGCTGGTAACTGTGGGCATTGATGAGTTGGATGGCCTATCTCATCGCACAACGCGCATTTAGGGGGAGCTCGAAACACCGGTGGGGGGTTTAACCGCCTTAGGAGGTGGTATAGCAGTGTATGGTTGTGGATCTCTGCCCCCAGTGGGCTTGATAAGAGGGGGAGGATTCGTTGACGACGAAGGAATATTGAGACCGGGAGGAGGTTTCGTTGACGACGAAGGGATTGCGACACCAGGAGGAGGCTGATTTGTGGTAACAATAGGTTGTACCGGTTGGAGGATGACGTTTGGTGTCGGCGGTCGAACGGGAGGCGGAATATACCACACGGGTAATCCCAATGTTAAACCGGGTAAACTAAGGGTAGCCATAACCGGGGCGCTCACTACACCCGAAGGAGGAAATAGGAAGGGGATGGTGTGGATAGGTGTAACACCAATGTGATTGGGGATCAATGGTGGTTGACCACCGGATGTTTGCGTATTCTGTGAAAGAGTACAGAGGTTTGCGACTTGGGTCTCTGGTGACGGTGGTGGAATGGACTGGAATGTAGAGGTCATTGGTGTATCTGAATACAGTCTGGGTCCCAAAGAAGAGACAAAGGAGGTAGTTGCACTGGAAGTTGGTTGTTCAATCATGGGAAGAACATTCTCGGGTGCTGCAGGGGCGTTGGGATCATAGTAGGTGAGTTGGTCGATTTTGACTACGCGTCCCTCGTGGGGGAACATCATGGTACGAAAAACGGATGAGGAAACTGCTTTCATGGCGTACATGTAACTGCGGCCAAGTAAAATGTTATAATCGAGCTGGGTGTTAATGACCTCTATGTCGATGAGCACAGTTTTCCCACCCAATTGGACGGGGACCTTGGGTAGTAGACCCTGAGGTTGAGCTGACCGGCCGTCATATGCCCGCAATGCAGTGGTGGATTGCTGGAGAGTAGGGGATCCCAACTTCTGCCAAACAAATGTGGACATGACGCATGTGGAGGCACCCTCGTCGATGATACATCGATGGATGACAAGATTCCGAATAGACACGGAAACTTGGACTGCTATGGTGGAAGGCAGCCGTGGTTCAGATTGGTCTAAATCAAAGGTCATCAATTTCGAATCGTTTGGGTCAATCGCCCCAATGGCGGAAAGTAAAGTCTTGCGCTGAGTAGGACAGTTTTTCAAGACTTCTAACACAAACATGGCTGCGGGAGATTGAGCTAGGTCATCTACAATGTTGTAATTAGACGCAGCCCGTGCATTGGGGTTGTTGTTGATTCGGCGAAGGGGGAAGCGAGGTGATTTAGAAGCGCCATCGAGTGGAACCTGAGGTATACGCAATGTCTGATCAGTGGGATGAGCATTAGTATCCTTTTCGGCAGGTGGGGCTTCAGCAGTCGGTCCGTATTGGTTCCGTCGGGTTTGGATATTGACGTCGGCAGTGGACATCATCAATAAGTGGTGGGTGCCTGAATCAAACATGGGTTGGTCAGGAGCTGCGTAAGTAATTTCTTGTGGCTGCACGTTGCCCTGTGGGGGGGCTAACGGCTGAGTGCTCACCACTCCTTGTGTTGGAAAAGGGTTTTGTAGTACCAAAGGTTGTTGTAGAGGTGGTGGAGGGTTGGGTGGCGGCTGAGGAGCCGCCTGTCCTTGACGATGGGCGTCATTTGTCCATAGTTGTCGAGCTCGCTCCAGATGTGGGCAAGCGTGGGTATAGTCGCCATAGACACCGCAAATGGAACAAGGATGGTTTGTTCGTAAATTAGCATTTTTGGGTTGCTTAGGTGGTCGATCAGGATTCTGATGAGCAGGCGCCGCGTTATTGTTTTGCGGAGGATGGGTAGGTTGTGGAGCTTGGTTACGGTTTTGATTGTTTCCACGGTTGCGTCCTCTTCCGCGGTTTGGTTTCCCACCCTGGTTGCGTTGGTTATTTTGGTATTGGGGCTGCTGTTGTTGTGCGTACACATGCCCTTGAGCATTGGGGAGATTCTGAGGAGCCGCAGGTGCGGGAGCAGGTTGCGGTGGATAGTATGTAGGTGGAGCTGGAGGTGGTCCAGTTGCCTGTTGGGGTTGTTGGTACCCCTGAGCTGGTGGAGGTGTGAGGTTAGCTGGTGCAACCGGTTGTGGGTAATGCATGGGCTGTTGTGGGAACTGCATGGGGGCCTGTACCGTAGGTTGAGCATAGTATGTAGGAGGTACATATGATGATGGCGGTTGGCCATAACAATGTTGTGGACAAGAGGGTCCATGAACGTGATGGGTCTGGTTTGTTGGAGCATAAGAACTTGTCGCTCCGGAACTGGATGTGGCCCTAGAAAGGTCTGGGGCGGGCATGGTGCTCACCATACTGAAAGGTTTTGCTTGCGGTGTAATTTGTCCAATAATGCCATCAGCGGCATGTGATGCCCCCGGTGCGTCACCGCGTGCAGAGTCGCCTCGTGGGGCGTCCGGTATGATCGTGTATAAGTAACCCGACTGGGCGTAGATAAGATCAAACTGTTGGGCCTTGAGGATGGCCTCTTCCTCGGACTGGGGTATTTCAGATGCTACATCCTTCGCAATGAGAGGAAGGAGGGATTTAAGGAACCAGTCTAAAAAGATTCGGTCGTCTAATTTGATTTTGCATAGGCTTCGGCGCCGACGCCAATCATGAATATGGTCAGTGATATGCGTGGCCGTGTTCTGTCTGCAAGACAGTAGGATCTCGACGCCCGCATCATAGCGGACAGGTAACTGGAAGAATTGTAGGAAAGTCGAGGCAAGGGAATTAAAAGTGGCATGCGTCCCATGGGGCTGCTCGATATACCATTTGGCTGCGGAGCCAGTGAAGGTGCGTTGTAAAAGCCGTAGGCGGATTGAGTCATCTACTATGGAGTTGGAGGAACACCATAAATGGAAAGACATGATGTGATTCTGGGGGTCTTCTCATGCCTTACCCTCAAACTTAGGGATGTCAGAGGGAAGCTTAGTGGGCATATGGGGCCACGCAGGATCATGTCTGATGGGGTCATTTGTGAGCCTAGCTAAATCTGGCAGGTTCAGACTTGCCATGTATGGTAGACTAGCAGATGTGGTGACTGGAACTGGGACATGCCTAGCCATTGCGGTGTGGTGTAGGGGTCCAGTAGCGCCTAAAGGTATGCTAGGTATGGATGGTATGTGCCCTCCAATAGGTGTAGTCTGGTGTGGGTCAGCGACTCCAAGTACAGCTTGGGTGACACTTGGGTTAGGAATCGCACTAGGGATTCCTGGGATAGCACCTCCAAGTGCAACATGGGTTACACTTGGTTTGGGAATCGCACTAGGGATTCCTGGGATGGGGTTTGTGGAAACCAAAGGGGGTATAACCCCCATGCTGGGCATACCCATGACAGGTGGTGGTCCTGTGTTAGGCATTCCTAAATGTGGAGTGTTACCCATGTTGGGCATTCCTAAATGTGGAGTGTTACCCATGTTGGGCATACCCAAGGGGGTGGTAGTCGCCGTGGATGGCACCACTGCAGAAGGGTCTGTAGATGTCTCACCAATGGTGCTGGTAAACAGTGGATCAAATGGTGTTCCAGACATAATGGTGGTTGGTGATAACTCTGTGGGGTTTTCGGATTCTACCTCCAAATCAAAGGTGAAGTGGGGTATGTCAGAATCGGATGACTGTCTAATTGATTGACGATGTGTCGAATCAAGGGATAAGGCCCTGCGTCCGTGACGTGGAGAGCCAAGTGGACTAAACTCTGGGAGTTCGCCCTGTAGACGGCGAGAGCGTCTAAAATTCTCAATGATGAGAATATGTTGTTATATAAAAAATTTGTTTAAGTATCAGGTGGTGATATATATATAAAAGACTCAAAACCCTTATGCAACCAAGGGTGCAAGAAGGGGAGTGAAAAAAGAAGGCTCTCAGGCCAAAAAATCAATCCTCAGAAAAGGCACTTATTCTAGCAGCTGTGCTACAATAAGTGGAGGAATGCAACAAGAGGTCAGAATACCAACACGCAAGCGACTCCTAGAAAAAATAGGTGTAACTAGACCACAGGTAGGTTGAAATCATGCAAACACCTAATCTAAAAGTATTGTGACTCAAACAGACGATATCCTCTGCAAGGTGATGAAATCCAAGTCAGACAATATGAATGTTGAGACAACGGCTAGATATCCCCCTACCGGGAGGGACACCGGGTAATCAATCCTAAAGACAGGCTACTAGGATACTCCGTTCATGACGCGTCGAGAAAAGGTAAATCTGCCGTTTGGTCCTTTGATCGCAATATCCCAATACAGGGATATCCCGAGAACTGCGAATGGTAGCCCTTCGGTTACTGAATGGGTTTCGGTATCCCACTCAGGCTTCCGGAACCATCCTCGCGACTTCAACCCTCCTAAGGGAGAGGCCTTCCCACAAACCGGTTGTGACCGCGCCAAAAAGTACTAAGAGATTTTAGCTCCCTAATTGGACAACTTCTATGTCTCAGATGTAAGAACTGAGGGGTGTTATTGGAACACCTATCCCCCCAATACTACCTAGCTACAAGAATTCTTTTAGTGTTCCCCAAGTGGGGTTAAAAGTGTGTTCAAATTAAGGTACGTTTTAAGGCTTAGTTCAATTAAGTGATCGTGTGAGTGCACGTGAGGTGTTGTAAACTGAACTTTGAAAAGAATTAAATGCTTTACAGGAAACTTTCAAAAAATAAAGGATTTTTCGAAAATAAAAAAGCAAATATTTATGACTTTTCACTAAAAGGAATTTAAATGCTTTTCAAAAAATAACTCAAAAAATAATGGATTTTTTGGATTTATGAAAGCAAATAATAGACTTCTTTATTAAAAGAAATAAATGGATTTCTTCGTTTCAAGAAAAATTGCTAAGGGCAAGATTTTAAAGAAGTAAACAAGAAAAAATTTGAATCTAGATAAAAAATGCAAAATGAGTCTTTCTTTCACTTTCTTGAAAATTTTTAAAAAGATTTCTAGATATGCACTTTTAAATAGTAAAAAACTTTTTCAAAGCTGTAAAATATGCAGAATTTAATACTATAAAAAATGTGCTATGGGCAGAAAGTACAGTAAAAAAAAAAAAAAAAAAAAAATTTCAAAATCGGGATGGCCGAATGAAAAATTCAGCCGCGCGGGTTTTGGACGCACAGCCGCGATGGGCCGCGCGGGTTTTGGACACACAGTCACGAGGGACCGCGCGGGTTTCGGGCGCACAGTCGCGATGGACCGCGCGGGTTTAAGCCGCACAGTCACGATGGGCAGCGCGGAAATTGGCCGCGAAGCCGCGGTGTGCAGCGCGGAAAAACTCAGAAAAGTCGCGATGGACCGCGCGACTTTCTGGAAAAAACCCGCGATGGGCCGCGCGGAAAAATGCAGAAAAGTCGCAATGGACCGCGCGACTGTCTGGCAAAAATCCGCGAGGCGGAAGCCGTGCACGGAAACCGAGAAACGAACCCGAAAATTGAAAATTTCGTGCTGTTTATGGGGCCAAATCTCAGAGTAGCAATGGATCTGCTGTCTAAGATGGTAGATCTATGGATCTAAAGGTTAAAAACTACTAAAAAACTAAGATTAAAGGCAAAACGAGAGATCTATAGTTCAAACCAAAGCGGAGTCGCCAAAAACTGTTGGCCCGGTTTTGCAACCAGGCTTAGTGCTATGGGCACCTGCTAACTAGTAGCAGCAGTTTCAATGGAAATAAAAACAAGAAACTAAATAAACAAGACTATTCATGGATCTAAGCAAAGATATTAAGCAAATAACAAAAATATTTTAAAATCAAGAACAAGAACATATAAAATAAAGAATTTGTATTGAAAGAATGGTGTAAGCAAGTGCTTGCGGAATCAATACCTCTAATGGTGAGGTTGAATGGCTCCAAGGATGAGCAACTCCAATCTCCAATGGTCTCTTCTCCAATGTGGTTTGCAATGGCTAAAATGCTCAGGGGAGATTTCAGCAGCATAAGGATGAGATAATGGATGGATGTGAAATGAGGAGCCCCTACCACCTTTTTATAGGTTTTGGTGGTGGGGAATACCATTTGTGGTTTTGTGGAAACCAAATGGTATTGACCAACATGGTTTAGGTACTTTTCCCTCCTTTTTCCTTTTTTTGAATAAAAATAATATTTTAATTCCCCTTTTAATATTTTTGGGAATTTGGACCCTTTTTGAGGGTTTTTTATGATTTTCTTGGAAAAATAATCTTTTTTAATGGAAAAAGGGGTGTACTAAGGTCTTTTGGTGACCTTTTGTTGGTTTCGGAGGCTCAGATGGTGAAAAAGTGGACAAATGGGTCATGTGAATAGGGAAATGAGCTAGTGAGCACTTTTTGGGTGTTAACAATGTCGCAGATGATAGCTTTACCGTGATCACGGTTTATCGCACGACGTGTCTAAAAGAATGTATCACGCTCAGATTCAATGTCAAATGATACCTTCTTCTTCTTCCCAGCCAACCGAATGTCCCCTCCTGTTGCTGCACCTCCTTTCATGATGACTGCGACAGCCGCATCTTGTGGTCTTGGCTCTGCAGAATTTGTTGCAACATTCACACCCTGATTCTGATTTGGTGTCGGATTCCCTTGTTGGTTTACATTTTGATTAGCATTCTGAATTGGACGTTGGTTCTGGTTCTGCACCGGTTACTACACCTGATTCTGTACTGGTTGCTTTTCCTGGTTCTGATTCTGTAACTGTGGAACATTCCCTACCTGCCATCGTGCAATCAACTGTGGGCAGTTCTCCACTGTGTGGTCTGTAACAAAGCAAAATGTACACCGTGACTGCAATAATGGGCAATCACTCTGATAGTGTCCCCATACCGCATAGTGATAGCATTGCATAGGTCCGCGACCTCCTCGTCCTCCTCCATGACCAAATCCTCCACTGCGTCCGCCTCGGAATCCTCCACGGAATCCACCCTGCTATTGGTACTTCGTTTGGTTGTACTACTGCTGCATTGGAGTTGGTTGCATGTTTTGCCCTTGCTGCACATACTGCGGTTGTTGAACGTACTGTGGCTGCTATGGAGCCATTTGCATTAGAGCATATTGCGGCATGAACTATTGTGGTTGCTGCT
Source organism: Larix kaempferi (assembly GCA_027924585.1). Lineage (NCBI taxonomy): Eukaryota > Viridiplantae > Streptophyta > Pinopsida > Pinales > Pinaceae > Larix > Larix kaempferi. The sequence continues at coordinate 983,806 of BSBM01000187.1, forward strand.
GCGGTACAAACTGTACCTGCAATTGAGGTAGCAACTGGGCTACCTGCAGCTATGATTGCGGTTGTTGTACGACACGCTGATCATCCTTTACATAGAATGCATCGTGTGTTCTCTCATGAAGCAACCCATATGCCTGGAAATCTTTGTCGTCATGTCCCACAGATTGACAGAAAGTCCAGTATAGATTCATTGGTTTGGTGACCATCTTTTGCATGTATGGGAACTCCTCATGGTGGTGCCCAAATACCTGACAAACGCGACACCATGGCATGCCACCACCATTCAATGGGATGGGTGCTCTCGAAACCAAATAGTTGCGGAAGTCAGGGCAATTGTCCTTAATATTTCCTTCACCTCGACATCACATACACCATACTTCTTCGCACTGCTCCTTGCACTTCTTCAGATCTTGCAGTTGTATGGTCAAGTTAGCTAGCTGCGTCTGTATCTGTGACAACCCAGCTGCATTTTCCCCAATCGGCGATGCCTCCAACCGCATCGCAATCTCTAAAGCTTTGCTGGGCATCGAGATGTTCTGTTACATCAGTGGTAGTTGAATGTGTTGTAGCAGTGCCGCAATGAGCCACTCTTTGTGTTGGACAGTGCTCATATCAAAACTAACCTTTGCCATCAGTGTCTTGAACCACTGATCAAAATCCCACAATGTCTCATTGGGATACTGCTTAATATCTTTCAATTCTATAATATATTGTGCTTCAATCTTGAGTTTTCTGAATTCTGCAATCAAAGCATCTCTGATGTCGTCTAGTGTTTTCTCTGGAGCTTTTGTAGGGACTAGAACAAACTTCATAAACCAATCTAATGTGCAACCTCGTAGAGTTGTCGCTAACTGTCCTTTTTTAGCATTATCATTGGCAATCTATTTTATGGTCCATACTGCCTCACATAAGAACTAGTATTGTTCAGGATTGTCTTTCCCATCTTTATGGAACAATGGAAACCTAGCATCCTTGCCCGCCATCCTAGGTTTTCTTCCTGCAGTCGTTGAACTACTAGCAATTAAGTTTTGTTGACCGGTGGGGTCAAAGTTGTGTTTCTTACTGGTTGACAAATAGTGAGCGGAGGTGTGGGTATGTTGTTGTTGGGGTTTGGTCCTTCCTCTATTCTAGGCGTAGCCTATGCGTCCTTGTCCGTAATATGAGGTCATTTCGTCCTGTGTGGTCTTCCTTCGCGAACTTGCGGTTCGATCGCAGCAGGACCTTCTTGTTGAATTTTGAGCATTAATTCACAATACTCTAGGATCTTTACTGAGAGAACAACATGTACAATATATCAATCCATAACAATCATAACAAGCATGTCAATCATCACAAGAATCAAAAGCAAGAGAGACAAGAGACACAGAGTTTCCGTGGGGAAAACCCTAAGGTGAAAAACCCCACAACTTCCTCAGAGATAGAGAGAGCAATGGCTCAACCAAAGTATAACAAAAATACACAGAGATAGTCTCCTAGTAGCAGATGATCCTCCTCCTCACTAGTGTGCCACTTTCTGAGTGAGAGAAGTGTGAGTTTCCGAATGATCAAAATAGAGATCTCCCGATCTTTATTTACACTTATCTATTTTCCGAGTGACCTTATGGGGCCGACTTGTCTATCTAGGTACATCAACCATATAATATATATATTTCAGGGCCGACCCCACACATGGTGGTCTAATAACCTATCAACAAGTTCACACACTTGCAACACTTGTCAATACACATGACGACACTTCCGTATAGAGGAATGACACATCTTTATAGGAGTACAATAATATATAAATGAAATACATGGATGAAATACATTCCGAAGTTACATATACATCAACACTCCCTCTTAACTAGGAAGGTATTTCTCGACACAGATCTGCTTGCACAAGTCTTATTCTCTGGATCATTGTCATCAATGCATCAACCTCGAATCACCGTCATCGTCACTGCTGCTGCTATCTCAACCAATATCTGAATCTACTCAGCATACGAATTTCTACAGAGCCAATCCTTTTTCATACTAGATGTAGGCCCACCACCTGCAGGTCTTCATCATCACTGGCCATACTATGGAGATCTCAGGACTTATTACGTGCGTCACAAAACCTTAAAAGAGTCTCTTGACTAGCAAGAACCCTAAAGAGCATCTGAGGCCTTTTTCATCCTGTCCAGATCTCTAGGACTTATTACATGTGACCCCACCACAAAACCTTGAAAGAACATCCCAGGATTTTACGGGTACACAACTCCAACCTGAAGGATATCTCAGGGCACAAATTACATGTGGTCACCACAAAACCTAGCAAGAGCATCTCAGGATGTTACGGGTACACAACTCTGACCTGAAATCTCCCAGGGCACAAATTACATGTGGTCATGGCAAAACCTCGAAAGAGCATCTCAGGATGTTACGGGTACACAACTCTGACCTGAAATCTCCCAGGGCACAAATTACATGCCATAGGACAAAACCTCGCAAGAGCATCTCATGATGTTACGAGTACACAACTCCGACCTGAGATCTCCCAGGTCACAAATTACATGTCCTCCTAGAGCAATGTCTCGAAATAGCATGCCAGGATGTTACGGGTACACAACTCCGACCTATAGGATCTCCCAGACATGCTCATCTGCACAACCTGATACGTGACCACAAAGTATCATCCTGATACTCATCATACATCATCCTGATGTACACATGATCATCCTGATCATCATCACTGCAACATCCTGTTGCATGTCATCTGGAGCAACATCCTGAAGCTCGTCATCTATGATCATCCTGATCATACACTGCATCCACCTGATGCATACCAAGTATCTACTTGATACATATCATCATACATGATCCACCTGATCATACAATGTATCCACTTGCTACATACATAGATACATGATCCACACAATGCATCTAACTGATATATATCAACATACATGATCTACCTGATCATACACAATATCCACCTGATACATATACAGATACATGGTCCAATCATCCAACATGATGCATATACAAAATACATATAAATGATCCAACTGATCATATCCAGCATCAACTTGATGCGTACATACATATACATATAAATGATCCAACTGATCATATCCAGCATCATCCTGATACATACACAGAGCAGTAACTGAAGCATCGTCTTGATGCTCATCATCCAACGCTTACATCCACATCCATGTGAAGGATCCTCCTTCCAACATGCTTGGAATGGCTTCCGCAAATGTGTCCATCACTTCTTCCTCGATGTGTCGTCGATATGAAGAACACCAAGCCTCTCCCTGAAGTACTCGAACTTCACTCTGGATAGTGGTTTCGTCAGCACATTTGCAATCTGTTCGTCCATCGCAACATACAGGAGCTTCACTGCTCCTCTCTGCACCATATCCTTGATATACTGATATTTGATCTCTATGTGTTTCGACCTATCGTGAAACACTGGGTTCTCAGACAGCTTCACACAACTCTGGTTATCATAGAAGATACCAGTAGCATCCAACGGGAGATCAAATAGCTCAGACAATAGCTTCCAAAGCCATACTGCCTCACAACTAGCTGAATAGGCTGCAACATACTCTACCTCAGCTATACTCAATGCTACGCAGGACTGCGTCCTGCTAAACTAAGAGATCACACCTGATCCCATACTGAAGCAGCAGCCAGAAGTGCACTTCCTATCTGCAGCCCTGCCTGCCCAATCTGAATCAACATAACCTTGCAGGTTAAACTTTTGATTTGCTTCATACTTGAGCCCATAATCAATTGTACCCTTTAGGTACCTCAGAATATGCTTTACAACAATTAGGTGAACACTCCTCGGATCTGTCAGGAACTAACTCAATGTGTTCACTGCAAAGAAAATATCTGGTCTTGTGTTCGTCAGGTACATCAAGGACCCAATCATGTAACGATTCATAGAGATATCAACCGGCTCAGATGAAGCATCACATATAAGCTTCAGGTTCGATGCCATAGGTGTGGCCATGGCCTTGCAATCCAACATCTCGAATCTCTTTAGGATATCTACTGTGTACTTCCCTTGACCAAGGAAGATCCCATTTGCACTCTGTCACACCTCCATACCTAGGAAATAGTGCATCATTCCCAAGTCTTTCATATCGAACTCGGCAGCAAGCTTCCTCTTTGTATCAGTAATCAATCTTTCATCTCCTGTTACAAACAAGTCATCCACATACAGGAGTAGAATCACGGGATTCCCTCCCTCAACCTTGTAGTAAAGGTTGAAATCCGCTTTACTCTTGGTAAATCCCAAATTAGATAGGAAACTGTCCATCCTACCATACCAAGTTCTGGGAGCTTGTTTCAAGCCATACAAGGCTTTCTTCAATCTGCATACGTATGACTCCCTGTCATGTATTTCAAAACCAAGTGGCTGCTCCACATATACTTCCTCTTCAACTACACCATTCAAAAAAGCAGTCTTGACATCCATCTGGTGTATTTTCCATTTCATCGCTGCAACCAGGGCAAGTACTGTTCTGATGGAAGTATACCTGGCTACAGGTGCAAAGGTTTCTTCATAATCTATTCCCTCTTTCTGAGAGAAGCCACAAGGTACGAATCTTGCCTTGTATTTATCTACGCTGCCATCTGCATCATGCTTGATTTTGTAGATCCATTTGGAAGTCACAACAGACTTCCCTTTAGGTCTTAGGACAATATCCCAAACATCATTCTTCATTATTGATTGGTATTTCTTGACCATGGCATCCTTCCATTCTTTATTTTCCGCTGCTTCTTCATAACTGAAAGGTTCTGTGTTCGTGATATCACAGAGTAAAGCAACATAGCTGGTATGTGATCTAGTTCTCTTCTTTGCTCTGTGTTCTTCTTCTGGAATGCCGAATCTTTCTGCATCTTGAATGAGCTCTCTAGCCCATGCAGGTTTCCTCTTGTGAGAGTTATCTTCACGGGGTGGATCTACAGGTTCTTGCGGATCTTCAAACTCACGAACAATATTTGGAATTGCTTCAATCATGGTAGTGTCTTGAGATCTAGTTTCCTTAGGTTCCTCATAATCTTCAACATGTGTCTTTCTTGATTTGATAAATGCTGAGTTTTCATCAAATGTCACATCTCTACTGACATCAATCTTCTTGAACCCTGGAAAGTATATTCTGTAAGCCTTCGAGCTTTCACTGTAACCCACAAAGATACCCTTCCTTCCTGAAGGATCTAGTTTGGTCATCTTTTCTTTTGGGACATGAGTGTATACTAGACAACCAAATATTCTGAGATTGATGACTTCAGGTTTCTTACCAGAGAAGACCTCTTTTGTTGTCTTGTTGTCCAATATCTTGTGGGGTGTTCTGTTCTGTACATATACAGCTGTTCTAGCTGCTTCTTCCCATAGGTGCATAGGTAGATCCTAGTCATGCAGCATTGCCCTTGCTGCTTCCATGATTGTTCTGTTCTTCCTTTATGCAACTCCATTCTGTTGTGGATTGTAAGGAGCAGTCAGATCCCTCTTAATCCCTGAATCACTGCAAAGCTTCTTGAAGTCACCTGAGGTGAATTCCCCACCATTTTCGGATCTGAATGTTTTGATTTTCTTATCAGTTTTATTCTCCATCAAGGTTTTGAATTCCTTGAACTTATCAAACACCTCATCTTTGTTCTTCAAGAAGTAGACCCAAGTTTTCCTGTAGAAGTCATCAATGAAAGAGACATAGTAAACATACCCACTCAGAGAACTAGATGACATAGGACCACATACATCTGAGTGGATGATTTCCAAGATACCTTTTGCCTTGCTTTCACTACTTGGAAATGCCTTCTTAATGTTCTTTCCTTTTGCATATCCTTTGCAAACACCTTCATGCTTGGTCTTGATTTCAGGAAGACCTTCTACAGCCTTACTTGCAATTGGTAAGGCCCTGTAGTGCATATGTGCAAGTCTTCTATGCCAAAGTTCACTTGGTTCCATGGAATCAGGCACCATGGCATGTTCAGGTTGTCCTTTCAATTTATACAAACCTCCCTCTTGCTCTCCAATCACTACTGCATCATCGAATGTTTTACCCTTTGGCCACATTAGGACTTCGCCATCTACAAATTCAACCCTCATACCTTTTTCATCCAATGCAGAGATGGAGAGTAGCTTCTTCTTGAGCCCAGGTACATAAAGGACTTCTTTCATCTTCAAAGATTTTCTAGAATCTAGGTTGTATGAGGCTTCACCACTTCCTTTGATAGGGTATTGATAATCATCCCTAAGTTTCACCTTATGGGGTGACTCATGTTCAGATAGGTTTTCAAAAGATTCGTTAAACCCAGTCATGTGTTTGGAAGCCCCACTGTCAATTAACCAATCATTACAACCATGGGAGATAGTACCTATGAGAGTAGAGATTAGAACATACTCTTCTTCACTTGATGAGTCATCATCACTTTCTGCCCTAGCTTTCTTCTTTGGAGGTTCATCATCTTCAGCAGCATGAGCATGATACCTTCTTTTGCTACCCTTCTTCTTTTTGCTGAAGTTGTTGTTGTTTTTTTTGTCCCTTTTGTTCTTGGGACAATATGAAGCAAAGTGACCCTTCTCATTGCATGTGAAGCACCTTAGATCCTTCTTATTCTTTTGGTGATAGTGAGTGGACTTCTTGTAGTGAGAGTGCTCCTTCTTGGGTTTGCTTCTTTTGGTGTGAGCTATGAAAGCTTGATCTTCTCCTCCCATCTTTTCTTCTCGAGCTACAAGCCTAGCTTCTTCTTGAGAGCATTCCTCCCATAGTTTACTAAAAGAGATCAATTTCTTTCTTGCACAGATTCTTTGAATAAAGGAGTCCCATGACCTAGGTAGGCCATTTAGAGTGGTCATAACAACTTCACCATTGTCCACTAATTCATCCATAGCTTCAAGTTGTTCCTTGATCTGAGAGACCTTGGAGAAGTAAGATTGAATGGTCTCTCCATTCAACATCTTGACCCCTTTCAATTGATTCCGTAGGGTCATCTTCCGATTTATGTTTTTCCCTTCAAATAGCTTGGTCAAAGAGTCAAACATCTCCTTGGTTGTCTTCAGAGATGACACATGTGGTATGAGATGGTCTTTGATAGAATCATCAATGATTCTCTTTTCCTTGACCAAGTTCTTCTTATGCAATATTTTAGCTTCTTCATCCTCTGGGATAGGGATGTCTTCTTTTATGTATGAGTCCAATTCATTCTCTTCCAGGATTAACCCAATCCTATACTTCCAGGCTCGGAAGTTATCAGCTCCTTCAAGCTTGTCCTCAAGCTTGGTGTGGTGAGACATTTTAAAGAGTACTTCAAATGGAAATAGAAAAGATTTAGGTGTTACCACTTGAATTGCTCAAAGCTGGATCTGGTCCCGGATTAGGGTTTGTCAGAGAAACCCTAAAAATTCAAAATGTGAATTTCAACTTTCTGAAAGGATAGAAAGATGCGCCTTGATGAGCTGATCAACCTGGTGTATTCAGAATTGGAGATCTGCAAAGCTTTACCCTTCATATTTGCCTTTTTGTCCTCCTGGGTTCACTGGGAAGAGCCCTGAATTAGGGTTTGAGTTTCCCAGAGATCTACCCAGCCAAAAATCTCGATCCAAATCTCTAAACTTCGATTGTTGCAAGGAGCTTCTAGCTATGTCTTCAGAGTTCATAAATTCCTATTTTTGTGGAAACCCTAAGTTTTAGGGCTAAATATGAAAAAGCTTATAATTGAATTCTGATTGGATAGATATATTCTCCTTGATGAGTAGAGTCAATCTACTATACTTCTTTTCTAAAATTTGTGGAGAGAAACCCAATAAACAAGAAACTCAAGTTTCCGTCACTGCAAAATGTCTTCTTCTCAGGTTAGCTCTGATACCATGTTAAATTTTGAGCATTAATTCAATATACTCTAGGATCTTTACTGAGAGAATAACATGTATAGTGTATCAATGCATAATAATCATATCAAGCATGTCAAGTATCACAAGAAAAAAAAGCATGAGAGACAAGAGACATAGAGTTTCCGTGGGGAAAACCCTAAGGTGAAAAAACACCACAACTTCCTCAGAGATAGAGAGAGAAATGGCTCAACCAAAGTACAATCAAAAGACACTGAGATAGTCTCCTAGTAGCAGATGATCCTCCTCCTCACTAGTGCGCCACTTTCTGAGTGAGAGAAGTATGACTTTTCGAATGATCCAAATAGAGATCTCCCGATCTCTATTTATACTTAACCTGTTTTTTCAGTTACACTATGGGGCCGACTTGTCTATCTAGATACATTCACAATATAATATATATTTCAGGGCTGACCCCACACATGGTGGTCTAATAACCCATCGGCAAGTACACACACTTGCGACACTTGTCAATCCACATGACGACACTTCCTTATAGAGGAATAACACATCTCTAATAAGGGTACAATAAATATATATGAAATACATAGATGAAATACATTCCGAAGTTACATATACATCAACAAAGTATGCATCATGTAACAATTCATTAAGCTCAAACAAATGGTTTCTATCAAAAAACAAAGACATGGAATTACCTTTGATGTGGCACATTGCTCTTTGAATCTTCTCCATGTCTTTAAGGAAGGATGTTTCCTCCAGTGAAGTAGCTCTCCAACAAGAATTTGAAACCAATGCTTGAGTGTTATGGAGAATGTTGAGGGACTCTTGGATCTTCTTTTCATTCATCTTTAAGGACCCTTCAAGAAAATGAGGCTTTTGCAAATGAACCTCCTCATCTTCTTCAATTTTGCTTGGACCAACTTCATGAAGCTCAAGTGGTGATGGGGAAGTTGATCTTGATTCTTCTTCAACTGCTATAAGGTCTTCATTATCATGCTTAATGGAACTTGGGATTGCAACCAGTCTTTCAAAAGTGATCTCTATGTCACCAACATAGAGGTGTGAGCACCCATCAGTAGGTACTCCTTCATAGTTTAAGCATCCATCAATAGATGCTCTTTGGTTCATGTCTAAGCTAGAAGGTGTCTCGAAATGATCTTCCATATTTTCAATAGAATCTTCTTCATGCTCTTGTGATGTCTCTTCATTTTTATCCTTCAAGCAAGATGATGTTTTTTTCCCCTTGTTTTCCTTATAATCAATATCTTTGGAATCTCTTTCTGAAGAATTCCCAAAAGCTCTCCTCAAGTGGGGCATAATTTCATGCACACATATATGATACTCACTCCAAGGTTCTTTACAAGAAGGGCATAAACCTTTCTTTACTAACTCCACATCTTCATTTTTGGGCCTATTTTCAAAAATATGTTCAGCATAGTACTCAAAAGACATGACATTTTGTGTATTTTTGCTCGAAGCAAGATATTCTTGATATTTTTTTATGTTGTTGGGGCAAGGTTTTATATGTTGCTCTCCATCTTTGGAACTCACTCATAGAATTATCCTTGGTTGGTGTTACACACTCATATTCATAAGATTTAAAGTCATAATAATAATCTTCATTTCTCTTGAAATTGTAAGAAGTATTGCATGATGGCACCTCTTCCTTGTACCATTCAGATTCTGCTTCATATTGCTCATAAGCATCTGCATATTCCTCATAAGAATTGTACTCATAGGATTCATCATAAAGTAAGACATGGCTTCCAATTATTGTTGAATGTATGTACCTAATCCATAGGTGTAAGGACCATGCTTTGATACCACTGTAATGTCCCTTGTTAGAAATTTTATTAAAATGGCAATTTTTCACTTTTTTCCCTAGTTAGACCTTTGACTAGTTTTGAGCTCTAGGTCCCCAAATTGCTCCAATTGCTCCCAAATATTCTGATAAGGTATATGGATGATGTTAGAACATAGATATGTGTTTCAGGGATTATTTTGTACCTTTAAAATAATTCTTCAAATCCTCTTTCGATTTTGGCCAATGTAGGGAACTTTACTAGTAATTTCCCTTTGACCAGTATTGGTCTCTAGGTCTCAAATTGACTCCAAATTCATTCAAATATTCAAGGAAGGTGTATTAATGATATTAGGACTTGAAAATTATGTTCCGGGATGATATATGGCCACCAAAAGACCTCTGCAAACTCTATTAAGATTCTGGACCAAGTATGCAATTTTACTAGTAATTTGGGGTTCAAATCCCCCTGGGGTAAGTATTCAAAATGGCTTCCCAAATGCCTCCAAAACCACTCAAATTTCTGAAAAAAGGTAGTGGATGTCTCAAGGATATTATTAAGTTCTAATTTTCATCATTAATTTATTATTATCATTGTTCCAACCCTCTCCCATTTAGCTGCAAATATCACCAATTCGACCCTTGGGGAAATGGCACTATTTCTTCTCCCAATGCAATTAAACCTAGTAAAAATACTTCAAATGCTCAAGTATAGTACATGAAACTTGTAAAATACATCCATGGAAATATATTAATCATAAATTTATCATAGAACTGTTAGAATATTATTACACCTATGTACATTAATCATTTATTAATGGATGGTTAATTAGTGCCCAAGTGATTAATTATTACATCCCTAAGTTGGTTAGCTACTAAATGGTCAATTATCATGAACTAGTTAGCAAATGTGAACAAGTGCTGAGTCAAACTAGCTGTTTGGTGCGCTCCCCAGGGCATTTAATGCATTCAGCATGCCTAGAGCGCCCTCCCCAGGTTAATTAATGCATTCAGCATGCTTCTCTTCTACCTAGGGCGCACTTGCTCAGATTGTGGACAATCTTGCCAACTTTGTCCAATTTTGGCCAATTTTAGCTACCAAACCTCTAACCAACCAGTTTCTTCACATGTGTGAGGTCACATGGGCCTGTCCAGTCATTCCCAGCATTCACACAGCAGATTCGAACCAGTTTGGGATGGTTTGGGATATTTTGGTCAACCTAGGGGGGTTTGAGCTATTTCTAAGCTAGATCAGTGTGAACACTCCAGATGGATTCGAATTCTTCCAGATTTGTATATATGGATGTTCTTAACCTATTTTGAGGTTGGACAGTTAATAATATTGACATTATTCACCCATTTCATGTGTATTGTTCTTCATTCATTTACAGATTTATGCTATTCTTGCAAATGTTGTGCAATCTTTCACTAGTGATGAATCCAAAGTAGCTAGGTTCTGCTGTGATTGAGATTTTACATGGTATCAGAGCTCTTGGAGCTACCATTCGAACCAGCAAGACTGTTGTATGGATTGCCAGAAGCAGTGGAGAAACCACATAATTCCTGAGGCCATTGCCTTGAGCTTACTGGAGAAATCTAGTGGCTCCTCTCAGGTGTGATGCTCTCCCGAATGCACCCACTATCCAAACAGGGTTCGAATCTGTTAGTGTAGATCCCTCCTGAGTGATTTGAGAGTTGTTTGCAGGTATTGAAGATCAACATTGTCAGCAAGTGCGAATTGCAGCAGAGAAGAATGGAGCCATCTCACCCAAACGTGCTCACTCCCTTCAACTATTTCGATTGGAAGGCAGAAATGGTGATTTTGCTGAGATCTAAGGGTCTCTACAGAATTACGATGGGCACTGAGGTTGAGCCAAACTCAGCTGTGGAGAAATCCAAGTTTTTTAACAGAATGGATGAGGCATATGGCCTCCTTTGTCTCATCATCTCGAGAGACCTCCTGTTTCATGTAGAAAGTCTAGCAACTCCAAATGAAGTGTGGCTCAAGCTTGAGACCCTGTTTGGAAAGACTGATGAGATGAGAGGCCACTAGATCAAAAATGAGCTTGTCTCATTGAGCCCAGGGAATTTCGATTCCATCCAGGACTTCTTCACCAAGTTCAAGTACTTGGTCTTGCAGATCAGACAATGTGGCATAGAGAAGAAAGAAGAACAGTTGGTGTTGTCCATTCTCTCCAAATTGGGTTCTGAATACTCAGTTTTTGTGTCTTCCTTCAACTCCACAAGGCTCACAGTTAGAGGTTGGAAGGCCATCTTTGGCTGACTTCATGGAGATGCTAACTCAAGATCAAGACAAGCTGGTCTTGATGGGCTCCATCAAGCAAAAAGACCAAGTTCTTGCAGCTGGAGATTCGAAATGTGGAAGAGGCAAGCAAAAACCCAGGGGGTCGAAACCTCAAGAGAAGAAGAGGAAGGATGAGAGGCCCAAATCCTCTGAGGGGGTTTCGAATCCTGTCAAGAACAAAGGAAAGAAGGCTGAGAAGACAAAATGTAGCTACTGTCAAAGAGGTTTTCATCCAGAGAGCTCATGCATGAAGAAAACCATTGACACCATGACCCATCTCCTACAGAAAAATAATATTCCTCTTCCTGAAAGTTCCAAGAAGAAGGAGTGCGTTTCTGAAGACAAGGAGAGCTGCCATGCCTTGGTGGCTAGTTCATCTCATTCACCCTTGTTCATCATTGATTCAGGTGCCTCAAGGCACATGGATTCCTCAAGAGATTCGTTTTCTGAACTTGCACCCTACAGTGGCGTCTCCATTCGAATGGGAGATGACTCAGAAATCCCTGCTCATGGCATTGGGAAAATATCTATGGAGAATGGCTTCTTATCCAATGTGCTGTATGTGCCAAATCTTACAGCAAACTTGCTCTCTGTATATCAAATGACACATACTGGAGCAGCAAAGAAGGTGGTCTTCACTCAGGATGATGTGGAGATATCAGAAGTTTCCACCGGGAAAATTGTTGCAATGGGTGTTGCAGACCATGACATGAAGATGTACAAGTTCTCCCACTTCCTCGAGTTATCTTCACCAAGTGTACTTCTGTCACATGGGAATGATACCAGCAAGCTATGGCATCAAAGGTATGGTCACCTAAACTACAGATATCTTCAAGTTTTAAGCAAAGAAAAGATGGTAGAAGGGCTGCCACAAATCAGTTTTTCAAGTGGAACATGCAAGGGTTGCATGATTGGGAAGCATCCTGAAAAGAAGTATGACAAAGGGAAGGCAAGGAGGGCTGATCAACCACTTGGGATAGTGCATTCTGATCTGATAGGGCCACTCCCCACTCCCTCCTATGGCTGCAGCAAATATGTGCTCACCTTCATCGATGACTACTCAAGGTACTGCTGGTTATTTTTCCTTAAACAAAAATCTGAAGTCTTTGAATGTTTCAAAATTTTCAAGAGCATGGTTGAGAACTTCAGTGGGAAGGCCATGAAGGTTTTGAGGACTGATAATGGCAGAGAGTATGTCAATAACAATTTGCAGCAGCTCTGTCAAGAGCATGGCATTCAGATGCAACACTCAGTGCCCTACACACCACAGTAAAATGGTGTTGCAGAGCGCAAAAATAGAGCACTGAAAGAGATGGCAACTTGCATGTTGCAAGCAAGGGACTTGTCTCCCAAATTGTGGGATGAAGCTATGAATTGTGCAGCATATGTTCAGAACAGAGCACCACACAAAGCATTGCAAGGAATCACTCCATTTGAAGCATGGATGGGCCACAAGCCCAATGTCTCACATTTCAGAATTTTTGGCTCAAGGGCTTGGGCCAGAATTCCACCGGAGAAAAGAAAGGCCTTGCAGCCCCAAAGCAAGGAGTCAATCATGGTTGGGTATGCAGAGGATTCCAAGGGCTATAAGCTCTTTGATCCATCCACTCTCAAAAATTTCATCGAAAGAAGTGTCAAATTCGAAGAGGAAGAGTTTTTGCAAGCTAGTGAACAAGGTGATGGGGAATGCTCATTTCCTCGTCTTGATGATGAAGTAAGTAGTGATTCTTTCTCTGATATTTCTGATTCTGATATTGCTGAAGATGATGTTGATATGGATTCTGAACATATCCCTCCCTCAAGGCCCAAGTGGGCAGAGAAAACAATTCAAAGTGCCGGAGAGCTTGTGGGAGATCCCCAAGATGCTAGGAAAACTAGATCTCAATTTCACAATTCCTTTGCATGTTATAATTCTGATCTGAGTGAGGCATGTTACTTGATGGTTGGATGATCCAATGTCATATTCAGAAGCATGTACAGACCCAAGGTGGCAATCAGCCATGCAAGAAGAGATGAACTCACTCCATGAGAACAAAACTTGGGATTTGGTCCCTCTTCCTCCCAAGAGGAAACTAGTGCAATGCAAATGGATTTATAGAACCAAAGTTGGATCTGATTGCTCTGATATGAAGTATAAGGCCAGTTTGGTGGCTAAGGGTTACTCTCAGGTCCAAGGAGTGGACTATACAGAGACATTTGCACCGGTGGCAAAGATGGACTCCATAAGACTAGTTTTGGCCATTGGGGCTTCCAAGCGATGGGAGATTCATCACATGGATGTAAAAAGTGCCTTTCTTCATGGGGATCTGAATGAGGAGATATATATGCAGCAGCCTGAAGGTTTTATTTCTGATCATACACTTTTTTGCAGGTTGAACAAGTCACTCTATGGGCTCAAGCAAGCTCCTAGAGCATGGTATGCAAAAATGGACAATTTTCTGCTATCTTTGGGGTTTGAGAGGTGTAAGTCTGATCCAAATGTGTATATGCAGCATGTTAGTGATCTGATATTGATTATTGTACTGTATGTTGATGATATTTTGATCGCTGGTAGCTGCACCAAAGAACTTGACTCAGTTAAGAGAGCATTGCACAGTGCATTCTCCATGACCGATCTAGGATTGCTAAAACAATTTCTGGGTTTGGAGATAGATCAAACTGTGAATGGAATTTCTGTATGTCAGTCAAGGTATGCTTCAGATTTGCAGCAGAAATTTAAGATGGCTGAATGTAAGTCTGCAAAATTTCCATTTCTTTCAGGAGTTAAGCTTACAGAATGGGGTTCTTCACCACTAGTTGACAGTTCACTGTATAGACAACTAGTTGGGAGTTTGTTGTATCTTACACACTCTCGACCAGATTTGTCTTATGCTGTTGGGGCTGTTGCAAGGCACATGCAAGAGCCTCATGAGATACATTGGAAGGTAGCCAAGAGGATCCTTCATTATGTTCAGGGTACTAAGTCCTTTGGTATCCATTATGCTGCTGGTTCATCCCTTGAACTAGTCGGATTTACAGATTCTGATTGGGCCGGTGATTGTATCGATCAGAAATCAACTTCCGGTTATGTTTTTATGCTTGCACATGGACCTATATGCTGTTCAAGCAAGAAACAAAACACTATTTCCTTATCTTCAGCTGAGGCCGAGTACAGGGGAGCAGTTAATGCAGCCACACAATGTGTTTGGTTGCAAGGTATTCTTGCAGAGTTCGGGATTGTCTTTGATTCACCCACTATTCTTTGGTGTGATAATCAAAGTACAATCAAGATTTCTACCGATCCAGTACAGAGACAGAGGACCAAGCACATAGAGATACACATGCATTACATTCGGGGTTTGGTGCATGACCGGATCATAACATTGCAATATTGCCCATCCAGTGAGCAAACTGCTGATATCTTCACCAAGTGTTTTACTGAGAAGACCTTCACTCACCTTAGATCTTTGCTTGGGGTGAGTGATGCATGGTGATGATTGGTGTATTTTGATATATGCCACATGTCCATTTTAGAGGGGAGGTTTTATTTCCCATGTGGTTTTCCTCCTTAGCTTGGTTACATGGACAAATAAATTTTTTTTTATGATGTAAAAGGTGACTTGAGCCTAGTTGCCAAGGCCTTAATTTTTGATATTTCACTAAGTCTAGCTTAAAGGGGGGTGTTAGAACATTATTACACCTATGTACATTAATCATTTATTAATGGATGGTTAATTAGTGCCCAAGTGATTAATTATTACATCCCTAAGTTGGTTAGCTACTAAATGGTCAATTATCATGAACTAGTTAGCAAATGTGAACAAGTGCTAAGTCAAACTAGCTGTTTGGTGCGCTCCCCAGGGCATTTAATGCATTCAGCATGCCTAGAGCGCCCTCCCCAGGTTAATTAATGCATTCAGCATGATTCTCTTCTACCTAGGGCGCACTTGCTCAGATTGTGGACAATCTTGCCAACTTTGTCCAATTTTGGCCAATTTTAGCTACCAAACCTCTAATCAATCAGTTTCTTCACATGTGTGAGGTCACATGGGCCTGTCCAATCATTCCCAGCATTCACACAGTAGATTCGAACCAGTTTGGGATGGTTTGGGATATTTTGGTCAACCTAGGGGGGTTTGAGCTATTTCTAAGCTAGATCAGTGTGAACACTCCAGATGGATTCGAATTCTTCCAGATTTGTATATATGGATGTTCTTAAACTATTTTTAGGTTGGACAGTTAATAATATTGACATTATTCACCCATTTCATCTGTATTGTTCTTCATTCATTTACAGATTTATGCTATTCTTGCAAATGTTGTGCAATCTTTCACTAGTGAGGAATCCATAGTAGCTAGGTTCTGCTATGATTGAGATTTTACAAGAACCATTCATTCATTCGAAATCATCAGCATTATCATGCTATACATCAATGTAGTGGGGAAATGGCACTGTTTTTTCATTAAAAATGAGATTTATACATTTCTAATTGGAATTTCGACCTGAAACTTTTTGGATATGGATAAAAGAGTATTTAATTCATATTAAAAAATAAATGTGGCATTAGAAGCTCCCCCAAAGGGTACAATAGCTCACCAAAAATGCCCTCCCTCAAGGATCAAGAATATGCCATCAAAACTGGAAATGGTTGAAGGAGTGAGCTGCAATAGAAGAAACCATGAGCTTCCCTATAGATTACAAGTGAAAATAAAGACTCCATTAAAGCTCCAAATGAAAGGTCTGAATGGATTTTCCAATTACTAACTTGGATGGGAATCTTTCACCCTCGAAATTGGCTAAGGCAAGAAACTAGTCATCCACTAGCTCTCCCTCTTCACAAATGCAATTGCAAATTCTACAAATGATAAAAAGATCCTGTCATTCTTTGTTATTGACATTTATAAAGTTCTAATATCCTCCATGGGTCGAATTCCTTCCAAGAGACTAATGCCAACTCAAGTTGGGAAGAGATTCCAAAGGACGCCACTTGTACAACAATTCCTTGTCTCCCACTTCCACCAAATCACGTGTGGAAGAATCTTAGCTGACCTAACACCCTTGAGGGACCTCTTGAAGTCTATTTTTAGCCCTGGAATGTAATATATGTCATATGTCAGCCTTCAGGTCTGATTTGTGTCATAGGTGTCATAGCATCTTCATCATTGTTGTCATAGAGCTAGGGAATCTAGCCCAAGTGTCTCACTAGCTCCAAATTGCCTCTTCCTCTTCCATGGGAGTTACTCTTCCTCTATATTTCAACCTCATTGACTCATTCCAAGTATTATTGACCTTATAACTCATCCCAATAACATTAGGCTTCCCATGGATTCGAAATTACAAGAAGAGGATGCCATGTGGCACAAAAATTCTAGCTTGTGTGGGTCCCACTTCCTCCATGTGTCTTCATGATCAAATGCCACTTTTATTTTCACTTGTATATATTTATTTATCTCATTTATTAAATATTTATTCCATCCTAATGTTCCAACATCATTTATTATCCCCATTATTCCAAATCCCAAAGCTTCCACCCCAAACCTAGGAAACTAGTAATTTTCCTCCTTGGCAATTATTTCACCTTTAGCATCAATTTGACAAACTCTAATGAATAGGGCCAATTTTATTAGTCCATTATGACCCAATTCCAAATTTGGGACATGACAAAATTCCTCCCATAGTCTACTGAAAGAGATTAATTTATTTCTAGCACAAATTCCTTGGATGAAGGAGTCCCATGACTTAGGTAGGCCATTCAATGCGGTCATCACAATTTCTCCATTCTCCACTACTTCATCCACAACTTCAAGTTTTTATTTTATTTGAGAGACCTTATTAAAGTAGGATTGGATGGTCTCTCCATTCCAGATCTTTACACCTTTCAATTGGTTCCGCAGTGTCATCTTCCAATTTATATTCTTTCCTTCAAACAACTTGGTCAACGAGTCAAACATCTCCTTAGGTGTCTTTAGAGAAGACACATGGGGTATGATATGGTATTTGATAGAATATGCAATGATTCTCTTGGATTTGAGCAAGTTCTTCTTATGTAAGGCCTTAGCCTCATCTCCCTCTGGAACTGGAACCTCTTCACTTATGTAGGTGTCCAATTCATTATCTTCTAGGATTAACCCAATCCTATACTTCCATGCTAGGAAGTTATTAGCCCCTTCAAGCTTATCCTCAATATTGGTGTGGTGAAACATCTTAATGAGAAACTCAAATGGAAATAAAATATTTAGGTATTACCACTTGATTTGCTGAAACTTGATGTGGAGCTGGATTAGGGTTTGTTAGAGAAACCCTAAAAATTCAAACTTTGAATTTCAAACTTATGATTGGATGGAAAGATGTGCCTTACTGAGCTGATCAAGCTGGTATAATTCAATTTTGAAATCTCCAAAATTTGACCCCTCAAAATTGACTTTGAAACTTTTGGATCTGGAGTTTTTGGTTTTCTGGTTTTCTGGTCAAAATCCCGAACTAGGGTTTGAAAGAGACTGGGGTTCTTCCCAACCAAAAAGTTTGATCTTGGTCTCTAAAATTCAATTTTTCTAAGGAGCATCCAGCTGTGTCTCAGATTCCAAAAATTCCAAGTTTCTTAGATACCCTAGTTTCCCGCAGCAGTGACAGGCCAAAAACTGAAAATGCTTAGAATTGAATTTTGTCTCGACAGAAAGATGCGCCCTTTCTAGGAGAGTCATTCTAGCCTCCTTCCTTTGATGATCTGTGGAGAGAATCCCAAAAAATAAGAATCCCTAGCTTCCACAGCTGCACAGTGTCTTCTTCTTAGTCCCGCTCTGAAACCATATTAGTTTTTCGATAATTTCATTCAAATATTATCTAGGATCCTACTAAGAGAATAACATGCACAACATAACAATCATAAACACAAGAGACACAGAGTTTCCTCGGGGAAAACCAAGAAGGTGAAAAACCCTGCAAATTCCTCAGAGACAGAATGAGCACCAATATAAAGATCACAAAGATCAAACCGCAAAAGATAGATGTCTTCAGTAGCTACTCCTCCTCTACTTGTGCGCACTCCTCTCTCTCAACTATGCGAGTTGGATGAGTGAGTGAATGAATAGAATGAGAGAGTCACACTCTCTATTTATACAATGACTCGACTTTCCTTTAACCCTAACTGGGCCGACTTCCTAAGGAAGCCTAATAACCCATCCACATGACTCATATAGGACCGACCCCACCAAGGTGGTCTAATAACCCATCAAGTATAAGTTACAACACTTACAATATAACTTGCAACACTTGCAAATACAAATGACAACACTTCCAATCAGTGGAATAATACATCTCCGTTGGGGATACAATAAAGTACAAATGTAATACATATAATATTCAAGTGAATATCTTCTGAAGTTACAAATACATCAACAACAAGCTCCTCTTAATATGACTTAAGGGGAAAGAAGACAATTTATTTGAACCCATGCTATAAAATTCAAGGTTGTTCTCACAAGAAATTTCATGTTCATATAAAGAAGAAAAAACCCTACCTAGCATGTCAAATATCCAAGGAGAGATGAATCCCCTTCTATTATCCACCCCCCTATCCCACCCAATAGGGTTATTGATAGTCACAGGTACAACAAACACATAATTTCATTTAGGGTTTGTAGGACCCTACTTATCGGAAAGAATTATAGGTCCATACTATTGTTCAAGTAAAGACAAGGGATGGTATGAGAGATCCATACATTTAAAAAAAAAATCAATGTCGATGAAGAATTCTCTAATTCTTTCTGAATTTGGTTCAATGAAAGGTTTTGAAATCCCAACCACCACATTTAGTTCACTAGATTATGTTGTATTACATTGCCAACTACCTATAAGGCAAAAGAATTCATTGCGGCCCCTTTCTCACAAATCTTTTTGACCCAACTCTTATTTTGACTCTGCAAAGCTTTCTATCCAAAAGTATAGGTATTCCTTAAATGCACTACCTTGTGACAAATAATGCATCAAAAGGGTAATTACCAATAGTCTATCATATGAGAATACTTCCAAACACCCCATTTAATATATATCTCTGCCTTCAAGCTCCCATAAGTCAAGTTCCACCAAGATGTGGGCCATTCTTGTATCAAACTTGTTTTCCCATCCTTCCTTAAGAGAAATGAATTAGCATTACCCACCTTTTCCAAAATTTTGATGTGTCAAAATTCCTAGGGTTACATGTGGGAAATTTTAGGGGCTAATCTTAGTCCGTGGGCTAAATTTGGGGGTTTTAAATTTTTAATGGGATAATTTTTTATTAAACACCCGTTAGGTATGATTAGCCCACCTTTTATTTATTTATTTTTTATGAATAGGAGGTTAGCCCCATCAAAATTAAAAAGGGAAGCCAAGATAAAATAATTTCGCCCTTGTAAAAGTACATTTAAACCTATGTTAGCCCATGAAAATCACTAGGAATCTCCCATTCGCCCCCAATTTGCATAAATGGCAATTGCTAGGGGCTCTTTTACCTTCTATTAATCATGGAAATTGAAGTTGAAGTTACATTTGTTAATATTTTATGGGTTGAATCTCGTTTTACAAGTTGCTTAATGTCCACATGAGAAGGGTAGTTGATATATACTATCAGGTCTTATAGAGACCCATTTGCATGTAGGAGAGTTCTAAATCCCATCACCTTAAATCCAAATTTTACCCAAGAAACATGGGGATTGTGAAGCTTGTGATTAATGATATGATAATAATTTTTTTGTGGTTGTTTGGGGCATGATGTCTGAGGGATGGTACTTCATTCATAGCCACATATTTGGGTGTGCAGGGGGCATGACTTGCCAAAGAAAAATTTACTGAAAGATTCACCAATACTTCACAAGGTCTTATAATTTACTAAAATATTTGAGAAGATTTTAAAAGGTTTTATAATTTAGTGAAAGATTCTCCAAGATTCTCCAAGATTATTGTTTTCGGACAATCTACTCGAGCGGACACGAGCATGATCTCCTTAGTCCAACTGGATCTAGAAAAAATGGAAACATAATATAAAACTACTTTCCTAGATCAATTAGAGATCAAAGTAGATAGATGTCTTACCTTCAGATTCATGAATCCTTCTCCTGTTTGTTGCTCCAAGATTTGTAATCTTCAGATCTAGAGCTGCAAAACCCTATCAAGCATATAGAGACAAACAAATAGTAAAAGCATGTCTAAACACTATTCGATCTAAGCTAGTAGTTAAGGAAGAAAGCTCTAAATATCATTAACACAAACAAATTTATGGAAAGATATTATATTACTCTAAATGAATGGGAAATACATAGAAGAGTGATGATTACAACCCAAACCTTAATGTTGTAACCTTCCTCCAACAGTCCAAGCCAAGCCTCCAAAGGATGTGTGTCCCTCCCAAGGGATGAATAGGGATCACCTAGGGTAATTCCACCACCATGTAAGTTCTATAGTCCTTTCTCCATTTCCATGGAGAGAGGGGTTTCATTTATAGGGCTAAAGGGATAAAGTAGGTTGGGGATTAAGGGGAGAGGGTTAAGGGATCCTCCCATTAGGTTAGGGAACCGAATGAAAGCTCACCTAAAAGTTAGAGATGACCCTCAACCTCACCTATCTTCGATAAGGGCCTCGAAGATCCATTTTTCCACCATAGCCAACCCAGGCACAACCTGGATGAAGGCAAAGTGCGCCAAAGGAGGGATGGCGTAGGTTGCAAGAGGGCTAAGTGAGCCGGTGGCTCACCCTGTCAAGGTTAGACCTACTCCACCTAGGGTCTGGCGCTCTCTGACTGAAGGTAAGGTGCACCAACCTACTTAAAGGAGGTATAAAGGTAGGGACAAACTCATACTTAGTTTACTTTAGCTAAGGGAACTTTAGGGAATCATGCACAGAGTTGACCCATGGCTCATGATGACGAGATTTTGGTGTAACAGAATTCCCCCCAAAGCATGAAGCTGGTAAAATAAAATAGGTGAAATGCTTTGAAAAGATAGACGACAAGGACTTGTTGGTTGGAAGGTGCTACTGCAGTACAAATGACTCTGAGATACTAGTCTCAGATGAATCACAACATGGTTGCTGACCAATACACTGCAGATCCATGGTAGTAGAGACCGACTGAACATAATCATGGATACTAGAAACAATCATAGATCCATGATGAGATGATAACACAACCACGACCAATACAAAGTGGATCTATGTAATATGACTCAAAAAAACTCCATCACAACCTAGGCAAGATATGATTTTACCCAGGGTATTCAAGCTGAACCCGCAATGATACGAATCTAACCATGTGATTCCAATGTCCCAAAGTTGAACATGGTAGAAACCACCTTATTACCGGTCATTGATGTATACCATTAACAAGCGCGAGGGAAGTCACCATTGATGTCAATGATCCCCAAGGTATCATAGTACATAACATCGAATGTGAATCAATGAGTTGAGGTCGAACACTTGATGTGATATTTCAATCAAGATTCAATGATGTAAACTCATGTTGAAAGCGAGGTAACCTTCCATTGAGGCATGCAGGCCCAAGGTACTTGATTGGTTTCTAGATTTCAATACTCGGATTATGTGTTGAATTCCACAAGGATGAATCCATCGAACGAGGGCCATGATGAATCCCCCATCATCGACACGAAACACGATCATAGATGTTTGAAGTGAATCATACGGTGATGTGTGAGATTGACTCAAGGTCGACCAACATGATGGAAGGTAAGTATGACTATAGACAATGAATACCAAACGTCTCTTGAACTTGGGCATGACATGACTTGGCAGTATTTACATGACGAGAATGATGCCTACCCCCAATGCAACTGATGATGGAAGCATTCTTTGGATGACCCAAAGGAGTGACATGACTCATGGAATTATCAGGACTCGAAGACAAATGGATTACCCAAGTACTGAATGCAAATGCAAACGAGTGCCATGTTCAAGAGTGACTAAGTACTGCCATAAATTATAGTATAACACAAAACCTTTCCTTTTCCCCATCATGATTGATGAGTGCCCCTTTTTTTTAACAAGCTTGAGGAGGGTAAACAGATGCTCAATATATCTAATCCTTCGGATGATTCCAATCCCAAACATTTTATGAACCTAGGATACGAGGGGTTCGTCCCATGAGGGTCCCTTTGCTGTTATATTTTATCGAGTCCAAGGAAGGAAAACTCGTTGTCATTTCATGTTTAGAGAGTCTGAAAAGAACTAAAGAAGACTCCAAAGTTCATTTTTTCATAAAGTTAGTCTCTTCGCCCAAAAAAGGGTAAAACAAAGTGAGAGAGAACTCTTCCAGTCATGATTGCCCGGAGTGCTCCTTTTTCGTAAATAGTACCTCCTGGTCCGAAAAAGGGGTAAACTATCACCAGAAAGACTATCGTTCAAATAAGTTTACAAGCGTGAACACATCAAGTTCGCTTGGCGATCTTTTCCTATTTAGGGAGTCTGAAAAGAGCTTAAAGAGGACTCCATGGAAAATATTTTTCATGGTTGGTAACCGAGTACGACAAAGGAAAAAGTAAACTCGGCACAGTTCATTTTCCGTAAGTAGTCTAGCGAGGCCAGATAAAGTGATAAACCTATACTCGTTAGACACACCTTTTTACTCAATTTTTAATGAGCATGAAAATTTGTATCAAAAGCACTCGGAACCTTTTTCATGTTTGAACTAGAGAACGAAAAAGTACAAACTAAGCTCAAACCACTTTTCTTGTTTTAACCAGAACACGAAAAAAGTGAAAAGTAAGCTCAATACCATCTTACTATTTTTAACGAGCACGAAGACAGGTGAAGAGAATGCTCATGATGTCTGCTTCATTCTGTATTGAGCTTGTAACCGAAAATGAAGTATGCTCAGGATTATTTTCATGGTTTAGTGAGCTCGAAACCCAAAATAAAGTATGCTCAGAAATATTACCATTGGTGGATTTTTTCCCATCATGATATTCAAAAGGTTGGTACATGCACCCATCATGATTGCTAGAAGTAAGTGACTTAAATCCAACATGGTGTGGAGAGGAAATCGAGTTAACTTCAACATAATGTCTAGAGGTTGAAGACATGTCCCCCCAAGCTTCATTTCATTCTCCTAATCTACATCTTCACTCGATTAAACTCCTGGTTACTAATATGAATATGCTCACCATAGACAAAGGAAGGTCAAATGGCATAGGAGGATGAAAATAATGTTCAAGTACTAAGTCAATGGGAAGACTCGACTCAATGGAAAATGATTTGTTTCATTTTTTATGACCTTGACACAGGAATAGAACTCTGATCATTTTCTTATGTTTCATAATTTACCGAGCTTGACACAGGAAAAGAACCATGCTCGTATGACATGTTTCATTTTTTAAAGAGCTTGACACATAAAGGGAACTATGCTCATGAAATTGGTTTCATTTTTATGCAAGCTTGAAACCACAGATAAACTATGCTCGGGAACCATTTCATTTTTACACAAGATAGAAACCAAAGGTAAACTATGCTTGTAGGGGTCTATTCCATTTTTTAACAAGTTTGGAATCAAAGACTAATCTATGCTCATGGGAACCTGTTTCATTTTTTAACAAGATTGACACAGAAAGGGAACTATGCTCATGATTAAGGCCCATTGATGGGTTCCTTCCCAACATGATATCCAGAGGTTGGTAGATGCACCCAGCATGATTGCTAGAGGCTTAACATTCCCCCCAAGCTTCATTTCGTCTGACTACTCTTCTTCCTTACCCAATTAAAATCCTGGATACTAATATGAATGTGTTCACCAGGGGGGCAGGAAGAACGAGGATCAAGTGACACAGGAAGATGAAATGAAGGTTCAAGTCCTAACGCTAGTGGGAGATCTGACTTAATGGGAGGAAGATCTATTTCATTTTTACACAAGCTTGAAATAGACAATAACTATGCTTGAAGGGACGCATTTTATTTTTTAACAACCTTAAAATAGAAATAAACTATGCTCATGATAGCCTTTTTCATTTTTTAACGAGCTTGACACAGAAAGGGAACTATGCTCCTGGGGCTAGTTTCATTTGTATGCAAGATTGAAACCAAAGATAAACTATTCTTGAGACTGCTTCCTACCCAACATGATGTCCATAGGTTGGTAGTATGCCCCCCAGCCTAAGAAGCTAGGGGAATAAATCCAGCATGATTTCCAGAGGTTAGAGACATGCCCCCCATCCCTAGGGGGAATAAACCACTAAAACATGTGGAACATTTAGGGAAGTCTTATGACTAGGACTCATGTGATGAGTGGGAGTCACAAAGGAAAGTTGATCAATGGTCATGATCCTCCCATCATAGGGAAAATACATCACTCAAAAGAGTGTGGACACTATGGCTTTCATTGCATAGACATAATCACGTCCAAGGAGTAGATTAAAATCTAAGGGACCTTGGACTACGATAACATCAATAGAGACAGTTTTCCCTCCTAAAGTGATAGGTAACTGAGGAAGGATTCCTAAAGGTCTAGTAGGCCTTCTATTGAAATCAAGTATCTTGTCAATGACTGGCACAAGCTGAGGGGAACCTATAGCTTTCCAAGCAGTTGAGGATAAAATAGTAACAGAATATCCCTCATCAACTATAGTGCGAAATATTTCCTTATTGAAAACTCCTACATATATCTGGAAAGGAACACTCGAACAAAGACGAGGTTCTATTAAACAATTCCAATCAAAGAAAATGACCTCATTACTTGTCGGGGGTCTTGTGGAAATGGGAAGGATTTTCCCTTGCATAGAACATTCTGAACTACCTAGGAAAACATCAACGGTTTCCAATTCACTCTCAACTGGAAGACTAGAATGAGATGGATATTTTATCATTGTGACCACTTCAGTCTGGGCATTCTCCAATGAAAGAGTGGGATCAAATGGAGGTGATATCAATTCGACCACTTCAACTTCACAATTTGAAGAAAGAGTGGGATCGATCGAGGATGGGGCTGGATCGACCACTTCATCAACCAATGGGGGGTCAAGGGACAACTTACGATATTCATTCAAAAATCATTTATGGGATACAGTAATGTCTTCCAACAATTGTGAAGCTTCATCCATGCGTGGAAAATGGTAAGTAAAGTGCATGCCCTTTCATAACAAACAAGTATTCTTGACTTTAGCTTTCTGACCCTTAACCATAGATTCATAGGTTGATGGGGTATCATCAGTATGATTTCCATAGGATGATGATATAGGTGGTTTGGAGGCTTTACAACACTCTTCTAACACTTTGGAAAGACCAGGACAATCCTTGAGAAGGTGATCACCCTTGCAAATCTTGCAAGGGAACTTGGGTCTATGAGGTGTTCGAATAAGATGAGTGCCATCAAAGGCAGATGGTTGATGCTTAGTCTCTTTCTTATCCTTCTTATCCTTAATCTTCCTTTTCTTCTTCTTATTAACCTCCTGATTACTAACATTACTGCTTTGATCAGGTGAAGAAGAAGAAAGGGAAGAAGATGCATACGACAAAGAAGGGAAAGGATCAGTTTGGGATTGACATTCTCATGGTGGAGAGTTAACATTTCAAAAATTGGGTATAGCCAGAATCACCGGATTGAATAACCATACCGGTAATCCTATGGTTAATCCATGAATATTTAAAGTGGCAATAAAGGGAGGACCAATATCTCCAACTGGAGGAAAGAAAAAAGGTACCCCTTGAAAAGGAGCCTCTTGATTGGTAGTCCCAAAAGATGTTTCCATATCTAAATGCTCTAAGTCCTTCTAATTATCATGCACAAGAAACACTACTCAAACTAAAAGCAACAAGAAAACTTATGAATAAGAGGGATGTACAAGCCGGATCCTCACGGGTGTGTCAAGCTATCACAGCTCGCGATATACTGTAGGGTCCAACAATTATACTCAACGCAATTTTTTAGAGCACTAACCAAGGAGGATTGGGACCGTACCCTTGGTTGTATAACCCAACTACCTAACAGTACGTGTGTACTAATCTCCTTGAGTGTTGTTCTCGGTGTATTGCGACAACAAGACAGTCAAAAGGTTTGCTCGAATGGTTCCAGGAATCCTAATGGGGTCTCCTGATATACTCAAGGTATGTGGGAGCACAAAATCCATAGTGATGTTGTCTAATGCACAACCGTATGGCAATATTCTTCCGATATACTACCGAGTACGTGAAGTGCCTTTCGATATACCCAAGGGTACGTGAAAGAGCCTTCGATATATCGGTTGGTACATGGAAGAACTGCAGGCCCCCAGAATGCAGTGCAGGAAGATAATGACAGTTGCCACGTTTAACGACACCAGAACACATCACTAACCTAACACACAAGTTGCTAAAAACAATTAACTTAAACTAGCACTTGATTTTATCTTGTACAGTTCAGTGAATCCATGGAGTGAAGACTTAGAATTTAAACAAGATGCAAATCTGATCTATATGAAAATGCAAGTCTTTGTTTCTTTGAAGTTCTACTTAAGAGGAAGAGAGAGAGAGATATTTTCTTCCCAAATGCGCAACCCAATGCAAATGCAATTTTAACTCTTTTCAAAATGATAGAAAGAAGTAAAAGATGCACCCAAAACTAACCCGAAGCAATAAAAGAGATCTTTTTATGAACACCAAATGCTATAATTCTAATCCATTTCCCATGTTTTTACACTCAAAAAAGACACATCTAAGCTATGGAAAGAAGGATTTCACAAACCTTTCCAATAAAATGCAAGACAAAGCAAAGCACTTAATAATCTTATCTAACTCGAATGCACACAAATCTAAAACAAGCCTTTCTTCTTCTAATGATCGTAAGACCAAGAATGCCAAATGATCAAATTAAATCAAGAAGCATGTTTATGTTTTCCAATTTGTGAATCTATCAAAAAAGGTACAAAATCAAGCTTCTCTTTAAACTAAAGTGGAGACAAGGAATCAATATTTCCCAACAATCATTAGATAGCTCAAAATGTAAAGGAAACAAGATGCACAACCCAAGAAAAAGAGGCTCAAAAAGACATGGATGTCCCACAATTTTCAAGTCTTTAAAACAATCCAATCACACCAAACCAAAAATTATCTTAAAACCATAATATGGGTCAAAACGACTGTAGGATACATGATGCAAGAAAAACACTAGTTTTGACTCAAAGAGCCAAACATGGATCCAATCTCAAAAAGACCAAAACATGGAGGAAAATGACAGTATGTTGTGTCTAGGGGTTCTGTGACTGTAAGGTGCAACACACAGAACTCAGAAAATCAGACCAAAAACCAAAAATGGAGAAAATCCCTGCTGATCCCTAAGCTTTAAGGGGCCGACACACCCTAGCACACTGAACCAGAGTGCCATATAGGGGCTGGCACACCTTGTACACAAGCAGAGTGTGCCAGTGGTGCAGTTTGTCTTCAGGGAAAGTGAGCCAGCCAGACAGGGAAGACTCAGCCCAGGTGCGCCTGTCGAATAACAAGTAACAAAATGACTAAATATACTAAGGTAGAAGGGAAAGAGGCCTAAACCTGACCCCAAATAGAATCAAGGGAATCCAAGAAACTCTTTAATGACAAAATCCAATGATGGGAAGCGCTTAGGAGGCTAGAAACTGGATCACTAAGAAATCAATGGAATTAAACTAAACTGAAATCAAAGCTATGTTTTATTCCCCAGTATGGTCGCCATATTTGTTTTCAGACAATCTACTCGAGCGGACGCGAGCATGATCTCCCTAGTCCAACTGGATCTAGAAAAAATGGAAACGTAATATAAAACTACTTTCCTAGATCAATTAGAGATCAAGGTAGATAGATGTCTTACCTTCAGATTCATGAATCCTTCTCCTATTTGTTGCGCCAAGTTTCGTAATCTTCTGATCTAGAGCTACAAAACCCTGTCAAGAATATAGAGATAAACAAACAGTAAAATCACATCGAAACACTAATCGATCTAAGCCAATAGTTAAGGAATAAAGCTATAAATATCATTAACACAAATCCATTTATGGAAAGAGATAAAATTACTGTAAATGAATGGGAAATACATAGAAGAGTGATGATTACAACCCAAGCCTTAACATTGTAAACTTCCTCCAACAGTACAAGCCAAGCCTCCAAAGGATGTGTGTTCCTCCCAAGGGATGAATATGGATCACCTAAGGTAATTCCACCAGCATGTAAGTGCTATAGTCCTTTCTACCTTTCCATGGAGAGAGGGGTTTCATTTATAGGGCTAAAGGGATAGAGTAGGTTGAGGATTAAGGGGAGAGGGTTAAGGGATCCTCCCATTAGGTTAGGTAACTGAATTCTAACTCACCTAGAAGTTAGGGATGACCCTCCACCTCATCTAGCTTCGCGAAAGGCCTTGACGGTTCCATTTATCCACCATAACCAACCCTGGCACACCTTGGATGAAGGAAAAGTGCGCCAAAGGAGGGCTGGTGCAAGTTGCAAGAGGGCTAAGTGAGCCGGTGGCTCACCCTGTCAAGGTTATACCTGCACCACCTAGGGTCTGGCACTCTCTAACTGAATGTAAGGTGTGTCAGCCTACTTAAAGGAGGTAGAAATGTAGGGACAACCTCATACTCAGTGTACTTTAGCTAAGGGAACTTTAGGGATTCATGCACAGAGTTGACCCATGGCTCATGATGACGAGATTTTGGTGTAACAACTATAGAATTAATGAGACTAGATTCACTAAAAATATATATACATATTATAAAATTGATAAAATAGCCCTCATATTTTCCTATATATCATGGGGATTCACCCATTTATTATACATAGAAATTTAAGGGGGTTCTTAAAAATTTCCCTACTAGGTTATATTAGGAATAAATACCTACACTTTCTAAACAAACAAATTCTCTATACGTGGATCAAAAGCAAGCACCCAACACTTCAAACAAACAGTAGGAGTCCTCCACAAATAGTCTTTTTCTAGCACTAGTTTCACATATTCTTCATTCTTCAAGTGGAACCAACCCACCCTCTCACTAGAACATGAAACATTGGAAGTTTTAACCTAATAGTAATTTCCAATGTTCCAATAGACACCCTTCAAGGGTTTTCCACTTAAAAATGTATCCATGAAGTGTCCCATGATTTCCTTCACCATTAAATATTAAACCTATGAAAATTGCACATATTTATTGACCACCATCTTTACATTGTTAGGTGTATCTCTAAAACATTTTTTTATGGTTCGATTGGTCTTTGCTTCTTCAAATCTATTCAAATTTCTGGCATCATTACCACTAATCTTACTTGCCTCCAAAAAATTCGCTTCCACTAACTCACCTTTGAGCCCCAAACAAAATTAAAATCATTAACTAACTATAATGGATATGCCTTAGAAACATTGAAAAGATGATTATCCACCTCTAAAAATTACAAAAGGTGTTCATCTCCTCCCTATCTTGGGATTGATCCCCCATGGATGCATTCAAGGATGAGTGTATTGGATCCTAACTAGAATTCCTCACTTGTACCCAAACCATCCCTTCTAAATGAGGCTTAAGAACCTTCCTACTACCATCATCCAAATTTGATGTTCCTTCTTTCACCATGGCTTCTTTAGTTGATATTGTAATTAATTCTGTGGATATTTCCCATATTTCAACCAACTCTTAATCCATGTGGCAAATTAACCTAGGATTTTGTTCCTTTCCTTCACCATAATCCACCTCCTCCGTCCTCTCTACCATTACAAATTTCAATCCAAAATTTCCCTCCTCGTTTTCTTACCAAAGTTGTGAAGTATCTTAAATCAATAATTGATTTTGCAAATTATGCATAGAGTTTAACTATATTAGTTAATTCCCATCATCATTTGTAGGATTTATGGCTATGGCATGAGAATGCACCTATTGCAAAGACCTAATCTAGAATCTTTACCTAGGAAAATAGAGATAAATCCCATGGATACTCACATATCATTTCAAGTATATCTAGACACTTATCATTTTACACTAGAGAAGGAGATAAAATAACTTCCTCTCATATTTCTTTGATTTCTTGTTGTCAATGTGAGAGAATGTATATTGTAGAGAACAAGCTCATAGAGATGAACATCAACATTGTAAAGCGCACTGACAAAGAAGGAGGAATATGTGTAGGTCGACTCTTCCTCCATGACCCAGACGAATTCATGATTGAGATTTGCAACTACGAAATCTATCATTAATTCCATTATGTTCTACAATCTCATACTATGAGAAGGAGTAATGATATAGATATATATTAAAAAAATATAATTAATCCCAATCTCATCATATTTCTCCATGGATAAAAATATAGTCCTAGAGAAGATGATCACTTTGCAGAAAAACTAGACATGCTTCCTCTAGCAACTACGAAAACTCTAGCACTTCAAAAATGAATTTTTTTACTCTTTTTCATAGAAACTAGGACAACATAAAGGTCCTAATTTAATTGATATTTTCAAAGGTATTATCTTTCATATCACCTTTAGAGCACCTTCACTGGTTTCCTTCATAGAACATATTTAAGTTGCACCTTCATAAATCGTTCGTGAACAATCAATACCCTAGAATTATTATCCCATGCACCTCCCTCAATTGTTTTGGGAACCCTAATTCCTATAACCCTATATCCTAATCAACTCACTCTCTATCAAACTATCTATCAAAGTTAAATCCTAACCGATCACTTGTCAACCTTGGTTTACATTTAAACTTTATTTTTCCCTAACTAGAAATTTCAAAATTAAATTTCCCATACCTAAGAACAATCATCACAACAATGATAATATAGGTGTTGAGTCTTATTTCCATATTATCCATAGACAACCACCATCTTCCACGCTTAGGTTCTCCTACAATACAATTGTTGTCACCTTTGTCACACTACCAACATTACCACTAATCTAATATTTTGGGAACATTTTGTAAGATGAATATAATATTTTATGGTTTGGAAATATTTCAACAATCTAATTAGTTTGGTTCCTTCCCTTTCTCTACGTTGATAAATTGTTACTTTATATTAGATTTAAACATAGATTTTTTTTATTTAAATGTTTTTTATTGACTCCATGGATTGAGCACAATCACATACTCACATAGTAAAAGAATTTTTTGGAAACCAAAATTCTATGCCAATTTTCACTTATATGTTGTCATGTATGAATCACCAAGTTAGCGGCTAATTATTAAGGATATAATTATAATATTAAAGTTTAATCAAATTTGTAGAGAAATCGATAACGGTTATTAGTAATTAATTTGGATCTATTAGTAAGGAATCACAAATTTTTCATTAGTGATTATTGTTCAATTTTTGTGAGTGTATTTGGCCCTTGAATTTTCCATTGAGCTACTAAAAGGTAGTGGTCAAATGTGTGGGTTTTTCATTGCACTCCTTTCCACATACATAAATGGATCAGTTCCACCCTCTTATCATCCATAAGACTATGCCCAAAAAGTTTAACACCATAAAATTGATGGAGTTGGAAGAGTCACCACCTAGGGTTTTAGGTACAATAGCTAGGTGGGATGACCTAATTTTCTCATTATAATTCCTCTATCATATCCTGTCTATAAGAATCAGTCATATGGGTTTCACTTGTTGGCCAATATCATATCATGTTCATTCATAAATAGATTTTTAAATTTGTGAAAATTCAAGTCAATATATTGTTTCATATTGAGGGTGGGAAGTAATTTTTAATTGAAGCACGTTTATAGGTATTAGGTAGGAAGATCCATGAGGATAGGGTGATTTATATGTATTACATAGGTGTTATAGGTATTTAGTGATGGCCCCTTGGGAAATATCTCAATGCATAATAAACAACATGAATTAATAATAAGTTCATACATCACCCCTTGTTGAGATCACCTAAATTCTTCATATGGAAAATGAGATTGAGAACCTAATCCCCTTTTCCACTTACCTTTGTATGTATTAGTTTTCCTAATCTTCCTTTTTATATGTATTTATCTATGTATGGTTTTATATCTGATTTTGTGTGGTTTACTTTGTTGTAGGTTGAATTTATATGTTCGTAATATCTCATAGCTTGATCCCATATTTAAGGGCACGGTGTTCACTATTTTACTGGGCTCTCTTGCAAATCTTAATTTTCACTATCTGGGACTCTTTTTTAGTGGTAATTGTGATTGGGCGAAAAAGGGTTTCTAGGTTTTTATAATGGCTAGGAAGAAATATCACCACAAAAATTATATGGCACCTCCAAATAGCCTCATGGGAATGCATATGCTTTCTTTTTTTCATTACACAGGTAGAGAATTATGATTACCCTAAATTATGTATTTCATCCAACTAATTAGGTTCCCTTATTTGGAAATATGGGTCTCATCACTCAAATTAAAATAGGATCATTAGATTTATGTTTGACCTTAATCATAGTATATTAGTAAGCATAATATATTGATAGAGTACAAGGAGTAAAGGACTAATGAGTCTACTTAAATGATAGTGAGAATGCCCCTAGGATAGATAGAGCCCTGGGATCACAATATCTCACATCTCTCTTAATGGGAGTGTCTTTGAGTCTAAATGATAAGAAAATAGGAATGGGTTATTGGGTATATCATTTTCCTAAATATTACTACAAGGAAAGCTTGATAGATAAATAGGTATTTTTTCTTTAGATGTCCTCTATATTAGAATAGAAATCCATACACATAAACTCCTTCCTTTGACAAATGCATGACCGTGTATTAGAGTGAACAGGGGTGAAACTAGTATAATTCCAAGCCCCAAGCCCATGTATATATTACTATAGTTCCATATTCCTATGTTGGTATGTCAATGAAAATTTTCACTTATTTTGTTAGGAATAATTTAATAATGCACAAAAACAAGGACATAAGAGGAAAACATGATTTTACTATAGAAACCCTATATAGGGAAAACCACCACCAATTAAATCTATGGCCAACATAAGACACTTTTGGAATCTTACAATGGATTTAATCAATCCTTTAAATAAGCTTCATCACATTCTAAAGCCATGGGAAAATACCATGGGTTACCCAAAACCATGGGCCCGTAAACCACAAATGGTAAACCCGTTATTGACTAAATAAAGGTTATCTTAAATCAATTTTTACCCCAGTCAAATTTATCTAACATTCTCCCATTTAAAATTGAATTGGGGTAAACATCAACCCCCCCCCCCAAAAAAAAAAATTAATAGGGGAATAACAACATTCCCTCCCTCTTCATTCTACCTAAATCCTTACATAGGTGACCCACCAAGCCAAGGGTATGCATGCTTAAATATGTATTACAATAGTTGTATGCCCATTTATATAGTGATTTATTCCAACTCCATAAAATAAATAAATTCTTACAATAATATGTGATACATCCATTGTTTCATTGCACCCATCTAAAATAGTGGAAACCCTATATAGGGACAAACACTAAACCCATTATTGATCGAATCAAGGTTATCTTAAATCACTTTTTAACCAAGTCGAGATTAACCTAACATATTTTAGGGTTTTTTTATATTTGTGGGAATAATAGAGTTGTTATATTTAAATAATAGGGTAAATATAAAAGGGGTATTAAAATTTCCATGAAAAAATGATACCTACTATATCTAGTAATAATAGGGAGTTCCTTAATTGTATATATGTATTGGGAAGGGAGTACAACAAAATTATTTTGGGAGGTATTTTTTAGAATTTGGTGAAATGGGGGATATTATTTAATATGTCTTGAATGAACACACTATGTCATAAATTCATTGAGTGAATCTTCCATGGTCTTAGTAAGGTCGATATCTAACCCTACAATATTTTCCTCACTATCTATCAATTCATAATATATGTCTCTATTGTCAATATCTAATATAGTGAATCTCAAGATAGAGAAGGGACTTGACCCCAACATTTCTAAAATACCCTTAAACCTAATTTCCCATCTTCTATCAAAATTTCACCCTCCACCAACCTACATTTCAAAGATGAATTATCTTTGGGAACCCTTGGGATTGAATGGTAAGAGAATCATATGCCTTATCTATCTAGGTAGACTTAGAAATTGTTATCCAATCCAAATTTTAAAAGAATCATGTATCAATTTGTCTATATAATTTACTTACCCCAAGATGGTGGATGTACATAAAAGCAACTCCAAAATATAAGAAGAATAATTTATTTACCTATGCACGAAAAGATTCATTGTTATAGAGTTTGTTTTAGAAGAAGATAAATATCACATCCTCAAAATTGACCCATAGTTTCGGGGTTCTATAGGAATATCTATGAAAGTGTGATTCCTAGGATTTGAACCATTTATAGTCTCTATATCCACTTGGGTAAGACCACCCAATCTCCCCCTCCAATTACGGGGTTTTGAATCATTAAGGGACATTAAAACACCATCATACATTATTTTGGAAATTTTGATTTTGGAAGTGGAGAGATAGAAAAAAGGAAAATCACTTCACATGCCTACATGTACATGGATATCCATTTCAATAAAGAGTTACCTATAGAAATAAACTTAGACACCAAACATTACACTTTGAATCAACCATTCGATTATGAACATGTGACTTTAAAATGTAGTGCTTGTTTTTGGACTACCACATTGAAACATTCTATCTTAAGTGAAGAAGAAAATTCCACAACTAAAGGCCCTACAATAACCAAAAAGAACATTATAACTAAATCTATTGGATCCAATTCCACCTATGACACGGAAGGGGAAAATCCCTCCACCATGAGAAGAGTCAAAAAAGGAAGACCTCTCAATCCCCAAGCTACCCATACCACTTGATACATAAGAAATAAAGAAAAAGGGAGATCCCTAGGCATGATAAGAATTCCTTAATTACCAATCACATACTTTGGGTACAAGGGAAGCTACAACTTCTAGCGTAAAGAAATAGCACGAGAGTGGGAAATACCCTCCTGGATCGAAAGTTCACATTCCATCAAGACCCTTTCTCCAAGAAGAGGTAAAGCAATACCACCCTATCTCAAAGGATATCAAAATCCCCAACCATAGATTAGGTTATGACATTGTTTTAAAATAATATTGATCGCATTCTTCATCACGTGTAGGAGCCCAAAAATCAATTGAAATCAAGTAAGGTTGTCTATTATCAACCTAATTTTAATTGCATGCATAGATTGAGTAGGTTTTCCAAAATACATCATTGTTGTCATAAAGTACATCGTTCACCCCATTTCATAATCATAATACCTTAGAGTACCTCATTTAACCAATTAAACCCATCATTTGACTATTTTATAAAACATGTAGATTATTCCTCTTTTCCTACATTTGGCATGTAGAAAAACCTTGTTTTATGTGCAACCCTACTTAAATTCAAAAATAGCTAATAAAATCAATCATTAATGTTCTTCTATGTGTGGACCTTGTCAATAAGGAAATTTTTAAGGATCCATACTTGTGTTAATTGTAGAAACCTTCATGAATCTTGCTAATTCTTAAAATTCCATCTATAAAATATTTGGAGATATTTTTATAAAAATATTCAAATTTATAAGGATTTCATATAGTTTGCAAAACAAATTAATGATTTTAGAGTAAAATCATTTTAGAGAAAAATAATTTTACCCTATATAATTTGGGTGGATTAGTGTTGGCACGGGGTTGCTTAGTCATCTCGGGTGAGGCCTCACTTGCTTTGTGGGTGTTGTTGGAAAGGGTAAAACCTTTCTTGGTTGATGCTTAAGGGTGTCTGGTCGATCTTTGTTGACAACAGTGCGAAGTGAACCCCTGTCGATAGAACTGTGTCAACAAATGGTTATGTTCCTGGGACCTTGAAGAAGAAAAGAAGAGGTCATGCTATGGAATCCGACGAAATCGGAGATTCAAGACTGGTTTGATAAGAAGATGCGAGAGTTCACAGAAGAAGAAAATCAGAATCCTGGGTGGACGACAATTGAATGTTGCAGAAGTACATTTACTATGATATCCATGAAGTATTCTTCTGCGAATTTCCGATCTTGTTGCACGAGTGTTTGGCACAACTGAATTTCCAAAAGAAAATTTTCCAAGGTGGCGAACCTTATCATTGGACCCCATAATTGATCCAACAATTGAAGCGAGTAGATAACAGAGTCTATAGAGTTGTTGAGGTCTGGGTAGATAGTATTCTGGAAGGATACATCATTGAATTGGCTATCGATACAATTAAGTCATACAGTGACACAGAAAGGAAGTTTTTCAAGGGACCTAGAGGAAGGTTTCTATTGTCTCTAAAACTGTGGATTAAAATGCTCATTTGCGAAAAAGGCATACTAAAGATGAATTCTGATGAGTAAATCTCGGGTGTGCGGAGGCTGTGGGTACCATGTGAATGCGGGCTGATAGAATGACGCAGGGTAGATGGACATGAGTGACGAAAAAATTCTAAGGGAGGCCGAGGAAGGTTGTGGTACCCTGCTAAGTGGCGAGAGGTTCTGGCGGCCAAAGAAGAAGAGGAGGACTGATATTGAGAGAGAGTCTCCTAAGGCGACTGAAACAGAGAAATGCGAAATGGGACCACAAGGGACTAAGAAACCTTATTGTGATGAAGAAAGAAACCAGGCTACCCCTGAAGTTGAAGAGGGAAATACCCACAACTCCGCGCACTGGGCCAAACTTTGTAGGAATAAATACAAGTTCTTTGCAGATTTGTCCTGCGTGTCAGAATAGCGGTAAGAGTAGTGGGTCTGTAAATACCAACAGGAGACCAAGGATGGAGAGCGACGATGTGAAGATGTCGATCTTTCAAGGTAATGGGACCAAGGATCCCGAGCAATAGTGGTTTTTATGTGAAGAAGTATGGACAGAAAAGCAAGTCCAAGATGACGATATCAAGAAGGGACAACTAGCGACGACCTTCACAGGCCATTGGATTGGTTTATGAAATTCATATAGGTACATACAAGGAGTCCTGAGAAAAAACTGTCGTAGATCAGGGAAGGATTGATCGATGAGTTTCAGAAACTGAAATCAAAGTCGCAATATATCACAGAACTGAAAGAGATCAAGCGATTCCCTCATGAATCAGTATGGGATTTGACCAAATATATAAAATTATTATGGAGAAAGTAAGTTTTGGAATGAGCGACATACAACATAAGGAATGGTTCATCGCAAGATTAGTAAAACACATTTGTATGCTGCTAATGCAGCAAAATATTGCATCCTGGGAAGAGGCATTGGAAATCGTGATGAAGATGGAGGCTTCACCAGTTGGCAAAACAAGGTTAGGTACGAACTAGATCCAATTGCAATTATCGAACCTGGTGATCCAATTACAAGACATCAAGAATGGAAAAGAGGTTCCTGAGGAAATATGGTGCTTTCGATGTAAATCAGAAGGACATCATAAGGATCAGTGCCAGGAATTCTGCGAATACTTACGGCCGGGTGCACCAAATCCACTTAGTCACAGAGGAATTCCATGGTGTCGAATTTGTTAGACGAAGGGACATTGATCAGAAGAATGTGTATACATACAAATGATGATGTCAAATCCATCCAACATTTTTTGCAATTTATGTCGATCGGTCGGTCACGAGAAGGATTGTAGAGCATATGACTTACTCCAAGAAAGGACCGCAGATACATTTTTTATGAAGGGGGAGGAGCAACTCCTTGTATAACATCAACAACAGTATAATCAGCAGCAGTCGCACTACAATCAAGCACTACCACAGTATAACTAGCCTTAGCTCCACTATTGTCAACCACAACCATTGTACAACCAACCACCGCCTCAGTATGGTCAACCGTAGTGTCAACCACCACAATATACCCAACAACCATACAGTCAGCCACAAGGAGGTTTTAGAGGAGGATTCTGTGGAGGTGGAGGTGGAGGCGTTGGTCATGGAGGAGCATTTGGACGAGGTTGAGGGCCAGTTCTATGTTAGAATTACGTTCATTCTAGACATTATCAAAGGGATTGTATGAACCCGACTCCGTAGTGTACCTATTACAGCGTAGCGGACCACAGTGTTGAGGAATGTCCCCAGTTGATTGTGAAATGGAAAACTAAAAATCCACCCTGACCTCAACCGAATCCGAATCAAAATAAATATCCACCTCTGAATGTACAGAAGATCTCAGCGGAGATAAGAAGTCGGCTGGTGAATGTTGCAGTAGTGAGCAAAGGGGGGGATGCGACGAAGGAAGATAGGCCACTGCCTAGTATTCATCCTACAGAAAGGAAACAGGTTTGATTCAATGTAGAAGTAGAAAGGGAGACCTTTTTAGAAGCACAAGATACAATGAGAAGGACTAAGCTACCACCTATTGGCCAGAAAGAACCCGTCTACAAGATGCCGTAGATATTCGATACGACGAACTCATAGAGGCACCTATAGGGTCAACACTTTGAGGGATTTCCTAGAAAGATGTTTGGAATTGCCGAAAGATCAGGATGCGCTAGCATATATATCCAGACTATTACACCGACAGGAGGATGGACGATAGGATCAGACAATAAATCGACTACACAAAAAGAAGACAGGGAGAGAAATGAGGATGACTGCACAGATCGGTGCATTTGATATTGACTCTATCATTCTGGACTCGGGATCAGATGTGAATATATTGAATAAACAGACATGGGATACAATGGGGAAACCACATCTAGCATAGTCCCCTTTATAGATTCGACAACAAAATCAGAGCAAGGTCACACCCATTGGTCGATTATGTCACATCTCAGTCGAAATAGAAGTATTAAAGATGTACGCAGAATTCGATGTTATAGAGATTGTTGATAACACGAGCCCCTATCCAGTGTTGTTAGGGATAGACTGGGAAATGGAGAATCAAGCTATGATCGACTTTAAGAAAAGAATAATGTCATTTGAAAACCACGACATGAGGTTCGTTTCCCCACTTGATCCATCAGAAGGGAAGAGGTATGTCAAGCCAATGTGGGACGAATTCACAGAAGGATGGAAAAAATTCTACAACATCTCATAGGTTACATCAATCCCATCGCCGATGGAGAATTGGGATGGCGAAGCGTTAGTTCAACATCGTCAGATTCTGATGAGGGGATAGAAAATTGGTAGAATCGACTACACGAAGTATCATTTAGGAGGTGTGCAAGAATCACTCAATCATTGAGATGGGTAGCAACAGAAATATGTGAAATACCAACATACGAAGGATTTCCTAATCTGACTGTATTTATCGCCGAATTTGAAGAAAGAGTGTTAGAACCACAAAGACTGCTAGAATTGGAGGAAGCATTGAAGTCTACACCAACACAATGGTGGGAAGAGCATAAGTCGACTATCACAAACTGGTCACTATGTTAACAACTAATGGAAGTCATATTCAGCAAAAATGAAGGGTACTGTGGAATAAAATACAATGGAAGACGTGACCCAAGGGATCACCTTAAAGAGTGTCAAATCAAATGGGGAATGAGACCAAAACATGAATGGGTCCATGCATTCATCCATACATTAGATGAGGTACCGTGAAGTTGGTATATCATGGAAGAACTGCAACGCGGAACAAATACATGGGAAGAGCTAACTATTAGCTTTAGCCAAACTTTCAGCTTCTCGGATGAGAACCCCTTCATCCATAGCGCACTACGGGAGATTCGTGAGAAGGTACTTGAAGCAGTCCCGATGGAAAAACCAATGGGATTAGAGTGGACTGTGACACCATAAATTTTGATGGAGTGCTACAATGTGATGGGAGAGCCTGATGAAGATGATGATCCACGAGTTGTTTATGTACCAGAATTAGAAGGAAGCCGGGATGTCGAAGCACCAGATATTCCCTTCGACAAATTTCAACAGCCACTACGAATCAATAAGGTTAATATTGGGTCAGAAGAAAACCCCAAGTTCGCAAGTATTGGAGATTGCTAGGATGATTCGACCATTGCAAAGATTACTGATCTGCTACATGAGTTTCAAGATTTGTTCCCAACAAAATTTTTGGAAATGAAAGGCATTTCTAGGGACGTGGGAGAAATGAAAATTCCACTAAAACCTGGTGTGAATCCCGTAAAGCAACGACCCTATAGATTGAATTCCAGGTACAAGGAGTGAGTGAAATCCGAAATAGAGTGAATGTTGGATGCACGAATCATAGAGCCTATGGAGGAATCCAAATGGATCAGATCGATGGTTGTCCAAGATAAGAAGACTGATGAAATCAAGATTTGTGTCGATCTAAGCAAACTGAATGATGGATGTCTTCAAGATCCATTCCCTACACCATTCACGGTCGAAGTATTAGAAGGTGTCGGAGTTCAAGAGATATATTCATTTATAGACGGATTCTCAGGGCACCATGAGATAAATATCGCGAAGGAGGATCGATATAAGAAAAATTTTGTAACAGAATGGGGATTTTTACAATACATAGTAATGTCGTTCGGTCTTAAAAATGCCTCAACAATCTTTTCAAGATTAGTTTTTTCCATATTCAAAGACTTCATCAATAAATTCCTCGTAGTATATATGGATGACTGGACAGTATATGGATTTGTTAAGGATCATGTTGCGAATCTGAGGCTGATGCTGGAGAGATGCTGACAACATCAAATTTCACTGAACTTGAAGAAGTGCATATCCTGCGCTCCATTTGGGATTCTGTTAGGACACATTGTATGCAGGGAAGGGATGTTGGCTGACCCAATGAAGATTGCAATCATCGTCGATTTTTCGCCACCAACGACAGTGAAGCAACTAAGGATGATGCTGGGACATACTGGGTATTATAGGAAGTTCACCAGGGGATATGCAACAATCACAGGACCAATGGAAAATATATTAAAAAAGGATGACAAGTTCGAGTGGAATGACGAGTTCCGGAAGAGCCTCAATATATTGAAAGCAAAGATGGTTGCAACACCGATACTAGTGTTTCCTGATTGGACAAAGGAATTCCATGTTCATGTCAAGGCATCATCAGTTGCATTAGGGGTAATACTAGCTCAGCCGAGAGAAGGATCGATCGATCACCCAATTGCATTCCCAAGTAGGAAGTTGTCGACTGCCAAAAATAACTATACGATGACAGGAAGGGAAGGTCTAGAGATGGTATATCCCTTAACAAAAATTCGACATTACCTATTAGGAGGACATTTCAAATTTTTTACTGATCATTTGGCACTAAAATATCTAGTGAATAAGCCTGTGTTGGGGGGGGGAATTTGTCGATGGCTATTACTTTTCCAAGAATTTGGTTTTGAGATAATTATGAATCCTGGGCGACTAAATGCAGGACTCGATCATCTATCGTGAATAGAATCAGATGAATAACCAAGGAATATCAATGAAGGTTTTCCCGATGTGTAGTTATTCAGAATTGGGATGGTGGATGACCATTATGAGAAAATTTTTCAATTCTTAGAGATAGGGAAGGTACCCGAGGAATTTACTACTAGCCAAAACAAGCAGCTAGTTTTCAGAGTTGCATATTTCCAACTGATCGCGGGACAACTATACAAAATGGGAACGGATAAAATACTTCGAAAATATGTCCTTCCACATGAACTAGAAAGAATACTAGCAGTAGCTCACGATGGGATCATAGGAGGACAATATGGAGGGCGTGCCACTGCTAAAAAGATACTTAGAGTTGGAATATGGTGGCCGACGGTGCATGGGGATGCTGCAGATTACGCAAAGAGCTGCGATGTATGCCAAAGAATAGGGAAACCATATCCAAGGGAAGAAATGCCACTAGTACCTCAACTAACATTACAAGCTTTCGAAAAATGAGAAGTTGACTTCGTAGGACCTATCAACCCACCAGGAAAAAGAATAGGGTCGCGATATATAATCACTGCGACACATTATTTGATGCAATGGGATGAAGCGGCACCAGTAAAGGATTGCACGGTTGTGACAACAACAAGATTTCTCTTTGATAATGTGGTCACTAGGTTGGGGTGCCCAAAGATACTGATGAGCGACCAAGGTACTCACTTTTTCAATCAAACGATCAGAGCGATGACAGAGGAATTTCAGATACAACATAGGAAGAGTACTCCATATCACCCATAAGGGAATGGCGCAGTTGAACCATTCAACAAAGTATTGGAGTATGCTGCCATGCACTCACAAAGGTGTGTAGCAAAAACCGCAATGACTGAGATTTGAAGATTCTAGCGATATTGTGGGCCTATAGAACGAATTGTAAATGCTTGACAGGCCAAAATCCGTTCAAGCTAGTTTACCGACAGGAAGCGATGATGCCAATGGATTATATTGTCACAAGTCTATGAATCATAGCAGTAACAGGAATGAGTGACGATGGAGAAATAAAAGAACAGTTGGCGCAGTTGGTAAAGCTTGATGAGGACATGTTTATCGCAGGATTCCATCAGCAGGTATAAAAGGATCGACAAAAGGCTTGGCATGATCTCCATGTCAAGGAGAAGCAATTCTAGTATGGAGATATGGTCCTGTTGTATGACAGTAAGTTTGTGAAGCACTCAGGTAAGTTGCAGATGCATTGGTTGGTTCCTTATATCATAAATTTTATTACTGACGGAGGTGCGGTGCAGTTACAAAAGTTAGATGGGACATTGTTGACAAGTCTAGTGAATGGAAGCTGGGTGAAGCCCTATCACCATATCCAGGCGCATAGCGACTGAAATAGAGATCGCGGAGTGAAAAAAATAAAAAATGATGATGGTAATTAAAGGTTGGAAATCTGTCAACAACATTGGGTTTGTCGATGAAATAATAGCATAGTAAATAGTAAGCGATGAGGTTTGAATCAGAGTAAAGAGTAAGTGACAAGGCGTGAAGCTGGTTGACGTTTAGCATGTGCGAATCAAATTAGATCATAATTACAAAATTTAAGCGTCGACAAAAGGCAGCGGAGGTCGATGATGACACACTTGATGACAGAATTTGGTAAATCGGTGAAATATTTGATGAAGGATTTGGTAATCATTACTCAAGAACGACAACATGGGTAGGGAACAATCAAGTTAAGTTATAAATACCCAAACAAGTGGTTAAATAGAATCATTAATTTTTATGCGCACTATGGGTAAGAGTCATTGAGCTGAATGTGCAATTCTAAGAAAGTTGCAGAGTGAAGAAGTGAGATTAGAGGGTTGCAATGGTGCATTTCATTCTAGTGGAAGCACACAAGGTGCACTAAGGGACAGGATGACAAGTGTTCATGAGAAACTGACAGAGACATGTGCACAAAAAATCAGGAATAAAAGAGGTGAATTCTCCCCTAAGATATCTAAGTGAACTTCATGTGTTGAAAGAAAAGCGGGCTTTTCGACCGCAGAAGCGCCAAGGGAAAGGGCACTCCGGATCCAACAAAGGATGACCAAATTCATGAAACGGATGTGGCGGAAGCAAAGTTGTCGTCACAACACCCAGCGAAGGATGATCAGATTCGTGAAACGGATGTGCTGAAAACAGAGTCGTTGGCACAACACCTAGCAAAGTATGATTAGATTTGTTAAACGGATGTGCCGGAAGTAGAGTCATCAGCACAATGCCCAGCGAAGGATGATCAAATTGGTGAAACATAGCCGCACCAGAGTTGTCCAACTGAAGTGGCTTGAGGGCGAGCCACAAGTTTTTGTTGGGGTCCTGTTGACATGGGGTTAGATTGCAGGAAGTGAGGAACCGCAAGCGGAAAAAGGGTCATCGATGAAGGAAAAGGACCATTCACAAAGGATGAGGAG
Source organism: Larix kaempferi (assembly GCA_027924585.1). Lineage (NCBI taxonomy): Eukaryota > Viridiplantae > Streptophyta > Pinopsida > Pinales > Pinaceae > Larix > Larix kaempferi. Next base: position 1,028,366 of record BSBM01000187.1, read on the forward strand.
CCTACGGAAGTGGATGTTTTGGTCCAAGTTAGTAAGAATGGGTCATTAGTACCATTTGTAACGTCCAAGTGTTCATGTAAATAGAAACAAGATTGTAAGCTTTAGGTAGAAAATAGATAGTCGCATAGTTGAATAGAGGCATAGTGCGAGATGAAGATCTAAGGATAAAACCCTTTTGTGCGATTGTAAGCCTAAGGGAAGTTTCCTGAGTTGTGAAATATGAGATGATACCTTCACAGCTGTTGTGTTTCTGTCTTTTGGATCGATCTATGGAGCATTTATTTGGTTTTGGTTCTATATAAATGCGTCTTTATCTTCTGTTTATTGCAATATGATGTTTTCTTGAGATCGCATTAGATATGTTCGAAGATATGTTATGTATCACAGATTCCTCAAACATGCTTTGTTGATTTTCTTAATTCGTTAAGTATGAGATGATAATGCAATTAAGAATTACTAGTGTGATAATGTGATGTTTTAATGTGAATGAAAATATCTGGTTTTTGTCGATTGAGAGTATAACAACGCATGTCTTCTCCCAACTGCAGAAACTTGGTTTCTGCATCCCCCCTTAGACATCTCGGGTGAGACCTCACTCGCTCTGCAAGTGTTGCTGGAAAGGGTAAAACCTTTCTGGGCTGATGCTTAAGGGTGTCTGGTCGATCTTTGTTGACAATAGTGCAAAGTGTACCCCTGTTGACAGAACTGTGTCAACAATTAGTTTTATAAAAAAATGAAATTGGTAAATCAATTTTGAAAGAAAACATGGAAAATTATCCCTTGGGAAGAATTTAGCTCATAAAATTTCCCATCTGTTATCCCCTAAGATGTTCAATACTGTGAAGGAAATATGCTAGGGCACGATGAAACTCAATTTTATTTATATTTAGGGATCAATATGTTTTGTGTAACATGATTTTTCCATATTTATTTTAATTATTTGAGACATACATGAAACTAGGGAAAATGACTATATTACCTTCAAATTTAGCAGTATTTCTCACACTGATGTTCAGGAATTTGATATACGAAGGGGTGAATGGAAGGATTGATGAAGAATTGTGAAACATGCAAGGTATTCTCAAGAATAAGTTGTGATTCCTATGAAATCATAACATATTGAGCAATTAATAATTTAGCAATTTAATCGATTAATTTAAATATTGATAAAACTCATGACTAAGGAAGCTAGGACATTAATATACCAAAAATAAAATTAATACTTCATAGGCTATTCAACACATTAAAAATTCATGGAGAAATTTGGTCATTGAAATGAAATTATCTTTATTCATAAATACACAACATATTCATAACATGGATATGACAAATTAACAGTTTTCTCAAAGCTTTTATTAATGATAAAGAAGAATATTACATAGATTGTAATAGCTTGTGAATTTATATAGGATAGTACAATAACATAGGAATTTCACTGAATGACATAAACATGAGATCTAAATCTCATAACTCTTCAAGTATATGTTAGGAACCCATGTCTTTACTTTGTTAGTATGTTCTTGTTGGACGCATATGCTTTGTAAGTCATCCCGTAGTATTTGTTGATCAATAGTTTGTGTTATTGTTGTTGACGCATATGCTTTGTAAGTCACCCGTAGTATTGTTGATCCATAGTTTGTAGTGGCCCATGGTTTTGACCCATAGTATTGGCGCCTAGACTTAGTATATAAGTGTGTGTTGAGACCTATGAAGGCACCGTGAAGTTATTTGTATTGAGCTTGCTCATAGGAGGTTGCCCCCTTGAAGTGGCCTGTGATCAATATAAAAGTGATTCTAATTTTTGTCATTTCTGCTATTTCGCATATTCGTATTAATTAATTGTTGCAGGTGCATCACATCTGGTATCAGAGCACTTTCTTGGGCTCGCTGGGTGAAATTTCTGCCAATTTATTTTCGCATCTGTTGCAGGTTCGGATTTGGGAATAATCCCTATCCACTTAACTGTGGGAAGTACTTGGGCATAAGCCCTAAAACTCATTGTGAGGACTACCACAGGAACCCCGAAGTAGCTGGCCCATTGAGAGGACCTGCCAGCGAAAAGGGCAACGACCCCTACCTAATTGACTAGTTCCCACCCGTGATGTAAACCAAGAGCTGTCGTTTGTGGCAAAGCGGTTATCAGTTTTACCTGAGCCGTGGAGTGAGGGGTACAGCCCCAATACGCAAGCCGTCAGACAGCATTGGTGGCCGAGTGAAACTCCTGAACTATTAGGAAGCCGCACATACCTGGGGTCCATATCTACTTTCAGCTGAACTATTGTCGATCACTACTGCGCCGTTTCAGATCCATTTTGCAAGCTGTTCCAGATCCAGCAGTTTTCAATCCATTCAACGTTGTTCCAGATCCCTTCCGAGTCGTAGCCACTCCGGTCTGGAAAAAAAAAAAAATCGTTTTTTATCCATATCTCCCTTGTTTTCACTCTGTTTCCCTTGAAATTTTCGGGGAACCCCTGTCATCCCATTCTGCATATTTCATTCCTGAGGACCCTATCCCCAATTCCCCTTCCCAAAGCCCGAAATCCCACATTTGTCTATTTTTAGGGTTTTCCATAACTTCCTCAGATTTCACCCAATCACCTTCAAATTTTACCACAGAGTTCCTTTCTGAATTCTACTTCTTTGTCCCCCTCTGCCAAATTTTCCCATTCTTTCACCCCACTTCTGAAATCCTCATTTTTGCTTCCCTGTCTAGTCGACAGTGTCCAACACCTAGTAAAACCCCAATTACCCTTCATATTTTTTCCCAAGTCCATATTTTCCCTTACTGAAGCAGTTCATGTTTTTGTTTTCCTACCCAGTCAAAAAAAAAAAAAATCCTGGTTATGGTTGTCACCCATGTAGGAGCAAAAACCATGGAAGAAGCACTTGTAGCCATTCAAGCCAAAATCCAGGATCTGGATGAAAAATTTCTTGGCCTCCATCTTGAACATTCAGCTATGAACAACAAACGACAGTTCGAGTCTTCATTAGACAATGGGTTCTCTTCTTCCAGCAATTTCCGTGGTATGAAGCTTGATTTTGCTTGCTTCAATGGTACTGATCCAACTGGATGGATCTATCGTGCAGAACAGTATTTCAGTCTGCATAATACTTTTGATGTCAACAAAGTTCTGCTGGCATCCTTTCACTTGGAACGGGAAGCTCTTCAATGGTACCATTGGTACATCAAGGCTCATCCAGATCCCAAATGGTCAGACTTTTGCTAGCTCCTTTTGCAACGATTTGGTCCTAGTGCTTTTGATGACTTCACCGGATCCCTCACTAAACTTCTCCAAATTGGCACTATGAGAGAGTATCAAACCAAATTTGAGAACTTAGCCAACCACACCGAAGGATTTTCTGATGATTTTTATCGGAGTTGTTTTATCAGTGGTCTAAAGGATGCCATCCACTCTGAGGTCAAAATGTTCTGTCCCACCACAATGATGGAAGCCCTAGGGTTGGCTAAGTTGGCAGAAGACAAGATTGCAGCCCAACAACGCTCCAAGCCCACTTTTGTTCCCTTCCAAAATATGGGTTCTCAGCGACCACCTATACCGCAGGCTCCTCGGCCGACTCCTATCAAGTGTTTGTCTGAAATAGAGATGCAAGCACGCAGAGAAAAGGGGCTTTTCTATAATTGTGATGAGAAATTCACTTGGGGACATAGATGTGTTTAGAAAAATCTCTATCTCTTGGATGTGGAGTCTACGCCTGCCTCTGAAATTGGTGACAAAGATCCAGAAACACTGGATGCTTCGGTCGACATTCAGGAACCGCCTATTGACCCTCCGTCTCAAGATGACCAGCCAGAGATATCTCTCCATGCTTTAGCTGGAATCACCACCCCCCAAACAATGCGGGTCAGGGGTTACTTCAAGAAGCTTCCTCTTACAATACTCATTGATTCTGGTAGCACTCATAATTTCATTGACCCTCGGATCACCAAACAAGCTGATTGTTTTATCCATCCTTGCTCCAACTTTGAAGTCATGGTTGCCAATGGGGGCACCTTACCTTGCAAAGGGAAGTGTCGAAATGTGCATATCTCTATGGGAGATTATATCTTGCGCTCTGACATGTTTTCCTTGCCCTTAGGTGGATGTGATGTGGTTTTGGGCGCTCAATGGTTACACACACTTGGCCCTATCTTATGGGATTTTGCTGAACTTTGGATGCAGTTTTCCCTCAATGGACAAAAACACACATTGACAGGATTACAACCAGGTTCTCTCAGCATCATCAGTTCACATCGCATGGAAAAACTCCTCAAGAAGAATTCACATGGTGTCATCGCTCAGATCCATTCCATTCAGATGCAACCATCAGCAGTCTCCACTACTCCTTTGGATCTACAACAAATTCTGGATCGATATACAGGTGTCTTTGCTGAACCAGTGGGATTGCCACCTTCCAGGCCAGAAGACCATCGTATTCAGCTCCTTCCTGGCAGCATTCCTCCCAACATCAGGCCATATCGCTACCCATTTCACCAAAAAAAGGAGATTTAAATGCTCGTTCGGGACTTATTGAAGCAAGGTATTATTCGCCCAAGCACTAGTTCCTTTTCTTCTCTAGTTATTCTTGTCCGCAAAAAAGATGGGCCATGGCGCCTCTGCATTGACTTCCGAGCACTTAATCACCTCACCATCAAGGATAAGTTTCCAATTCCTGTTTTTGATGAGCTTCATGGGGCTCACTTTTTCTCCAAGTTGGATATTCGTTCTGGGTATCATCAAATTCGGGTTCATGAGGATGATATCCCTAAAACAACTTTCCGCACACATGATGGCCATTATGAGTTTTTGGTCATGCCCTTTGGCATCACTAATGCTCCTTCCACATTCCAAGCCTTAATGAATAAAATATTTCGACCCTACTTGCGGAAATTCATTCTGGTATTCTTTGATGATATCCTCATCTACAGTAAAACATGGGATGAACATCTCCAGCATCTGGATCTTGTCATGCAACTTTTCTCTGACCATCATCTCCATGCCAAGCAGTCTAAATGTGTTTTTGGACATAAGGAAGTTGAGTATCTCGGGCACATTATCTCAGCACAAGGGGTTCGCGTGGATCTTGCCAAAATCGATGCCATGAACAATTGGCTGCATCCTCAGACACTCAAGAGCCTTCGTGGTTTTTTGGGGTTGACTGGATACTACCGCAAGTTTTTCAAGGATTATGGGAAGATTGCGGCTCCATTAACTTCTCTATTGAAAAAGGATGATTTTACATGGACACCTACTGCTCAGTGTGCATTTGACAAACTAAAACAAGCTATGTGTACTACACCTGTGCTAGCTATGCCCGATTTTTCCAATCCCTTCACTATTGAGAGTGATGCCTACGGCAATGGACTGGGTGTTGTTCTCCTTCAAGATGAATACCCCATTGCGTTCACCAGCAAAGCCCTTTCAGGTAAGAATTTAGCTGCCTCTACCTATGAGAAGGAAATGATGGCTATTTTGCATGCAGTACAGAAGTGGTGCCCATACCTATTAGGGAATCATTTATGCATCAATACTGATCACCAGAGTCGGAAATATTTCTTGGACCAGCGTGTCTCCTCTCCGGCACAATAGAAATGGGTTAGCAAACTCATGGGTTATGAATATGAGATCACTTACAAGAAGGGTAAAGACAATATTGTGGCAGATGCTCTTTCTCGCACATTTGATGCCTAAGGTTCTCTTTCAACTATTTCTATGCCTGTTCCAAATTGGTTGCAATCTGTTCAACAGGGTTATGTCAATGACTCTTCCTTATCTCAAATCGTCCAACGCTTTACCAACAACCCTTCTGCTGTACCACATTACTCTTGGGATGGTGCTTCTCTACGATACAAGGGTCGTCTGGTGCTTCCCCAGAGCACAGATCTTCAACAGGCTGTCTTCTATGAACTCCATGTTTCTCCATCGGCAGGGCACTCTGGGTTCCTTAGAACGTATGAAAGAGCATGGCATAAATTCTTTTGGCAGGGCATGAAAAGGAAAATTCAACAGATGGTGGACGAATGTGATACCTGCCAGTGCAATAAGGGTGAAACAACACTCCTTCCAGGATTGCTTGAACCCTTTCCCATACCTACACGGATTTGGACAGATATTTCTATGGATTTCATTGAAGGGCTCCCTAAATCTGGCGGGAAGACAGTGATTCTCATTGTGGTTGATCGCCTCTTCAAATATAGTCATTTTTTTTCTCTCAGCCATCCCTATACAGCCTCCTCCTTCACTCAAAGTTTCCTGGACCAGATCTTTCCTCTTCATGGCATCCCTTCTTCCATTGTCTCGGATCATGATGCGACTTTCACTAGTCATTTTTGGACATAACTATTTCGCCACACTAGCACCAAACTGAAGATGAGTTCAAGGTATCACCCACAAACAGATGGTCAGACTGAAATTATCAATAAATGCTTGGAAACTTATCTTCGTTGCTTCACCTCGGAACAACAACAGCAGTGGGAAAAGTGGCTTCCTCTTGCTGAATGGTGGTACAATACCTCTTACCACACCACCTCTAAAATGACCCCATATGAAGCAGTCTATGGTCAGGCACCTCCAGCTCTTCTTCCATACACCCCCACCAGTTCACCAGTTCAGGAAGTTGGCATGGTCCTTCGAAATCGCGATCATATTCTTCGCATTTTGTAGGACAATCTTCACATGGCAAGAAATCGCATGAAGCAACAAGCTGATCAGCACCGTTCTGAGCGCACTTTTCAAGTCGGCGATATGGTTTTTCTTCGTCTCCATCCGTACAAACAATCCTCCTTGAAACTCAAAGGGCGTGATAAGCTCGCTCCAAATTTCTATGGGCCATATCGGATTCTTCAGAAGATTGGGTCCGTTGCTTATAAATTGGAACTTCCTCCTTCTTCCTGCATTCATCCAGTCTTTCATGTGTCTTGTCTGAAGAAAGTTCTTGGCACCAACATCAGTGGACAAACGATTTTACCCGAACTGGATAATGAAGGATCCATCCTTTTGGAGCCAGAGGCCATCCTCAATCGGCGCACGCGTCAGCTTCGCTCTCGCTCTATCACAGAGGTCTTAATTCAGTGGCACACCATGCAACCAGAGGATGCTACATGGGAACCACTCCTTCAGATTCAACAACAATTTCCACATCTAAAGCTTTGAGGAAAAATCTTTTTTTAAGGGGGAGAGGATGTTAGGAATCCATGTCTTTACTTTGTTAGTATGTTCTTGTTGGACGCATATGCTTTGTAAGTCATCCCGTAGTATTTGTTGATCAATAGTTTGTGTTATTGTTGTTGGCGCATATGCTTTGTAAGTCGCCCGTAGTATTTTTGATCCATAGTTTGTAGTGGCCCATGGTTTTGACCCATAGTATTGGCGCCTAGACTTAGTATATAATTGTGTGTTGAGACCTATGAAGGCACCGTGAAGTTATTTGTATTGAGCTTGCTCATAGGAGGTTGCCCCCTCGAAGTGGCCTATGATCAATATAAAAGTGATTCTGATTTCTGTCATTTCTGCTATTTTGCATATTCGTATTAATTAATTGTTGCAGGTGCATCACAGTATAATATCAATATATTCCCTATCATAGTGGTCTCTAATATTACATTCTTAAGATAATTTTTTCTAAAAATATGCCTGAAAATGGTGAAGAGTTTGAATCCTCCTTTTATAGCTTCCTTTTTCTCTTAACTGCTTCTTGAAACTGCCTTTCACTTTACTGGTTTCCCAAAACTACGCAAAAATATAGCTTCTTTAAGCCATATCTCAACCCTTTTAATTTAACTCTACTGCGAGGTTGAGGTTGAGGCCTACCCTTAGGCTGGCAAAATCACTTTAGAATATTTGGCAATTTATTGCCAATTCTTAACCATGGGATATTTGTGATTTTTTATAGCATTCGCTTCTATCTCTACACTTGTGTATTTACCAAAGGATATTGATGGTATGTTCTTAAATGTGAGATTTTGACTAGCCAAGAGCTCAAATTCCTCTAAGAGTAATTCCACTATGAGTGTCCCCTTTAGATTTTATTCCATGTCTTCAAAATTGGCATCATTATTTCTTTTGTTTTTCAATAGTTCTTAGTATTCCTTTTGAGTGTATAGATCACCATTCCCATCCCAAGGGGAGGGTAATCTCTATTTAAGGAATATTCAAAAATTCCTTTGAATAATGTGATATCTCGTATTAGGTCATTTACATGGCTTGGGCTCTGTTCATAAAACTTCTCTTTGTTGTCACCTTATTATCCTCTATGGTGATGTGTGTTCTATCAGTGGCTCCCAATGTTTGAAATGGGGCCTTTGTCCTACTATTTAGGAATTTTATTACATTGTTGGATATGTCTGGTTTTCTTTCTCAACTATGCATATGCCCTTTTAATTTATGTTGATGACATAGTCTTCATCTCCAATTCATCTTGTATAAGGTCCAAAATGGTCCTAGTGTTTGAAATGGGGCCTTTGTCCTACTATTTAGGAATTTTATTACATTGTTGGATATGTCTGGTTTGCTTTCTCAACTATGCATATGCCCTTTTAATTTATGTTGATGACATAGTTTCCAACTCCAATTCATCTTGTATAATGTCAAAATGGTCCTAGTGTTTGAACATGTGAATTGATATGGTATCCCACAAGGTGTTTTTTTCCTTTCAGGGGTGACATCCCTATGAGCTTCTTTGACAATATAAATACCTCTTTCTGGAACCAATTATTCACCTGTTATAGCTACTTAAGGAGATCATATCTTTATTTTATCTCTGCATTTAGGGGTACTGTAACCTATCCTTCCTTTGCCTCAAGAGTTTTCTCCATATTATTTATATCTATTTGCTTCATGGCTAGATCGATCATAAGTTTACCTACCCCTTTATTGGATCGTGGGGTGGCTTGAGCTATAAGTTTGGTCCTTTCGAATTCCATCCTAGAAACTTGTAGTTCTAGGTCAGTCACCTTGTCTCTTTACTACTCCATGGAGCTCTTATAATATAACATTTTCTTATGGGTCTTCTCCTTCTCCTCATGTGGTACCAATAGCTTTGAGTTATGCACATGTTTTACATCTGGTAGCTTCCATTTCTTATTAAACACTTGGATCTCAATTTAATTCTACTGCATCAATGATTGCACGGGAATGGGATCACTTGGATTATACCCTAGTGCAACTATTTTATGTTCCAGTTCTTTGATAGTCAGTTTCTTGGCCCTAGTGGCCACCTTCTCTAGATTTAACCTATTTTCAGTCTTCTACACTATGCATGCATCGTGTTGAAATTTGTAGAGGATTGAAGTACATCCTTGCACATTAGCTCACTAGATTGTCTATAAAAATCCATTCTTCCCATAGGGATTATGATCTGGGATCTTTTATTTGAAGACTATCATGAATTACATAAAAAGAGCATGAACAAAGCTTTGGTTCAATATAAATGAAGAAACATACATATGAAGATGAAGCACCATAAAAGGACACAATACGTGATAACCAAGTTTGTCCAAAGATGGACTATGTTTCCGTACCCCACTTCTCAATGGAGAGGCCTTTTCATTATCTCATCAAAATACATGGAAATACCTTAATGTTGGCATTGGAGAAAATCCACTGCTCAAATCCAAATTCTGAGTGCACCAATGACTCTGTCTCGAAAAACTGTTGAAAAATTATGATAAGCACGACCACCTTCACTCCAAGAATAGCCACAACAGTCTCCCTATCTCTACATAGTAATGCAGGCTTCAACATAGAGGCTTTTCCCAAAAGGCATGTGGATTCCCACCAAATGCATTGGAGGAATCACTTTATATAGTGGTTTGTCTGATGGAGCCACCAACAAAGACGTTGGCAAGTTTCTTAACAAAGTTACTTGAAATCATTGGGAGGTTGGGGAGGTTTCAGGTCCAAAACCCGTGAACACCACTTTAACATAAGGTTACAATATATATATCATATAACAGTTACAACTATTGTAAATATATATATAGATATAGATATACATGTGGTTCCTCAAGCAATGATTATAACAAACATATATTTATGTTATGTGTTGGGAAATGGTTGTAAAAAATATATATATTTGCATGTTATGCGTTGGGCGGGAAACCCAAGTTCAAGAGACCCGGGATCAAACCTGCAGGCTCCCATCCCCCGTTTTGTTGTTTTTACCCCAATCAAACATAAATATATTATTTTCCAACCATAAAATAACACGAAACATGTGGTGTGTTGGTCAATTCGTTGGAGTTTGTTGTTGGAGGTTGTGGGTTTGATGCTGGTAGACCCGTAAGCCTTTTGGCACATGGTTGAACCTCAACCCACAAACTGGGGACTTCCATTCATTGGCCCTAGATTGTTCCAACTCATACACCACTCATCGAAATATCACCTTCCATGCCGACTGTCGTATTGTCCAACCTGCCAACTGGGGTGTCATGTGGCAGTATGTGGAGTTGCCACGTCAACATTGTACACCTGTATAGGTTCCACCTCTCACCTTTTGAATGGTGCCACACAGCCTCATTTTTTTCCATTTTTGCACATAAAAATATTTCTTTGTCAAAACTTCAAATGGTTGTATCTTCTTCATACAAAGTTTGTTTGACACGATTTAAGCGGTGTTGGAATCGTCTCAACATTCCCTTCATGATGGTACCATTTTTTTTAGACTTGAGGACTTTATATTTTAGGATTTTTGGGATCTTCCTAGATCATTCCTCCCCATTAAGAATATTTTGGCCTCAAAAATCACAAAATCCTTATCAATCAATATATAGGTGAGGTAATTGATCACTAAATTTTCCCTTCTCGATCCATCATGGTTTGCATGGATGCATGCCTGTAAGACCCACTCGAAGATATTCAACATCACCCCTACATGAAGTCCTTGTTCTTCTGTATAGGATGACATCTTCTTTCAACTCATCTAAGTAATCAGGAGAAAACTCATCCACTAATTGTACTGAAACACTCTCCCTTTGATATATGATCATTGAAGGCTCGTAAAGTTTTAGGTTATCAACATTCACAACTGATTATATCTGCATATAATATGGTAGATCTAGCTGGAAATCATTTGTGCCAATATTATCCAATATGGTGAAGGGACCATATCTCATGGGATTGAGATTATTTCCTTCACCCTTCACCCTATCTTTGTTGATGTGAATCCATACTTGATCTCTAACTTGGAATTGATGATCAACTATGTGCTTGTCAATGCTCCTCTTCAGCTTGGTGTCCATCATTCTCCACAAGCTTTTCCAAAACACTCCAAGGAATCGAGAATCCTGATTCGAGATAATGGATGTGGGTAGTCCAAAGTGGACCCATACATGCTGAAAGAAAAGATGATCATTTTGCTCAATAGTGATCTTCTTTTTAAATGGCATCAAGATACACATAATCCTATCCACTACATGGCCCCTTTTCGGCATAGGCAAACCCCCTACAAAATCCATGGATAAACTCTCCTAAGGATGAGAAGGAATAGGAAGTGATGAGTACAACTCCAATTTTCCATTAGTGGGCTTACAAATGCATAACACACGCCCCTTTACATTCATGGTTACAATCATTTGCATAAGTACTACAATCTTCCCAAAATGCCCAAATACAAGAGAAATGTAAACTGCTCTAACGACATGCACCTTTTCAATGGTGGGAATACAAATTTACCCAAATGGTAGATCAACTTTCCCTACAAACCAAATTTCTTCACTTGTAAACCATGGATTAGCCTCTCACATACATCTTTAAATAATTCATCAAGAGCATACTATTGAACATAACTAACATGAGCTAAGGAAGCATTCTTAAAAACAATAGATGCATAAATAGGAGGTTTGAAAATCATATATGCTCTCATGGAATTTTAACTGGCACTAGTCTCGATCTCAAATGGATGTTGCATGGTAGGAAGAGCTAGCACTGGTGCAGTGCTGATTTTTTTCTCAAAGTGTTGAAGTCTCTTTGTTGTCTGCATTCCATCCGAAAGACCTGTCTCATCTCAAGCATTTCATTCTTATGAGAAGGATCCAAAATATCAGAAGCATTAGACTCATTAGGCTCTTTTGATTTCACAATTGTAAGTGTCGGGTTCTTGCGAGTAATTACAACTCTCTTCACTTGACCTGCACTAATAAGTGATGAGTTCGCTTCCATGCCATGAGCTCTAATAATATATTCCACTCCATCCTTTGTGAGATGATACTTGTTCTCTTTTTGGAGTAAGATAGCCTTTATTTCGTAATGATAACGACTCACAATCACAATAACACAAACATCCAAAGGAACCACATCCAAATCAACCTCATCTATCAACTTAGAAGCAATATAAAACCTCAATCTACACTGTCAGGTCACCTGAAGTTTTGCATTGTCATGCACCCAACCTAGAGGGTAAGGTTTCTGGTGAGTTCTTGTGGTTAGTCCCAATTTATTCACAATCTCTTCAGATATAAAGTTAACTTGTGAACCCGGATCAAATAGAGTTTCCACTTTTGTGTTCTTTGTCACTACTCTTATGTGGAATAATTCACTTCTTTTATCATTTTCAATAGATGGAACTGTAGAACTTGAACTAGCATGAGAGTAAACTCTACCTTGTAATCCAACTATTGTGATCATATTTTCATCACCTGAATCAGAACCCAAGTCTTGTTTCATGGTAGCAACCGTTTCCTGCTTCCCTTTTCCACCAAACTTCTTTGGTCTTAAATTTGGATGCATCTTTCAATAGTTCTCATCATCATGCCCATCTGCCTCGCAATGAGTGCAATGGATATTTTCCTTCTCTTTCATTGTTGTATTTGTCCTCTTATCCTTTCCTTTTCCTTTGAACTTCTTGTTTTCGAACTTGGAAGGCTTCTTTGGATGATGTTCTTGTACATTCTTTCCCCTTCTTTCTAGGTGATTTGTTTGCACACACACCTCATCCAAAATAGTGGTATTTAGCAACAAAAATGTGTGGCAAATGTAACTGTGAAGTGCACCAATATACTTCCTCAAAATATCAACCAAGTCTAAAGAAATATTCAATTCAAGTGCCCTTTTTCTAAACTCTTCTATGAAACTTTGAACACTCTGACCTTTTCCTTTTCAAAAAGTTTTCCATTCCATCATAGATTTTTGAACATGACCCAATGATGCTTCTTTTAATGCAAAAGTAAATTCACACCATGAAGAAAGGAGTTTACCATTATGCTTGCTACCTTTCTGAATTTTTCTCTCCCATGATACAAGGGCTATGCCTGCCAGCCAAAGAGAAGCCAATTGAATCTTCACCTCTTGTTCTTCAATTTGATGGACATGGAAGTAAAATTCAATTTGTCTAATCTAATTGTTTAGCTTATCTTCATTATATTATCCATTAAACATGGGCAAATCAAATTTGACATCTAGTTTCAATAATGGATTTTTACAAGCATTTTTTCTGATGAAAACTAGAATGATGAGAATATGAGGAAGAAGAAGAGATTGAACTTGAAGGTGGAGATGGAGGTTCAGGAGGGTATTCTATGCCTTCATAGTTCACTGAAGAATTATCTTCTACTTGTGTTTCCTTCTTATTTTCCTTCTTTTCCAATCTCTCTTGATCGTCTACAAAAAATTGTTCTACCCTATCTTCCATCTGCTAAAAATCCTTGTGGAAATCCATATCGTTCTCTATATCAGCATCTTCATACTCCATTTTCTTTCTTTGAGTTGCACATCCAATTTCTAGGTTTAAAGGCTCAAGTTTTCCTTCACTTGCTTTAAGCTTGGCCCTAATTAGTATCCACACTCACAATTCAATTCAAAGAACACCGCTCTAATATTAGCATGATCTGTGATCTTTTATTTGATGACTATCATGAATTGCATAAAAAGAGCATGGACAAAGCTTTTGTGCAATATAAATGAAGAAACATACACATGAATATGAAGAACCATAAAAGAAGGACAAAAGACATGATAACGAAGCTCGTCCAAAGATGGATTATGTATTCGGACCCCACTTCTCAATGGAGAGGCCTTTTCAATACCTTATCAAAATACATGGAAAAAAACATGCAAATACCTTAATGCCGGAACTAGAGAAATTCCGCTACTCAAATCCAAATTTTGACTCCACTAGTGACTTTTTCTCGAAAAACCAGTGAAAAATTATTAGATGCATGGCCATCTTCACCCCAATAAGAACCACAATAGTCTCCCTCTCTCTGCATAGTAATGCAGGATTTAACATAGAGAGTTTACCCAAAAGGCATGTCGATTCCCCCCAACCTGCACTAGCGGACTCCATTTATATATATTTTTTTTCTTCGGTAGAGCCACCAATGAAGCCATTAGCAAGTTGGTTAGCAGAGTTACTTGAAATCGTTGAAACTTGGTTAGTGGAGTTACTTGAAATCGTTGGGAGGTTGGGGATGTTTCAGGTTCAAAACCTATGAATTCCATTTTAACATAAGGTTACAATATATATCTATATATATCTATATATATATATATATATATATATATATATGTGTGTGTGTGTGTGTGTGTGTGTGTTACAATCGTTGTAAACATATATATATATATATATATACATGTGGTTCGTTGGGAAACAGTTATAAAAATATATATATATTTATGTTATGTGTTGGGAAATGGCTGTAACAAAATATATATTTGCATGTTATGCATTAGGAGGGAGACCCAAGTTCAAACCCGTGGGCTCTCATGCCCCTTTTCATTATTTTTACCTCAATCAAACATAAATATATTATTTTCCAACCATACAATAACATGAAACATGTGCTGCGTTGGTCAAGTTAATGGATTTTTTTGATGTAGGTTACAGTTTCGACACGAGTAGACCAACAAGAATTTTGGCACATGGTTGAACCTCGACCGATCAACCAGGGACTACCATTTGTGTCACGTCCCCTCTCGTCCTCCATACCTGCAGAGGAACATGACCGCACTATTGGGGTGCGTCTAATTCTTCCGCAAGCCATATGACTAAATTACAATTAATTAAATGAATAATTAAATTATACAGAGCGGAAATAAACATCATCTACACACAATCCATCATGCATTCAACATATCAATAACAGTCGTCAAATTAACACATTGTATAACACATAATGGACATAATTTTAACCACAGAGAATACTCATCTTTAACATTAATCTATCCAAGCAACTAGCTATGTGCGAGCAATGTTCCACCCAACCATAGATCTCTGTGCACCCTATATTCTTTCAACTGAGGGACTACCCCTGAGTTGGGCTGTGTATCCACTAACGAAGAACTAAACATGCTCACTCATAGCCATGGTTTCACATAAACAGTCATGCTAAGCCAACTCACAGTTGGGTTTATCAAGCATGCAAGAGACAAAGGAGGAGGATGCTAAGCCAGTGAGCTCAACCATAGATCTATAGGCATCTCAATTGAACTCAAACAATCATGGCACCCACAATACCTGCCACACCCAACTCAAGGAAGGTCTTCTTCTCTATTGCACAGTCCCTCGGGCGTCCCTTCCCTCCAGTGCTATTCAGGGTGGGCATAGAAAGTTCTAGCTACTAATTCCTTGAGATTCTATCCTTCACTGGGTTTATCAAGCAATCCCAACCTTTGTTCTATCATTCACACTTGGATTCTCACAATTCGGTAACCAAATGACTCAGTCCCGTAATTGGATTTTTGGGCTATCAAAACTGGGCTTTCCCATGGATTTCTGGAAATCTAACACTCTCAAATTCTCCCCAAGGTTCATGTGTATGGATTCCCCCATCAAATTTCACTTTCCACATGAACTTCTGGGCGTTTATGGCACTTCCAAACGTGGGTTAATGCAGAGTTGCGATTTCTCATTTTCGTCACTCCTAGCACTGTGTAATGGATGAAAAACCGAAGCTTGGATGTTCAACAATAGAATGGGAATGAGGAAGGATGAATTCCCATGAGGTAGAGTGACTTGTGGGTCAAGGAAACAGATCCCATTCCTTCCATACGAATTTATGGGATTCCCATGCTCTGATTGAATCCATGGACTAATTTCTTCAACAAATTTCTTACAAAAAATTAAATGTCAGTAAAGAAAGTCAATTGGGTTCAAAAGATGACATTTGGCATCACATGTTTCAATCCCACAACCCCCTCACCACTCCCTTGTTGAATACACATGCCCCCCTATGAATAGTTGTTTCCATAGCCAGTTTTGTTACTTTATTGCAATATTAATATTTACAACAATTTACAATATTCCATGGCTTAATAGCACATGGATAACATAATATCAAATATTTGTCAATTTTAAATCAAATCTGAACATACACTAGTGGGGACTTGGCCTTGAGCTCCACACTAGGGAAACATACATTGCATATATACAATATTTACATTAAAATCCAATATATCATAAGGGTCAAAATGGGGGTATTACATTCCCCTCCCCCTTAGAACAACATCATCCTCGGTGTTCTCAAAACTGAACAAAAATGGGAATTCCTCTCTCATGGAATCCTCTAGCTCCCATGTAGCCTCATCGAAACTAAGGTACTCCCATTAGACCTTTACTTTCCCAATGGATCTATTCTAGAGCAATGTGGCCTTCTTGTTGAGGATGTGCATAGGCTCTATTTGGAACTCTCCCTCGGGTTCCACCTCTATCACATTCCAATCAATCATATGATTAGGATCATGTACATACTTCTTAAGCAAAGATACATGGAAAACATTATGAGCTCTTATGTTAGCAGGCAATGCAACTCTATATGCAACTGGTCCTATCCTATCTAAGAATTCAAATGGCCCACAATATCTTGGTGCCAACTTGGCACAACTCCCCAACTTGAGAGAACTTTTCCTTGGTCTCACTCTTAAGTAAACATGATCCCCAATCCAAAATTCCTTATGCACTCTTTTCATATCTGCATAACTCTTTTTCTTGTACTGAGATGCCTTTAAATTCTTCCTAATCTTAACAATTTCTCGTTCCATTTCCTTGATCATCTCTGGTCCAAGCACTACCTTTCTCACCGGATTGTCCCAATTCACTGGACTCCTACATCCTTTTCCATACAATGCCTCAAATGGACTCATTCCCAATGATGCGTGATGCCCATTATTGTATGCAAATTCCACCAAGTGTAGGTAATCCTCCCACTTGGATGGTTTATCCATCACATACATTCTCAGCATGTCTTCAAGAACCTAATTCACCCTCTCACTCTGACCATTTGTTTGAGGATGATATGATGTACTGAAATTTAATTTGTTCCCAATTGCTGAAACAATCCTTTCCAGAAATTGGAAGTGAACTTTGTATCACAATCAAAAATTGTTTCCTTGGGAAATCCATGCAATCTGAATATCTCTCTCATGAATATATTTGCAATATCATTAGCCCTGTGAGTGGACTTGACTGGGATGAAATGAGCTACCTTTGATAGCCTTTCCACCACTACCATGATTGAATCATGCTTATTCACTATCGAGGGCAAATCTGTTATAAAATCCATAGAGATCACTTCCCACTTCCACTCTGGAATGGGTGAGGGCTGCAACAATCCTGCTAGATGTTGGTACTCTGCCTTGACTTGTTGGCATTTTTGACACCTAGCAATGTACTCAACTATGTACTTATGCATACAATGCCAAAAGTATTGTTTTCTTGCTGTTGTTATTGTCTTTTGATATCCGGGATGTCCAGAGTATGGCATTTGATGTATTTCATCCATTACTAGCTTCTTTAAATCTGTACAATTTGGAATATACAGTCTATCTTTATAGATGAGGATATCATCTTCACCAATTCGATACCCTACACACTTTTCATATATATTTATCTCCTACAAATTTCCTTTAATTTGAAGGTAAGTTTCATCACCGTTTTGGGATTCAAGAACTATTGTATTCAAATTTGATTTGCACATACATAATGCTGCAACTTGAAATTTTCTGCTAAGAGCATCTACAACCTTATTCTCTTTCCCTTTTACATGTTTAATTTCAAAATCAAATTCACAGAGAAATTTCATCCACCTAGCTTTCCTAGCATTCAAGTTTGGTTGATCAAACAAATACTTCAAGCTCATGTGGTATGTCCTAAGCTCGAATCTTCTTCCCAACAAATAATGTCTCCACATCTTGAGAGCATGTACTATGGCTGCTAATTCTAAATCATGCGTGGCATAATTATTTTCATGCTCTTTTAATTTCCTTGACTCATAGAAAATCACAAATCCTTCTTGCATGAGCACTCCACCTAGCCTATCAATGCAAGCATCTGTGCATACTACAAAATTCTTCTTTGGATCTGCTATCTTCAAAACAGGAGCATTGGTAAGTAACTCCTTTAACTGCTAAAACATTTTCTCACATTTTTCATACCATACAAATTTGTTATTCTTCCTTTGCAATGAAGTGATTGGATGTCCTATCTTGGAGAATCCTTCAATGAACCTTCTGTAGTAACCAACAAGACCCATAAAATATATAACATATGAAACATTCTTTGGAGTAGACCAATCCATGATGGCATTAATATTCTCTGGATCAACTGCAATACCCTCTTCTGAAATGACATGACCCAAGTACTACACCTTCTTTTGATAAAATTCACACTTGATTAACTTTGCATATAGTTGATGTTCTCTAAAGGACACTTGCAACACCATCCTTAGATGCTCCTCATGCTCTTTTTCATTCCTTGAATAGACAAGAATGTCATCCAAAAACAAAATCACAAGGCTTGTCCAAATATTTGTTGAATACACTATTCATGAGACAAATGAATGTAGCAGGTGCATTGGTAAGACCAAATGGCACCACTGTGAACTCATAATGCCTGTATCTTGTTCGGAAAGTTGTCTTGTGAATGTCTTCCTCCTTTATCCTCACTTGATGGTATCTAGACCTCAAGTCAATCTTTGAAAACACTTTAGCTTCCTTCATTTGATCAAATAGATCATCAATTCTTGGCAATGGATACTTGTTCTTGAATGTCACTTTATTAAGATGCATGTAATCAATACACAACCTTAAAGTCCCATCCTTCTTCTTAAAAAATAGCACAGGTGCTCCCCAAGGAGATACACCTCTTGTCCATTAACTCTTGTAGCTGCATCTTTAACTCTACCAATTCCGGCATGCTCATTCTATAATGAGATTTGGAATTTGGTCCTGCCCCTTGTTGATTTATATGTAACTTCAAAATGTATTTCATCTATGTATATTCTACTCCTATAGAGATGTGTTATTCCTCTATAAGGAAGTGTCGTCATTTGTATTGACAAGTGTCGTAACTTGCCGATGGGTTATTAGGCTACCATGTGTGGGGTCGACCCTAATTAAGTTAACCATGGGTTATTGTACTAAGCTAGACAAGTCGGCCCCATAAGTTTATTGGGCAGTCAGGACAAGTATAAATAGAGATCTCCCGATCTCTATTTAGATCATCTCATTATCTCACTCTACATCACTCGGAAAGTGGAACACATGTTTGGAGGAGGATCAGCTGCTTAGAGAAGACTATCTCTTGTACTTGGGTTGTACTTTGGTTGTACTATTGCTCTATCTATCTCTGAGGAAGTTGTGGGGTTTTTCATCTTAGGGTTCTCCCCACAGAAACTCTGTGTGTCTATTGTCTTCTATGTTTGCTTCTTGTGATGATTGATATGCCTGCTATGACTGATATGCATTGATATACTATACATGTTATTCTCTTAGTAAAGATCCTAGAGCATATTGAATTAATGCTAAAAAATTAACATGGTATCAGAGATTCCCTGAGAAGAAGACATTGTGCAGTGGCGGAAACTAGGGTTTCTTGTTTATTGGGTTTCTCTCCACAGATTTTGGAAAAACAGTAAGGTAGATTGACTTTGCTCATCAAGGAGAATCTATCTATCCAATCAGAATTCAATTTTGAACACTTTTAGTTTTGGCCCTAAAAATTAGGGTTTCCAAAAAAATAGGAATTTCTGAAATCTGAAGACATAGTTGGAAGCTCCTTAGAAAAATGGAAGTTTAGAGCTTTGGATCGAGATTTTTGGCTGGGTAAATCTCTGGGAAACTCAAACTCTAATTCAGGGTCCTCCCTAGTGAATCCAAGAAGACTAAAAGGCATTTCTGAAGGGTGAAACTCTGCAAATCTCAAATTCTGAATATACCAGGCTGATCATCTCATCAAAGAACATCTTTCTATCCTTTCAGAAAGTTGAAATTCACATTTTGAATTTTTAGGGTTTCTCTGACAAACCCTAATCCGGGACCAGATCCAGTTTTCAGCAAATCAAGTGGTAAGACCTAAATCTTTTCTATTTCCATTTTAAGTACTCTTTAGGATGTCTCACCACACCAAGCTTGACGAATAGCTTGAAGGGGCTGATAACTTCCGAGCCTGGAAGTATAAGATTGGGTTAATCCTAGAAGAAAATGAATTAGATACCTACATCAGCTCTGAGGTCCTCTTTGAAGACACCTAAGGAGATGTTTGATTCTTTGACCAAGCTATTTGAAGGGAAGAACATAAATCGAAAGATGACTCTGCGGAATCAATTAAAAGGGGTCAAGTTGTTGAATGGAAAGACCATTCAATCTTACTTCTCCAAGATCTCTCAGATCAAGGAACAACTTGAAGCTGTGGATGAGGTAGTGGACAATGGTGAGGTGGTTATGACCACTCTGAATGGCCTACCTAGGTCATGGGACTCTTTTATTCAAGGAATCTGTGCAAGAAAGAAATTGATCTCTTTCAGTAGACTATGGGAGGAATGTTCTCAAGAAGAAGCTAGGCTTGTGGCCCAAGAAGAAAAGATGGGAAATGAAGACCAAGCTCTCATAGCTCACACCAAAAGGAGCAAACCCAAGAAGGAGCAATCTCATCCCAAGAAATATTTTCACTACCACCAAAAGGGTAAGAAGGATCTGAGATGCTTCACCTATAATGAGAAGGGACACTTTGCTATAGATTGTCCCAAGAACAAAAAGGGTTCCAACAACAACAACAAGAAGGGAAACAAGAAGAGATACCATGCTCATACTGCTGAGGATGATGAACCTCCCAAGAATAAGTCTAGAGTAGAAAGTGATGATGATGACTCATCAAGTGAAGAGGAGTATGTTCTAATCTCTACTCTCACAGGTACTATCTCTCATGGTTGTAATGATTGTCTTATTGACAGTGGGGCTTCCAAACACATGACTGGGTTTAAAGAATCTTTTGTAAATCTATTTGAACATGAGTCACCCCATAAGGTGAAACTTGGGGATGACTATCAATATCCTATCAAAGGAAGTGGTGAAGCCTCCTACAACCTAGACTCCGAGAAGTCTTTGAAGATGAAAGAGGTTCTATATGTACCTGGGCTCAAGAAGAACTTACTCTCCATATCTGCATTGGATGCAAAAGGCATGAGGGTTGCATTTGTTGATGGCCAAGTCCTAATGTAGCCAAAAGGTAAAACTATAGATGATGCAGTGGTGATTGGAGAGCAAGAGGGAGGATTGTAAAAATTGAAGGGACAACCTGAACATGCTATGGTGACATAAAGACAAAGATTCATCCATAGTCATGGATCACATGGAGGTATGTATAATTTGGTTTTGCAAAGACTAACTTATGAGTTATGCAGGTCATTAAAGAGAACAAGAAAACATTGCTAGACATAACTAGCAAATATGATAACCAGGTATGTTTTTATTATATCATAGGATCTCTTATATAAGTATACATGGAATCATTGATAATGATTATTCATGAAGTCATGGGTTTGAATAATCATGGGTGTATGCATATTATGTTTCTTACCTTAATTGATGATATGACTAACCAGAAGAGTCATAGGTTTGAGTAATCACGGGTTTAGGAATATTATGTTTCTTACTTTAAATCATGATATGACTAACCATAAGAAGTCTTATATAAACCTTGAATACTAATTTTTATTATCTCCGTTTTAAATGATCATGACTATACATGCTTAAGATTATTGTGTTTTGATAGTATTGAGAATATACTAATGAATGTATGATTATGTATGAAATATCGAGGATAAAACAATAATGATACTAATAAGCATGCATAGGGATCGAGGATGAATATAAGGACAGGTAATCCAGGAAGCAAAGATCAAGAGGGAGCACACTCTAGTAGTTTCTGCAAGGATGCAGATATTCAGAGGGGGTTGACCACTTCTCACAATCCACATCAGAATGGAGTTGCAAAAAGGAAGCAAAGACTGAGAGGGAGTCAACCCAACAAACAAACAAATATAAGTATTTGAATTATCATTTCTTGCATATTTGATTGTTTAAATAATATTGTTCAATGATATATATATTGATTTTCCTAGAATTAGGCTGTGTATTTTAGCATATTAGAATAATTGCATTAATGAACAGCGTACTACTAATATGCATGTAATGGGTAGGTGGCCTATGGCACTGTACAACATTCCATTGCTACTTATCTAGAATGAAACCTCTTTGCTGACATGTTAGGAGTAGTGCAAACTCTTAACAATGTTCTGGTAGAGATTGGAAGGAATCTAGAAAGTTACAGGATATGGATGAATGTTGTATTGAAGCATTGGCTAAAATAATTGCATGAATGTATGACATATTTCTTTATGTGTAAGAATTTGTTCTAAAAACTATGAGATGTTTCTAATCATGCAATTTAACTTGTTTTGTAGGAAAGATCGTATACCATCACCTACAAAAGAAGGACTACAACATTTGTTCCAAAAACAAAGATATCTATTGAAGATATTGAAGTTCCCAGGATCTGGGATGAAGTAATGGAAGAATGCCATGATCCATCGATCATGGAGAATGATGTTTGGGATGTAGTCCCAAGACCTGAAGGGAATTTTGTTGTGACTTCCATGTGGATCTATAAGATCAAGCATGCTACAGACGGCAACATAGAGAAATATAAAGCAAGTGATGAAATAGAAGATACACTAAATGGATGTCAAGATAGATTTCTTGAATGGTGTGGTCGAGGAGGAAGTGTATGTGCAGCACCCACTTGGTTTTGAGACACATGACAGGAATTCATATGTGTGCAGGTTCAAGAAATCCTTGTATGGCTTGAAGCAAGCTCCTGGAACTTGGTATGGTAGGATAGACATCTTTCTATCTAGTTTGGGCTTTACCAAGAGTAAAGCGGATTCCAACCTTTACTACAAGGTTGAGATAGTCAATCCAGTGATACTCTTATTGTATG
This sequence comes from Larix kaempferi, assembly GCA_027924585.1. NCBI lineage: Eukaryota > Viridiplantae > Streptophyta > Pinopsida > Pinales > Pinaceae > Larix > Larix kaempferi. The sequence continues at coordinate 1,051,571 of BSBM01000187.1, forward strand.
TGGATGAGCTATTTGTAATAGGAGAGGATATATTGATTACTGACACGTAGAGGAAGCTTGATTCCGAGTTCGAGATGAAGAACTTGGGTATGATGCACTATTTTCTAGGCATGGAGGTGTGGCAGAGTACAGATGGAATCTTACTTGGACAAGGGAAGTATGCAGTAGAGATCCTGAAGAGGTTTGGGATGATGGACTGCAAGGCCATGGCCACACCTATGGCATCAAACCTGAAGCTTCTGTGTGATGCTTCATCTGAGCCGGTTGATGTTACTGTGTATTGTCAGATGATTGGGTCCTTGATGTACCTGACGAAAATGAGACCAGATATTTGCTTTGCGGTGAATACATTGAGCCAGTTCCTAATGGATCTGAGGAGTGTTCACCTGTTTGCTGTAAAGCATATTCTGAGGTACCTAAAGCGTACGGTTGATTATGGGCTCAAGTATGATGCGAATCAAAAGTTTAACCTGCAGGGTTATGTTGATTCAGACTGGGCAGGCAGTGCTGCAGATAGGAAGGGCACATCTGGGTGCTGCTTCAATATGGGATCAGGTGTGATCTATTAGTTTAGCAGGAAGCATTCCTACGTAGCACTGAGTACAACCAAGGAAGAATATGTTGCAGCATGTTCAGCTAGTTGTGAGGCAGTATGGCTCTGGAAGCTACTGTCTGAGTTATTTGATCTCCTGCTGGAGGCTACTAGTATCTTTTGTGACAACCAGAGTTGTGTGAAGCTATCTGAGAACCCGGTGTTTCACGACAGGTCAAAGCACATTGAGATAAAATATCACTATATCAAGGATATGGTGCAGAGAGGAGCAGTGAAGTCCTTGTTATCACTCCAGGAAACTCTCCTAGGTTGTATTTCAGAGATGCCTGGTAACTTAACTAATCTTGCAATAGTTCACTCAATTATGAATGAGGGGTTGGATCAAGACGAATGTCTAACTAACTAGACTATATATTCAAGACTATCTAGGGATATTTCAACAATACAAGGCTCTCAAGAGATGCAACTAGACAGGTTTGTGTATTAAATAGAACATAAATTAATCACCTAACCAGATCACACATATAAAATAATAAGTATGGTGGGTCTGGAAACTAGCATAACCACTTATGATCCTTTGCTTAACAATCAGATGGTGAGATGACTGTCACCTATGGACTATATAAGAATATACAAAGAATAGCATTCACTCATAAGCATGAACAGATAAGAAAGAAGATAAGAAAGAAGAGGTCTGATACATCAAGTGAAAGAAGCTTATAAGCCTAGATATATACAAAAAGCAGTCTCTATTACAGTAGCAACATAGTCAATCCAAAAACCAACCTTTCTTGCCCTCAAGATCTAGGATTTATATCCTTTACAACATATTCCCCCAAATCCTAAGAAGCTGGATTGAAATCCTAAAGATAGAAGATCAAAACTATTTTTTAACAAACCAGGAAAAATCATTTTTTCACTTGGCCAAACTGCTGAAAAATGGGGCTAAGAGATGGATTCGATTCTCCCCATCTGTGACACCTGTAGGAAAACTAAGAGAGTTTATTTTTATTTGATGTTTTAGGAATAACAATCTCCGATCATTTTGCAGAATGATTCTCCAGTCGCTCAGAATCATCATTTGAAAATGATGACTCTGCACAGTAAAATGCCATTAATTTGGCCAAACTGCTGAAAAAGGGGCTCAGAGATGGGATCAGTTCTCCAAATATGTGACACCTTTTTATAAACAAAAATAGTTTATTGTCTATTTATTTGTTGTGTGAAAAATCCTCCCTCAGATTATTGAAATTCATTTTCATTTTCCCGGGACCTTCATTTCAAAATCATGTGTCAAACAAGCAAATTCTGAGCTCTGAAAATTGGGGCTCAAAGATGGATTTGATTCTCTCAAAATGCAACACCTATAGGAAAACAGAGAGATTTTATTGTGCTCTAGCATGTCAGGAACAAAAACCTCTGAGATTTTTGCGAAATGATTCCCCAGACTCTCAGAATCGTCATTTGAAAATGATGACTTTTCACAGTAAAAATGCCAAATTTTACAGTAAATATTCTTGCCTCCATCTTGATAGTTTCCATGCTTTCGACAGCTGATCTCCGTGCTGGAGGATGTAATTTCTTAATTTCTATCCACCATCTGGACTATGATTCATTGCTTCAAGAGATGAATACAAGGTCAAGGTTAAATGAATCTGCCACCTGTAAGAAAATCTCCAGTTTGCAGCGCAATACATTCTCCTTTTATAACACTAGAGAGAAGTAAAAAAACTCATCAATTTAACTATTGTATTTAATTTAAAACCATTCTCACATGATCTGGAAAAAAGAATATTCGATCTTGGCAAAAGAAGGGAGATCTACCAGCTTCTACACCTTTGGTGGCTTAGGGCTCAAAATTTGTAATGAATAAACCACCGAAAGCTTTGTTTTCGGTTGCTAAGGGAACCAATGATGGTATATTTGTGAAAAGATCATGCAGAGCGTGACCAAGTGGTTTCTCCTTCTCCATCATCTACTCCTGAAATATGTGTTGTCATTGGAAGCAGCTTATCAAAGAAATTTCTCGGACCTGCTGAGTACCAATGGCGAATATTCGTGGATGGCCCTTTGCTTCTTTACACGATCTTTGACACCTCTTTCACTGTCAATGTTGGGTGCATGGGTATCTTCTTATCTGATTTGCTTTCATTTCAAAATTTCTTTTCACTTTCAGTAGCTAGGAGAGCCCCGAAAATTTCATTTAAGCTGCCGAAAGCAGAGCTTTCGGTGGCTTAGGGACCGTTTTAAATAAGCGCTTTACTACCGAAACCTGTCTTTTGAAATTTTTGAAATGAAAACCCAATCTAATGCTTTTCAAATTTTATTGCATGCATAAAGCTATCAACAATGATCCTTAAGAAATTTAGAAATGAATTTTCAAATGACATCCTATCATCTAAAATTGATCAACTCGACAAATTTATTTGGGGAGATAACATCTGGCTCCTACTCGAGGATGAAAGTCTCCCTGTGAGGTTTCAAGAACCATAGATCCAATGCCTTTCCTGTAAAATAAAAATTCAAACCTATCCTCTAGTCTCCCATTGGGCTATGGAGTCGATTAAACTGCCAACAAATCTCTACAATCTGTCCACAAATGTTCAATTGTAAACCTGCTAGCAACGCCTTGCATCCATTGGGCTATGGAGTCTCAGATGCCGCTTTCAAAACCTGATCCAAATCCTGCAACCCTGCTCATCATTTGAAGCCAAACTACCCCTATCAATAGTGTCTTATATCCATTGGGCATGGAGTCTTTATTCCAAAACTAAAACTACAATACTAAATGCAAGCCTCACGCATTATGCAAACTTGAAATGCTCATCCATGAGCTTATTCACCTATGCAACCCTAATCTAACTAACTGCACTGCTCATTATCAAGTGACATCATGCTTCCAATGAAGCCCTGTAAGAAAATGATTTACTGATATCCTCCTTGATCTTGACCCAAAAAATAAATGAAACCATAGCACGCAGAAATGTAGTTTGAAAGGGTGACAGAAACAGTTGTCATCTAACAAAGATATTTTAACATCTGTGTTTCTCATAAACTCCAGATTATCAGCAATAGGGTCATTAAAATCGTAAAAGAATACCTCTTCAAGCAGTTGTTCCAACTAAAGACTGAAATGTTGCTGCTGATTGCTCTCACTGATCTCAATACTAGATGTGGACTGCTCAACATCTGTCAAAGAGTCATATAGGATGGACTGTTGATCTGAGCTTTTCAGCTCATCATCTTCCCCTTCGTATTTGCTGCACTCTCCCTTTGTCTGCAAATCAAAAATCTGAGGGCTGCCCTTACTACCCTCTGCATATTCAAATCTGTCACATGCTAATGTAAAGACTTGCTCATCATGATTTGGGTTTCCAAAGGGACAATCTCAACTTCATGAAACCCTAAGTCGGTAGGTGTATTTGATACAATGTCAAAGGCATCCATACTATGGTTATCATCCTAGATATCATCAATGTCTCAGTCACAATGAGAGATATCCCCTATAACAGCATACTCTTTATGATTTTCTGAGTCTTTAGTTAATAAATTGAATTCATGACAACATTCAGGAAATAGAAGGTCAACTGAAAAAATTCCTTTGTAGAACAAATGAAAGGCAGTATGAAAATATTCCAAAGAGCTGATATTGGAAATAGGAAGAGACCGAAACCAATCACACACAATCCCCTCTAATGAATACTAGAAGAGCTTAATCCTAACATGTTCATGCACAATTTGTAACCAATGAATGCAATCATGAAAGTCAAGCAAATGTTCAGCTGACACTTCCCACTCTTCACCTCGAAATCTGGGAAGGCTATTTTCCCATTCATCTTTACTGGGCATTAGATTAGGGAAACCAACAATTTTTTAAAAATCGTAAAACACATACCTCTATGCCAAGATCTGGTTCATGTCATACCAGTGGAGTTGTCAACAGATTTCTGAGCAATGGAGTCACCACTGAATCCGTCCTTCATGGAGTTTCCAGACTGGTGATTACAACCAAGAAAATGTCCATCCTTTGTCTATCATCAAAAGCTGAAACTATGTCATCCCCCAGGGAATTTTGCTTCGAACTCCTCTCCCCGGCAGTAGCGCCAATTTGTTATCACTCCAGGAAACTCTCCTAGGTTGTATTTCAGAGATGCCTGGTAACTTAACTAATCTTGCAATAGTTCACTCAATTATGAATGAGGGGTTGGATCAAGACGAATGTCTAACTAACTGGACTGTATAATAAATACTATCTAGGGATATTTCAACAATACAAGGCTCTCAAGAGATGCAACTAGACAGGTTTGTGTATTAAATAGAACAGAAATTAATCACCTAACCAAATCACACATATAAAACAATAAGTATGATGGGTCTGGAAACTAGCATAACCACTTATGATCCTTTGCTTAACAATCAGATGGTGAGATGAAAGTCACCTATGGACTAAATAAGCATAGACAGAGAAAAGCATTCACTCATAAGCGTGAACAGATAAGAAAGAATAGGTTTGATACATCAAATGAAAGAAGCTTATAAGCCTGGATATATACGAAAAACAGTCTCTATTACAGTAGCAGCATATTCAATCCAAAAACCAACCTTTCATGCCCTCAATATATAGGATTTATAGCCTTTACAACATCTTCCCCCAGATCCTAAGAAGCTAGATCGAAATCCTAAAGATAGAAGATCAAAACCATTTTTTAACAAACCAGGAAAAATCATTTTTTAACTTGTCCAAACAGCTGAAAAATGGGGCTCAGAGATGGATTTGATTCGCCCAATATGTGACACTTGTAGGAAAAATGAGAGAGTTTATTGTTCTCTGGCGTGTTAAGAAGAAAACACTTTGATTGTTTTGCAGAATGATTCTCCAGTCGCTCAGAATCATCATTTGAAAATGATGACTCTGCACAGTAAAACACCATTAATTTGGCCAAACTGCTGAAAAAGGGGCTCAGAGATGGGTTCATTTCTCCAAATATGTGACACCTGTGTATAAACAAAAATAGGTTATTGTATATTGATTTGTTATGGGAAAAAACCTCCCTCATAGTATTGAAATTCATTTTCATTTTCCCGAGACCTTCATTTCAAAAACATGTGTCAAACAGGAAAATTCCGAGCTCTGAAAATTGGGGCTCAGAGATGGATTTGATTCTCTCAACCTGCAACACCTGTAGGAAAACGGAGAGAGGTTATTGTGTTCTGGAATGTCAGGAACAAAAACCTCTGATAATTTTGCAAAATGATTCCCTAGTCGCTGATAATCGTCATTTGAAAATGATGACTTTTCACAATAAAAATGCCAAATTTTACAATAAATATTCTCGCCTCCATCTTGATAGTTTCCATGCTTTCGACAGCTGCTCTGCGTGCTGGAGGATGTAGGATAATTTATTAATTTCTATCCACTATATGGACTATGATTCATTGCTTCAAGAGATGAATACAAGGTCAAGGTTAACCGAATCTGCCACCTGTAAGAAAATCTCCAGTTTGCAGTGCAATACATTCTCCTTTTATAACACTAGAGAGAAGTAACAAAACTCATCAATTTAACTATTGTATTTAATTTAAAACCATTCTCACATGATCTGGAAAAAAGAATCTTTGATCTGGGAAAAAGAAGGGTGATCTGCCATCTTTTGCACCTTTGGTGGCTTAGGGTTCAAAATTTGTAATGAATAAACTACCGAAAGCTCTGTTTTTGGTTGCTAAGGGAACCGGTGATGGTATATTTGTGAAAAGATCATGCAGAGCGTGACCAAGTGGTTTCTCCTTCTCCATCATCTACTTCTGAAATCTATGTTGTCATTGGAAGCATTTTATCAAAGAAATTTCTCAGACCTGCTGAGTACCAATGGCGAATATTCCTGGATGGCCCTTTGCTTCTTTAGACGATCTTTGACACCTCTTTCACTGTCAATGCTGGGCGCATGGGTATCTTCTTATCTGATCTGCTTTCATTTCAAAATTTCTTTTCACTTTTGATAGCTAGGAGAGCCCCGAAAATTTCTTTTAAGCTACCGAAAGCAGAGCTTTCGGTGGCTTAGAGACCATTTTAAATAAGCACTTAGCTACCGAAACCTATCTTTTGAAATTTTTGAAATGAAAACCCAATCTAATGCTTTTCAAAATTTATTACATGCATAAAGCTATCAACAATGAGCCTTAAGAAATTTAGGAATGAATTTTCAAATGACATCCTATCATCTGAAATTGATCAACTCAACAAATTTATTTGGGGAGATAACACTCCTGTATGTTGTGACAGATGAGCAGGTTGCAGATGTGCTGACGAAGCCACTAGCTAGAGTGAAGTTCGAGTACTTTAGAGAGAGGCTCGGTGTTCTTCAGATTGATGACACTTCGAGGAAGAAGTGATGGACACATTTGTAGGAGCCATTCCGAGCATGGTGAGAGGAGGATCCTTCCATGGCTGTGGATATAAGTGCTGGATGATGAGCATCAGGACGATGCTCTAGTTACTTCTATGTATATGTATGTACGCATCATGTTGGATGCTGGATATGATCAGTTGGATCATTTATATGTATATGTATATACGCATCATGTTGGATGCTGGATATGATCAGTTGGATCATTTACATGCATATGTATGTACGCATCATGTTGGATGCTGGATATGATCAGTTGGATCATTTACATGCATATGTTTGTACGCATCATGTTGGATGTTGGATATGATCAGTTGGATCATGTGTATGTATTTGTAGATATATCAGGTGGATACATTGTATGATCAGGTAGATCATGTATGTTGATATGTATCAGGTATGATCAGGTGGATCATGTATTTGTATATGTATTAGGTGGATACATTGTATGATCAGGTAGATCATGTATGATGATATGTATCAGGAAGATACTGTGTATGCATCAGGTAGGTGCATTATATGATCAGGATGATCGTGGATGACGAGCTTCAAGATGTTGCTCCAGATGACATGCAGCAAGATGATGTAGTGTTGATGAACAGGATGATCATGTGTACATCAGGATGATGTATGGTGAGTATCAAGTTGATACTCTGTGGCCGTGGACAGGTTGTGCAGATGAGCATGTCAGTAGACCTGGGAGATCTGGACAGGATGAAAAAGGCCTCAGATGCTCTTTCGAGGCATTTCTATGGGAGGACATGTAAGTAGACCTGGGAGATCTGGACAGGATGAAAAAGGCCTCAGATTCCCTTTCGAGGCATTTCCATGACCATATGTAATCAGACCTGGAGATCTGGACAGGATGAAAAAGGCCTCATATGCTCTTTAGGGTTCTTTCTTTTCATGACACCCTTTTAAGGTTTTGTGGTAGGAGTCACATGTAATCAGACCTGGAGATCTGGACAGGATGAAAAAGGCCTTAGATGCTCTTTAGGGTTCTTTCTTGGTAAGACACCCTTTTAAGGTTTTGTGGTAGGAGTCACATGTAATCAGACTTGGAGATCTGGATAGAATGAAAAAGGCCTCAGATGCTCTTTAGGGTTCTTGCTTGGCAAGACACCCTTTTAAGGTTTTGTGACTGTCACATGTAAAAGATCCTGGGAGATCCTATAGGTCGGATTTGTGTACCCGTAATAGCCTGGGATGCTATTTCGAGGTTTTGTGACGCACGTAATAAGTACCGAGGATTCCACAGTAAGGCCCGTGATGATGAAGACCTGCAGGTGGTGGGACTACATCCAGTATGAAAATGGACTGGCTCTGTAGAACTTCCTATGACGAGGAGATCCAAAGATTGACTGGGATAGTAGCAGCAGTGACGATAACGATGATTTGAGGACGATGATTCGTTGATGATGATCCAGAGAAGAAGACATGTGCTAGCAGATCTGTGTCGAGAAATACCTTTCTAGTTAAGAGGGAGTGTTGATGTATATGTAACTTCGGAATGTATTTCATCTATGTATATTGTACTCCTATAGAGATGTGTTATTCCTCTATAAGGAAGTGTCGTCATTTGTATTGACAAGTGTCGCAAGTGTCGTAACTTGCCGATGGGTTATTAGACCACCATGTGTGGGGTCAGCGCTGATTAAGTTAACCATGGGTTATTGTACTAAGCTAGACAAGTCGGCCCCATAATTTTATTGGGAAGTCAGGACAAGTATAAATAGAGATCTCCCGATCTCTATTTTGATCATCTCATTATCTCACTCTACATCACTCGGAAAGTGGCGCACATGTGAGGAGGAGGATCAGTTGCTTAGAGAAGACTGTCTCTTGTACTTGGGTTGTACTTTGGTTGTACCATTGCTCTATCTATCTCTGAGGAAGTTGTGGGGATTTTCACCTTAGGGTTTTCCCCACGGAAATTCTGTGTGTCTATTGTCTTCTATGTTTGCTTCTTGTGATGATTGATATGCTTGCCATGATTGATATGCATTGATATACTATACATGTTATTCTCTCAGTAAAGATCCTAGAGCATATTGAATTAATGCTCAAAATTTAACACCCCTGGGACAAGATCGATGGTAAAATCAATATCTATTTTTGGTGGTAGTCCTGGCACTTCATCCGAAAACACATCTTTGAACTCTTTCAACAAGTGGAAGTCTTATATCCTTAGTCCTTTGTCCTATGATGAATCTAATATATGAACTACATATAATTGGAAACCTTTCTTATAAAAAAATTTCAACTGTAAGGATGAAATCTGTCTTACTGAAACTTGCTTGGGAATTCCTCTTACTAATCTTGGTCTTCCATCTTCATCAATGTATTCAAGTGATTTATCATAACAATCCAACTTGGCTCTATGTATTTCCAACCAATACATGCCAATTAAGGCATCATAAGATCCTAATGGTAGTACATTTAATTATGCATGTGTGTGGAGTCCATTCAATTCTATGGGGCTATCCACCACTACTTCAGTTACTTTTCTCTTGGTCCCTTTGGCTAACTGAACTATCCAAGACTTATTGTGTTTCATTTTTCTAAGAGAACAACTTTCAACCACTTTTGGAGAAACATAACTATGAGTAGATCCTAGATCAATCAAAATAGAAATAGATTTCTTAGCAATCTTACCTTGAACTTCCACCACTGCTGATTGATGGTCTGCCTGGTGATTATCCAATGCTGCATAAATTCGAGGCATTTCATTTGCCTTATCATCCACTGTAGTTGCTCCCTTTAAGTTGTACAAGCTCCAGGGATTCTCCCTCCGATGTGAACAATCCTTTAGCATGTGGTTTCCTCCATATCCCCAACACTGAAGTGGCCCTTTTGATGTCTTTTCTACTATTATTGTTGGCTTGAATCCACTTCTTTCTTGCTGCCCCTGTGGAAATGTTCGCGGCTGATTTTTGAACGGTGGCTTGAAGCCACTCTTCTTTTGATCAAACCTCCCTCTTGGCTTTCTTTTCCATGCTAGGTGAATCTCTGATTTTCCTTTATTCTTCTCATAGCAATGTATTGCCATCCTAATGGATTCATCAGGACTTGGTGAGTTATCAAACTCAATCCTATCCCTGAAGCTTTGAGGTAGACTCCCAAAGAAGCATTGGATCTTTACCCTCTCATATTTTATATATTCCACATACCTCAACAATTCCAAGAATTTATGGACATGTTATTCCATTTTTTTCTATCCCAACTTCAGTTCATTGAATTATTTCCTCTTACTGTCATAATACCTAGCATAATGGTATTTTTCCTTGAAATACTTCTTAAATATATCCTAGTTGATCCTCCTTTCACTGATCCCTTTTACTTCCAAAAGGTGATCCCACCAAATTGAAGCTCTTCCATTTAGATTGTAAATGGAAATTCTTTCCTTTTCATTTCCTGAGTAATCATGAATCCTGAAATATTTCTTCATCCCAAGAAGCCATGCCTCTCCCTCTTGGCTAGTCTTGTCTTCTTCATCAAACATGGCAGGCCTTTCCTTCCTGAATTCTCCCTGTGGAATTCCTTTGAATTTATTTCTTCCCTCAAGTCTGTTAGAAGTATGTCTTGGACTTCTCCTAGAACCTCTGGAGTCACATGACCTGCTGGAAGAAGATCTTGAGGAGGGTGTTCTATGTTTTTTGCTCACAAAACTCTTTCTTGGGATTGGAGTCCTAATCCTAGAACAAGCTCTAGAGTGAATCCCTACATCTCTCTCTTCTTCACCTACATTGATTGGGTTGGACCAAAGGTTTATCCTCTGCTTTATATCAGTGAGCCTCTACCAAATAGCAGCATTGAGCTAGTTATATTCCTTGTGAGCCTTCATCAATCTTTCATTAAAGATTACTATGGTCTTAATCAAATTCTGAGGAGTTATTTGCTCCCTTATCCCATTGGATTCGGTTTCAGCATTCCTTTCTTGCACATTTTCTCCTAGAACATCTTCATCATGCTCATAAGGATCCTGAGCATCATTTATGGTCACCATTTTCCTTTGGATACCCTTTTCCCTATATGTTGTCTTTGCTATAACTACTCAAATCTTATCAACTGCAAGAACTGTGCATTATAAAAATATTTATTAGACATATTAGGAATGCATATAGAATCAAACGTTGCCCACCCCGTGGCACTTTTGTTTGGGTTCATTATCTCACATCCAGACACTATGTAACCTAATTCAAGTGAGCCCTAAAATACTACTTAGCACAACCAACATTCTAACCCCACTTGGGGAACACATAAGAATCTTGTAGTTAGGTAGGATCGGGGGGATAGGCATCCAAATAACACCCCTCGGTTGCTTACACTTGAGACATAGTTGTTGTCCATTAGGGAACCAAAATCCCCTAGTATTTTTTGAGATGGTTTAAAACCAATTTATCGGGAAGGCCTCTCCCTTAGGAGGGTTGAAGTAGCCAGACTAGTTCTAGAAGCCTGAGTGGAATACCACAATCCATTTAGTAACCGAAGGATACCTTTCGTAGTTCTCGGTGTAATACCCGTATGGGAGTACAACGGCGATAGAACCAAACTGCAAATTCACCCAACTGAACGTGTCATGAACGGGGTATCTTAGTTGCTTTTATTCTAGGATTGACTACCCGGTGTCCCTCCCAGTAGGGGGATATCTTTAGCCACTTGGCTCTACTATCCATATTATCTGACTTGGATTTCATCACCTTGCAGAGGATATGTCTGGTTGAGTTAGAATACTATTTAGCTATGTGTTTGCATGCTCCCTTACCTCCCTTTGGTCTAGCAAGTCCACTATTTTTTATTTTTTAGGAAACCTGCTGCTTGTTGGTATTCTGACCATTTCTATTGATACTCCACTTATTGTAGCATAGTTGTTACACTAAGTGTTTTGAGTTGGTTGTTGTCCTGAGTGCCATATTTTTTGCGCTCTCCTTCTTCACACTTGGTTGCATTAGGGTTTTTGAGTTGTTTTTCACTCAACACAACCCCCAGATACTTGACACCATCTGTCACCATTGATTCCCCGAGTCATTCTCGGCGCCTCCGGGGCAAGCCCCCGCAGCACGGTTCACTTGACATCACCTGTCATAGACGTAGATCTTCATCACTTAATACCACTCATCATAGATCTCGAGCTTTGTCACTTGACTCTACTCGTCAACGGCATAGAACTCCGTCACCCGATCTAGATGCCCCTTATTTTACCTCTGATTCTAAGGCAGAGTCTGAGAACCCCACTTACACTGCACCAACTAGCCCCATGGCTGGCATGACTTCCAACCCTTTCTTTGTAGGGACCATTGGTGGAGCATCCACCACCACACCAGCTACCACACCCGCTTTGGGTATTCCCTCGATGGGGCCCACATCTACCATTCCGATCACTGTACCCATTCCAGTAGCTAGCATACTTATCCCAACTTCATCAGTGACTCACACTACCCTTAGTGGTGTAGGACCGTCCCATACCACTTTCGTTCCTCCACCTAGGGGCAACATCCCAAACCCAGCCCCTCCACTTGGGGGCATTGGCCCCAACATGGTCACAACCACTAGTATGTCACATCCTTCTACTAGTTCGTCATTCATGGCTAGTCTCAACCTTCCTGACCTGGCCAGACTGACTAACGATCCCATCAGACACGACCCTGCGTGGCCTCACATGCCTACCAAGCTCCCCTCCGACATCCCTAAGTTTGAGGGAAAGGCAGGTGAAGACCCACAGAACCATATTATGTCCTTCCATCTATGGTGTTCCTCCAACTCCATAGTGGATGACTCTGTCTGCCTCCGTCTGTTATAGCGCACCCTCACTGGCTCTGCAGCTAAGTGGTACATCAAGCAGACCCATGGGACCCATGCCACCTTTAAGTCCCTTGCCTCAAATTTTCTGCAGTTCTTTCAGTTACCTGTCCGCTATGACATGGGAGTTGAGATCCTAATGTCTTGCAGACAGAACACGGCTACCCACATCACTAACCACATTCATGAGTGGCATCTCCGCCGCAGCCTCTGCAAAATCAAGTTAGACGACCGTATCTTCTTAGATTGGTTTCTAAAATCTCTCCTTCCTGTCATTGCCAAGGATGTGGCATTCAAATGACCCCAGTCTGAAGAAGAGGCCATCCTCAAAGCCCAGCAATTTGACCTTATTTACGCCCAGTCTGGTTTCATGTATTCCATCATCCCTGATGCCCCTCGTGGCGATTCCTCTTGACACGATGCAACGGGGGCATCCCATGCCGCAGATGGCATCATTGGTCGTATAGCCTCACATAACCAACCCTTTTCCATAGCACGTCCTAGTCATGGCCCCGACCTTTCGTGGGCTACATCTCAGTCCATAGCAACCAATTCGTATGCTCCCATGGCATCACCATCATTCCCATGGACCCTCGTGTCCACCTCAGTGCTTCGGCCATGCCACCCCCACTTACATCCCACCAGTCGCACCTCAACCATATTACCACCTGCAGGCCGCGCAAGCTCCTGTACCCTCTCAAGCCCCCCCTGCTTATTATCCGCCACAGGCAGCACCTGCGGCAAACCCACAACCTGTTGCACAGGCATATCAGCAACCCCCACAAGGTTCAGCACCTGTGCCGCCTCCACCTACTTATTATCAACCGCAGCCTGCTCCCGCACCTACACAACCCCAGAACCCACCTTCTACCCAAGGGCAAGTGTATGCCCAACAGAATCCGTAGTAAAACCAAAATAACCAGCGCCAACAGGGCCAGCAAAACTACGGCAAAGGCCATAATCGTGGGAACAACCCCCCTCCAGACCAAGGTGGTCAACCTACTAATCCCCCAAACAACAATAACGTGGCGCATGCCAACCAGAACCCTGACCGACCACCCAAAATGGCCAAAAATCCTAATTTGTGAACAAACCATCCTTGTTCTATTTGCGGGGTCTATGGCCACTACACACATGCTTGCCCACATTTGGAGTGAGCTCGGCAGCTCTGGACCAATGATGCCCACCGCCAAGGGCACGCATCTCCTCAGGTGTCACCCAACCCCCCACCACCTCAGAATCAACCCTTGGTACTACAAAACCCTTTACCGAACCAAGGCATAGTGAACACTCAGCCGCTAGCTCCCCCTCAAGGAAAAACACCACCACAATAGCAAATCACTTATCCCGCTCCTGATCAACCCATGTTAGACTCAGGTACCCATCACTTGTTAATGATGTCATCCGTCGATGTCAACCTTCAAACCCATCGGAACCAATATGGCTCCACCCCTGAAGCCCCTCTCACCGACAAAAACACTAACGCTCATCCCACTGATCAGTCATTATGTATCCCTTCAGCTCCACTAGATGGCGCCTCCAAAGCACCTCGCTTCCCACTTCGCCGCATCAACAATAATCCCAATGCTCGCGCTGCATCTAATTACAACATTGTAGATGACTTAGCCCAGTCCCCCGCAGCCATGTCTACATTAGAGGTCTTAAAGAACTGTCCTTCACAGCGCAATACTTTGCTCTCCACCATTGGTGCTATTGACCCAAATGATTCACGACTGATGGCCTTCAATTTGGACCAATCCGAACCACGCCTGCCTTCCACTTTAGTGTTCCAAGTTTCTGTATTCATTCGGAATCTTGTCATCCGTCGGTGCATTATCAATGAAGGTGCCTCTACATGCGTTATGTCCACATTCGTTTGGCAGAAGTTGGGATCCCCTACTCTCTAGCAGTCCACCACTGCGTTGCGAGCCTACGACGGCCATTCGGCTCAACCCCAAGGTCTCTTAGCTAATGTCCCCGTCCAGTTGGCTGGTAAAACAGTGCTCATTGACATAGAGGTCATCAACGCCCAACTTGATTATAACCTCTTACTTGGGCACAGTTACATGTATGCCATGTGGGTGGTTGCCTCATCCGTTTTTCATACCATGATGTTCCCCCATGACGGATGCGTGGTCAAGGTCGATCAACTCACCTATTACGATCCCAATGCCCCCGCTGCACCCGAAAATGTTCTCCCCATGGTTGAACAACCTATTTGTGGTGCATCTACCTCGTTGGTTTCCTCCATGGGACCCAGAGTTTACTTAGATACGATGATGACCTCAACATTCCAATCCATTCCACCCCCGTCACCAGCGACCGAAATATCTGACCTATGTACCCTTTCCCACAATGCACAAACACCCAACAATCAACCGCCCTTGTTACCAAAACCACCATTGGTACCTAGTCATGTTGGTGTTACACCCATCCATACAATCCCCTTGCTATTCCCTCCCTCAGGAGTAGTAAGCGCCCCGTTTATGGCTACTCTCAGCCTCCCCGGGTTAACCTTAGGACTACCCGTGTGGTATATTTCACCTCTCGTTCCCCCACCGACACCAAATGTTGTCCTACAACTGGTGCAACCCATCGCCACTATTAGTCAACCACCCCCCGGTGTCTCTACTCCTTCCTCATCCACCAATCCACCCCCCATTTTCCATAACACTGGGGGCTGAGGCCCACAACCATACACTGCTGTACCCCCTCCCAAAACAGTTAGAAAACCCCCCATGTTTCGTGCTCCTCCTAAATGCTCGTTGTGTGAAGAGTTAGGCCATCCTACCCATCAATGTCCACAATTACCTGCATTACAAGAGCACATGCAAATGCTTGACGACAACCCCAACATCCCGGTTGTCTAACTCGATCCAGCCCCTAAGCCTTGTGATAAATCACTGCGTACCAACCACCCTTGTGCAATATGCGGTATTTACGGCCATTACTCACATCACTGTCCTGATCTCCCAGATTACAGAGAAGCTCTCTACGAGATGATAAATTTGGACCTTGAGACGGTGCCCCCCACAGTTGAGGAGATCCACCCCCCAGTATCCCCCTCATCCGACGAGATTAATACCATCTATATGATCTCTTCTACTACCACTCCCTTGTCAACCGATTTGACAACTCAAAGTTTCCACAATGATGAGGAGATTCTAGAGCCTCTCACTACCCCGGATTACCCCTGGGAAGACATGCACCATCGTTCCTACTTCCTCCCAGAAGAGTCCTCCTCCACCACAGCCACCCAATTTGCGGTTGAGTCCAAATATTTCCTCCCCACCAAAGTTGACTGGTTTAAGGATCCCATTTCCGCTCCTGATGCCTTTGAGAAAGGTAACATGGCCAACATCTCACCCATCATCCACATCGATATCTCTGACCCACCTGGTGCTCTTGAAATCATTACATTAGGAGCCTCCTGCAGTGAGTATGAGCTCGGAGAGTAAAAAAACTTTTCCAAGAGTTCCGTGATGTCTTTTCCTAGTCCTATACCGAAATGCCTAGTCTCGACCCCGCTATTATAGAACACCACATTGACACATGGCCAGATGTACCCCCTATTCGCCAGAAACAGTGCCCCATTCATCCCTCAAAGCTCCCCGTCATTAAAGCAGAGATTGAGAAACTTCGCAAAGCAGGATTCATTTATCCTATTGCATATACCACTTGGGTTTCTAACCCCGTCCCTGTTAACAAGAAACAAGGAACCATCGGAGTATGTACTGACTTCTGCAATTTAAACTGAGCCTATCCCAAGACAACTTACCCACGCCATTTATTGACCAACTCATCGATGCATGTGCAGGGCATGAAGTCCTATCTTTCATGGACGGTTTTTTGGGATACAACCAGATTCAGATCCGCAAGGAAGATCAGTACAAGACTGCCTTTACTACCCCATGGGGCACCTTTTCCTATCGCATCATGCCTTTTGACCTTAAAAATGCTGGTGCCACCTTCCAGCGGGCCATGACCTACTGTTTTCACGACTTGGTTCATATCCTGTTAGTCTATCTTGACGATCTTACAGCTCGTTCCCGGAAATGATCAGACCACCTTAACGACCTCCAGCAAGTCTTTCTGCGTTGTCGCAAATATCAAATTCTCTTAAACCCACTCAAGTGTGTCTTTTGCGTTCTAGAAGGCCAGTTGTTGGGTTTCATTGTTTCCCATAAAGGAATCGCTGTTGATCCCATGAAATTCCAAGCCATCATAGACCTTCCCGCTCCTTGCACGCTCCGACAGCTCCAGAGTCTACAGGGAAAATCTAATTTTCTCCGACACTTCGTTCCTGATTACGCCACCACCGTTCATGGTTTCTTACACCTTCTTCGTACCCACATACCCTTTGTTTGGGATGACCAGGTGCAAGTTGCCTTCGAAGCCCTTAAGAAGCTCTCACACAAGCCCCTCTGATATCCCCTACGTATTTCTCTCAAGACTTCATCCTTTACATCTCGACATCTGATCATGTCGTGTCCGGAGTCCTTGTTCAAGAAGACGCTACTCACTAGGAGCATGTCATTTATTACATGAGCCAAACCTTATCTAGACCACCCCTACGTTACCCGTATGAGGAAAGACTAGCCCTTGTTGTGGTCTTTTCAGTCCAAAAATTGCGACATTACATTTTACTCAGTCATACCACAGTTGTCGCCGACTCCAACCCCATGGTCTATCTCTTGAACCGGCGCCTCTTGCAAGGTCACGTTGTTAAATGGGTAATTATCCTCCAATAATATGACCTCACTTTCACAACCCCTAAGAGCACTAAAGCCCTCGCACTTTCCCAGCTCATCACCGATCTCCCATCCCTTTTGCCATCCCCACAAATCTCTGATGAGTTACTCGACAATCACTTGTTCATCTTCTTGTCTAATGACCCATGGTACGGTGATATTTTGTTATACCTTCACAGGAAGAAGTTTTGACCCAACATAAATTCTGATGGACGTCATCGTATCCATCACCAGGCCTCTCGATATCTCCTCTTGGGTGATGTCCTTTATCGGCGAGGGGTTGACACGATTCTCCATCGTTGTCTTACACACGAGGAAGCCGAACAAGTCCTCAATGACTGTCATAGCGGTGCCTGCGGTGGACATTTCTCTGGAATGGCCACCACCCAAAAGGTCATCCACGCTGGATACTTCTGGTCCACACTCTTTACCGACTGCATCACAGTGGTCAAACATTGCCATAATTGCCAACTTTTTGCCCCTAAGGCTCGGACACCACCCACTCCGTTACACCCAGTCGTCACCGTTGGTCCCTTTTGTAAATGGGCCATCGACTTCATGGAATGTAAACCCTCATCCGCCAATGGCCATAAGTACATCATTGTCGTCATCGACTACTTCACCAAATGGGTTGAAGCCATGCCCACCTTCAATTGTAAAGCTGACACCGCTGCCCGTTTCTTTTTTAACCATGTTATCACAAGATTTGGGGTCCCCAAACAGCTGGTCTCAGACCATGGTTCACATTTTGAAGATTCTATTTGGCGCAATTTATCCACCCTACTGAAGTTCGAACATCAGTATTCCTCTACTTACTACCCCCAAGGGAACGGCCAAGTAGAGGCCATTAACAAAATTTTAAAAACCATCCTCCAACGCACGGTTGACTGGAATAAGTCCAACTGGCATCACATGCTTTTTCCCGCATTATGGGCTTACCGTACATCAACCAAGACCACCACCGGTTTCACCCCGTTTCATTTAGTTCACAGTGTAGAGTCTGACCTCCCCATCGAGTGTCAGATACCTACCTTACACATCGCCGTCGAGCTTCTCCTAGACACCTCCCCACTTGGGCAACGTATGTTATCACTAGAGCAAGCTGATGAAGACCATTGTGCCACCCTCCAAACCATTGAAGCCACTAAGAACCGCTCCAAAGCTGGTTACGACAAACATGTCCACCCACGAACTTTCCACGAAGGAGACCTCGTTCTCGCCTATGACCAAGCCCACGACAAGACCGGTAAAGGAAAGTTTGAATCCATGTGGAAAGGCCCTTACATCGTGCAGACCTACCTCAGAAATGGGGCATACATTTTAACTGACTCAAAAGGTCACCTTTTGTGCAACCCCTGTAATGGGTTATATCTTAAACGCTTTTATCCTTAAACAAACCCGCAACTCCATTGGTCTGTATTGTACAGTTTGCTTTCTTTTTTTTTTCACCTTTTTTACCACAACCTTACATTCATCATTTTTGCATGATCATAGATGGACCATCTTCCACCTCATTACATTGGCTTCGCTGATGGAGCAAGATGCTGGTCTCCAAACCTGGCTTCTGCAGCATGGGTCTTATATTCCCCTTCACATGAGTTTATTCACCTTGACGGAATATGTATAGGCGCTGCTACCAATAACCAGGCGGAGTATGATGCTGTGACTGGTCTCCTGACTGCTGCCCTTCAGATGGGCATATGTCACCTTCATGTGTTCCTTGACTCCCAACTACTTGTCTCCTAGCTCAACAACTGCTACCAGGTGCGCGATCCCTGCCTCTTTAGAAAATTCCTGCACACAAAACAACTCAGCCGACAATTTGAATCCATAACATTCACCCATGTCCCAAGAGCTCAGAATAGTGTCGCAGATCAAATGGCTAACAACATCCTAGATTGGCATATCAGTCACACCATGTAAAACATCCATCATGCATCATCATCCCATATCATCTCATCAAAAATATATAAAAAACCAAAAAGATTACATTTCCAACAAGGGGCATCCACGTGCCTATCATCGCATAAATATTTGCATCCATGTGCAATAACATAAGCACATTACTATACAAGGGCATCCACGTGCCTATCCTACATACATAATGTTGCATCCATGTGCAATACATAACATATAAATACACAAGGGCCATCCACGTGCCCATCATCCTACATTACTTGCATCCACGTGAAGTACAAACACATAACAAACTAAAAGCACATCCACGTGCGTACATTCCATCATAATCGCAAAAGATGCATCCATGTGCATATATATATCAAA
Organism: Larix kaempferi; assembly: GCA_027924585.1. Classification (NCBI taxonomy): domain Eukaryota; kingdom Viridiplantae; phylum Streptophyta; class Pinopsida; order Pinales; family Pinaceae; genus Larix; species Larix kaempferi. Next base: position 1,071,361 of record BSBM01000187.1, read on the forward strand.
AAATAAACGTCAATGTTCTACACATGTCCTAAGTACCTCAGCACTCAGCTATACAAAAAATGTATATACATCGACAAGCCTCATAGAATACAAGCCGTAAACTACAAAAAACCCCGAGTGTCCATACACATCAGGGGGGGAGTCCCCTGTACTCCCTTCTGAGATTCATACCCTCCATCACTTCCTGCATTGACAGCTTCCGATTCCTCACCCCTCTCCTCCTCTGGAAGCTCCTCATCCCCTGCCAGATCATGTGCCCGACCCCTCTCCGCCAAAATGGCCACCCGGATCACAATCGATTGAAAATCGCATGGTGCCCCAAGACAGTCCTGAATCACCTCTTGATCCAAGTCCCCCCACCCATCATCAGTCACTCCAACCAGCAAACGATCGAGTAGCACCCGTATGGACTCCAGAGTCCCCTCAGCGTCCCATCGACGCACCTCCCCTCGGTCTGGCAGGGACGGTATTGCTACATGACCCCGATGGTCTATGTGTCCCGGTGGTGGCCTCAGTCCCACATCTACAAATCATACATCAGTTAGTACCAGCATAGCAATATCTCAAACCTATCATACACAAAACCTCACATCAACAAAAATCACGCAAATCAATACATACCATCTGGTCCCCATGCCTGCCCTGGAGGCCGTGGCACCTCCGGATCTCCTGTATAGTCCATCTCTCTATATGGATAATCATCCAGCGTCAGTGGCATCTACAACCACTGTAGGTAGAGCTTCTGGGTAAAGTATCTCCCAACCTCACCGCCACCCCATCGATGTATCATCTCTCCCCACCGCACCATGCGCGGCTCCCTCAGTCCTCCCAACCTGACCGGCACCCACGGCCGCAGTGTAGGTACCCGCTCCATGAAGAAGGCACACAGAAAAGATCCACAACAAAATCCTTTTCCAGATTCCTTCACCGAGGTCAGCTGTCACTGCACACTGGTGAGGAACATCTGGCCCCAAGCATAGTATATGCCACCCAGCACCCGCTCCACCAGCTGCATCTGGCCCCCTGACACCCGCTCAAGCGACTAGGACCCTAAAACCCGAACCACACATGCCGCGATCGCCTGTACTGATGGCTCCCGCATATCCATAATCCAGAGTGCATTCCTATGCACTATAGCCTCAGGAATGCAGTACCGCTCCAAAATATCCTCCATGTCCACGTTTGCAGACACTCGTGGCTGCGTATCAGCCACCCTACCCAGACAAGGCAACCCCGTCAAGAAATATACATCTACGAGGGTGAGATCCACCCTCTCTCGCTGCACCCTAAACGCATGTATGGGAACCTGTGCAAACTTCAGCAGCCCGCACAACCCCAAAGTAGACCGCACATGCCGATCCCTCCGGATGACATCCACTATGTCGTCCAGAATCTCCCGCTCTCGCCATAGCACTACCGGCATCCTATCAATCACACAATGCACACTCATCAGACCCATGTCAAAGAAATAACCCTTTTCCCCCCCAGGGGTAACCCTAAAGCTCGATCCAGATCGCGGCTTTAGGGCCCCTTTCTGCGGTCTCAGACCACGGCTATCAGGGCTACAGTCGCGGTCTGGGACGGTGACTGTAGGAGCCGAACTCACGGTCCCGAACCACGAGTTCAGCCTCGGAACTCGTGGTCCAAGACCGCGTGTTCAGACCCAGAACTCATGGTCCCCAACTGCATGTTCAGACCTGGAACCCACGGTCCCAGACCGCAGGTCCACCCCAGAAACCCGCGGTCCACACCCACGTGGACCATATAAGACCCCCTGGGACCCACTCCCCCCCCCCCCCCCCCCGAACCCAATAAAAAATGCAGGTACGAGTTTATCGGAATACCTGCAACTCCCGGATCTGAAAACAGTCGGTCGGATCATCCAGAAACACCAACTACACTCTGGTCTACTCTGATCTCTAGTCAAAGTCAACAAGTCCAAATAACAGTTGTCATGTTGGACCCACGTACTATTTATAGTCCGTTGATTTTTTCTTGTTTTGGCCATTCTGAACCCATACGGAGTCCATTTTTCAAACTGTTTCCACCACTGGAATCAGCACGATGAGACCGTCATGATGGTTGACTCGTTTTCTTATTTTTTCTGCATCATTTTTTGAGCATTTTTCTAGACACCACTAGTTGCCTCGGTTTGCGTGCCGCTTCAGCTTCTCTCCATTTTTTATATACTTTATATCATCGGATTCATTTTTCTGAGCCCGTGATGATGCTTGAGATCATTTCTCGCTCTCACCCCCATATTTTTCGTGTATTTTTTCCAAAACGCCCCCCGTCGCTTCGGTTTGCATGCCACCTCGGTCGTTCTCCGTCTTTGACACTTTTTATATCACCGTATCTAGTTTTTCGAGCTCGTGATGACGCTTTAGATCATTTCTCGCTCTCAACAAGTATAATTTCCACATTGTGTCCCAACACCTTGCTGCCTCGATTTTCATGCCACATCAGCTGCCATCGTATTGTTCCACATTTTTACATGAGCCATTCACTCCATTCATACTGCAATTATTTTGTTATTTTTCCACCATTCATTATCCCACAAGGAGGCCGACCAGTGTTCCCCCCTACCCTCGTTCTTGGTCATCATCAATGTTCCTTGATTGAGCACTTACTCCTTACCTGACCATTCCTTTTGTTCGGTATAATTTTATCCCTTTTTCGGGTCGGACAAGTCCTTTACGAAAAAGGCACTTAGGGAGTTTCTGTTAAGCTCTTTTCTGACTCCTAAAACAATGAAAAGATTTCCGAGCAATCTTGCTTCCTTTCATGCTCATTAAAGTACCTGAAAGGGTGTCTATCTGGTATAAGTTTAACCCTTTTCCGGACCTGGTAGACTAATTATGAAAAAGGAATACTCTAGTCACACCGGCTAGAAGAGTTCTTCATTGCATCCTTTTATGCGTCTTCGGGCCTTGGAGACTAACACACGAAAAAGAAACCCCCTGGAGTCTTCTTATCGCTTTTAGACTCTCTAAAATTGAAAGCAACCACAAGCATGAACTGTCCTGGGCTCGTACAAATCCACACGACAGTACCATTCCATTATTTCAGAGTCTTCTTATTGCTTTCAGACTCCTTAAAATTGAAAGCAATCACGAGCATGAACTGTCCTGGGCTCATATAAATCCATACGACAGTACCATTTTGAACACACTTCTTCTAGTTCCTTAACCCATGAAGAAGTCCCCCCCATGCCTCTTCGCACTATGATCGATCATCTCGGCAGCACCCCCAATAAGGTCGCCTTTGTTCAGAGTATTCTGCAATCTCCTGCCATATTACACCAACTTGAGTATCACTCATCCCAATCACCATCCTTGGTCCATTACAGTAATGATCCCTCTCCCACCAGTCAGTTTCATATGTTGCCCGATCATCTCCGCCATCATACTCTGAACAAAGGAAGTTTGAGTCCACCCACTCTACTTGCCCAGTTATTCGCTACCCCCCACAGTATGTCAGTCCTACCATCAGTACTCTCACACTCTGGTTCTCCACCTCGTGCTCCTATCAAGGAAACATCATTTCCTTGCTAGTTCCAGGTCTCCCTCTGTCGACGACAGCCCATCTATTCTAAAGGATAGACCCAGAGGTCCCTGCGCCTTGGACTCATCACCATTTTTGGTGAGTGCGTACAGACAATTTTGAGAGGAGTCATTAGTGCCTCTCCGAGTGGTTGTTTCTCACATGCTCGACTTCAACACCTTGATTGCATCGTTGAGAATCGCATAGGGTATATATCCCTTCAGTTATTGGTCGAAGACCCCGAATTTCCCACGACTCTAGCACATTGGTGAGTCCCTTTGGAACGCCCAGTTATATGTTCCCGTGGATGTCCGAGTTGCGTAGGCGATTGTATTCGGAAGCCATGCAGTTATATGCTTCCTTGAGTACCCAATTCAGTTCCAGTTCAGTGTACCATTGAGGGTATGACTCCCCGTAACTATGATCCAGCAGCTCATCAGTTCCTCTGGTACCACACTCAGCAGCATTTTTGTTATTCCAGTGTATCATTTCTTCAGCTCAGACATGGTCAGCCCAGTAGTATGTCCCAGATTTGTGTCCCATCTAGACCCTTATGATGTACACAGTGGTTCTCCATGTATCCTTCAGGCCCCCATTTTTGGGCCTCATTGTTATTTTATATATATATCTAGATACGAGCATGGGTATGCCCACCTCGTCCATATATTGAGATTCTTCTCATTCGAGGCCATGTATATTTAAGGTCCCCATTTTTTGGACCCCCTTTTTATTGTTCTATATCTCGATACGAGCATGGGAATGCCCGCCTCGTCCATATGTTCAGATTATTCCTCATTCATTATTGAGGTCATGTACTTTCAGTTTTTGCAGTTTGTTCGGGATTGTTATTCCGGGCTCTAGTTTGTTTCTTCTCCTCTCCACATCCCAGGAAAACCATAAAAGACTTATGATGTCTATCGGCCATATGATGAGCTCTTGCCCTCACACATCAGGGGGCAATCTGTTAACACCCAAAAAGTGCTCACTACCTCATCTCCCTCATTACATGACTCATTTGTCCATATTTCCTACCATATTTGCCTCCAAAACCTTAAAAAGCCTCCAAAAGGCCAAAAACCCCCTTTTTCCCCCCAAAATAATGTAAATTCCTCAAAAAAATAGCAAAAACCCTCTAAAAAGGGAATAAAAAATACAAAAAAGAGAGAAAAGAAGGAAAAAAGGAAGCAAAAACCCTATACAACTGACCTAAACCATATGGTTCCCAAAACCATGGGTCAGCACTCCACCACTAAAAACCTATAAATAGGTGATGGAGGCTCCCCATTTCACATCCACAATCATCCCTATCCTTACGCTGCTAAAAATTCCCTTGAAACCCTAGCTCTTCATTTGGAGCTAATTCTTGAGAACCCTTTTGGCCCCATTTCCAAAACATCTTTGGAAGAAGGAGAAGGAACAACACTGGAGCTTGGAAGCAACCCTCTTGGATTGCTGCAAAGGATCCACCAACCTCTACATCTGAGGTAATTTTTAATACAAAAAGAGATATCTTCACCATATTTTCATGTTTTGTTATTTATGTTAATGCATATGTAGTTTAATTTTATTTTACTGTACTGTCATATTTCACCATTTTTCTGAACTGCTACTAAGGAGTACCTTCTCCTTAGTAGGTGCTCATTTGCACAAGCTAGGGTGAAAACCCTATCTACAATGCATAGCCATTTCTCTCCTAAAACTATATCACAACCACTGATATTTATTCCCAGCATATGATTTTTGAGATGATAATCACCCAATTGTAGCATCACATTATCACAACACCCCCCACATTTCACCATTGGATATCATAATTTTAAAGTTGTAAACTAGATGGACATAATAGTGTAATCCCTCATCCAAACATCAATGAATAAAATTGTGGGTGATGCCACTATCAACCAAGACTACCACTTGGTGATGCTTGATGAGCCAAAGGTTTAAAGTTTTGTGGTTTGTAATACTAGACAAAGCATGAACAAAGATGTGTGGTTCTTCTCAATAAAATTCAATTTCAACTTCTTCTTGCATTAGATAAGTTTGGTCAACAAACTCCAACTTAGTTGTATATTCCATAATTAAGTCTTTGTAATGGGTAGGAGTAGTCAAATAAATTTGAAATAAATTCTTGTCTTTGCATTTACAACCCAGAGCATACGTTTCATCACAATTATAATAGAGTCCCCATATTTTTCGATATATTGTTTATGTTGGATAGAACCTTTGTACTTTGAAGGGAGGAGAAGGAATTTTTATTAACAAATTTACCTTTGTAGGGTGTGAACAAGGAAATAAATATGGTTTTGTAGTTTTTGCATTGATTTTTGTCTTTGATTCTAGGATTCTCTAAGATGCCTCCAACCAGGTTACATAATGTTGCATTATAACTTGTGATTGAATTGCCTCCTTCAAGCCACTAATGAAACATTATTTATAGAAATAATATGTTAAGTTATTTATACATATGGATATTTTCTCAAAGGATTAGATAAATTCTACAATTGAAACTGCTTGGAATAACTTGGTAAGACACCACAATTACTGAGGATATTTCTCATAATTCTCATGGAGAGATTTAAAAAATAGACTACAATAAATGTAACACCCATAGTATTTTTTATGCCACTTCCACTATTGACATCATTCTGAATCCAATAACAAGATCCCCACCCTAAGTTTCATCATCAATACCATGTGTTGATGTATATGTAACTTCGGAATGTATTTCATCTATGTATTTTATTGTACTCCTATAGAGATTTATTATTCCTCTATACAGAAGTGTCGTCATTTGTATTGACAAGTGTTGCAAGTGTTGTAACTTGCCGATGGTTTATTAGACCACCATGTGTGGGGTTGGCCCTGATTAAGTTAACCTGGGGTTATTAGGCTGAGTTAGACAAGTCGGCCCCATAGGTTTATTAGGCTGCTCAGAACAAGTATAAATAGAGAGCGGGATCTCTCTATTTGATAATCTCATTATTCACTTGTACATTACTCGGAAAGTGGCTCACTAGTTGAGGAGGAGGAGGAGCTGCTAGTAGAAGACTATCTCTTGTACTTTGGTTGTATCATTGCTCTCTCTATCTCTGAGGAAGTTGTGGGGTTTTTCAACTTAGGGTTTTCCCCACGGAAACTATGTGTGTCTATTGTCTCTTATGTTCGCATCTTGTGATGATTGATATGCTTGCTATGATTGATATGCATTGATATACTATACATGTTATTCTCTCACTAAAGATCCTAGAGTATTGTTAATTAATGCTCAAAAATTAACATGGTATCAGAGCTTCCCTGAGAAGAAGACATTGTGCAGTGGCGGAAACTAGGGTTTCTTGTTTATTGGATTTCTCTCCACAGATTTTGGAAAATCAATAAGGTAGATTGACTCTACTCATCAAGGAGAATCTATCTGTCCAATCAGAATTCAATTCTGAGCACTTTCAGTTTTGGCCCTAAAACTTAGGGTTTTCACAAAAATAGGAATTTCTGAAATCTGAAGATATAGATGGAAGCTCCTTGGAAAAATCGAAGTTTAGAGCTTTGGATCGAGATTTTTGGCTGGGTAAATCTCTGAGAAATGCAAACCCTAATTCACGGTCCTCCCTAGTGAATCCAGGAAGACTAAAAGGAATTTATGAAGGGTGAAACTTTGCAGATCTCAAATTATGAATATACCAAGTTGATCAGCTCATCAAGGCACATCTTTCTATCCTTTCAGAAAGTTGAAATTCACATTTTGAATTTTTGGAGTTTCTCTGACAAACCCTAATCCAGGACCAGATCCAGTTTTCAGCAAATCAAGTGGTAAGACCTAAATATTTTCTATTTCCATTTGAAGTACTCTTTAAGATGTCTCACCACACCAACCTTGAGAATAATCTTGAAGGGGATGATAACTTCCGAGCTTGGAAGTATAGGATTGGGTTAATCTGGAAGAAAATGAATTGACACCTACATCAGCTCTGAGGTCCCTATCCTAGAGGATGAAGAGGCTAAGCCATTGCATAAGAAGAACTTGGTCAAGGCAAAGAGAATCATTGTTGATTCTATCAAATACCATCTGAAGACACCCAAGGAGATGTTTGACTCTTTGACCAAGCTATTTGAAGGGAAGAACATAAATCGGAAGATGACCCTGTGGAACCAATTGAAAGGGGTAAAACTTCAGAATGGAGAGATCATTCAATCCTATTTCTCTAAGGTCTCTCAGATCAAGGAACAACTTGAAACTGTGGATGAAATGGTGGAGAATGGTGAAATTGTCATGACCACTCTGAATGGCCTACCTAGGTCATGGGATTCCTTTATTCAAGGAATTTGTGCAAGAAGGAAGTTGATCTCCTTCAGTAGACTATGGGAGGAATTCTCTCAAGAATAAGTAAGGCTTGTGGCACGAGAAGAAAAGATGGGGAATGCAGATCAAGCTCTCATAGCTCACACCAAGAAAGGGAATCCCAAGAGAGAGCCATCTCACTTCAAGAAATATCCACACCACCACAAAGAAAGAAGAATATGTTTCACCTACAATGAGAAGGGACACATTGCTATAAATTGTCCCAACAACAAAAAGGACAACTTCAACAAGAAGAAGAAAGGCAACAAGAAGAGATATCATGCTCATGCAGCTGAGGATGATGAACCTCCCAAGAAGAAGGCTAGAATAGGAAGTGATGACGATGACTCATCAAGTGAAGAAGAATATGTTCTAATCTCTTCTCTCACAGGTACTATCTCTCATGGTTGTAATGATTGGCTTATTGACAGTGGGGCTTCCAAACACATGACTGGGTTTAAAGAATCCTTTGCTAATCTATCTGAACATGAGTCACCCCATAAGGTGAAACTTGGGGATGACTACCAATACCCTATCAAAGGAAGTGGGGAAGCCTCCTACAATCTAGACTCTGGGAAGTCTTTGAAAATGAAATATGTTCTATATGTACCTGGGCTCAAGAAGAATCTACTCTCCATATCTGCATTGGATGCCAAAGGCATGAGGGTTGCATTTGTAGATGGCCAAGTCTTAATGTGGCCAAAAGGTAAAACTAATGATGATGCAATAGTGATTGGAGAGCAATAGGGAGGATTGTATAAATTGAAGGGACAACCTGAACATGCCATGATACATGAATCCATGGAGCCAAGTGAACTTTGGCATAGAAGGCTTGCTCATGTGCACTATAGGGCACTACCAATTGCAAGAAAAGTTGTAGAGGGTCTTCCTGAAATCAAGACCAAACATGGAGGTGTTTTCAAAGGATGTGCAAAAAAAAAGAACATAAAGAAGGAATTTCCAAGCAGTGAAAGCAAAGCAAAAGGAATTTTGGAGATTATCCACTCTAATGTATGCGGACCAATGTCATCCAGTTTTCTGAGTGGGTACATATACTATGTGTCTTTCATTGATGATATCTCTAGGAAGACTTGAGTTTATTTCTTGAAGAACAAAGATGAAGTATTCAACAAGTTCAAGGAATTCAAGGCCTTGATAGAAAACCACGCTGAAAAGAAGTTCAAGACCTTCAGATCCGAAAATGGTGGAGAATTCACTTCATCAGAATTCAAGTGCTATGCAGTGATTCGGGAATTAAGAGGGAGTTCACCACTCCTTACAATTCACAACAAAAAAGTGTAGAAGAAGTTACTTCAGAATAGGACTCCAGCAGCTCCTGCAAGGAAGCAAAGATTCAAAGGGAGTCCACCCAACAAACAAACAAAGATAAGTATTTGAATTGTCATTTCTTGTATATTATGTTTGTTTAAAATAATGTTATTCAGTGATGTATATGCTTATGTTCATAGACTTAGGTTGTGTATTATGCATATTAGAATATTTGCATTGATGAACAAGATACTACTAATATGAAAGTAATGGGTAAGTGGCCTATAGCAATGTACAACATTCCATTGTTGCTTATCTAGAATGAAACCTCTGTGATGAACCTACAATAAGTAATTAATGAAAACACACGAAATAGCAGAAATAACAGAACTCAGAATCACTTTTATATTGATCGCAGGCCACTTCGAGGGGGCAACCTCCTTTGAGCAAGCTCAATACAAATAACTTCACGGTACCTTCATTGGTCTCAATAAAAACTTATATACTAAGACTATGTAATGACCCTTTTTCAAAATTCTATTAAAATGCCAATTTTTCCACTTTTTCCCCAATTTCGACCTTTGACTAGTTTAACTGTTTTGACCTCCAAATCAACCCAAATGCTCCCAAATATTCTGTAGAAGTGTATGAATGGTATTTAGACTTGAATATAAGGTTCAGGGATTTTTTATGGCCCTCCAAATACTGCTGAAAACTTTATTTGTATCCTGATCAATATATGTAATTTTGACTAGTAATTTGTGCATCAAATCCCCCTCGGGTAACACTGCAAATGGCCTTCCAAATGCCTCCAAACTCCCACGAATTTATGAACAGAGGTATATAATTTGTTAAGTATGTGATTAAGGTCTCATATGCACCATTAATTGATTTTTACTACTATTCTAACTCTCTCACATTCAACAGCAAAAACCCCCAATTCGACCCTTAGGGAAATGGCACTATTTCACCTCCCAATACAACTAAACTGAGTAAAAATGCTTCAAATGCTCAAGTACAGTACATGAAACTTGTATAATACAACCATGGAAGTATATTGATCACAAATATATCAGAGAATCATCCATCCATTCAAAATAATCAACATTATAGTGTCATACATCAATGCATTGGGGAAATGGACATTGTTTGCTCATTAATCAATAGTTTTGCATACAACCAGTGGGTATTTCGACCTGAGACTTTCTGAATATTAATAACAGAGGATATGAAGCTATTACAATCATAAATATATAATCAGAAGCTCTCTCAAGAAGCACAAGTGCTCACCAAAAACGCCCTCCCTCAAGGAACATGAATATGCCTTCAAAATTGGAAACGGTGGAGAGAAATTGCTGCACTAAACCAGTCCATGAAACTTCTTGTAGCTGCTACCTAAAAATAAAAACTCCATTAAAGCACCATGAAAGACCTGAGTGGCCTCTCCAAACACCAACTTGGATGGGAATCTTTCACCCTCTAAATTGGCGAAGGCAAGAAACTAGTCATCCACTAGCTCTCTCTTCACAAATGCAATTTTTCTCTAATCATCAAAAGCCATTCTCATACTTCATTTCTACATTTTATAACCAACATTATCCTTCTAAGGGTCTAAATCCTCTCAATAGATTCAATAGATTTCCATTTAGGAAATATTCCACATTTGCCACTTGTCTCCTAGTTCCAACCTTCCATCTTCTCCCAAATTCGATTTTCAGTCTCTTTGGCTTCTCCAACTCCCAAATTCACCTTCCTTGAGCCTATTTTTGGTGCTGACATGTCATAGTGGTCAGATGTTAAAGGTCAGGTCTGCAATTTGTCATAGTTGTCATAGATGCTCCATCATTGGTGTCATAGGGGCTAGGGAATCTAGCCCAAGTGTCCACAAACTTCCACTTTGACTCTTTATCTTCCATGGAGGTTACCAATCCTTCCCAATTCGACCTAAGATGCTCAATGACATGTGTTATGACTTACCAACTCACCGAAGAGTGTTCACATTCCCATTAATTCGAATTTGCAAAAGAGAGATACGATGTATTACGAAAAATCAAGCTAGTGTGGGTCCCACATCCTCCATATGTCTCCAAAACCATTTGTCACCTAGGATTTCTATTGAATTTCTTTATTCACTCTATTTATTAAATACTTGAACCCTTCTAATGTCTAAACATCATTTATTAGCTTCCTTATTACCATTCCACATGTGCCCATCAAACCTAGGAAACTAGTAGGATTGATGGGATTGTCTTACTATGAAATTATTGGAATGGGGACATTACGGTCTAGGCGTCGATACCATGTGTCAATACAAACCAAGGGACAATACAAAATATGGATCAACAATTACTACGAGATGACTTACAAAGCATATGCGTCCAACAACAATAATACAAACTATGGATCGACAAATACTACGGGACGACTTACAAAGCATATGCGTCCAACAACAATATACTAACAAAGTAAATAGAATGGTTGACATGGGTTCCTAACATCCCCTCTCCCTTAGAAAAAGATTTATCCTCAAAGCTTTAGATGTGGAAATTGATGCAGAATCTGAAGGAGTGGTTCCCCTGTAGCATCCTCGGGTTGCATTCCGGCCCACTGACGCCTGTTGAGTTTTAGGGAGGATTGCTTGGAAGAATGTAGACGAAGAAGGACCATAACAACTGCGTGAAAAGTGCGCTCAGAACGGTGTTGATTGACTTGTTGTTTCAGTCGAATTCTTTCCATGTGAAGATTGTCCTGCAGAATGAGAAGAATATGATCGTGGTTTCGAAGAACCGAGTCAATTTCCTGAACTAGGGAGCTGATGAGTGTGGATGGAAGAAGAAATAGTGGTGCCTGTCCATAAACTGCTTCATATGGTGTCCTATTAGATGTGGTATTGTACGACTAGAGCGCTTCTAGGAAATCCATAGAAATAGTTGTCCACATCTGTGTAGGGATGGGAAAGGGTTCGAGTAGTCTCGAAAGGAGTGTCGTTTCACCCTTGTTGACCTGGAAAGTATCACACTCAACCACCATCTGGTGAATTTTCATTTTCATTCCCTGCCAAAAAAAATTACATTGTTCCCATTCATAGGTTTTGAGGAACCCAGAGTTCCCTGCCGATGAAGAAGCATGGAATTCATAGAAGAGATAGCCCTGTTGAACAAATTGCAACCGATTTGGAACAAGCAAAGAAATAGATGTAAGAGAAACCAGGTCATCAAATTGGAAAGAAGGAGCATCTGCCACCATATTATCCTTATCCTTCTTGTAAGTGATCACATAGTCATAACTCATGAGTTGGATAACCCATTTTCGGTGTGCTAGTGAGGAGACCCGTTGTTCTAGAAAATGTTCCAGACTCTGGAGATCAGTCTTAAGGAGGAAATAATTTCCTAATAGGGATGGCTGCCACTTCTGTACTGCATGCAAAATAGCCATCATTTTCTGCTGAGATGTAGATGTGGCTAAATGCTTACTGGAAAGGTCTCTTGAAGGCGGCAAGCCCACTGGTGCAACAAAGACACCTGCATATCTATCCAAGTAAGTAGTGGAGACCGTTGGTGTTTGCATCTGAATGGAATGGAGCTTAGCAATGACACCATGTGAATTCTTCTTAAGGATCTTTTCTAGGCGATGTGAACTTATGATGCGGAGAGACCCTTGTTGTAAGCCCATAAATTTGTGTTGTGTCCCATTGACTGAAAACTGCATCCAAAGTTCAGCAAAATCCCATAAGACGGGGCCAAGTGTGCGTAACCATTGAATGCCCAAAACCACATCACATCCGCCTAGGGACAAGGCAAACATGTTAGAATGCATGTTATAATCTTCCAGAGAGATACGCACATTGTGACACTTCCCCTTGCAAGGTAATGTGCCCCCATTGGAAACCATGAATTCAAAGTTGGAGCAAGGATGGACAAAACAATCAGCCTATTTGGCGATCCGAGGGTCAATGAAGTTATGAGTGCTTCCAAAATCAATGAGTATTGTAAGAGGAAGCTTCTTGAAGTAACCCCTGACCCGCATTGTTTGGGGGGTGGTGATGTCAGATAAAGCATGGAGATATATCTCTGGGTGGTCGTCTTGAGATGGAAGGTCAATAGGCAGCTCCTGAATGTCGACCTGATCATCTGGTGTATCTGGATCTTCTTCACCAACTTCCGATGCGGGCGGAGAATCCACATCTAAGAGATAAAGCTTTTGTTGAACACATCTATGTCCCCGAGTGAATTTTTCATCACAATTATAACAAAGCCCTTTTTCTCTACGTGCCTGCATCTCTGTTTCGGACAAATGCTTGATAGAAGTTGGTCGAGGAGTTGGTGGGATGGGAGGTCGTTGAGAACCCATATTTAGGAAGGGAACAAAAGTGGGTTTTGAGTGTTGTTGGGAAGAAATCTTGTCTTCTTCCAACTCAGCCAACCCTAGGGCCTCCATCATTGTGTTGGGATAGAACATTTTGACCTCTCGGCGGATTTCATCCCTAAGACCACTAATAAAACAACTCCTGTAGAAGTCATCAGACAATCCTTCCATGTGGTTGGCTAGTTTCTCAAATTCTGTCTGATACTCTCTCATAGTGCCAATTTGACGTAGTTTAGTGAGTTCTCTGGTGAAATCATCAAAAGCACTAGGACCAAATCGTTGCAAAAGGAGTTGGAAAAAATTTGTCCATTTTGGCTCATCATGAGCCTTGATGTACCAACAGTACCATTGAAGGGCTTCTTGTTCCAAATGAAAGGATGCAAGTGGAACTTTTTGGACATCAAAAGTATTATGCAAACTGAAATATTGTTCTGCACGATAGATCCATCCAGTCGGATCAGTACCATTGAAGCGAGGAAATTCAAGCTTCATACCATGGAAAGTGCTGGAAGAAGAGAACCCATTGGCTACATAAGTTTCTGGTTGTCAGTTATTGTTCATGGCTGAATGTTGAAGATGGAGGCTGAGAAATTTTTCATCAAGATCTTGGAGTTTGGTTTGGATGGTTGCAAGTGCTTCCTCCATGGTTTTTTCTCCTCCGTGGGTGACAACCATAACCAAGAGTTTTTTTTTTTTTTAGGGGGGGGGGACGGAATGGATAGAAAAACACAAACAAAAGCTTGTTTAGTAAAGGAAAATTTGGATTTGGGAAAAACTCAGATGGGTAATTGGGGTTTGACTAGGTTTTGGACACTGTCAAAGGGATAGGGAAGCAGAAAAGGAGGATTTCAGAAGCGGGGTGAAAGAATGGAAAAATTTAGCAGAGAGGGACAAAGAAGCAGAATTAGGAAAGGAAATCTGTGGTAAAATTTGAAGGTGATTGGGTAAAATCTGAGGAAGTTATGGAAAACCCTAAAAATAGACAAATGTGGGATTTCGGGCTTTGGGAAGTGGAATTTGGGATAGGGTCCTCAGGAATGAAATATGCAGAATGAGATTACAGGGGTTCCAGGGAAGTTTCTAGGGAAATGGAGTGAAAACAAAGGAGATATGGAGAATGGAGTTGCTATGAGGAAGAAGGGGTCTGAAATAGACAGATCTGCAATGGTACGGAAGTGATCGGAAACAGAGGGATCTGAAACGACACCGAATGGATCGAAAACGGCTGGATCTGAAATAGATCTGAAACGACTAGATATGGAATGGCTTTCAGAATGGATCTGAAACGGCTGGATCTGAAATAGATCTGAAATGGCTGGATCTAGAATGGCTTTCAGAATGGATCTAAAACAACTGAATCTGAAATGGCGTGGCAGTGATCGGAAATAGTTCAGCTGAAAAAAGATATGGACCCCAGGTATGTGCGGCTTCCTAACAGTTCATGGGTTTCACTCGGCCACCAATGTTGTCTGACGGCTTGCTTATTGGGGCAGTACCCCTCACTCCATGGCTCAAGTAAAACTAATAACCGCTTTACCACAAATGACATCTCTTGGTTTACCTCACGGGTGGGAACTAGTCAATCAGGTAGGGGTCGTTGCCCTTTTCGCTGGCAGGTCCTCTCAATGGGCCAACTACTTTGGGGTTCCTGTGGTACTCCTCACAATGATTTTTAGGGATTATTCCCAAGTACTTCCCACAGTTAAGCGGATAGGGATTATTCCCAAATCCGAAGCTGCAACAGATGTGAAAAAAAAAAAAATTGGCAGAAATTCCACCCAACGAGCCCAAGAAAGTACTCTGATACCAGATGTGATGAACCTGCAATAAGTAATTAATGAAAACACATGAAATAGCATAAATAACAGAACTCAGAATCACTTTTATATTGATCGTAGGCCACTTCGAGGGGGCAATCTCCTTTGAGCAATCTCAATACAAATAACTTCACGGTACCTTCATTGGTCTCAACACAAACTTATATACTAAGTCTAGGCGCCAATACCATGGGTCAATACCATGTGTCAATACAAACCATGGGCCAATACAAAATATGGATCAACAATTACTACGGGATGACTAACAAAGCATATGTGTCCAACAACAATAATACAAACTATGGATCGACAAATACTACAGGACGACTTACAAAGCATATGCGTCCAACAACAATATAGTAACAAAGTAAATAGAAGGGTTGACATGGGTTCCTAACAACCTCTTTGCTGACATGTTGGGAGTTGTGCACACTCTTAACAATGTTTTGGTAGAGATTGGAAGGCATCTAGAAAGTTATGGGATATGGATAAATGTTGTACCGAAGCATTGGCTATAATAATTGCATGACTGTATGACATATATTCTTATGTGTAAGCTTTTGTTATGAAACTATGAGATGTTTCTAATCATGCAATTTAACTTGTCTTGTAGGAAAGATTGTATACCATCACCTAGAAAAGAAGGACTACAACATTTGTTCCAGCAACAAAGTTATCTATATTGAAGATATTGAAGTTCCCAGGATTCAGGAAGTATTCCATGATCAAGGAGTATTAGTAGATAATGAAGAATGATGTTTGGGATGTAGTCCCAAGACTTGAAGGGAAGTCTGTTGTGACTTCCAAATGGATCTACAAGATCAAGCATGCTACAGATGGCAGCATAGAAAAATACAAGGCAAGGTTTGTAGATTGTGGCTTCTCTCAGAAAGAAGGAATAGATTATGAAGAAACTTCTGTTCCTGTAGCTAGATACACTTCCATCAGAACTGTACTTGCTCTAGCTGCAGTGATGAAATGAAATATACACCAAATGGATGTCAAGACAGCCTTCTTGAATGGTGTAGTCAAGGAGGAAGTATATGTGGAGCAGCCACTTGGTTTCGAGACACATGACAGGAATTCATATCTGTGTAGGTTGAAGAAAGCCTTGTATGGATTGAAGCAAGATCCTAGGACTTGGTATGGTAGGATGGACAGTTTCCTATCCAGTTTGGGCTTTACCAAGAGTAAAACGGATTCCAACCTTTACTACAAGGTTGAGGAAGGCAATCTTGTGATACTACTGTTGTATGTAGATGATCTATTTGTAACAGGTAATGATAGTTTGATCACCGATACCAAGAGGAAGCTGGCAGCCGAGTTCGAGATGAAGGACTTGGGGATGATGCACTATTTTCTAGGCATGGAGGTGTGGTAGAGTACAGATGGAATCTTCCTTGGACAAGGGAAGTATGCAGTGGAGATCCTGAAGAGGTTCGGGATGATGGACTGCAAGGCCATGGCCACACCTATGGCATCGAACCAGAAGCTTCTGTGTGATGCTTCATCTGATTCGGTCGATGTCACAATGTATCGTTAGATGATTGGGTCCTTGATGTACCTGACGAAAAAGAGACCAGATATTTGATTTTCAATGAACACATTCATCCAGTTCCTGACGAATCCGAGAGGTGTTCACCTGGTTGTTGTAAAGCATATTATAAGGTACCTGAAGGGTATAATTGATTATGGGCTCAAGTATGATGCAAATCAAAAGTTTAACCTGCAGGGTTATGTTGATTCAAACTGGGCAGGAAGTGCTGCAGATAGGAAGAGCACATCTGGGTGTTGCTTCAGTATGGGATCAGGTGTGATCTCTTGGTTTAGCAGGAAGCAGTCCTGCGCAGAACTGAGTACAGCTGAAGTAGAGTAAGTTGCAGCTTGTTCGGCTAGTTGTGAGGCAGTATGGCTCCGGAAGCTACTGTCTAAGCTATTTGATCTCCCGTTGGAAGCTACTAGTATCTTTTGTGACAACCAGAGTTGTGTGAAGCTGTCTGAGAACTCGGTGTTCCATGACAGGTCGAAGCACATCGAGATCAAATATCACAATATCAGGGATATGGTGCAGAGAGGAGCAGTGAAGCTCCTGTATGTTGCAACAGATGAGCAGATTGCAGATGTGCTGAGGAAACCACTAGCCAGAGTGAAGTTCAAGTACTTCAGAGAGAGGCTTGGTGTTCTTCAGATTAATGACACTTCGAGGAAGAAGTGATGGACACATTTGCTGAAGCCATTTCAAGCATGGTGAAAGGAGGATCCTTCACATGACTATGGATGTAAGCGCTGGATGATGAGCATTAGGACGATACTCGATTTACTGCTCTATATGATCAGTTGGATCATTTATATGTATGTATGTATGCATCATGTTGGATTGGATATGATTAGTTGGATCATTTGTATGTATGTATGTATGCATCATGTTGGATGCTTGGTATGATCAGTTGGATCATGTATATGCATCATGTTGGATGCTTGTTATGATCATATGGATCATTTATTTGTGTATGTACCAGGTGGATACATTGTATGATCAGGTAGATCATGTATGATGACATGTATCAGGTATGCATCAGTTGGATGCACTGTATTATCAGGATGATCATGGATGACGAGCTTCAGGATGTTGCTCCAAATGATATGTATCAGGATGATGCTATGATGATGATCAGGATGATCATGTGTTGATGTATATCAAGATGATGTATGGAGAGTATCAGGATGATTCTCTGTGGCCATGGACAGGTTGTGCATATGAGCATGTAAGTTGACCTGGGAGATCTAACAGGTAGAGTTGTGTGCTCATAATATCCTGGGATGCTCTTTCGAGGCATTGCTCTGGGAGGACATATAATAGCGCCCTAGGAGATCCGACAGGTAGAGTGGTGTGCTCGTAACTGCCTGGGATGCTCTTTCGATGTTTTGTTCTATGGCATGTAATGTGCTCCTGGGAGATATGACAGGTACAGCTGAGTGCTCGTAACAGCCTGGGATGCTATATCTAGGTTTTTCCATGACCACATGTAATATGCTCCTGGGAGATCCGACAGGTAGAGGTATGTGCTTGTAACAGCCTAGGATGATACAGCCAGGTTTTGTGGTGAGGTCACCTGTAATGTGCTCCTGGGAGATCCGACAGGTAGATCTTTGTGCTCGTAACAGCCTGGGATGCTACAGCCAGGTTTTGTGGTGAGATCACATGTAATGTGCTCCTAGGAGATCCGACAGGTAGATCTATGTGCTCGTAACATCCTTGGATGCTACAGCCAGGTTTTATGATGGGTTCACATGTAATGTGCTCCTGGGAGATCCAACAGGTAGAGATGTGTGCTCGTAATAGCCAGGGATGCTTCAGCCAGGTTTTGTGATGCACGTAATAAGTCCCGAGGATTCCACAGTATGGCCAGTGATGATGAAGACCTACAGATGGTAGGCCTACATCCAGTATGAAAAAGGACTGGCTCTGTAGAACTTCCTGTGACGAGTAGATTGGAGATTGATTGATATAATAATAGTAGTGACAATGATGATGATTCGAGGATGATGATTCGTTGATGATGGTCCAGAGAAGAAGACTTGTGCTAGCAGATCTGTGTTGAGAAATACCTTCCTAGTTAAGAGGGAGTGTTGATGTATATGTAACTTCAGAATGTATTTCATCTATGTATTTTATTGTACTCCTATAGAGATGTATTATTCCTCTATACGGAAGTGTCGTCATTTGTATTGACAAGTGTCGCAAATGTCGTAACTTGCCGATGGGTTATTAGACCACCATGTGTGGGGTCGCCCCTGATTAGTTAACTTGGGGTTATTAGGCTGAGTTAGATAAGTCGGCTCCATAGGTTTACTAGAATGATCAGAACAAGTATAAATAGAGAGCGGGATCTCTCTATTTGATCATCTCATTATTCACTTGTACATCACTCGGAAAGTGGCGCACTATTTGAGGAGGAGGAGGAGCTACTAGTAGAAGACTATCTCTTGTACTTTGGTTGTACTTTGGTTGTACTTTGGTTGTATCATTGCTCTCTCTATCTCTGACGAATTTGTGGGGTTTTTCACCTTAGGGTTTTCCCCACGGAAACTCTATGTGTCTATTGTCTCTTATGTTTGCATCTTGTGATGATTGATATGCATTGATATACTGTACATGTTATTCTCTTAGTAAATATCCTAGAGTATTGTTAATTAATGCTCAAAAATTAACACCATGAAGGGAGAAGTAATATTCCATTTGAGTGATCCATCCTGATGGGTTAGGACCATCAAAAAAATTTAAGGATACTTTAGGAAAAACCTTTTAGGTGTTATTATCCATGGAGGATGGTTTATCGCTATAAGGACCCGAAGGTGGTTACTAGTGGATACATAGACCCAAGTGAGAAGTTACTATGAATTCCTATGGTATTTTTCTTGTATGCCATTAATTTTCAAATGTGTAAATTTATCATCCAATATCTTCTCCAAATAGTCTATTTTTGTCTTCAACTTCTTATCTCATTTTTTTATCGAAGTTTTTGATGGTCTATTGAAGGTTTTGAAACTAGCCATTAAGATTTGTATATTGAGATTCCTAGTTGTCCAACTTGTTGTTAGTAGAGAAGGAGGTCATATTGTGTTGGTGTGAGGTGGTTTATAGGGATCCACCATGGGTTGGATCTATCAAGTCCTAAGGGAAAGGGAGTGGGAGGTGCTATATCTCTCTTATATACGTACATGGTCCAATAGTAGCACTCCATAATATCTTACGGTACTGACTAAAGAGGATCAATTGTTCCCTTAGTTGTACTACTTGACTACCCAAGTACTAGAGAGCGATCTCCCTAAGTGTTGTTCTCGGTGTACTATAGCAACAAGACAATCTATCAGTTTCTATAAGCTAGTTCCAAGTACACCTAGGGGACTTCTAATATACCCAAGGGTACATGCAAGTGAAATTCCATATACAGGTGTTGTTTGTTGTGGTGCTACTTGAATGGGTACCAATACAGGTTACAAGGGTGCACAAAATTTTTATTTATGTACCACTTGTATTTTTTCATGTATGCTTCCCCAACCGTAGGTTTACCCACTAAATGACAGATCTTTGTGTTATTTAAAGACCCCAAAACACATCTCTTAAAACAAAATTGCTCTTTCTAGCCGTAGAAAGATATATAAATAATCAATGAAAAACAACTTTATTTTCAAGGTAGGGTTTGAGGCCAAAATTTTGAAATAAGCATAGCTCCATGTAAAACCCTAATTTGGAGATGACTCTACAAGATCACCTTGAACCTTGGGTATCACTAAACATTTTGCACCTGTGAGTCTAAAACTTTGTTCAATGGTATCCTAATATGTATACTCTACAATACCATAGGTTTTACTTAATTATGATGTGCCAAGAAAAAATAAAGGTGATTTTATGAAAACGTTTTGATTCTGGCCTTCTCATAAGAGTGGACATGTGTGTCCTTCCATACGTCTAATGTTTTAGGTCTGAATATGAAATATTTATCATAGATACTTTGGTATATATTATTTTAAATATAATTGGCGGAACACAATTTGAATTTTTAAACTTTAGATATAACATTTTTACCGAGAATGTATGTTTAGGGATAGCTTTTGAGCTAGCCACAAACCATAAATTACACAGGGATTATATTCGAATGTATGGAAACTCATAACCTGAAGTTTGGCCCAATATACTTCCTTATATTCTCTCTATAATCTCAAACATTTGAGACCCTAAAACTTCACTGAAAAAAAAATTGAAGTGAAAATGCCATGCTCACTTGTTTGAAGGAGCCAAAACGTCTAGATTAGTAAACAATCCTAACTTACAAAGAGTGTATCTATAAAATTATAGTGAACCATAGGATGAAATTTTGAAACAATTTACTTCCATATTTCCTTTATTTACCCTAAAAATTTGATGCCTTGAAACATCATAGCAAAAAAGTTGGAGCGAAAATGCCAAGATTAATCATTTGAAAGAGACAAACCCTAGTATTAAAAATTCTTCCTTTTCATCCCAAGAAAGAGATATGATACCACTTGTAATATATTTAACCCATAAATTCAGAGAAAATTATATAAAAACATGAGAGAGAATAGATATAAAAGATAGTTATGTTTACTTGCATCTACAAAGGGGCAACCTCCAAGAGAAAAGCTTCAAATACAATGACAACTCTTGAACCACGTCACATAACTTACTACTATATATATAGTTCTTCAATAACAAAAGGTATAACTACTTGTGGTCCCATTATTAATGAAATTCAACCACCTAGGTGTCTTTACTCAATAAGGAAGGCCCTTTTACATTAAGACACTACCGAATAAATAAGTAATGGGCCTTGGCCTTGTACATTGATAAACTAGGGGCATTAGGGTAGGACCCTAACAACCATTGACTTGAAGGTAAGGTGTTTAAAGGATTTTAGTGATTCTGAAATGGTTGTCAGATAAGTTAGGAACACTATCCGCTATCACTCCCGACACCTTATAGGGTACTAGATTAAGGTATGGAATTTAACAAGTAATTTAGATGCTTTTGATATTACATCCATTCCTCGTTCTATGAAGGAAATGGTTGATACCTTAGATACCACTATTTCTCATTTTCCTCTATTAAAAGATGGTTTTTCCATGGAATTAATTTTTAGACCATTTGTTCCAGATAATATCACATCCTTGACATTTTTCAACAATGATGAAAATTTAATTAATTTCCTTACCATCAAATACACATTTAAGGATGCAATTATTGATGATGCGGAGCTTGAGAGTGCAATGCTAAATTATTCAAAGTCTATAGAGGAAATCATAATTAATCCTATCCCTAAATGAGTTCTCATGTTGGAGAATTTTTTTTATCTTAAAGGAATATTTAAGAGGCCAGATAATGTAAAGATAAATAGCTCCTCCATGGGCATTAAATTGATAAAATTTAGCACCCTGGAGGAACCCAAGAATATTATTTTGGTAATATGCTTCTCAGAAACAGAAAGACAAGATTATTTCCATATATTCAAAGAGTACAAATATGTCCTTTCATGCACCTATGAATATTTTAAATCCTATGATACCAAGATCATTCAATAGGTTATCACCTTGAAAGAGGGTGTCAAGCCATTCCAACATAAAATATGGAAAGTACATCCAACACTAGAACCGCTTATTAAAAAGGAGCTCAAAAAGTTACTATATGACAAGATGATATTCAAGATGTGACACTCTTATTGGGTCACAAATTTTGTTCCAGTGAGGAAAAATTTAGGAAAAATGTTGTTCGAGAACCTTAATCAAGCCTCAAAAAATGACAATTACCTCATTCCATCTAGGGAGTAGATTTTACTACTCATCTCTAGTTTAGAAATGTTTTCACTATTGGAGGGGTTTTCCAAATACAATCAAGTCCTTGTGGTTGAAAAATATCATCAGAAGACCACTTTTATCACAAATCGGGATACATTTTGCTACTAAAATATGTCATTTTTCCTGGACAACGCAGGTGCTACTTTTCAGCGACCCATGGGAAAGGCCTTTAGAGGACTAGTTGAATGGAGAATTGTGATATACTTGAAAAATGTCATAATATATTCCAAGAATAGGTATAAACACATCCAACACCTAAATAAAATGAAATATGAAGAAGATATGGCATTTTTCTCAATTCAAAGAACAGAATATTCATTATTTTAGAAGGAAAATTACTGGGACACATTATCTCAAAGGTTTGGGTGATTGTAGATCCTTAACATACAAAATACATAATGTATATTCTTATGCCCAATAAGTAATCTATGCGGTGTTTTTTCAGAAAGATTATTTTTGTCCACAAATTTGTTGCATATTTTGCAAAGACCATCAATCCTCTGCAAAAAATGATTAAGAAGATTCTAAATTCAAATGTATTACTATAGAAAAGGAAGCATTCAAAATATCAGGTTTCCATTGTTGAAACCCCCTCCCTGTAGAGCCATGATTTCAATGAAGATATCTTGCTATACACTTTTGCATCAATACATTCCCTTACTATTGTGCTCACTTAGAAGCAAGAGCAAGGGGGAGAAAAATTGATTTATTTTATGATTGTTGGATTACAATGATCTAAATTGAAATACCTGGTAGTGGACAAGTAAGCATACATTTTGTTTAAAGATGCCAAGGAATTCTTACCTTACATATTAAAGAACCACACTAAAGTGATAATGGCTCACCCAATGGTAAGGTCACTATTCATTCAAAAGGAATTGGGAGAAAGAAGAGGAAATTGGGTTACTGTAATAGAAAAATAAGATCTTTAGTTCAAACCAACCACAATGGTTAGAGGTCAAGGATTATGAAAATTGGTTGTTGATTCTCTAAATCCTAAGTTGGAAATTGAAGAGTGCTAGAAAAACAAAGTGTCACGGTATACTCAAGAAATTCCTTATGTAACAGTTGATACCAATTATTGGTATAATGAGCTAAGGAAATATATTCAGCATGGATCATCCCCTAGATACATGAACGCAAAACAGAAAGAAAGAAAAAAAGGATTAAATCCTTACAGTAGTAGCTAGTGAATGGTATATTATTAGGAATAATTATGATAGAGTATTATTGAGATGTTTGGAATAATCAGATGCAGACAAAGTTTTAACGGAATTGCATGATGGTCACGCAGGAGGTCTCTTTGCAGAAGACACTAAAAATCATAAGATATTGAAAGTGGGGTATTATTGGCCTACCATGCTCAAATATGCACACTCTTATGTTACAATATGTGATACTTGTCAAAAGAGTCCTTGAAGGGAGTAAAGTCCCATTATCTTGATGTATCCTATTGTCATTAAAGAACCTTTTGATCAATGGGGATTGAATATCATAGATGAAATTAACCCTAATTCATCCCAATAACACAAATACATATTGACAAATACTGATTAGTTTACAATGTGGATTAGAGTCATACCTTTGTGACAAATCAATGGAGTCGTCATTCAATTTTTGAAACAACATTTGTGTCAGAATTCTATGCCCTTGATTCCATGCAAGAAATTCCACAGCTAAGGATTTTGGAATCAATTTAATATTGAGAGGGGGGGTGAATCAGTATTAGCGCAGTTAATAACAATTTTTAACTTCTTAATAGATTAAATTGAACTTAATCTTGATCCTCAATTATGCATCCACCATAAATAAACAGTCATCCACATTGCTCAAAACACAGAACACACAAACGTTTTACGTGGAAACACAAATGGGAGAAAACCACGGAATGCTCTTGTATAATAAAAATATTACATTCAAGTAAGCACCAACTTCCTAAGTTCTCCAGCACCAACTGGAAGGAGGCACTGACTTGAAGGAAGAACCAACTACCTAATTTACTAGCTTCAACTGGAAGGAGGCAGTGACCCCTTGCTCCTTGCCCTGTCCTGCCACCCTAATACAAAAAAAAAGATTTTTATCTGCAATCCTTCTGCGCACACTTAAAATCTTATGTTGTTCATTCTTCTTTCTGCACCTTCTGTATGTTCTAGTTTTGTTGTTAAGGTGTTCCATACATCACTTGACTTCACATTCAACTCATCACATCAACTGGCATCGCACTTCATATGTGGTGTGCTACTTCTTCAAATTCTGAAGGTTGTGCCACGGTTTAATGTACCATTCTGCTATTGCACTACTTATTCCTCAACTGATACTGTGCATCGACTGATAACTTGTTGTTTTGTCTTTGTGCACCAGTATCATATAGAATTACGCACCTTCATAGATATGTTCGTTCTATCTTGTTGCTACAGCCTTTAGATAATTTGTGACAAACTATGCAACATATGTTATATGTCCTTTCTTGTTAGTGCACTTGCCTCAGATCATCCTCATCATGATGCGCATCCTTGAATATTTCATAACTCTATCTTTGCAAATATGATGGAATGCCTTACTTCGCACAGATAAACTCAATCTGAGTGCATCAGATAAACTTCTTTACTTCGCACATCACAACATATACTTCAAATATGTCTATGTGCTTCTACCTTGGAACATCTGTGACTGCTTGCATGCTATCTATGATACTTTCATTCAGTCCTCACGCACTTGCACATCTTATATGATTCTTCCTCTATAACCTCACGCAACTGTCACAGATTCACGGCATCATTCTACACACTTTCAACTATATCATCCTATAGGAGTGTGCACTCGGATCTTCGGCTATATCATAATGTTTTGATTATACGAGCCCTTGATGCCCTGAAAACTATAAATATGTATCTTACATATTTCCTATATTTCCATATTCAAGCCTCAAGATTACTTCATTCTCCATCACTACTTCTAATTTATACTCGTTTTGCGCGGACGGTGATGTCCACAAGTTAGTCGTGATGCCCTTTCTTCCTTGTTTCATGGTTTTGCTTACTTTACGCTTCCACCAGTTGTCATTTTCTACATCATCAAGGTGTCATATCTTGTGGGTCTTGTGCATACTTGGCCCTTTGTCTAGTGGGACTTGCACCCATGCTATTTGGTGTTGTTCCCTTGATGTACCATTGTCTTTGGAACTTTCGCATATGCTATCTATTAAGATTATTCTAATTTGACTAGCAAGATCACTGAAAGAAACACAATCACAAGATATACAAAGATATTACACTGGGAAACCCTCATGGGGTAGAAAACCCAGCAAAGCTTTCCTCAATAAGATGATCAACCAAAATACAAGATGTGCTCCAAGACTTGACCTCCTTCTCTACCTCCTATGCAGACCTCTCAAACACAAGTAGGCTACTTTCTGAGCTGAGCAAGTGTGTCAAATGAGGATCTCACCTCCTCTACTTATACTAGTTCCCGACTGACCAAAATACCTAATGGGGCCAACCTCTCCTAGTGAAGTCTAATAACCCCTAAATAATAAACTCACGGCCGACCCCCACATGGTGGGTCTAATAACCCTAGTTACTACAATTCATCAGAGGAATAAACATCTCCGGATACATAATATAATTACCTCAGAGGGATGAAACATCTCCGGAATAATAAAGTACAAATATAATATTCTTAGAAGTTACAATATTCAACACTCCCCCTTAACGAGAACGATATTATAACAACATCTACAGGAGAAAGGAGTCATCGGCTACATTATACATGATACATCTATAAATCATCGAAAGCTTTCTTCAATACATCATCATCAGTAACTCAACCAGTTACTGGAACATCAATCATCATCGTCATCACACAATCATCAGCATCGTCATCACACGAGCATTGGCATCATCATCACACGATCATCAACATCGTCATTATACGATCATCATCGTCATCACACAATCATCATCATCATCACACGATCATCAACATCATCATCACACGATAATCATCATCATCACACGATCATCAACATCGTCATCACAATTTCATCATTTTCATCACACGATCATCAGCATCGTCCTCACACGATCATCAGCATCGTACTCACACGATCATCATCATCATCACACGATCATCAGCATCGTCATCACACGATCATCAGCATCGTCATCACACGATCATCATCATCGTACGATCATATTTACAGGATGATCAATCCTTCTCTCTTTAGGACATAGGTCCAAGGATGATACAATCCTATCATGTACCTTTTGAACCGAGGTCCAGGGACGATCAAGTCCTATCATGTACCTTTTGAACCGAGGTCCAAGGACGATCCAGTCCTATCATGTACCTTTTGAACCGAGGTCCAGGGACGATCCAATCCTATCATTCCATTCTCGGAGACATATGTCTACGGATCATTTAAGAGACCTCATCATGCCTAGGGATGATACAATCCTCTCGTCAACTTAGACAGAGTCTAAGGACCACTTCTCAGAGACATACGTCTACGGATCATTTAAGACACCTCATCATGCCGAAGGATGATACAATACTTTTCACTTCTCAGAGACATGCGTCTATGCCTACAGATCATTTAAGACACCTCATCATTCCTAAGGATGATACAATCCTTTCCACTTCTCGGAGACATACGTCTATGTCTACGGATCAATTCAAGGGACCGAAGTCTGGGGACGATACAATCCCCACCTATCCACTTCAGGACTTCATTCTCGGAGACACGTGTCTATGGATCAATTCAAGGGACCGAAGTCTGGGGATGATAAAATCCCCACTTGTCCACTTCAGGACTTCATTCTCAGAGACACATGTCTACGGATCAATTCAAGGAACCAAAGTCCGAGGACGATACAATCCCCACCTGTCCACTTCGAGACTTCATTCTCGGAGACACATGTCTACGGATCAATTCAAGGGACCAAAGTTCGGGGACGATACAATCCCCACCTGTCCACTAAGGACTTCATTTTGGGAGATATATGTCTACGGATCAATTCAAGGGACCGAAGTCCGGGGACGATACAATCCCCACCTGTCCACTAAGGACTTCATTTTCGGAGACATACGTCTATGGATCAATTCAAGGGACCGAAGTCCGGGGACGATACAATCCCCACCTGTCATTTTCGGAGACATACGTCTACGGATCAAATTCAAGGGACCGAAGTCCGAGGTCGATACTATCCCCACCTGTATCCTCATCAATACAGATATCGTTAGTACATCACTAGTACAAGTACATACAAGTATCCTCATCAATACATGTATACATATCATGTATCCTCATTAATACATATATCATCAAAACATGTATCCTCATCAATACAAGTACATATATCATCAAAACACATATCCTCATCAATACAAGTACATATATCATCAAAACATGTATCCTCATCAATACAAGTACATATAAAAACAAGTAGTGTAAGTATTCTAAGTATAAGTGTCCTAAATCTAAGTAATCTAAGCATACATAAATATCTAGGTGTAGTAAACAGGTATCCGCATCATCAACCTGGCTGTCGATGAGGGCAATCTCATCATCAATGACTATATCACTCCCCCTTTCGAGGAGGGTCCTTTTGAACTACACCAAGCTTGTCTCAGAAATATTCAAATTTTACTCGAGACAGAGGTTTGGTCAATATATCAGCAATCCGTTCCTTAGTGCTCACATACTCGAGCTTAATATCTCCTCTCTGCACCATATCTCGTATGTAGAAATATCGGATCTCTATGTGTTTTGACTTATCATGGAATACTAGATTTTCTGTCATCTTAATATAGCATTGATTGTCACACATGATCACAGTGGGATCCATTTCTTAGTCAAACACTCCAGATAATAGCTTCCAAAGCCACACTACTTCACAACTGGCAGAGCAGGCAGCTATATATTCTACTTCAGCAGTACTGAGAGCCACACTAGATTGTTTCTTACTGAACCATGAGATCATGGCAGATCCAAGACCATAACATCCACATGATGTACTCTTTCTATCTGAGACATTTCCTGCCCAATCAGAATCTGAGTAACCATGTAATCTGAGTTCATGATTTCCAAGATAATATAGACCAAAATCTAATGTACCCTTTAGATACCTCATTACATGATTTGAAGCTATTAAGTGAACCTTTCTAGGTTCTACTAGATACTGACTCAGGGTATTTACAGAAAAGCATATATCTGGTCTAGTATTTGTTAAATACATCAATGACCCAATGATTTGTCTATATAGAGTTATGTCCACTAATTCTAATGAGTCATTAACTAATAACTTCAAGTTGGAGTCCATGGGAGTGGCCATGGATTTACACTTCAACATATCAAATCTTTTTAGAATCTCCACAGCATACTTACCTTGATTTAGAAAGATTCATTTTGGTTCTTGCCATACTTCTAGACCTAAGAAGTAATTCATTAATCCGAGATTTTTCATCTCGAATTCTGAAGAAAGCTTCTTCTTGCATTGGATAATTTGTTTCTCATTTCCGGTTAGAAATAGATCATCTACATACAACAACAGTATAACTGGTTCATCATCCATTACCTTGAGATAAAGATTAGGGCCAGCTTTACTCTTGGTAAATCCCATGCTTGTTAAGAAGTTGTCAATCCTTCTATACCAAGCTCTAGGAACTTGCTTCAATCCATATAATGCCTTTTTCAGTTTGCATACATGTGTTCTCCCATATTTAACCTCAAACCCTTGTGGTTTCTCTATGTACACTTCTTCTTCAATTACACCATTCAGAAAAGTTGTCTTAACATCCATTTGGTGTAATTTCCACTTCATCATAGATGCAAGTGCCATGATAGTTCTGATTGAAGTGTACTTAGCAACTGGTGAAAAAGTTTCTTCGTAGTCAATTCCCTCTTTCTGAGAGAATCCTCTGGCTACAAATCTTGCCTTGTATTTTTCAATGCTACCATCTGCAACATGTTTTATCTTGAATATCCATTTGGAAGAAACCACACTTTTATCTTTTGGTTTGGGAACTATATCCCAAACATCATTTTTCATTATTGACTAATATTCTTCTATCATTGCTTCTACCCACTCTTTCTTCTGAGCTGCCTCTTCATAGCTAGTAGGTTGTTGATCCACAAGATCACACATTAAGGCCACATAGTTGGATACTAGCTTTGGTTTCTTTCTTTCTCTAGTGGATACTTCAAGAGCTCCATATTTTTCAGCTCCTTGAATAATGTCTCTAGCCAATGCTGGCCTTCTTTTCCTAGATAAGTTTGTAATAGGGGGCTCTTGTGGTTCCAACATGTCATGATCCTCTGGTGTATCATCTTCAGGGATGGGCATAGCTTCTGTGATTCTAGGAGGTGTATCTTCTTCATAGATTTCTTCAAGTTGGCACTTCTTAGATTTCTTGAGAGCTGCTTCTTCATCAAATGTTACATCTCTACTTATTTCCATATGATGAAAGTCAGGTATGTAAATTATGAAAGCTTTGGATGACTCACAATATCCAACAAATATTACCTTCTTACCAGAGGGATCCAACTTGGTTCTCTTTTCTTTTGGAATGTGAATGTACACAGGACATCCAAATATTTTGAGATGACTTACCTCAGGCTTCTTTCCTGTGAACACTTCTTCTGGAGTCTTGAATTCAAGAGCACTATGGGAAAGTCTATTTTGTACATAGACTGCTGTCCTAGCTGCTTCAACCCATAGATACATGGGTAGATCTTGGTCATGTATCATAGTCTTTACAGCTTCCATGATAGTTCTATTCTTTCTTTCAGCAACCCCATTTTGTTGGGGATTGTAGGGAGTGGTTAGTTTCCTCTTGATTCCAGCTTCTTTACAAAAGTCTTCAAAGTCCTTTGATGTATATTCTCCACCATTATCTGTTCTGAGACTCTTGATTTTCTTTTCTAAGAGATTTTCTATTAAGGCCTTGAACTCTTTGAATTTTCCAAAGACTTCATTCTTACCTTTTAGAAAGTATATCCAAGTCTTCCTTGAATAGTCATCAATGAAAGAGAGATAGTATTCAAACCCACTTAGGGATGTGGTGGGCATTGGTCCACATACATCTGAGTGTATTCACTCCAAAATGTTCTTAGTCTTTGTTTCACTCTTTGGAAAAGGGTTATTGACATTCTTCCCTTTTTCACATCCTTTGCATGAGCCATTATGGTCAATCTTTAAGTCAGGTAATCCTATGACCACCTTTCTCACATAGGGTAGGGCCTTGTAGTTAATGTGAGCAATCCTTCTATGCCATAGCTCATTGGGACTAGTGGTTTCATGGACAAGGGCAGCTTTTGGGTGACCCTTGAGTCTGTAAAGACCTCCTTCTTCTTCTCCAATAACAATTGCATCCTCAATTGATTTTTCTTTGGGCCACATAAGTACTTGACCATCAATAAATGAAATTCTAAATCCTTTCTTATCTAGTGCTGAGATAGAAAGTAGGTTCTTCTTCAAACCTAGAACATATAAAATTTCTTTCATCTTCAAAGGTGTTCCAGAATCAAGCTTGTAGCTTGCTTCACCAATTCCCTTGATGGGATATTGATAGTCATCTCCTAGAGATACCTTTTGTGGAGAAAACTTTTCCTCAAGTCTTGAGAGAGTTTTCTTTTGACCTGTCATGTGTTTTGAAGCACCACTATCAATGAGCCATGTATCTTATCCAGGAGACACAGATCCAGAGAGTGCATAAAATAGAACATACTCTTCTGCATCTTCTTCTTCATTCCTTCTAGATCTTTTCCTAGGGAGGGGCCTTTCTTCTTCTTCTTTATTTCTTTTGAATCTTTTCCTATGAGGCCTTACTTCCTCTTCTTCTTCTTCTTCACTATCATCTTCTACAAGATGTGCTTGATGTCTTTTATAGTGAAGATTTTTCTTGTTCTTTGAAGGACAAAATCTAGCAATGTGTCCTTCTCTATGACAGTTGAAACATTGGAAAGAAGAGAACTTTCCTTTTCCTTTCTTCTGAAATATTTGTGGAGATTGAGACTCCTTGTGATTGTCCTTGAAGTAAGATTGATTCTTACTTCTCTTAGTGTGTGTAGCCAAGGCTTGGTCATCCTCCTTGAGAAGGGCTTCTCTATTGGCTACCCTAGATTCTTCTTGAACACAATCCTCCCATACTACATCAAACTTCATACTTTCTTTTCTAGCACACATGGTTTGTATGAATGACTCCCAAGGTCTAGTGAGACCATTTAGAGCAGTCATCACAAGTTCGTCTTCATCAAGAGTATCACCAGTCGCATCTAGTTGTTCCTTGATTTGGGAGACCCTTGAGAAGTAGTCTTGAATGGATTCTCCTTTGTGCATCTTGGTACTCTTCAACTGAGTTCTTAGATTCATCTTCCTATTGATGTTCTTTCCTTCATAGATTCTTCCTAGGGCATCATACATTTCCTTTGGAGTTTTCTTGAATGCCACTTGGGGAATCAAGTCATCTTTAATAGAATCCGCACTGATTCTCTTTTCCCTAATCAAATCCTTCCAATGCTTCTCTTTGGCTTCATCTCCTTCAGGTTCTGCAACTTCATCCTTGATATATTGAGCAAGATCATTCTCTTCAAGAATGAGACCAATTCTGTATTTCCATGCTCGGAAATTCTCTATACCTTCAAGCTTGTCTTCAAGCTTAGTGCTTGGAGCCATCTTCTCTTGGGGGATTCCAAGAGATAAATGATAGAGTAGGAAACTTTACCTTTTCACTTTTCCGAATCTGCAACAGAATTTCTAGTTTATCGCACTTTTGGTAAAACTAGGGTTTGACTTTCCCAGAGTTCTACCCAACCAAAAACCTCGATCCAAAGCTCAAAAGATAGATATTTAGAAGGGCTATTCATCCATGCAACCAAAATCAAAAAATATTAACTTTGTCAAAAACCCTAATTTTGGGAGAGAGAGAGAAATATAATTTTACCTTGTGAAAGATGTTCTATTCAGGCTAGCTCTGATACCATGTTAATATTATTCTAATTTGACTAGCAAGATCACTGAAAGAAACATAATCACAAGATAGACAAAGATATTACCCTGGGAAACCCTCATGGGGTAGAAAACCCAGCAAAGCTTTCCTCAATAAGATGATCAACCAAAATACAAGGTGTGCTCCAATACTTGACCTCCTTCTCTACCTCCTATGTAGACCTCTCAAACACAAGTGCACTACTTTTTGAGCTGAGCAAGTGTGTCAAATGAGGAGCTCACCTCCTCTACTTATACTAGTTCCCGACTGACCAAAATCCCTAGTGGGGCCGACCTCTCCTAGTTAAGTCTAATAACCCCTAAATAATAAGCTCAGGGCCGACCCCCACATGGTGGGTCTAATAACCCTGGTTACTACAATCCATCGGAGGAATAAACATCTCTAGATACATAATAGACTTACCTCGGAGGGATGAAACATCTCCGGAATAATAAAGTACAAATATAATATTCTTAGAAGTTACAATATTCAACACTATCTTCAACCACTACAACATTTTGGTACTTGTACACACTTCAACTACTGAAAGCTTCTTTCGATCAGTGAGTCTTGCACGCTTTCAGGACTTGCATAATTATTTGACCATTTCTTGTTCCAAGTTGATTTTGCATGCTTGAACTTTGTCTAGTCAACTCTTTAGCTTGCTTGCACACTTGAACCTTGTCCAATCAATTCTTTGGCTTGCTTGTGCAATCCCCAACCTTTTTCCAACCAACTCTTTGGATTTTACCTTGAAGGATTATGGATAGATGGACTTTAGATCTACACTTGTACCATATGATATAGGATGTATTCCTTATGTACTTCTTCAAACTTCTTCAAAGTGGATTCCATAAACTTCTTCAAACTAACATAGGAATACTGATTCCTCTTTGACATTAGTTGACATCAATGAAAACCATAGTTCAACAATCTCCCCCTTTGGAATTGATATGAAAACCTTATGAAGTTGTGCATAAATATATATTGAAGTTTGTATGCTTCATATGTGCTTATCGTAGTACTTCCCTTGTGTGTTCTTTTCCAATTTGAGCCTTAGTCATCTGCGCATTCTGTTTTTAATGATTTTTCTGCTTCCTATTACTTCTATGTAGATTGCATGATTCATCATCATTTTCATTGCATGGATGCATGATTCATGATTTGATTCATGTTCTTCATGATTATCTTCATGCTCTTTCTCATGCTTCATGATCTACTTCATGTTCTTCATGATCAGCTCCATGCTTTTTCTCCCCCTTTGACATCAATGGTAAAGAGGTGCCATTACTATGCAATTATAGGTGCTCATTTCTTTCGTTTTGTGCTGACCTTCATTCATATCCTTACTGAAATGACTCCCCCTGTCTTCAGGATTATTTATTTTGTTGAAGTTTGTATTCACGTTTATGAAGGAATTGTAGTTTTAAGCTTTTGCAAGTTCTCTTTACAGCTGCAAATTTTCCTTTCAATTCCTCTTCTTTAGCCACAATATTTGCTTCCACTTGGTCAAACACTGATTCTAAAGTTTTTGTGCAATCATCAATTGATCCTTTGATTTCTTCTTGCAACTATGGAAAGGATTATGTTAAGCTGAAGGCTTCTTCTTGTAGGGTTCCAGGCCTATCAATCAACCTCTGTTGTTCTTCCTGAATCATGTTTTGTGAGGAACCTCTAGCAATTAAATGATGAAAATGCATGATATATCAAAAATAGTAGAACACAGAAGAGATTTATTAATTGCATGCCACTTCGAGGGGGAAACCTCCTTTGAGCACACTCAATACAAATAACTCATGGATTCCTTCATTGGCCTCAACACATACTTATATACTAATTCTAAGCTAAACAAATATTACTCCCCATGAATGTGGGATAATACAATATACTCACGGGACGACTTACAAAGCATATGAGTCCAACAAAAATATACTAACAATGTGGGATAATAAAGTATACTCACAGGATGACTTACAAAGCAAATGTGTCCAACAAAAATATACTAACAAAGTAAAGAGAAGGGTTAACATGGTTTCTTAACATCCCCTCCCCCTTAGAAAAAGCTTTGTCCTCAAAGCTTTAGATGTGAAAATTGTTTTTGAATATGAAGGAGTGGTCCCCATGTAGCATCCTCTGGTTGCATTCCCTGCTACTGAATTAATATCTCTGTGATGGATTGATATCGAAGCTGACTAGTGGGCCTATTAAGGATGCCCTTCAGCTCCAAAATGATGGATCCTTCATTATCCAGTTCTGGTAAAACAGTTTGTGCTCTAATGTTGGTACCAAGAACTTTATTTAGAAAAGAGACATGAAATATTGGATGAATGCGGGAAAAAGGAGGAAGTTCCAATTTATAAGCAACGGACCCAATCTTCTAAAGAACCTTATATGGCCCATAGAACTTTGGAGCGATCTTATGACACCCTTTGAGTTTCAGGGAGGATTGCTTGTAAGGTTGTAGACGAAGAAAAACCATATCACCTACTTGAAAAGTGCACTCATAATGGTGTTGATCGGATTGTTGTTTCATTTTATTTCTTGCCATGTGAGGATTGTCCTGCAAAATGTGAAGAATCTGATCGCGGGTTTGAAGAACCATGTCAACTTCTTCAACTGGTGAACTACTAGGAATGTATGGAAGAATCACTGGGGGTTCCTGACCATGGACTACTTCATATGGAGTCATTTTAAATGCAGTTTGGTAGGAGGTATTGTACCACCATTCAACTAGAGGGGGCCACTTCTCCCACTGATGTTGTTGTTTGGAGGTGAAGCAACGAAGACAAGTTTCCAAACATTTGTTGATAAATTCAATATAACCAACTATTTGTATCTGATACCCTGAACTCATCTTCAGTTTGGTGCCAGTGTGGCGAAATAGTTCTGTCCAAAACTGACTAGTGAAAGTTGCATTGCGATCTGAGACAATGGAAGAAGAAATTCCATGAAGACAGAAGATCTGGTCCAGGAAAATTTATGTAACTAAGGAGGCGGTATAGGGATGGCTGAGGGCATAGAAATGACTATATTTGGAGAGTCAATCAATGTTGGGGCCAAGGTCGCAGCTATAGTAAAAGCTGCGAATTTTGGGAAAAAGCACGAGTATGGAAGGAAAGTGCTAATTTTGGGACAAGCACTAAGTTTTGGGTAAGAAGGAGACGGTGCGCAGTACGGTGCCAGATGGATGATCTCAGCGCAGATCACGGACCGGAAATTGCGGAGCTCGCGCGCACGCCATCGAAGAATGAAGGTGGCTCAGCTACCATAATAAATAAGGCGATGGAGTAGAGGGCTCAGCTACCCTCATTTAAAGGCTTAGTACAGAAGTTATGGTTGCTCGGATCAAGGAGGAGCAACGGACCAGAGCATTGAAGGCGAAGGACGATCGCCCATACCCACAATCTGCGCCGGAATTCATGGAGCCTGCAGGAAGCGGCGACGTGACTGCAAGCGGCGCCTACAGTACACCTAGCCATGTGCGTGGTTAGGGTTTTTGGGAATCACTGTTGGGAAAGGCCCACAGTTTTGTAAAGGTGTGACCGTCATGGCCACCTATATATATGAATCATTGTAATGGGTAGAGGTTCCTTCAGTCCCTTCCTTTTGGAGAGTTAGAGAGTTCGATACTAGACTGTTAGATAGCCAGTCTAAAGGATAGATCATGTGTTGATTATCCCTCACTGTATTTTCTACCCAGTGCGTAGAACTAGAGAGGAAATCGGATAGCCGAGGAGCTAATCCCTGAGTTGCCAGACAGTCTGAGTCGACGTCTGTTCCTTTGTAATCTCCATAGAGAGGAGACTTGATTGAGAGAAGGGCTCCCAGCTGTGTGCATGGAGTTTCCTGGA
This sequence comes from Larix kaempferi, assembly GCA_027924585.1. Lineage (NCBI taxonomy): Eukaryota > Viridiplantae > Streptophyta > Pinopsida > Pinales > Pinaceae > Larix > Larix kaempferi. Next base: position 1,107,903 of record BSBM01000187.1, read on the forward strand.
AGGATCTAAGGCTGCAGCTGTGTGCGCAGCATATTGTATAACTCTATCATTTTCTGGTTAATATAACGCTCCCGTGGACGTGGTTTTCCTCGAGGAGATGAGCTTCACTTATATCTTCTTGTTATAATGTTTGCGTGAATGATAACTATTTAGAGTTCATTATTTGTGTATGCAAGACTTCTGTCTTATCTTTGTGACTGTTTGAGCGAGTTGGAAAGATCCCTTGATAACTATAAGTGTCTTAAGTACTAAAGAAGTAGTAACGCACGGTCGCTGCGGCGAGGGCAGACTGCGTTACTGTGCTGGATGTGAAGGGCGAGGAAGTGTTTAGCGCGTCGACCCAAGGGATAGTTGCCTGCTGCGTTAGAGAGGAGAAACTGCGCAGTAGACCTGCCAAGGAAGGAATCCACGCAGCTGCGCCGAGCGGCCTGCGGGAAGGTCCGACCGCTGATTTCACAGGAACCTGTCAAGGAAGAGCTACCTCCGCGTCACCCAGGTTAAGGAAACCTGATTCCTTAACCCCCCCATAGCCACTTCGGGTGAGACCTCGAGCTGCTGCGCAGCTCGTTGCCGAAAGGGCCAGTGCGCCAAGGGGTTTTGTTGCTGCGCTTCATTAAAACCCGGGTCTGCCCAGAAAAGCAGTCAACAAATGGTTCCGTTGCCGCGCGAATGAGACTTGTTATTTCGGCGACGCGCGAGATTAAGCAGTCAACAAATGGTTCCGTTGCCGCGCGAATGAGACTTGTTATTTCGGCGACGCGCGAGATTAAGCAGTCAACAAATAGTTCCGTTGCCTAGTGACCAACAAATGGTTCTGTTGTCTTATGACTTTTTGATCACATTACTTCCATGGCTTTGAACCCTGTTGATTGAGCCAACAAATGATTCCTTTGCCTTGCGACTTGTTGCTGTAAGACTTACTAGTCACGCGACATCTGAGACTGTTGCTGAAGACAACATAAGGTTCTGTTACACTGAGACTTGCTCAGCTAACAAATGTGTTACTGGCATCCTACAGCTAAAGAAATTGGAGATTGGTTTGATTTAAAGGCTAAAGAGTTTGCTGAACAAGAAAATAGAAGCCCTACGCTTCAAACAGAAGATTGGTTACAGAAGTATATTTATGCTGACCTTTACGAAATTTTCTTTGTTACGTTTGCATTGGAGTTACACGCTTGGATATCCAAGTTAGCAGATTCTAGACCTACGCTGCATGTTGATCGACCCGTCACGTGGACGCCTGAGCTAGTCAGTATTGTGAAGCAGATAGACAATCCTGTGTCCCGCGCAGTAGACTTTTGGTTGAATAGTCTACTGGAAGGTTTCATTACCGAGTTTGCAGTCGATACAAGAAAGAGTTTCAGTGAAGCTGAGAGGAGTTTCTTCCAAGTACACAGAGGTAACTTCTTAAATTCTCTGAACTTATGGATTAAAATGCTTCTGTATGAAAAAGGAAAGCTATGTATTGCTTCTGATGAATAGCATAGTCAAGTAATGTCCGTAGATTCTGATAGTGATCCTGAAGTTATTGGTTGCACTCGTAGTGGAAAACGATATAAAGTAGGCCTTGACCAATATCCTTTTGAGTCTAGCCCAGACAATAGCCAAGTCCCTAGAGCAAGCCATATAGAAAGACAAGGGAGTGCTCATATCCCGTATTACCCCTTTACACCGCAAAAACCAGACGGAGCTCAGTATAATCCTACAGTAACACCTTCTAGTAGCCCACACGCTACTTCTAGTACCTCTGTACCACCTTTGTTTAACCATCCCAGAGGCACTGCTACGGTACCTCCACCTCAAACCCGTGCAAGAAGGATGGGTGATGACATGAAACTACCAACTTTTAGAGGAACAGGGATAGAGGACCCTGAGCAGCACTGGTTCTTATGTGAAGCCATTTGGACAATTAAGCAAATTAATGACGATGCTGTTAAACTGGTTCAGTTAGCAACCACACTAAGAGAAAGAGCCTTGACTTGGTTCATGAAATACTCAGCAGCACAGAATAGGACGCTTGCTGAGGTAAGAAATGCCATGATTAGAGAATTCAAGAAACCTAAATCAGAATCACAGTGTATAACAGAGCTCAAAGACATCAAACAGTTACCTACAGAATCAGTATGGGACTTTGACCAGAAGTTCAAAGCCTTGATAGATCAAGTAAGCTTCGAGTTTGCACCACAGCAACATAAAGAATGGTTTATTGCTGCACTGCTTCCACACATTAGACTTCCCCTTATGCAACAGAATCTCAATACTCAGGAACAAGCCCTAGAAATGGCTATGAAACTAGAAGCTTCACCAATTGCAGGAACAAGCAACGATGTTGCGCATTTACAGAACCAATTAGCAAACTTAACCTTGCAAGTGCATGATATTAAGAAAGGCAAGGAGATTAAGGAAGAAATTTGGTGTACAAAATGTAAAGCCCAAGGTCATTCAAAGGACCATTGTCCCGTTTTCATAGACTATATTGCAACTGGAGCACCTAATCCTTTACCACATGCACAAGGGCCTTGGTGTGAAATCTGCAGAACTAGAGGTCATAGACCACAAGAATGCCACTTACTTCAGAAATATGTACAAACTCCAAAGAATCTATATTGTAATTTCTGTAAATCAGTAGGTCATGATGAGAACAATTGTAGAGCATATGATCTTATGATAGAAAGAAAGCATGATGTTTATAGGGTACAAGCAGAGACACAAGGACCCACAGCAGGACCACCTTATGACCAAACTCGGGACGCCCGAGCAGCAAATTACAGAGGACGCGGACGCACAACAAATTTTGGTCGCGGAAGAGGACAGATCACTTGTTATAATTGCGGAACACAAGGTCATTTTGCTAGGGATTGCCAAAATCCTACAACCCTCTGCAGGTATTGTAAATCTTCTGACCATATCATTGAAGAATGCCCTCAGTTACAAGCTAAGATGCAAGCAAAGACACCCTAGGTCAATCAGAATATCCAGTTGATTGGAGCAGAAAAAAAAGAACCAGACCCTACAGTTAATATAGTGACACGCAGTGGAGCTACCACTGGTGCGCAAGAGATGGGAACGGGAAAGCAAGCGACGCAATGGGTGCGCCGCGCTAACATTAAACCAGCCCCACTTAACCTACAGAAGCAAAAAGAAGCATTTAAGCAAGCTCAAGAGTATTTCTCAAATCCGAGAGCTTCAAGTTCTACCGCAATTCTGCAGACCATTAGTAGATCGCAAGTGCTAAGACAAGACAACCTGGTACAAGAACAAGCCACTACAGCTGGAAGACCTGATGACGATAAGGAGCATGCACTAGGCAGTGTTCATGCGTTCCTGCGACAATGTTTAAAATTGTTGCGCAATGAACAAGCAACTCTAGAACTCCAACACCTGTTGGATCAGTGCCAACACTCTGCTTCGACGAACACACCACAGCGTGCTGTTCACCAGATTAGGAGTCACATTAGAACTGGAAAAGAGATGAGGCTTACAGCGCAGATTGGAGCATTTGAAATGGACGAAGTCATGTTAGATTTGGGCTCAGAAGCCAATGTTCTCACTATGCAGACATGGGAACAGATGGGAAGCCCTCAGCTTACAAGATCCCCTATCCAGCTAAGACTCGCAAATCAGCAACGAGTCTCTCCATTGGGCAGATTACCCAATGTACCTATTGATATTGAAGGAGTAAGAAGCTCTGCAGATTTTGAAGTAATCAAAATTATGGATGATAGTAGACCATACCCAGCGCTGTTAGGAATAGACTGGGCACTTGATAATTTGGCTGTTATTAACCTGAAGAAAAGATAGATGACCTTTGAGGATGACCAGATCAGGGTCATCGCACCTCTTGATCCTATTCAAGGACCAAGATATATAGAACCCATTCGCGCAGAAGAGGAAGCGCGCCACATGGAAAGCTTGTATCAGATGACCACTAACCACAGTGACTATGTCAACCCCACAGCAGACGGCCATATCAGCTGGCGATGTGATAGCTCGTGCACATCAGATTCAGATGCAGGATTGGAAAATTGGCAGAATCGTCTACATGAGGTTTCTGCAAGACGTTGCGCCATGATGACTAAATCCATTCGATGGATTGGCACAGAATTAACTGACACTCCAACTTTCGATGGTCTAACCGAAGTAACTAAATTCATACAGGAATATGAACAAAAGCTTCCAGAACCGCAGCGCATACAAGCACTGGATATAGCATTGCGCGCTACACCCGCAAGATGGTGGATTGCGCACAAGGAGAATATTCATACATGGACAGACTGTCGCAGATTGATACTGCGCAGATTTCAGGATACCACAGCCGAAGCGCTACGCAAATATGAAGGACAGAGTGACCCCAGGTCACACATTGAAGCATGTATTCAGCAATGGTCAGATATTCCGGAAGATGAGTGGGTTCACCAATTCATCCACACATTGGATACAATTCCAAGGAATTGGTATACTGAAATAGAATTGCGCAAAGGCACTCTTACTTGGGCTCTTATGATAGAAAGTTTTCAACTTACATTCAGCTTTGAGTCAGAGCATCCAAGTCTTGATCAGGCTCTGAAGTGTATTAAAAAGAAGGTATTTGAACCAGGTCTAGTAACAGAATATTCCCAACCAGATTGGGCTGTCCAGATAGAACATGCCCTGGAATGCTATAACTTCACCGCTGGAGACGAGGAGGACGATCCTCGCAACATCAATATCCCGGAATCAGAAGTGACGCGCAATATTGAAGGTCCTGAGCTTGATATTCCTGCCATCACAGAACACGTCAAGCTCAAGAAAGTTAACATTGGCACAGAAGCTGACCCAAAGTTTGCTTCTATAGGAGACTATTGGGATGATGAAACTGTTGCGCATGTTTCAGATTTATTACGTGACTACCAGGATATCTTTCCTACCAAGTTCACAGAAATGAAAGGCATCCTAGGAGACTTAGGAGTGATGCGCATACCTCTGAAACCAGACGCCAAGCCAGTAAAGCAGCGCCCATACAGGTTGAACCCGCGCTACAAAGAAAAAGTCAAAGAAGAAATTGATAAGATGCTTGCAGCAGGTATTATTGAGCCAGTAGAGGAAAGCGATTGGATTAGTCCTATGGTGGTCCAAGAAAAGAAAACGAAAGGTGAAATAAGAATTTGTGTCGACTTGCGCAAACTCAATGATGCATCAGCGCACGATCCATTTCCCACTCCTTTCACAGATGAAGTACTTGATAATGTGGGAGGACAAGAGGCTTACTCCTTCACTGATGGATTCTCGGGATATCATCAGATCAGAATCCATCCGGATGACCGCCACAAGACTACTTTTGCAACAGAATGGGGCTCATTCCAGTATACGGTAATGCCCTTTGGTCTTAAAAACGCACCTGCTATCTTCTCTAGAGTCGTTGTTGCTGTTTTTAAAGAATTTATCCACAAGTTTTTAGAAGTCTATTTTGATGACTGGACTGTATTTGGTTTACTAAAGAACCATATTGCGAATCTGCGCATGATGCTAGAAAAATGTAGACAGCATCAGATTTCCCTTAACTTGAAAAAATGTATATTTTGTGCGCCCTTTGGTATTTTGTTGGGACATATTGTATGCAGACAAGGCCTCCTGATGGATCCTGCGAAGGTTGCCATCATTGCTAATTTACCTGCGCCCAACTCAGTTAAGCAATTGCGCACTACATTGGGACATACAGGATACTACAGAAAATTCATCAAAGGATATGCAAGGATCACAGCGCCTATGGAAAGATTGCTGAAGAAGGATTCGAAGTTCCAATGGACAGAAGAATGCCAACAGAGCTTGGACACACTTAAACAAAAGATGATCACAGCGCCTATTCTAGTTTTCCCGGATTGGAGAAAACCTTTTCATGTTCATGTTGATGCTTCTTCCATAGCATTAGGAATCGTGCTTACACAGTCGGGAGAAGGAAGTATTGACAACCCAATTGCTTACTCCAGCAGAAAGCTATCTACAGCTGAGAAGAACTACACCACTACAGAACGGGAAGGACTAGCTATGGTGTATGCCTTACAGAAATTCAGACACTACCTGTTAGGAGCTCACTTTAAAATGTATACTGATCATTCTGCTTTGAAATATTTGGTCAATAAACCAGTTTTGGGAGGAAGAATTTGCAGATGGCTACTGCTCTTTCAAGAGTATGATTTTGAGGTTATTGTAAAGCCAGGCAGATTGAATGCAGGGCCTGACCATCTATCCAGAATAGAGTCAGGAGAGGAACCTACGAGTCTGGAGGACAATCTGCCTGACGCACAGTTGTTTTATATCCAAGCAGCAGACGAATATTATTCTGATATTCTTAAGTTTCTCACTACCGGACAAGCGCCGGCTGAGCTTACAATCCAGCAGAAAAAGCAACTTGTTGTTAGAGCCGCAGATTTCACTTTGATAGCAGGCCAGCTTTATAAGTTGGGCCCTGACGAAATTTTGCGCAGATGTATCTTACCACATGAAAAGAGCTCTATCATCGCAGAAGCGCATTCAGGTATCGCAGGAGGCCATTTCGCAGGAAAGCCGACTGCGCAGAAGATATTAGCCGCAGGACTTTGGTGGCCGACATTGCACAAGGATACTAAGGAATTCTGTAAATGTTGCGATGTGTGCCAGCGCACAGGAAAACCCTCAAGGAGAGATGAAATGCCACTAAGACCCCAGATCACACTGCGTGCTTTTGATAAATGGGCCATTGACTTTGTAGGACCTATTAACCCACCAGGAAAAAGAACTGGCGCAAGATATATCATTACAGCTACTGAGTACCTCACCCGATGGGCTGAGGCGAAGCCAGTTAAGAACTGCGACGCTGCTACTGCCGCGCAGTTCATTTTCGAGAACATTATCACTAGGTTTGGATGCCCGGTGATCCTCATGAGTGATCAAGGTACACATTTCTTCAATGAGACTATAGAGGCCCTTACTCAAGAATTTCAAATTAATCACCATAAGAGTACACCCTACCATCCTCAAGCTAATGGTACGGTGGAAGCATTCAATAAGATTCTTGAGAATGCCCTGACAAAAATCTGTAATCAACAAAGAGATGATTGGGACCTTAGAGTCACAGCTGTATTATGGGCTTACAGAACTACTTGCAAGAAACTAACAGGTCACACACCTTTCAGCTTGGTGTATGGACAAGAAGCAGTTATGCCCATGGAATACATTGTCCCCAGTCTCCGAATTGCGCAAATTACAGAAATGGCAGACCCTGATACTATGAATGAAAGACTTTCGCAACTGCTCTCCTTAGAAGAAGACAGACTTTTGGCCGGATTTCATCAACAGGTACAGAAGGCAAGACAGAAAGCTTGGCATGACAGGCACATTAAGCATAAGCACTTTGAAGAAGGAGACTTGGTACTCCTTTATGATAGCAAATTCATCAAGTTTCCAGGTAAGTTTCGTGTGCATTGGTTAGGTCCTTTTCAGATAATAAAAATAACAGACGGAGGCGCAGTTCAGCTTGCAAAGCTGAATGGAGAACTACTACCTACAATGATAAACGGGAGTCGGCTTAAGCTTTATTGCGACGGCCACTCCGCCCTGTCGACATAATATATTACTCAAGAATGCAGATGCCCAGTGTAGTTGAAAGAGACATCGCATTTAGTCTACACGGAAGCTGCGACACACCCTCAGTTTCCAGCTTCCTGCGCAATTCCTTGAAATATCCGCGCATCCTGAATAAAAATTGCTTGAACAAAGCTTAGCGGTCCGCTCTGGCGAAGTTTTGCTTTGTGGACCATTGGACTATCGCTCTTGCGAAGTCCCCTTTCATAATTTGCCGCTGAAAAGAGTTTTGTTGTGGACCCATAGAGGCACGGTTTCCTAAGTTGAAATGACCCGCCGGAAATTTTGAATTACAGCAGTTATGTAGCCGCGTTTGAATAAATGAAGGATAAGGCCGCTATTTAATTCTACCTGTTCTGACGGATTCGGCTTAATCTCCGAAAGATTTGCATTTAACCCAGGCGCCGAAAGCATTAGCTTCTCCCGGAAGGCTGTCAGACCCCGTCAATCACACTAAATGCACCGCTACGGCAAGGAGGATAGCGTGTTGTCAACACATCTGTAGCCGCCTATAGCTACGTTACCCCACTTGGTCGCATTTACTAACCCCGCTGGCTATAAATACCTCACACTTGTATCAATTTCGGGTTACTGTCTCGAGTTGCATAGTTGTGTTTGAAGACCCAAAGTATTGTTTTCAGAGCCGAGTGTGCAGAGTATTTCCCCTTGTTTTCAGAGTCTATACCCTACGCAGTTCCGCCATTTGCTGTCCAGAGTTTTGTTATTTACATTGGTTCACAACGGAGAACTTATCAACTGAAGAAGTTGTTCGTCAATTTCTGCGCCGAGGCTTAGATTTCGGCATGGCCACTCCGGTGACGCCGTCGACCTACGTACACCCTGGTGCTACTGATCCCAGAACATCTCCAGGCACACGAGCATCTCAGCAGCAGCCGGAGGAACCTATTCCAGAGCCGCTCGCGTCTATGGTGAACTACATTCCGCCGCGTCCAGATGATGCGCCGGATGTACAGATTCCGAAGAATGCAAAGTATCCAATTCCACTACCGCCACTACCGGCTAGTGTGCGGGTAGAAGGCCAACTATTGGGAAACATTCCATTGGTTAAATTCTCTGATTTTAACCTCGGAGACTATAAGACATATCCTCAGTTTCAGTTGGACCGATATCTGGATATCGTCCATAATCCCACCAGGCAGGTTGACGATTTTATCCCGAAGGGATTTGCAGCAAATCTTGAGCGCCCTGGACTCTTGAATTTGTTGAAGCTACCGCACTTTGGGCGTAGCAATGAAGTGAACGCAGTCGTTAAAACACTGCTATCCTGCGTTCATGGAGGTTACCTTTGGCTCGGGAGGCCAATTGATCTAAATGTTGATTTGATACACCGTATCACCGGTCTATCTAAGGTTGGTAAGGATCCCAATATCCATTTTGTGGGAAAGGAGAAGGACCGAAAATTAGCTGCAAAGCTGGTCCAGGAATATAACTTGACAAGAGGAGGTCGGGCTTATGACCTCACGACCGTAGAAGATGAGGCACTTCGCTTCACAGGAAGTCTGCTTGCAGGCAGACTTCTCACAAAGTGCCGACCGAAAGAAGTTACTGGAGCTGTCGTCGAGCTCGCTATCGCAGCTGCGGAGGGAGAACAGTACAACTGGTCTCTCTTCCTGCTGAATTCTTTTTTGGCTGATTGCCTGAATGTGCAGGACAATGCAGGCCAATCATTCCATTTTTCGTGGCTTCTAATTCTATGCGCTCTCGTCGGGTGGAAGGAGCCCCCGAATACTCAGTTCCGTCCACGCCGCGCAGGAGAGGTTGCCGGCATGCGCTACATCAACCTCTGGGATTCCCCTAATCCCGCGAAGCGCAAGATGAATCGCGCTGTCTTTTGTGAGTACTACTATCTCCTCCGAGATACCATACAAGATATGCCAAGGCTGACCGAGGAGACAGCCACATTGTATGAAGGCAAGTTGGCTTTTACTGCCGACATCCATCAGCTCTACCTTCGGCCTTGCGACATTCCAGGTGACTGGGCGCTAGGTCTTTACAGGATGACCACAGAAGATGTCGAAGAAACCATTAAGTCGTGGTCGGACGAATGGAGAGCAGCAGCTGACATCGCACCTGCGATGCCACCCGCCGCTGCGCAAGAAAAGGATAAGGGCAAGGAAGCCCCTGAGCAAAGAAGCGATGAAGGCTCAACAGAACCAGCCACAAAGAAGCAGAAAGTGTCGCATCCCACTGAGGCCATTCCCTCGGAGGTCGACAAATACTTGAAGGAGCAATTTCGTGAGATGAGGAACATGCATGCTCACATCCGAAGTGCTCTAGACTTACAATTTGTAGAACTAAAAGGTCTCGCAGGAAGGATTGCGCAGACCCATGCGCCAGCATCTACTTCGCAGGCGCCACAAGAAATTCCAACTGATGAGCGAGTTGAAGAACTCACAGAAAGGCACACTGTCGTGCATATTCCGCCTACCAGCATGACACTTCCAGATCCTCTAGCTGAACTACAGGTAAGCACAGTTGGACCTGTAGAAATTAATTTGTCTATGATTCCTATAGAAACCCTACAGCTTGTACAGGAGAAAGTTTCTCTTGAGTTGAGAGCTAGAGAGCTCTCTACTTTCCAGGCAAACCAACGACTGCAATCGCAGGAGATAGAGCTGAAGGAAAGTCATAAGAATATCTCTGCGAAGCTTGCACTCTATGAGGCGCAAGACACCGGCATCAGAAACGCAATAGAAGAGATTGCCCAGGAATTGCCGGCTTGCGAGATTCAACCAGACCTCCCTCTGGTTGCAAAAGTTCAAATTATTGGCGAAAGGGCGAAAACCCTGGAGCAAGAAATAGTTGCTATGGCAGAAGGCCATAAAAACCAGATTGCTGAGCTAGAAGCTCGCGTTGCTGCGCATCTTACGGATGATGCGCAGGTACAATTTGAAGCATTGAGCAGAGCTTCCACACGAATGAAAGGTCGAGTACAGGAAGCCAAGAACCTGATGGACCAGGCTATGGAAGCATGGTCAGAGCTTGTGAACCTCCCTTTTAAAGTGGGACTATCAGAACAGGTGCAAGCTGCAGAACAGTCTCTCACTGTTCTGAATGAAGAAGCTAAGTCCTTAACAGGCTTGCCAAAGATGAAGAAAATGGGCGAAGTGCGCAAAATGCAGCAGCAACTGCACAAGCTCAGAACTGAAGATGAGAAGCTCACCAACAGCATTCAGCCATTCATGGATGAGTATGCTGAAATCGTTGGCCAGGTTGAGACAAAAATCAAAGAGATTACCGAGTCTCAGGAGCTCATTGATACACTCACTAAAGATGAAACGACCGCAGAAACAGTGCAAACAGCTGATGAGTGTATCGAGGAATTGGACTCCGCTATTGCGAAGTGGCAGAAAACATTCGCGGAGATTCAAGCAAAAGCAGATGCGCAAATCAAACAACCACGCGCTAGTGCGAGTGGCTCGAGGGCGAGCCACAAGTGAGTGTTGGGGGCCTGTTGGGGCCAAGGTCGCAGCTATAGTAAAAGCTGCGAATTTTGGGAAAAAGCACGAGTATGGAAGGAAAGTGCTAATTTTGGGACAAGCACTAAGTTTTGGGTAAGAAGGAGACGGTGCGCAGTACGGTGCCAGATGGATGATCTCAGCGCAGATCACGGACCGGAAATTGCGGAGCTCGCGCGCACGCCATCGAAGAATGAAGGTGGCTCAGCTACCATAATAAATAAGGCGATGGAGTAGAGGGCTCAGCTACCCTCATTTAAAGGCTTAGTACAGAAGTTATGGTTGCTCGGATCAAGGAGGAGCAACGGACCAGAGCATTGAAGGCGAAGGACGATCGCCCATACCCACAATCTGCGCCGGAATTCATGGAGCCTGCAGGAAGCGGCGACGTGACTGCAAGCGGCGCCTACAGTACACCTAGCCATGTGCGTGGTTAGGGTTTTTGGGAATCACTGTTGGGAAAGGCCCACAGTTTTGTAAAGGTGTGACCGTCATGGCCACCTATATATATGAATCATTGTAATGGGTAGAGGTTCCTTCAGTCCCTTCCTTTTGGAGAGTTAGAGAGTTCGATACTAGACTGTTAGATAGCCAGTCTAAAGGATAGATCATGTGTTGATTATCCCTCACTGTATTTTCTACCCAGTGCGTAGAACTAGAGAGGAAATCGGATAGCCGAGGAGCTAATCCCTGAGTTGCCAGACAGTCTGAGTCGACGTCTGTGCCTTTGTAATCTCCATAGAGAGGAGACTTGATTGAGAGAAGGGCTCCCAGCTGTGTGCATGGAGTTTCCTGGAAGGATCTAAGGCTGCAGCTGTGTGCGCAGCATATTGTATAACTCTATCATTTTCTGGTTAATATAACGCTCCCGTGGACGTGGTTTTCCTCGAGGAGATAAGCTTCACTTATATCTTCTTGTTATAATGTTTGCGTGAATGATAACTATTTAGAGTTCATTATTTGTGTATGCAAGACTTCTGTCTTATCTTTGTGACTGTTTGAGCGAGTTGGAAAGATCCCTTGATAACTATAAGTGTCTTAAGTACTAAAGAAGTAGTAACGCACGGTCGCTGCGGCGAGGGCAGACTGCGTTACTGTGCTGGATGTGAAGGGCGAGGAAGTGTTTAGCGCGTCGACCCAAGGGATAGTTTCCTGCTGCGTTAGAGAGGAGAAACTGCGCAGTAGACCTGCCAAGGAAGGAATCCACGCAGCTGCGCCGAGCGGCCTGCGGGAAGGTCCGACCGCTGATTTCACAGGAACCTGTCAAGGAAGAGCTACCTCCGCGTCACCCAGGTTAAGGAAACCTGATTCCTTAACCCCCCCATAGCCACTTCGGGTGAGACCTCGAGCTGCTGCGCAGCTCGTTGCCGAAAGGGCCAGTGCGCCAAGGGGTTTTGTTGCTGCGCTTCATTAAAACCCGGGTCTGCCCAGAAAAGCAGTCAACAATCAACCACAACCAAAATCACTCTCTTCCCTCCAAATTTAGGGATCCCTTCAATGAAATCCATAGAAATATCCATCCAAATCCGTGTAGGGATGGGAAAGGGTTCGAGCAATCACGGAAGGAGTGTTGTTTCACCGTTTTTGCATTAGAAGGTATCACATTAATCCATCATATGTTGAATTTTCCTTTTCATTCCCTGCCAAAATAAGTTACGCCGTGCCCATTCATACATTTTGAGGAACCCAAAGTGCCATGTCGATGGAGAAGCATGGATTTCATAGAAGATAGATTGTTGAACAATTGTGCTCTAGGGAAGCACAGGATGACCCTTGTATCTCAAGGAAGCACCATCCCATGAGTAATGTGGTACAACAGAAGGATTTTTGGCCAACCATTGGATGATTTGAGATAATGAGGATTCATTGACATAGCCCTGCTGAACAGCTTGCAACCAATTTGGAAAAAGCATAGAAATAGCTGAAAGAGAAACTTGGTCATCAAATGTGCGAGAAAGAGCATCCTCCACAAGATTGTCCTTACCCTTCTTGTAAGTGATATCATAGTCATAACCCATGAGTTTTATAACCCATTTCTGTTGTACAGGGGAGGAGACCCATTGTTCTAGGAAATATTTTAGACTCTGGTGATCAGTTTTGATGCAGAAATGATTCTGTAATAGGTATGGTTGCCACTTACGTACTACGTGCAAAATAGCCATCATTTCCTTCTCATATGTAGAGGTGACTAAATTATTACCAGAAATGGATTTGTTGGTGAACGCAATGGGATGTTCATCTTGAAGGATAACAACACCAAGTCCATTGTCACAAGCATCACTCTCAATAGTGAAGGGCTTGGAAAAATTGGGCATAGCTAGAACAGTTGTAGTACACATAGCTTGTTTCAAATTTTCAAATGCACAATCAATAGCACGTGTCCACATAAAAGCATCATTTTTCAATAGAGCAGTTAATATAACTGAAATATTCCCATGATCCTTGATGAACTTGTGGCAGTATCCATTCAATCCCAAAAAAACATGAAGGCTCTTGTGTGTCTGAGAATGCGGCCAAGTTTTCATGGAATCTATTTTGGAAGGATCCACACGAACCCCTTTGTGCTGAAATAATATGCCCAAGATACTCTACTTCCTCCCGTCCAAAAAAAAATTTAGACTGTTTGGCATGGAGATTATGATTACAAAAAAGTTGCAGTACAAGATCCAAATGCTAGAGATGCTCATCCCATGTTTTACTATATTTGAGGATATCATGAAAGAAGACCAGAATGAATTTCCGCAAGTAGGGCCAGAATATTTTATTCATCAATTCCTGAAATGTGGAAGGAGCATTAGTGAGGCCAAAGGGAATGAACAAAAACTCATAGTGGCTAGCATGTGTGCGGAAATCTGTTTTAGGGATATCATCCTCATGAACCAGAATTTGATGATACCCAGAACGAAGATCCAACTTTGAGAAAAAATGAGCACCATGAAGCTCATCAAGAATTTCATCAACAACAGGAATTGGAAACTTATAATTGGTTGTGAGGTGATTATGTGCTCAGAATTCAATGCAGAGGTTCCATGACTGATCGTTTTTTCAAACAAAAAGAACTGGTGAAGAAAAGGAACTTGTACTAGGGCGAATAATACCTTGCTTCATTAAGTCTCGAACGAGCATCTCAATCTCTATTTTTTGGTGAAATGGGTAGCGATAGGGCCTGATGTTGGGAGGAACACTTCTAGGAAGGAGATGAGTATAATGGTCCCCTGGTATTGAAGGTGGAAATCCCATTGGTTCAGCAAAGACACATGCATATCTATTCAAAATTTGTTGTAGATCCAAAGGAGTAGTGGAGACTGCTGATGGGTGCATCTGAATGGAATGGAGCTGAGCGATGACACCATGTGAATTATTCTTAAAGATATTTTCCATGCGATGTGAAATGATGATGTTGAAATACCCTGGTTGTAATCCCTTCAATTTGTGATTTTTCCCATTGACTGAAAATTGCATCCAAAGTTCAGCAAAATCCCATAAGATGGGTCCAAGTGTGCATAACCATTGAGCGCCCAAAACCACATAACATCCTCCTAAGGCCAAGGAAAACATGTTAGAGTGCAGATTATAATATCCAATAGAGATATGCACATTGTGACACTTCCCCTTGCAAGGTAAGGTTACCCCATTGGCAATCATGATTCATGACTTCAAAGTTGGAGCAAGGATGGACAAAACAATCATCCTGTTTGGCGATCCGAGGGTCAATGAAGTTATGAGCGCTACCAAAATCAATGAGTATTGTAAGAGGGAGATTTTTGAATTAACCCTTGACCCGCATTTTTTGTGAGGTGGTGACTCCGGCTAAAGCATGGAGAGATATCTCTAGGTGGTCGTCCTGATAAGGAGGGTCAATATGAGAATGTTGAATGTCGAACTGGTCATCTATTGTATCTTGAGATTCTTCACCAATTTCAGTTGCTAGCAAAGAATCCACATCAGAGAGATAGAGCTTTTTCTCAACACATCTATGTCCCTGAGTGAATTTCTCATCACAATTATAACACAGCCCTTTTTCTATACATGCCCGCATCTCTGCGTCAGAAAATGCTTGATAGGAGTTGGTCGAGGAGCTGGCATGATGGGAGGTCGTTGGGGAACCATATTTATGAATGGAACAAAAGTGGATTTTCAGCATTGTTGGGATGTGATCTTGTCCTCTTCCAACTTAGCCAACGCTAGGGCTTCCATCATTATGTTGGGATAGAACATTTTAACCTCAGATCGGATTGCATCCTTCATACCATTGATAAAACAACTCTTGTAGAATTCATCAAGAAATCCTTCTGTGTGATTGGCTAGTTTCTCAAATTATGTCTGATACTCTCTCACAATGCCAATTTAGCAAAGTTTAGTGAGTGCTCCTATGAAATCATCAAAATCACTAGAACCAAATCGATGCAAAAGGAGTTGGCAAAAATATGTCCATTTTGGATCTTCGTGAGCCTTGATGTACCAACTGTACCATTGAAGGGATTCATGTTCCAAATCAAAGGATGCAAGTGGAACTTTGTTGACATCAAAATTATTATGCAGACTGAAATATTGTTCTTCCCGGTATATCCATGCATTCGGATCATCACCGTTGAAGCGAGGAAAATCAATCTTCGGCTCACGAAAATTGTTGGAAGAAGAGAACCTAGTGTCTGCAAAAGACTATGGCTGTCGTTTATTATTCATGGTTGAATGTTGAAGATGGAGGCCAAGAATGTTTTCATCCAAATCTTGGAGTTTGGTTTTGAGGGCTACAATTTCTTCCTCCATGTTTTTTTCTCCTGCGTGGGTGACAACCATAACGAAGAGATTTTTTATTTTTTTTTAGAATGGGTAGAAAAAAAAAAAAAAAAATTCTTTACTAAAGGAAAATTTGGATTTGGGAAAAAATATGATGGGTAATTGGGGTTTGACTAGGTTTTGGACACTTTCTAATGGATAGAGAAGCAAAAAATGGGGATTTCAGAAGTAGGGTGAAAGAATGGGAAAATTTGTCAAAGAGGGACAAAGAAGCAGAAATAGGAAATGAACACTATGGAAAAATTTGAAGGCAAATGGGTAAAAATCGAAGAAGTTATGGAAAACCCTAAAAATATACAAATGTGGGGTTTCTAGATTCTGGAAGTGGAATTTGGGATAGGGTCCTCAGGAAGGAAATATGAAGAATGGGATTGCAGGGGTGTCAGTGAATTCTCAAGGGAAACAGAGTTAAAGAAAAGAAGATATGGCGAAAAAACAATTCTTTTTTTCCAGAATTGATTTGCAATGGCTCGGAATTGATCTGCAACGGCTCTGGACAGATGTAATCTGCTATTTATCAGCTGGAAATAGATATGGAACCCAAGTATGATCGACTTCCTAAAGGTTCTAACGGCTTGCGTATTGGGGCAGTACCCCTCACTCCATGGCTTAGGTAAAGCTGATCATCTCTTTTCCACAAATGACAGCTCTTGGTTTACCTCATGGGTGGGAACTATTCAATCAGGTAGGGGTCGTTTCCCTTTTCGCTAGTAAGTCCTCTCAATGGGCCAGCTACTTCAGGGTTCCTTTGGTACTCCTCACAATGAGTTTTAGGGATATGCCTAAGTACTTCCCACATTTGAGAGGATGGGGATTATTCTCATATCTGAACCTCAATTAAAAGGAACAAATACATATGCAAAGAAAAACACTACTGCAATAATCACAGCACCTAGAAGCCACTGTGAAAAAACAATTTGGCAGAAAATCCACCTTGTGAGCCCAAGAAAGTGCTCTGATACTAGATGTGAGGAACCTCCAGCAATTAAATTATGAAAATGCACTATATATCAGAAATGGAAAAACACAAAAGATATTTATTGATCACGGGCCACTTTTAGGGGGGAACCTCCTTTTAGCAAGCTCAATACAAATAACTCGTGGATTCCTTCATTGGCCTCAACATGTACTTATATACTAAGCCTAAGCTAAACAACTATTACTCCCCATGAATGTGGGATAATACAATATACTCACGGGACGACTTACAACACATATGTGTCCAACAACAATATACTAACAATGTGGGATAATACAATATAGTCATGGGACGACTTACAAAGCATATGCATCCAACAACAATATACTAACAAAGTAAAGAGAATGGTTAAAACGGGTTCCTAACATGTTTACTTCTTGTTTCTACTTATTATGCTCAACCATTTTATTCATCTTCTCAACGGTCGGTAGACCAGCCAAACTATCGCGAATCTTTTGCTCCAATCCTTATGCAGCCTGTAACTTCTTGTCTACCTCCTTCAGTTGCTCGTCTTCAAGTAGATTTGTCCATATTTGAGCATTTTCTTCATGCATCTCTACACATTTCAAATCCAAAATCTTGATATTCTCAAATGCAACATTTACTCTTTCCAATCTATTTTCACGTTCAGCTCTAACCTATGAAGGTGTTCTTGTTGGTTGTGATAGTTCCTCAATTCTGGCTTATAGCCCTTGAATAACTTCACTTACCTTTTTCCATTTTTCCTTCTAGAGAAGTGTCTTCAATTTCTTGAACCTATGGAAGTGACTTGAACACTTCTTCCACTCTTCTTTGTAGTTTTGACTCCTCCTTCTATACTTTCTCCACTTCGTACTCCAGGTGTTTTCCTTTTCTGAATGCTTCCTTTGCTTCCTTTTCCAATTTTGATGTCTTTTGCGTGGTCTTTTCTTTTTTGTTTTCATCCTCAACCATTCATCTTGTAGAGCTTCCCTCGCACTCTATATTTTGTACCAATCAGTTGTAACAGCTTCATGTCTCCATATGATTTTCTGTGCAATGGATGTATGCAAATTTTTTCTACATGACTTACCTCTTTCTACATTTCCTGACTGGAAAGCTCAAAAAATGCATATGAGATCTTTATTTTCTAATGTGGCATTGTTTCCCTCATCTGCGCAATGGGATGTGGATGCGAACTACTCATATGTGCATCTGGCTGATCATCCTTGGAATTATTCCTTTCTCCCCTGGCAGTCTGTGTTAGAAGATTCATTGCCACAAACTTCTCTTCAATCTTCAACAGGATTTATACCTGATGTGTTGCAAGTTCTTTGATTTCCTCTCTTGTGGCCATATTTTTTATGGCTTATTCTATTGCATTTCTGAGTTCTATGCCAATTTATTCAATGTCACCTTCCGTTAGTGTACAAACAAGATTGAGCTTGGATGCTTCTCTTTTCTTCTTTTCCAACCGTTCTGAATGGGTCATTTTTTTCTCTTATTAGCAGGAACAAACTATTTTGTAGGTTTAGGAGGGATCACAATGTTGACAGCCTCATTTTCTATGGATGTTCAATTATTTTGTTGATTCTACTACGCAGCCTCTTCTTATTATGTTAATGGAATCTTCCATTTTGCCTCCCATTCTTGAACAATTTGCACAATATTGTCTTCAATATAGATAAACATGGTGGGAAACAACTACTTGCTAGTGTCCCTTTTGGCCTGAATGTAAGAATGATGCATCTTAATATTGAAATGCACGATCCCCATGTATGATTCAACTATGTGTATTTTCTCCTAAAATAAATCTGATCTCCTCAAAGTACAGGAAAAAGTTAAGATTGTTTTCCTCTTGTCTACATGCAATCGTACAGAACCACATGTTCATATACCTTGCATCCAAAAAGGGTCTCATATTTCTGTCAAATAACTGAATTCCCTCGGGTTCCTTCCATCTAGTGAATGCAATGCATATCAATAACCAAGTTTAATGAAAGGAGTTACCTTTTTCTTATCCTTCCAGACAGTCTTCAAGAAACTCAATCAATAAAAAGGTTGACCAGTTCATATGTACTCCCCCCATGCAATTTTCTATAGCTACAATGATAGCTTCTAATACCTAGTCCTGGAGACTCTTCCGGAATAGTTTGCATGAAATCTACCGAATAGTGAATCTCATAGTGCAAACTAAGAAACCTTTGTTGGCTCGTTGAGTCCCATATTTTTCACCTATCTTCTTTCCAAGTGATTTTTCTTGTCTTTTGTCAAAGAGAAGGCTTACATCTTCTCCTATAGTAGGCATTCTTGTGATTGATTAGATCCTCTCAACATCAATGGATATTTCTCTATTTAGCCATAGGTACCTGCCATGTAATTGTGATAATAACAATTTTGTGCACATTTTTACTTGTGGAGTTCTTCCAAAGTGAGGTATCTACAACATGTTGAGTATTCCTGATTTTGACAGTCCAAATGCCCATTCTTTGAGTTCCATTACAGCCGGTATCTCAGGATTTGGTCTCTCTTTCCTATCCATATACATGTCTCTGACTAGTTCTAGAAATTTATCAGGGTTAGTGACATCATACTTTGCAAATGTGAACTTGTGCAGTTGTCCATGCAGGTTTTCTTTAACAATCACACCTTCAGAATCCATCTGGTCTTGAAGTTATGTCTCTTTTTCTTTGAGAATAGGAAAGTATGGAGTGTCAGGTCTTCGAGATGGAAAATAGTCACGATAAACCCTTGTAGGATTTCATGATGATGCATTTCCTTGCATACTTACTGATGGGTTCTTTGATTATCTTATGGGTGCCATGGCTTTCAAGCTTCAATATTTCACACAAACTATTCTCTCTATAGCAATTTGTTCTCAATAGATGCGATAGTTCTTATTGGAGTTACCTGGGGTTTATAAATAAAATTCATTCATCCACTACCACTATTGATCTATGGATTTTCCCTAGATTTGGTCAGTTTTTCAAAATACCGAAAAGTTTCTGTTTTCTCGATATTCTAGCTAATCTTGCCCAAATTCAGTTAACCACTTTCCATCATTAAATGTTGTTTCAACATAGGAATTAATTATGACTCGTTTCATTACTCCATTTAGTCATTAATGCTTATCCCATGTCGTAGTGTATATTGGTATATAAATTTTTACTGTGACAAATCTGATTTCTTGTGAATTAACTCCGTGTTGAAGTGGAGATGGATTGGTTTCCCAATCTCTCCACATTCTCATCTAGATATTTGGCAGTGTCTAATCTATTTTCCATAGTATTCCATTTACAAATCATTTTGCGTTGTTCTTTTCTTTGACTTACAGGAGTACTGCTTTTGTAAAGAATAGAATTGGATTCCTCACTCACCTTCTTCTTCCAGTATTTGACAGTTTTTCTTGAATCTCCATAGTTTTTTATTTGTGACCAATTTTGTTACATTTGTAATAGACTAAATTATTACAGTACTTTCCAATATGCCCGGTCATTATGCATTTGTAGCATTGAACAGATTTGTGCAGAGATACCTTCTTTGATTGCGTAGTATTCATTCTTTCCTGATCAGTTTCCATTCTCTACTTCCTCTCAATACCACTTTTGTAGCTTATTGGAGTTTTATTCAGTGGTGATCTCTAATTGCTTAGAATCTCATTCAATACTTATGTTCTCTTGACATATTTCTCATTTGTCTGGTGTTGATCTTGTAGTCTTTTAACTTCTTGTTCCTTTTGTTGTAATTGATTCTTTTGCTAATCAATCATTTTTCATACTCATAATTATTCTCTTTTAGAGAAATTAACTCAATCTGTCTTGCTTGAAGTTGAAATTGATGATCTTCCTGCTGCTTTTGAAATTGATATTTTAGGGACAGGACTTCCTTGACCTTTTCTTCTTTACCATCTTCCAATTCTTTCTTCATAAGCATGATTTCATTTGATAGTCTTTGATTCTCTGTGCATAATTTCGTTAGTTTGCTTTATAGGACATCATTGCTCAGTCTTTCATATTGGAATGCTTTGTCCTTTTCCTGTAATTGACTAGTAAAGTATGTTGTCAATCCTTTTGATTCTTCCTCTTTCCTTTCCAGAGTTTTCATAATGTTGGTTGCCACCTTCTTTACGTCTTCTATTGTTTTCCTTCGTGTACGAATGATGTCTCTTGATTCTATGACAGATAATTTGTCTAGAAAACCATTTTATTATAACCATGGTACTTTGCTTTGAGAGAAATTTTCCTTTCTACCCATAACTGCGCATGGATCTGTCTTCCAGATGTTAAGTGTTTACTTAAGAAACCTGCTCTGAAACCAATTGTTGGAATATATTTAATACATAGATGGGGGTGAATCAATACTAGCATAATTAAGAACAATTTTTAACTTCTTAATAGATTAAACTGAACTTAATCGTGATCTTCAATTATGCATGCACCATAAAGAAATAGTCATCCACATATGCACAAAACACATAAAACACATAATTTTTACGTGGAAACCCAAACAAGGTAAAACCACGGAATGCTCTTTTATAATAAAAGGATTACATTCAAGGAAGCACCAACTTCCTAAGTTCTCCAACGCAAACTAGAAGGAGCCACGAACCCCCTAGTTTTACAGGCACCGACCTGAAGGAAGCACCAACTCCCTAATTTACCATCTTCAACTGGAAGGAGACACCGACCCCTTGCTCCTTTCCCATCCTACCACCATGATACAAAAATAATATGTTTCTTTGCAATCCTTCTGATGTGCGCACACTTCAAATATTCGTTTGTTCGTTCTATTGTGTGCACCTTTTGTATGGTGTATTTCTTTTGTTACTATGCTTCATACACCACTTGAATTCACATTCAACTCATCACATCAACTGACATCACACTTCATATGTTGTGTGCTACTTCTTCAAATTCTGCAGACTACACCATGGTTTAATGTGCCATTCTACTACTGTCCTATTGTTTCCTCAATTGATAATGCGCAGCAACTGATAACTTGTTGTTCTGTCTTTGCACACCAGTATCATATAGGAATACGCACCTTCAGAGATATGTTTGTTTTGACTTGGTGCTATAGAATTTATATCTTATGTGACATAAAATTTGCATCATCTGTGATATTTTCTTTTTGTTTAGTGCACTTGCCTCAGATCATCCCCATCATGAAGCGCATCCTTGAGTGTGTCACAACTTTGTCTTTGTGCATCTAATGTACTTCCTTACTTCAAACACATCAACTCAATCTGAGTGCATTAGATAAACTTCTTTACTTCGCGCATCACAAGATACACTTCAAATATGTCTCTGCACTTCTGTCTTGGAATATTTGTGACTACCTCCGTGCTTTCTACTATACTGTCATTCAGTCCTCATGCACTTGCACATCTTCTCTAATTCTTCCTTTCTATCCTCACGCAACCATCACAGAAGCACAGCATCATTATGTGCACTTTTAGTTATATCATCATTTTCTCTTTCACAATTAGCTCTTTGGCTAGATCATAGTGTTCTAATTCTACGATCCCTTGATGCCCCAAAAACCATAAATCTGTATCTTCCATCTTTCCTATATTTCCATCTTCAAGCCTTAAGCTTACTTCATTCTCCATCTCGTCTTCTAATTTATACTTGTTTTGCATGGATGGTGTTGTCCACAAGTTAGTCGTGACGCCCTTTCTCCCTTGCTTCATGGTTTTTCTCATTTTACACTTTTTCCACTTGTCATTTTATCTGCCACTGAGGTGTCATCTCTTGTGAGTCTTGTGCATACTTGGCCCTTTGTCTAGTGGGACTTGTTCCCATGCGATTTGGTCTTGCGCCCTTAGTGTACCATTGTTTGTGGAACTTGCGAATATGATATCTCAAACCGCTACATATTTTTGGTACTTGTGCACACTTCAACTACTAAAAGATTCTTTCAATTGGTGAGTCTTGTGCGCTTTTAGGATTTGCATAACTGTTTGACCATTTGTTGTTCTAAGCTCCTTGCGCACTCTTGAAATTTGTCCAATCAACTCTTTAGCTTTCTTGCACACTCAAACCTTGTCCAATCAATTCTTTGGCTTGCTTTTTCAATCCCAAACCTTTTTCCAAACAACTCTTTGGATTTTACCTTGAAGGATTATTACTAGATGGGCTTGAGATATGTACCTGCACCATATGATATAGGATGTATTCCTTATGTACTTATTTAGAATTCTTCAAAGTGGCTTCCATAAAATTATTCAAACTGACACAAGAATATTGATTCCCCTTTGACATTAGTTGGAATCAACGACAGCCATAGTTCAACAAAGTATCTAAGAACAATGTAATGTTCACTTAGAATTGCAACAGAGATTTGCATATAATATAGAAGAAGAATGAGCTATAAACACATAAGAAAGAACTCAATTGGATAAAACTCCATCATCTTATCAGTGAATAATAAGAGTACATTATATAATACATTCCGTATAAGAAATTTGAATACCTTGGAGGAAATTGGAAACACTCACATGTGGCAGGCTTAGATTAAGGAAAAATCCCCATATATGGAAAAAGCAATATCCAACTCATAGAAAGAGGTCATGAATTGGCTAAGTGGGATTAGGTAGGCCATGAGTGACCAAAAGGAAATTGGTTGGAGAATTTTTGGGAGAAACATTAGGAAGGGGTTGAGGCAAAATCTAGACAACTTTCCCAAGTTACCATAGTGCACCTAACTCATCCTTATCCATGAGAAAAGTAAAGAAAAATATGTATATCTCATCAAGCAAAATAAAAGCAGGATGGGCACCTATGTACTCAAAAAAGCAGAGTAAAATCTAAATGAGTGTGCTATTGTGGGTAAACAACACAAACGTGTTCAATTTATGCTCTAGCTAGAACATGTTGAAATATTGTAACTTCTAAGAATATTATATTTGTACTTTATTATTCCGGAGATGTTCCATTCCTCTGAGGTGACCCTATTGTATATCCAGAGATGTTTATTCCTCTGATATAGTGTGGTAACTAGGGTTATTAGATCTCCCATGTGGGGTTCGGCCCTGAGTTAGTTTATTAGGGGTTATTAGACTCTCTTAGAAGAGGTCGGCCCCATAGGGTAAAAAGTCAGTCGGAAAACAAGTATAAGTAGAGGAGGATGTTCCACACTTATCTCATTCATTCATCACTCGGAAAGTAGCGCACAAGTGAGAGAGAGGTATGCATAGGAAGAGCAAGAGGAGCTCTTTTTTGGTTTCTACATCTTGTATTGGTTGATCATCTATATTGAGGAAATATTTGTTGGGTTTTCTACCCCATGAGGGTTTCCCAGGGTAAATCTTTGTCTATCTTGTGATTGTGTTTCTTTCAGTGATCTTTCTAGTCAAATTAGTATAAACTTAACATGGTTTCAGAGCTATCCTGAATAGGACAACTTTCACAAGGTGAAAATCTCTCTCGCTCCTCCTTCGGTGAAAATTAGGGTTTCTGCAAAATTTGGTATTTTTGGATTCTGATTGCATGGCTGGAGACCCCTCCTCAAAATCAAAGTTTTGAGCCCTGGATCGAGGTTTTTGGATGGGTAGAACTCCGGGAAATTCAAACCCTAGTTTGACCAAAACTGTAGAAAACCAGAAAAGCTGCGCACCTGTACACCAGTAAACCAGAAAAGCTACACACCTATGCACCATTAAACTAGAAAAGGGAAGACCAGAAAACCAGAAATTTTGTTGCAGATCCGGAAGGTGAAAAGTTGAAATTTCCAAAAGCAGAACACACCAGAACTTCCAATTCAATCAAGCACATCTCCTGGTAAGTGTTATTCTATCTCTTGAGAAACTTCAATCTCTTTGACCCCTGGAGAAGATGGCTCCAAGTACTAATCTTGAAGACAAGCTAGAGGGTATAGAAAATTTCCGGGCATGGAAATACAGAATTGGCCTCATTCTTGAAGAGAATGATCTTGTCCAATATATTTAAGATGATATTGTAGAACTTGAAGAAGATGAAGCCAAAGAGAAATATAGGAAGGACTTGATTAGGGAAAAGAGAATCATTGTTGATTCTATTAAGGACCACTTGATTCCCCGAGTGGCATCCAAGAAGACTCCAAAGGAAATGTATGATGCCCTAGGCAGAATGTATGAAGGAAAGAACATCAATAGGAAGATGAACCTGAGAGCTCAATTGAAGAGCACCAATATGAATCAAGGAGAATCCATTCAAGATTATTTCTCAAGGGTTTCCCAGTTCAAGGAACAACTAGATGCCATTGGAGATACTCTTGATGAAGATGAACTAATCATGAATTCTATAAATGGTCTCACTAGACCATGGGAGTCATTTATCCAAACCATATGTGCCAGAAAAGAAAGCATGAAGTTTGTTGTGGTATGGGAAGATTGCATCCAAGAAGAAGCTAGGGTTGCTGACAAAGAATCCTTGCTCAAAGAAGGTGACCAATCCTTGGCCACTCATACCAAGAGAAGAAGGAATAAACCCTACTTCAAGAAGTATAGTCACAAGGAGTCTCAACCTCCTCAAAGATTTCAAAAGAGAAGAGGAACTACTCAGGGAAATAAGTTTTCCACATTCCAATGCTTCAATTGTCATAAAATAGGACACATTGCTAGGGATTGTCCCTCAAAGGGAAAGAAGAAGGAATTCCACCATAAAAGGCATCAAGCTTACCTAGCAGAAGATGAAAGTGAAGAAGAAGAAGAGGAAGAAAATCCTCACAAGAAAAGATCTAGAAGAGAAGAAGAAAGGCCCTTCTTCAAGAGAAGATCTAGAAGGAATGAAGAAGAAGATGCAGAAGAGTATGTTCTATTCTCTGCACTCTCTGGATCTATAACACCTGGAGAAGATACATGGCTTATTGATAGTGGTGCTTCAAAGCACATGATTGGACAAAAGAAAACTCTTTCAAAACTGGAAGAGAAGACCTCCCCATAAAAGGTGTCATTAGGAGATGACTATCAATATCCCATCAAGGGAATTGGTGAAGCAAGCTACAAGCTTGATTCTGGAACACCTTTGAAGATGAAAGAGATATTATCTGTCCCAGGATTGAAGAAGAACTTACTTTCTATCTCATATCTAGATAAGAAAGGTTATAGGGTTGCATTCATAAATGGACAAGTACTCATGTGGTCCAAAGGAAAATCAATTGAGGATGCAATTGTTATTGGTGAAGAGGAAGGAGGTCTATACAAACTCAGGGGACATCCAGAAGTTCCCCTTGTTCATGAAGCCACTAGCCCTAGTGAACTATGGCATAGGAGGCTTGCTCATATTAACTACAAAGCACTACCTCATGTGAGTAAAGTAGTCATAGGACTACCCGATTTGAAGATTGATCATGATGGCACATGCAAAGGATGTGCAAAATGGAATAATATCAAGAACCCATTTCCAAAGAGTGAAACAAAGACTAAGAGTATTTTGGAATTGATTCATTCAGATGTATGTGTACCAATGCCCTCCACATCCTTGAGTGGATATCAATACTACCTTACATTTATTGATGACTACTCCAGGAAGACTTGGATATACTTTATAAAAGGGAAGAATGAATTCTTTGGAAAGTTCAAGGATTTCAAAGCATTGATAGAAAATATTTCAGAAAAGAAGATCAAAATACTCAGGACAGATAATGGTGGAGAATACACTTCAAAATATTTTGAAGTCTTTTGTAAAGAAGCTGGAATCAAGAGGGAGTTAACCACTCCCTACAATCCTCAACAAAATGGTGTTGCAGAAAAAAAGAATAGAACCATTATGGAAGCAGTGAAGACAATGATACATGATCAAGACCTACCTATGTATATATGAACTGAAGCAGCCAGGACAACAGTCTATGTGAAAAATAGTCTATCTCATAGTGCTATTGAATTCAAAACTCCAGAAGAAGTGTTTACTGTTAACACCCAAAAAGTGTTCACTACCTCATTACCACATTATATGGCTCATTTGTCCATTTTCCTACCATTTTTCCCTTAAAATCCCAAAAAATCCCATTAAAAAGCCTCCAAAAGGCCTAAAATGCCTCCAAAAGGCCACAAAACCATCAAAATAGCCTAAAAAAGGCTAAAAAACCCCCTTTTTCCTCCAAAAATAGCAAAAATCCCCTAAAAAGGGAATAAAAAATATAAAATAATGAGGAAAAGGAGGAAAAAACCCTATACAGCTGCATAAAACCATGTGTTCCCTAAAACCATGGGTCAGCACTCCACCACCAAAAAACTATAAAAAGGTGATGGAGATCCCTTATTCCATATCCACAATCACAAGCACCCTTACTCTACCAAAATCTCTCTCGAAACCCTAGTTCACCTTTGAACTATTTTCACCTTGAGAGCCACCTTTGGCCCATTCCCATCATTGGAGAAGGAGAAAGGAGCAATCTGAAGCTTGGAGCATCCTCTTGGACACTGCAAAGGGCTTCATCAACCTTGACACTCAAGGTAACATTAATATAAAACCATTTTTTACATCTTTTGTTTATGTCTCATGCAATGCTTAAAGTAGTTTGTTAATTGTTGCTTTAGCTTAATCATTTAATCATTATTGAACTGCTACTAAGGAGTCCATTCTCCTTAGTAGGTTCTCATTGGCACAAGCTAGGGGTAAAACCCTAGCTACAGTTTTGGCGACTCCGCTGGTTTTCGAATTTCTGGTTTCCGTTTTTTAAATTTTTTCCTTTCGGCTGTCCCTTTCGGCCGCCGCATACCGCGTCTTTTTCCCTCTACAGTCGCGTCCCGACCGCGCCTTTCAGGCCTTTACCCGCGATCCGACCGTGGCTCTCAGACTGCTTCCGACGCTCTGCCGGCGGATTCAAGTCTGTTACCTGCGATCCGACCGTGGCTAATCAGCCTGTTTGCCGCGATCTGACTGCGCCTGTCGGCCTTTTTCACGCGTCCCGACTGCGGCTTTCTGCCTCTTTCGGGCGTCCCGACTGCGCCTGTTAGCCTTTTTGCCGCGACCCGACTGTGTCTTTTTCCTTTTTTCCTGCGTCCCGACTGCCACTGTTGGCCCGATAGCCGCGACCCGACTGTGTCTTTTCCCCTGTTTCTTGCGTCCCGACTGCATCTGTTGGCCCGATAGCCGCGACCTGACCGCCGCTGTTTCCCTCAAACCCGCGGTCGGCCTGTTCTGATCCGCCACAGACCCGCGGTCTGATTTCTTCTCTTTTCCTGTTTTGAGCCCAGCCCCTCTTGCTGCAATATTTTCTGCATTTGAACAGTCCTCTGTCCCACCTGCAGCCCACTTCCTTACAGCCTTTCTGCAACATCACTTCTGTTCCTTTTACAGAATCTTTTTAAAATTTCAGTATTTTTATTTCAGAAAATTTTGCAAGTTCAAAGAATCAATTTCAGCATTATTGATAGATTGGAAGTTGCCCTCCCTTGTGGCACTTCTATTTTTGGGATCATTACCTCACGAGCACACACTCTGTCACATAAAATCAAGTGAGCCTTAAAAAGTACCTAACTAAACCAACATTCTAACCCCACTTGGGGAACACAAAAGAATCATTGTAGTTAGGTAGGATCAGGGGGATAGGCTTCCAATAACACCCCTTGGTTATTTCACTTGAGACATAGTTGTTGTCCAAATAGGGAACCAAAATCCCCTAGTACTTTTTGGCACGGTCACGACCAGTTTATCAGAGGGCCTCTCCCTTAGGAGGGTTGAAGTCGGGAGACTGGTTCCGGAGGCCTGAGTGGAATACCGCACTCCATTCAGTAACCGAAGGGCTACCTTTCGCGGTTCGCGGGATATCCCTGTATAGGGGTATTGCGGTCAACGAACTAAACGGCAGATTCACCTTTCTGGACGTGTCATGAACGGGGTATCTTAGTTGCCTTTCTTCTAGGATTGACTACCCGGTGTCCCTCCCGGTAGGGGGATATCATAGCCACTTGGCTTTCCTACTCATATTGTCTGACTTGGATTTCATCACCTTGCAGAGGATATGTTTAGTTGAGTCAGAATACTTGTAGTTAGGTGTTTGCATGCTCCTTTACCTCCCTTTGGTCTAGTGAGTCCACCATTTTTCTTTTTTAGGAAACCTGCTGCTTGTTGGTATTCTGACCATCTTTGTTGTTACTCCACCTATTGTAGCACAGCTGTTGCAGTAGGTGTTTTGAGTTGGTTGTTGGCTTGAGTGCCTTGCTTTTTAGCTCTCCTTCTGCACACTCGGTTGCATTAGGATTTTTGAGCTGTTTTTATACTCACCTCAACCCACAGCGACTAGACACCATCTGTCACCATTGAGTCCCCGAGACATTCTCGGCGCCTCAGGGGCGAGCCCCCACAGCACGGTTCTCTCGACACCACTCGTCATAGATTCCGATCATTGTCCGTTGATACCACTCATCACAGATCTAGAGCCTTGTCACTTGACTCCACTCGTCAGCGACGTAGGCCTCCGTCACCAGATAGTGACGCACCTTACTTTACCTCTGATTCTGACGAAGAGTCTGAGAACCCTATTTATACTGCCCCTACTAGCCCCATGGCTGGCACGACTTCCACTCCATTTGTCATAGGGACCATTGGTGGCACATCCACCACTACACCAGTTACTACACCTATTTTGGGTATGCCCTCCATGGGGCAACCATCTACCGTTCCCCTCACGGTACCTATTCCCACAGCGGGAATACCTATCCCCACTACATCGGTGGCTCACACTACCAATGGTGGTGCTGGACCATCCTTCACTACCTCAGTTCCCCCACTTGGGGGCACCACCTCACATCTTGTCCCTCCACTTGGGGGCACTTGCCCCAACTTGGTCCACAGCACTACTGTGTCACAGCCTTCTTCCAGTTTGCCGTTCATGGCTAGCCTCAACCTACCTGACCTGGCCAGATTGACCAACGATCCTATTCGACACGACCCTATGTGGCCTCATATTCCTACCAAACTACCCTCTGACATCCCTAAATTCGAGGGTAAGGCCGGTGAGGACCCACAAAACCATATCATGTCTTTCCACCTATGGTGTTCCTCTAACTCCATCGTAGACGACTCTGTTCGCCTCCGTCTCTTACAGCGCACCTTTACTGGCTCTGCAGCCAAATGGTATATTGAGCAACCACATGGGACCCACGCCACCTTTGCCTCCCTTGCCTCTACCTTCCTGCAGTTCTTCCAGTTGCCTGTCCGCTATGACGCAGGCGTTGAGATCCTTCTATCTTGTAGACAAAACACGGCTACCCATATCACGGACCACATCCATGAGTGGCGTCGACGCCGTAGCTTATGCAAGATCAAACTTGACGACCGTATCTTCCTAGATTGGTTCCTCAAATCCCTTCTCCCTGTTATTGCTAAGGATGTGGCCTCAGAAAGACCCCAGTCTGAAGAATAAGCCATCCTTAAGGCACAACAGTTCGACCTCATTTACGCCCAATCGGGTTACCTTTATACCATTATACCTGACGCCCCTCGCGGCGAGTCCTCCCAGCATGATGCGCCGGGGGCATCCCACGCTGCAGATGGTATCATTGGCCGTGTTTCTTCGCATCCTCAACCCTTTTCTATAGCACGACCTACCCCTGGCCCCGACCTGTCGAGGGCTACCTCCCAGTCTGGAGCAACCAACTCATATGCTCCCATGACACATCACCATGCCCATGGACCCTCATGTCCACCCCAATGCTTCGGGTATGCGACTCCTGCGTATGCTCCTCCAGTCGCCCCTCAGCCTTACTACCATCAGCAGGCTGCCTCAGCTCCTGCGCCCTCACAAGCCCAACCCGCTTATTATCCGCCCCAGGCAGCCCCTGCGGCACATCCACAACCTGCTCCGCAGTCCTATCAGCAACCCCCTCAAGTTGCTGCACCTGCTCAGCCTCAACCTACATATCATCCTCCGCAGCCTGCTCCTGCACCTGTGCAACCTCAAAATCCACCTGCTTCCCAAGGGAAAGTTTACGCCCAACAAAACCCGCAGCAAAACCAGACTAACCAACGTAACCAAGGCCAACAGAACCGCGGCAAGGGCCGTAATCGGGGAAACAACCAACCTGCGGACCAAGCTGGTCAACCGGCTAATCCCCCTGACAATAACAATGTGACCCCCGCTAATCAAAACCCTGATCGCCCGCCCAAGCAGGCCAAAAACCCCAATCTGCGAACAAACCACCCTTGTTCTATTTGCGGAGTCTATGGACATTACACCCATGCTTGCCCACACTTGGAGCGAGCTCGGCAGCTTTGGGTTGACGAGGCCCATCGCCAAGGGCATGCGGCTCCTCAAGCACCGCCCAACCCCCCCCAACCTCAGCAACCCCCTTTGGTGCTGCAAAACCCCTTACCGACCCAAGGCGTAGTGAACACTCAGCCGTTGGCTCCCCACCAAGCCAATACGGCCCAACAACAACAGATCACCTACGCTGCTCCTGATCAACCCATGTTTGACTCAGGTACCCACCACTTACTGATGATGTCATCCGCTGACGTCAACCTCCAGACCCGTCGGAACCAATATGGCTCCACCTCTGAAGCCACTCCCACGGATAAACCTGCTAACGCCCATCCCACCGATCAGGCGTTACGTATACCTCCGCCTCCCATAGACGGCGCTGCGAAAGCACCTCGTTTCCCACTTCGCCGAATCAACAATAACCCTAACGCGCGCGCTGCGTCAAACTACAACATCGTAGACGACCTAGCCCAATCTCCCGCAGCCATGTCTGCGTTAGAAGTCTTGAAGAACTGCCCTTCCCAGCGCAAGACTTTACTTTCCGCCATCGGGGGGATTGACCCAACTGATTCGCATTTGATGGCGTTTGATTTAGACCAGTCTGAACCACGCCTACCTTCCAGCTTAGCCTTCCAAGTTACAGTCTCCGTTAGGAATCTTGTTATCCATCGGTGCATCATCGATGAGGGTGCCTCCACATGTGTTATGTCTACCTTTGTATGGCAGAAGCTAGGATCCCCTCCTCTCCAACAGTCCACCACTGCGTTACGCGCCTACGACGGTCGTTCGGCCCAGCCCCAAGGCCTTCTACCCAACGTTCCAGCCCAGTTAGGTGGTAAAACCGTTCTTATTGACATAGAGGTAATCAATGCCCAATTGGATTACAACCTTCTACTTGGCCGCAGCTACATGTATGCCATGCGGGCGGTTGCCTCTTCTGTCTTTCGCACCATGATGTTCCCCCATGAAGGACGCATGGTTAAGATTGACCAGCTCACCTACTATGATCCCAGTGCTCCGGCGGCACCGGAAAATGTTCTCCCCATGGTTGAACAACCTGTTTCTCCCGCCACCACCTCGTTCGTTTCCTCTACGGGGCCTGGAGTCTACTCAGACGCGCTGATGACCTCCACCTTTCAATCCATTCCTCCGCCGTCATCTACGCCCGAAGTCTCTGACTTATGTACCTTGTCCCACGACAATCTACCACCTAACACTCAACCACCCTTGTTTCCAAAACCACCATTGGTACCTAGCCACATTGGTGTTACACCGATCCATACGATCCCCTTCCTAGTCCCTCCATCGGGAGTAGTAAGCGCCCCGGTCATGGCTACCCTTAGCCTCCCTGGGTTAACCTTGGGATTACCTGTATGGTATCTTTCGCCTCCCGTTCGCCCGCCGACACCTGATGTCGTCCTCCAGCCGGTGCAACCCATGGCTACTACCACTCAGCCACCTCCCGGTGTCTCTACCCCTTCGTCCTCCACGACACCTCCTCCTACTCCCAAACCCACTGGGGGCAGAGGTCCTCAACCTTACACTGCTGTACCACCTCCAAAGACAGTAAAAAACCCTCCAGTCTTTCGTGCTCCTCCCAAATGTTCGCTGTGCGACGAGTTGGGCCATGCGACCCACCAATGCCCACAGTTACCAGCATTACAGAAGCACATGCAGATGCTCGACGATGACCCTAACATCCCAACAGTTGAACTCAATCCCACTCCCAAGCCTAAAGATAAGTCCCTACGTACCAACCACTCCTGCGCCATCTGCGGTATTTACGGGCACTATTCACATCATTGTCCCGATCTCCTGGATTACAGAGCGGCTCTCTATGAGATGAACAATCTGGATCTTGAGACGGCACCACCTACCATTGAGGAGATCTACCCCCCAGACTCTTCACCTTCCGGAGAGGTTAATACCATCTATATGATCTCTTCAACCACTACCCCTTCGTCAACCGATTTGACGACGCAAACTTTCCGTACTGACGAGGAGATTCTTGAGGCCCTAACTGCCCCGGATTATCCCTAGGATGACATGCACCACCGTTCCTATTTCATCCCAGAAGCGTCTTCCTCTAGCTCCGCTACCCAATACGCGGTCGAATCTAAAGACTTCCTCTCCACCAAGGTCAACTGGTTCAAGGACCCTATCCCTGCTCCTGATGCCTTCGAGGAGGGTAACATGGCCAACATCTCACCTGCCATCCAAGTTGATATCGCTACCCCAGGACGTTCCCCTGAACTCATCACTTTAGGAGCACTCTGCAGTAAACAAGAGATTGAGGACTACATACACCTTTTTAGAGAATTCCGTGATGTCTTTGCCTGGTCCTATACCGAAATGCCTGGTCTTGACCCTACAATTCTAGAGCACCACATTGACACATGGCCTGATGTACCCCCCGTTCGTCAGCAACAACATCCTCTTTCTCCCTCAAAGTTCTCAGGATGTGCCCCTGAACTCATCACTTTAGGAGCCTCCTGCAGTCAGCATGAGATCGAAACCTACCATCAACTCTTCCAGGAGTTCCATGATGTCTTTGTTTGGCCCTCTCCCGGAATGCCTAGGTTCAACCTCGCCATTCTCGACCATCACATGGACACACGGCTAGAGGAACTTCCTATTCATATTGAAACCGACTCTCAAGGCCCTCCTTTGTGCAACCCCCATGCTGGGTTGTATCCTACGGAGTCTCTATCCCTAGACTAACCCGCGGCCTCATTGATCTGCATTGTACAGTACTTTCGTTTTGTTTTTGTCCGTTTTCCGAATCGTTTCCACCACTGGAATCAGCACAACGAGACCGTCATGATGGTCACCTCGTTGCATTATTTTTGTTCCGTCATTTTTTGCCCATTTTTTCAGACACCACTAGTCACCTCGGTTTGCGTGCCACATCGGCCGTTCTCCGTTTTTCACATGTTTTATATCATCGGATTCATTTTTCCGAGCTGGTGATGCTGCTAGAGATCATTTCTCGCTCTCACCTCCTGATTTTTCGGGTATTTTTCCAAAAACGCCCCCGTCACCTCGGTTTGCGTGCCACATCGGCCGTTACCCGTTTTTGACATCCTTTATATCGCCGGATTCATTTTTCCGAGCTCGTGATGATGCGTGAGATCATTTCTCTCTCTCACTTGGTACAATTTCAACATTGTGTCCCAACACCTTGCCGCCTCGGTTTACGTGCCACATCGGCCGCTATCGGATTGTTCCACATTTTTACATGAGCCATTCACTCCTGTCATACTGCAAATGTTTCGTTATTTTGCCACCATTTCATCTACCCCGCAAGGAGGTCCATCAGTGTTCCCACCTACCCTCATTCTTGGTCACCATTATTGATCCTTGATTGAACATTTCCTCCTTGCCTGGCCATTTCTTTTGTTCGGTATAATTTTATCCCTTTTTCGGGCCGGACAAGTCCTTTACGAAAAAGGCACTTAGGGAGTTTCCGTTAAGCTCTTTTCTGACTCCTAAAAGAATGAAAAGATCGCCGAGCAATCTTGCTTCCTTTCATGCTCGTTAAAGTACCTGAAAGGGCGTCTATCTGGTATAAGTTTAACCCTTTTCCGGACCTGGTAGACTAATTACGAAAAAGGAATACTCTAGTCACACCGACTAGAAGAGTTCTTCATTGCATCCTTTTATGCTTCTTTGGGCCTTGGAGACTAAATCTACGAAAAAGCAACCCCCTGGAGTCTTCTTACTTGCTTTCAGACTCTCTAAAATTGAAAGCAACCACGAGCACGCACTGTCCTGGGCTCGTAAAATCCACACGACAGTACCATTCCAGCACTTCAGAGTCTTCTTATTTGCTTTCAGACTACTTAAAATTGAAAGCAACCACGAGCATGAACTGTCCTGGGCTCGTAAAATCCACACGACAGTATCATTTTACATACGCTTCTTCTAGTTCCCTAACCCATGAAGAAGTTTTCCTCCGTGCCCCTTGGCACTTTGATCTATCATCTCGGCAGCACCCCCAATCAGGTCGCCTTTGTTCAGAGTATTCTGCAGTCTCCTGCCATTGTACCCCAGCTTGAGTCTCCCTCAGCCAGTTATCCTCCCAGATCCATTACAGCTATGATCCCTTTCCCCTCAGTCAGTTTCATATGTTGCCAGATCATTCCCATTATCATACTCTGAACAAAGGAAGTTTGAGTCCACCAGCTCTACTTGCCCAGTTGTTCCCCCACAGTTTATCAGTTCTGCCATCAGCATTATCACATTTCGGTCTTGTACCTCGCGCTCCTGTCAAGGAAACATCATTGCCTTGATAGTTGCAGGTCTCCCTCTGTCGACGACAGCTCCTCTATTCCAGAGGAAAGGCCCAGAGGTCCCTACGCCTTGGACTTATCACCATCTGTGGTAGGTTCCTACGGATCATTCCGAGAGGAGACATCATTGCCTCTCCGAGTGGTTGTTCCTCACATGCTCGACTTCAGCACCTTGATCGCATCGTTGAGGATCGCGTAGGATTATATTCCATCAGTTTTTAGTCGAAGACCCCGGATTTCCCCCGACTCTAGCACATTGGTGAGTCACTTCGGAACGCCCAGTTGTATGTTCCCGTGGATGTCCGGGCTGCGTTGGCGTTTGTATTCGGAATCCATCCAGTTCCATGCTTCCTTGAGTACCCAGTTTCAGTTCCAGTTCAGTGTACCATGGAGAGTTTGACCCCAGTCACTATGATCTAGCAGCTCATCAGTTCCTTTGGTACCACACTCAGTAGCACTGTTGATTGTTCCAGTGCACCAGTTCTGCAGTTCACACATGATACGCTCAGCAGTATGTCCCAGATTTGTGTCTCCTCTGGACTCTTATGATGTACACAGTGGTCATGTATCTTACAGGTCCCCCTTTTTCGGGCCTTACAGTTATATTTATGTATCTTGATACGAGCATGGGTATGCCCGCCTCGTCCATATATTGAGATTATTCCTCAGTCAGTATTTGAGGTCATGTATATTTCAGGTCCCCATTTTTTGGACCCCATTGTTGTTATTATATCCTGATACGAGCATGGGAATGCCCGCCTCGTCCATATGATCAGATGATTCCTCATCCATTATTGAGGTTATGTACTTTTAGTTCCTGCAGTTGTTCGGGATCGTTGTTCCGGGCTCCAGTTTGTTTCTTCTCTTCTCTCCACATCCCAGGAAAACCATTCATGACTTATGATGTCCATCGGCCATACGATTAGCTCCTGACCTCGCACATCAGGGGGCAATCTGTTAACACCCAAAAAGTGTTCACTACCTCATTACCACATTATATGGCTCATTTGTCCATTTTCCTACCATTTTTCCCTTAAAATCCCAAAAAATCCCATTAAAAAGCCTCCAAAAGGCCTAAAATGCCTCCAAAAGGCCACAAAACCATCAAAATAGCCTAAAAAAGGCTAAAAAACCCCCTTTTTCCTCCAAAAATAGCAAAAATCCCCTAAAAAGGGAATAAAAAATATAAAATAATGAGGAAAAGGAGGAAAAAACCCTATACAGCTGCATAAAACCATGTGTTCCCTAAAACCATGGGTCAGCACTCCACCACCAAAAAACTATAAATAGGTGATGGAGATCCCTTATTCCATATCCACAATCACAAGCACCCTTACTCTGCCAAAATCTCTCTCGAAACCCTAGTTCACCTTTGAACTATTTTCACCTTGAGAGCCACCTTTGGCCCATTCCCATCATTGGAGAAGGAGAAAGGAGCAATCTGAAGCTTGGAGCATCCTCTTGGACACTGCAAAGGGCTTCATCAACCTTGACACTCAAGGTAACATTAATATAAAACCATTTTTTACATCTTTTGTTTATGTCTCATGCAATGCTTAAAGTAGTTTGTTAATTGTTGCTTTAGCTTAATCATTTAATCATTATTGAACTGCTACTAAGGAGTCCATTCTCCTTAGTAGGTGCTCATTGGCACAAGCTAGGGGTAAAACCCTAGCTACATTTACAGGAAAGAATCCTGAGGTAAGCCACCTCAAGATATTTGGGTGTCCTGTATATATTCACATTCCAAAAGAAAAGAGAACTAAATTAGACCCTTCCGAAAAGAAGGGGATATTTGTTGGATATTGTGAATCATCCAAGGCATTCAGAATTTACATCCCAGGATTCCACCCTATGGAGATTAGTAGGGATGTGACATTTGATTAAGAGATAGCTCTCAAGAAATCTAGGAAGTGCCAGTATGAAGAAGTATATGAAGACGATGCACCTCCCAGAATTGCAAAGTCTGTTCCCATCCCTGAAGATGTAACACCTGAAGACCATGATATGATAGAACCACAAGAACACCCCATTTCAAATATTTTAAGGAAAAGAAAGCCAGCATGGGAAAGAGATATTATATTAGAAGCAGAAAAGTATGGATCTCCTAAAGGATCCACTAGAGTGAGTAAGAAACCAAAGCCCTTCTCCAACTATATGGCTTTGATGTGTGATCTTGTAAATCAAGAACCTACTAGTTATAAAGAGGCAGTTCATAAGAAAGAGTGGGTAGAGGCAATGACAGAGGAATACCAATCAATAATGAAGAATGATGTTTGGGATATAGATCCTAAACCTAAAGACAAAAGTGTGGTATCCTCCAAATGGATATACAAAATAAAGCATGTTGTGGATGGTAGCATTGAAAAACATAAAGCAAGATTTGTGGCCAAAGGATTCTCTCAGAAAGAGGGAATTGAATATGAAGAGACATTTGCACCAGTTGCAAGATACACTTCTATTAGAACCATCATGGCACTTGCATCCATGATGAAGTGGGATTTACACCAGATGGATGTGAAGACAGCCTTCTTGAATGGTGTGATTGAGGAAGATGTGTACATAGAACAACCACAAGGATTTGAGGTGGAAGATGGAAGAACCCATGTATGCAAACTGAAGAAGGCCTTGTATGGGTTGAAGCAAGCTCCCAGATCTTGGTATGGAAGAATTGACAGTTTCTTGACAAACTTAAGCTTTACCAAAAGTAAAGTTGATCCTAATCTTTATCTCAAGGTTATGAATGATGAACCTGTCATATTGTTGCTATATGTGGATGATTTATTTCTGACTGGAAATGAGAAACAGATTATCGAGTGCAAGAAGAAGCTCTCATCAGAGTTTGAGATGAAACATCTCGGATTAATGCACTACTTCCTAGGTCTGGAAGTATGGCAAGGACCAAATGGAATCTTTCTCAACCAAGGTAAGTATGCTGTGGGAATCTTGAAAAGGTTCGATATGTTGGAATGTAAAGCCATGGCCACTCCCATGGATTCCAACTTAAAGCTATTAGTTGATGACTCTTCAGAGTTAGTGGATGTGACTCTGTACAGACAAATTATTGGGTCATTAATGTATCTGATGAATACCAAGCCAGACATATGCTTTGCAGTAAACACTCTGAGTCAGTATCTAGTGGAACCTAGACAAGTTCACCTGATTGCTGCAAAGCATGTGATGAGGTACCTAAAGGGTATGATAGATTTGGGTCTCTATTATCATGGAGATCATGACTTCAGATTCTATGGCTACACAGATGCTGATTGGGCAGGAAGTGTATCAGACAGGAAGAGTACATTGGGTGGATTTTATTGTCTGGGATCTGCCATGATCTCATGGTTTAGCAGAAAGCAGTCAAGTGTGGCTCTCAGCACAGCTGAAGCAGAATATATAGCTTCGTGTTCTACTAGTTGCGAAGTAGTATGGCTTCAGAATTTGTTATTAGGATTGTTTGACTTAGAGATGGACCCCACTGTGATTCTGTGTGACAACCAGAGTTGTATCAAAATGACAGAGAATCTAGTATTTCATGATAAATCAAAGCACATAGAAATCAGATATTTCTATATACGAGATATGGTGTAGAAAGGAGCTATCAAGCTCGAGTATGTAGGCACTGATGAACAAGTTGCTAATGTGTTGACCAAACCTCTGTCTCGAGTAAAGTTTGAGTATTTCCGAGACAAGCTTGGTGTAGTTCAAAAAGACCCTCCTCGAAAGGGGGAGTGATATGTTCGATAATAATATTAGGATACTGGTATCGAGACGGATACCTGTATCGATTATGTATACTTGTATTGGTGTGGATACTTGTATTGATGATGCATACTTGTATTGGTGTGGATACTTGTATTGATGATGGATACTTGTATTGGTGTGGATACTTGTATTGATGATGTGTGGATACTTGTGTAGATAATATGTATACTTGTATTGGGGTGGATACTTGTATTGATGATATGTATACTTGTATTGGTGTGGATACTTGTATTGATAATGTGTATACTTGTATTGGTATGAATAATTGTATTGATTATATGTGGATACTCGTATTGGTGTGGATACTTGTATTGATGATTTGGATACTGTATCGATGATGAGGATACTTGTATCGATGATGAGGCTACTTGTTCTGACGATGAGGTCAATATATGGTACCTAGTTGATATGATAGGACTGTATCGTCCCTTAACTACTAGTTCAAAATGTACGTGATGGGGATTGCATCGTCCAGGAACCACTAGTTCAAAATGTACGTGAAGGGGATTGCATCATCCCAGAACCACTAGTTAAAAATGTACATGATGGGGATTGCATCATCCCGGAACCACTAGTTCAAAATGTATGTGATGGGGATTGCATCATCCTGGAACCACTAGTTCAAAATGTACGTGATGGGGATTGCATCATCCCGAAACCACTAGTTCAAAATGTACGTGATGGGGATTGAATCATCCCGGAACCACTAGTTCAAAATGTACATGATGGGGATTGCATCATCCCGGAACCACTAGTTTAAAATGTATGTTATGGGGATTGCATCATCCCAGAACCACTAGTTCAAAATGTACGTGATGGGGATTGCATCATCCTAGAACCACTAGTTCAAAATGTATGTGATGGGGGTTTCATCATCCTGGAACCACTAGTTCAAAATGTACATGAGGGGATTGTATCGTCCCTAGAATTCAGTCCCAAAATTGATCCATAGACAGATATCTCTGAGAAGTGGTCCCTAGTGGACGAGAGGGGATTGTATCGTCCCCGGACTTCGGTCCCTGAATTCATCTGTAGACAGATGTCTCCGAGAAGTGGTCCCTAATGGACGAGAGGGGATTGTATCGTCCCCGGACTTCGGTCCCTGAATTGATCCGTAGAAATATGTCTTCGAAAAATGGTCCTTAGACTTTGTCTAAGTTGATGAGTGAACTGCATCATCCCTAGACATGTTATGGTGTCTTAAATGGATCATGTGTTTTGCAGGATACGATGTCGATGATCGTGTGATGGCGATGCTGATGATCGTGTGATGACGATGTTGATGATTGTGTGATGACGATGTTGATGATCGTGTGATGACGATGCTGATGATCGTGTGATAACGGTGCTGATGATCGTGTGATGACGATGTTGATGATCGTGTGATGACGATGTTGATGATCGTGTGTTGACGATGTTGTTGATCAAGAAGATCCAGATGATGTTGTTGTAGCTGTTAGAGTGTTGCAGAAGATGAAGACTCAGTACTTGATGTTCCAGTATTGAATATCTTGAATATGTTCCAGTAACTGGCTGAGTTACTGAAGAAAGCTTCCAATGATTTATAGATGTATCATGTAGTTGATGACTCGTTGCTCCTGCAGATGTTGTTATAATATCCTTCTCGTTAAGGGGGATTTTTGAAATATTGTAACTTCTAAGAATATTATATTTGTACTTTATTATTCCGGAGATGTTCCATTCCTCCGAGGTGACCCTATTGTATATTCGGAGATGTTTATTCCTCCGATAGAGTGTGGTAACTAGGGTTATTAGATCTCCCATGTGGGGGTCGGCCCAGAGTTAGTTTATTAGGGGTTATTAGACTCTCTTAGAAGAGGTCGGCCCGATAGGGTAAAAAGTCAGTTGGAAAACAAGTATAAGTAGAGGAGGATGTTCCTCACTTATCTCATTCATTCATCACTCAGAAAGTAGCACACAAGTGAGAGAGAGGTCTGCATAGGAAGAGGAGGAGGAGCTCTTGTTTGGTTTCTGCATCTTGTATTAGTTGATCATCTATATTGAGGAAATATTTGCTAGGTTTTCTACCCCATGAGAGTTTCCCAAGGTAAATCTTTGTCTCTCTTGTGATTGTGTTTCTTTCAGTGATCTTGCTAGTCAAATTAGTATAAACTTAACAAAACAACTAACATGGTATAAACACCTAGGAAACCAAATAATGGCACAAACAAAGGTCTAGATGGGTTAATTATTCCAACACCCCCCCTTAAGCCTGACTTGTGTGAGTGAAATATGTGTAGGGAACAAGTAAAAAAGGCTTATAGTCACCCTTTACATTCTATTTTGTCCCATCAACCAAGGTAAAAGAGGAAAACCGCTTGGTAAAACCTCCCCTCAAAATGGACATGAAACCTACCAAAAATTTTAATGATGCTCTCCAGAGTTGAAGATGTTTGGAGATTACTTCCTCCTTGGTAGAAGAGGATCATGCTCCCAAAACATGTGCTCGATTTTTCCACCAATGGAAGCAAGCGAATATGGAAGCTCCTTGAACTTTTTCATTAAACCAAACATGGTAAGAACAAATCCAAGAATATGAATATCATCTTGGAACTTGAATTTCGAACCAAATGAGGTAGGATCAACTCCAAGAATGTATAGGTGGTACCTTGAGATATCCTTTGAACAAATAGGGGTGAGATCATAACCAAATGTACCATGATATTCTTGATACTTGAACCCAAACGAATGGTGGTTTACGTGGTTTCCTTGCATGAGTTGTTAATGATATGGATCTTTGTCCTATTTCTCGTTTACGTGCTAGTTTACAAATTATAAGTGTTACTAGAATCCTATCATCATTTCTTCATTTTGCAAGGAGTGGTAATATCATGTACATTTATTACGTGAATAATTCAACTTATGTGCTATTCTATTATAGAAACACGAGCTAAAAGTTATTTAGATACATGGGCTAACTTGAAGTCCTAACTATAGTAGATTATGCATTTCTCAATTTATAAATGCATGAAACATCGTACTAAAATAGCAATGTTTACTATAATACTACCATCATATTTGTGATGATTATATTGTGAATTTGCCACACTATAGGTTTAGACCTTTCTAATTTAATATTTAAACATTGTGATATATTAGCAACTTTATAAAAAGAGATGGCAATATAAACAAACAATACGATGTGTAAAATGATGAATTCTAAACTATACCCTAAGCATGCGACCTTTGTCATTTGAGAAACAATATACAATGTATATAAACCATGCATTCGATGATCAATACTTGGAAATGAAATGAACTATACGTTGTAACCCTAAGTCTTGGCACTAACATATGACCTGATAGGGTATTGAATGTTTTGATATCATCGTGCTGGCAGACTATCGTACCTCATCTTGGCATTCAAGTCACTAGCCTATTGTTCTTAGTGGAAAGCCTCGTGGATGTCAACGTGGCTGTGGTTCACGTGATAGTAAACACCAAACTTCACCCTGACGTCGAGCTGTGTAATGTTTTCAACCTCGATCTACTGAGCTGGATGTCGTGATGGTTATGATAGTTAATAAGGTATTTAATGTGGTTGATGCTCGAACTTCGACGTTCCTGGTTGGAATCATCACCACCGATGATCTCAAATGTCCTTGGGCTTTGAACTAAAAACCATAGTCTCCAATATGAATTGTGTCGAAGTGGTTTTCTCGGCCTTCATTTCACTTGGTAGTGGTAAGGTGGAGAGGCCAACCGCCTGCTACAATGTAGGGTTTGGTGTTTGAATATCGGAGGACTCATTCATTAGTTTCGAGCTCGGGACTTGTAGGGAAAGCTTATTAGTTTCAGGGTTCAGTTTTTCTTGTAGGGCCGAGCCACCTTTTCAGCCTTCGTTAATGTTTTAGGAGGTAGTTTTCAAGGTTTTTATGCTGGTCTTTGAGAGTGGAGTTGAACCAAGGTCATTTTTCATAGCATAAAGAGAATGGTTCTCGGAAATGGATTTCCTTCTTTGTTGTGTTTACCAGATGGCTCTGTCATCATTTGCTATAGGTACCTCTGCTCTTGGAGCTACAATACATA
Organism: Larix kaempferi; assembly: GCA_027924585.1. NCBI lineage: Eukaryota > Viridiplantae > Streptophyta > Pinopsida > Pinales > Pinaceae > Larix > Larix kaempferi. The sequence continues at coordinate 1,151,009 of BSBM01000187.1, forward strand.
GGTAGGTTTTCGATTTTGAAGTGTTAATGTTATCTAAGGTATCTATAATTATCTCTGTGATTTTCTCGTTTAACCTTCTAAAGTTTCTTGTGGAAGATGTTACTGCGTCGAAGGTCACTTGCTTAAAGCTTAATGGACAAATGTTGCTCGACTACCGGTAAGCGTCAGTGGTTCTTTCTCCTCATAGGTTCTCCTAGCCTGTGTGGCCGATGGTTGATGTTTTGACGAGGTCTGAGGAAATTTCTTGGCAGATGATCTTTAACTGTTGAGATGACTTTCGAGAGCCTCACGTCGTGTGTATAGGATGGAATCCTCATCTCTTTTTGTTATCCTGACACTGCAGCATTTTGCTATAACTTTCGTTGAAATGTAAACTTATTTTATGATGAAATTTTCTAAATGGTTGAACCCTCTGTCATTTTAATGGAAGAAACAGTGTTTTAAGAAAACTTCATAAAATTTCTGTGTGATATATAAGTTTAACTAAGTTTAATGTTTGAGTAGTTAATACAATATTTCTGGTGAAAGTCGAAAGCCCTAGGCTGACTCGTTTCTGTGAAGAGAATGGTCATGTAGTACGATGTTGAGACCATTGTTTGAAAAGTAATATGAATTTGTATTTGAAACCTAACTAAAATAGTTTTTCTGAACAATTTCTATGTTTATAAAATTTCATACTTTGGCTAGAAAATACAGTGTTGATTTAGGCCAAGAGCCATGGGTTAACTTAAATCACAAACAAGAAAACCCTGTGTTTGTAATGTTTAAGTTGAAATTAGAATGATGATAAGACTCAGTTTTGTAACGAACCTTAACTTGAATGAACATTACGATTGATAAAAATAATAATACTATTGTCTGGATTTATCTTGTATAAATAGCTATTGTGATGTGATAGTAAAAAAAAAATAGTAATATGTTTAGTTTTAGAAACTGATAATACCTGAGTTATTATTTCGAATATAAGGGTTTAACCATCGACTAGTTATGGACCTGTCATGATCTTGTAAAAGATTTGTCTTCTCTGTTGAACTAGGGTTCTGCCTATGACGAAAATGTTTGAATTTAATATTTGTAGTTGATACTAAATAAAAATATGAAATATGAATACTGCAATGAAATAGTAATATACAATGATATTATTATTTGGGAATGATAAATATCTTTTTACCAACATATGAACTGAGTTGCAACTCTGTATAAAAGATTATTTAAATTTGTAGCTGCTAAAATTTATAGGAAATATGATACCTGAAATAAGTGGAATTATAACACCCTACTATTGGAAAGAATAATAATAGAATACATAGAATTAACTTTCAAAATAGCTAGTGATAAATGAAAATCTAGTTTATGTGTAGAAATGAAATGTTTTACTTTTGTTACAAAGTAAAAATGCTTCAATATATGTTTTATGATATGTTGTTCTATATTTTGAGTTTAGACATATATAATTGGTATTACAGATTTAAAACAAACACTACATAATTAGTCTAATCATTCACTTGGCATTCTTCCCATCATTCATCTGATTTAATTCTACTTCTCTGTACTAGAGTACTATACAGAAAACAGTATGGGAAAAATGCAGAGGATATATTTAATCAATCATATCATTTACTTAACAATCATTATACAAAATCATACTTAGGTCGAAAATTTAAACCAGTTACTTCTGTATGCTATTAACTGTAAATACTAAATATACGATTGTGGAAAATCATTTAACTGAAAGTAAACAAGACAGAACAGTAGAACCTGGTGAATGTAGGAGAAACAAACAACCCAAGAAGCCTGTTCCACCCAATCTATTCATGAAGACAGCCAAATTACTTTCCTTAGGACCCCCGAGCTTGTTCACTAAACCACTAGGAAGAAGAACTTGTAGAAGCTTTAGGTCATCAACTTGCAGCAACAATTTGGATCATTCAGTCCTATAGACTTAGGAGTCAAAGAGACCTGCACCAGCACCTCTGATTCCCTTCTCATAATATTTTCAGCAGACTCACAATGCACTTTCACTTAGCCTCCCTATTTGAATCTCTCAGTGATAACCTGATACACTTGAGGAATTATTTCTACAGAAAATAATGTAGAGCTTCGTGCTCAATTCGAATTTCCTTATCTAGGCTTCCTAGGCCTTTTTAGTGGTTAACCTAGTCATTAATGAGCTAACAGTTCTGCTCCACCCACCTGGGGGATAATGCCACAATTTTAGGGGTTGTTGTCCCATAACCAACAGCTAGTGGTGGAGTGCAAATGATGACACCTGTCCCATGCCTTCTAACAGCTTCCATTCCTCCTAGTGGGTCAGTGAACACTCAGTTAACAATTCCATTGGGTGTTTGTCTCCTGTTTTAATTTATTAAATAATATTAATATGTTATTACAATCATCCTTGACCAGGTTTGGTCATAATTACAAAAATTTGTAATTAAAATTTAACATAATGTTTTTGCAAATAAAATAAATAGTCTCAAAATTTGGGTAGGTGACATACACCCCCGCCTTATGTCTCGACATCGTCCTCGATGTTGTTCATTCATTTTCTTGAGTATTTCTAAAATAGAGCTAGGTATGTTGCCCGCATACTACTCTTCAACTCCCAGGTTGCCTCTTCTGGGCTAAGGTGGTTCCACTGCACCTTTACCTTCCCAATGGTGCGATTCTGGAGTAGAGTTCCCCTCCTTTCGAGGATACAGTTCGGTTCCACCTGAAAATCACCATCTTGTCCAACCTGTACATCATTCCAATTTATAACATGAGTAGAATCATGTACATATTTCTTTAAAACTGAAATATGAAAAACATTATGTATTTTTAGATTTGGTGGCAAAGCTAGTTCATATGCCACGGGTCCTACCCTTGTCAAAATTTCAAAAGGACCACAATACCTGGGTTCCAGTTTGGCACAACTTCCCAATTTTAATGAGCTCTTCTTCGGTCTTACCTTACTGAAAACATGCGCACCAACCTGGAACTCTTTATGACTCCTTTTAAGATCTGCTTAACTCTTTTTCCTATCTTGGGAAGCTTTAAGATTTCTTTGTACCTATTGCACAGTTAGTTCTATTTCCTTCAACAATTCAGGTCCTAATATAACTATATTAACTGGGTCATTCCAAGAAACTGGTGTATTACATTTCCTACCATAAAAAATTTCAAAAGTGCTAAGCCTGGATGATGCATGGTAATGGTTGTTATATGCAAATTCTGCTAAATGCAAGCAGTCCTCCCACTTACCAGGATGGTTCTTAACATACATCCTTAGCATGTCTTCCAATATCTGATTTACCCTTTCCGTCTATCCATCCGTTTGTCGATGAAATGCTCTGCTGAAGTTTAAGGTTGTATTCAACCCTTTAAACAAAGATCTCCAGAAGTTTCCAGTAAACTTAGAATCACCGCCTGAAACTATCACTTTTGGTATTCCATGTAATCGAAAAACCTGTTTCATAAATATTTATGCAATATCTGGAGCCGTATAAGTAGTTTTTACTGGTATGAAATGTGTTTCCTTGCTAATTTTATCCACTACCACCATGATGGAGTCATGTTGTTTTTTATTCTTGGGTAGTCCGGTAATAAAATCTACACTTATAATCTCCCATTTCCAACTAGGTATAGGTAATGGATGTAACAGCTCAACCGGATGCTAATGTTCAACCTTTACTCTTTGACAATCAAAGCATTTAGCTATATATTATGCTACTTCATCCTTCATCCTAGGCCAATAATAATCTTTTCGTAACATAGTTATGGTTTTCTGATAACCTGGATGACCATCATAATGACTTTTGTGCATCTCATCTAAAATCAGAATTTTTATCTTTGGTACATTGGGCACATATAATCTGTTTTTGTAAAGCAGCAAGCCATTTTCTTTTAACCTGTAATCCACCATAGAATTTTTCAGAATTACTTTATGTTGACATTTCATGTAAATTTTTGTACTCTTCATCAGTTTTAATCCCTTCAAAACACTGATTTTTTAAATCTGTTGTGTATGTACTGATGGCTGAAATAAAATTTAGCTTTGCATTATGACTTAAAGCATCAGCAACCTTGTTCTCTTTACCCTTTATATGTTGAATTTCAAAATCATATTCACTTAGAAATGTTAACCATCTAGCTTGTCTAGCATTCAAGTTCGTTTGATCTAATAAATACTTCATCCCCATGTTATCTGTCATCAAAGTAAATTTTCTGCCAATAAGATGGTGACGCCACATTTTTAAAGCGTGTATTACTGCTAATAATTCCATATCATAAGTAGAATAATTTTTCTCGTGTATTTTAAGCTTTCGAGAATCATATGCAACAACATGTCCTTCTTGTGTTAGGACTCCACCGAGTCCGTCATTATATGCGTTAGTGCATACTATAAAATCTTTATTAGGATCTGCAATTCTCAGAATAGGTGTTGTAGTTAGTAATTCCTTCAACTTCTTAAAACTGTCTGCACACTTTTGATCCCATGCAAACTTCTTCCCCTTCTTCTGTAAGGAGGTTATGGGGTTTGCAATCTTTGAAAAACCTTCTATGAATTTTCTATAATATCCTATAATCCCCATAAATGATCGTACGTATGTCACATCCTTAGGAACCGGCCATTCATTAATGGCTTTAATCTTATCAGGATCAACCGAAATCCTTTCCTTAGAGATTATGTGACCTAAAGATTGAATCTTATCCTTGTGAAAGTCACACTTACTAAACTTAGCATATAACTGATGATCTCTTAGAACTTGTAAAATAATACGCAGATGTTCGTCATGTTCTTCCTTACTTCTAGAATATACCAATGTTTATCGAACAATCCACTCGAGCGAATGCGAGCCAGATCTCCCTAGCTCAATGTGAGTCTAGAAAAAATAAGACAAGCTATGAATGCATTTCCTAGATCTACTTAAGGATCGAGTACTAGATGTCTTACCCTTCACTTCACTATCCTGTATCCTGAATGTTGCTCCATGTCTCACGGTCGTCAGATTCAAGCTGCAAGATCTGTCAAGAAAAGAAACAAGAGAAACAAGTAAAGAGCATCTATACAATAAGAGATCTAAGTGAACAGTTAAGCAGGTAAACTACTCAATATCATTACACTCATGAACAATATTGGTGGAAAGCATTTGTATTACTGTAAAAATAGGGAAATACATGGTAGAGATATAGAACTACAACCAAGGCTTGATGCTGCAGCCCTTCTCCAACAAAGCCATTTTCCATTCCTCCTAAGTAAGCTTGAGTCTCTCAAGGATGAGTAGAGATCTCTCAAGAGTGATTTCACCAGCATGTAGACACCATAGACTTCCTCCTTTTTGATAGGGGTAGAGCTTCTCTTATATAGGACTAAGTGGATAGGGTATGGATAGGATAGGTTGAGATATGGTAGGAGAGAGATAGGGTATCTTCCCAAGGTGTTAGGAATCGAGTACCAACTCCCCTAGAGGTCAGGGATAGGACCCCAAGTCAGCAAGTTTCAAGAAGAATCTCGAAGAAGCTATTTTTTTCGATTAACTGACTTCGTCACACCCTGCAATGTAGCAAGTTGCGACGTCGTATGTTGCATGAGTGCAACCTGCAACGACCTCTCAAAACCTAGTACAAGTGGGTACAAATCCTCCCAGGTTAATCACTCAGTCAAGATATCCTCAGGTGTGTATACACTGAATCTCATGATGGGTAGGTTTTAGGTGTAACAGATATCCCCCCAAAACATGAAGTTGTTGAAGATAGACAGGTGAAGTACTTTGATAGAAGAAATGGCAATAGACTTGTCGGATGAAGGACACTATTGTAGTACAAATGACTCTAAACTGACAATCTCATATGAAGTACAACATGGTTTCCGACCAATACAATGCAGATCCATGGTAGTAATGACGACTAAACACAATCATGTCTACTAGACACAAGCGTGGAGCATGATGAGATGATAACACAGCCACAACCAATACAAATGTGGATCCATGTAATATAAATCAATACAAATTCCATCGCAACCTGGGTAAAATATGACTCCCCAGGGTCTTCAGGCTAAACCCGCAATGATACGAATATATCCATGTGACTACAAATGTCTTGACGTCGAACATGGTAGAAACCACTTTATTTCCGGTCATTGATGTAAACCGTTAACAAGCGCGAGGGAGATCACCATAGATGTCAATGATTCCCAAGGTATCACAGTACATATCATCAAGCATGAATAGATGAGTTGAAGTCGAACGCAAGATGAAATCTTTCAATCAAGAGTCAATGATGTAAACTCATGTTGAAAGCGAGGTAACCTGCCATTGAGGCATGCAGGGCCAAGGTACTTGATTGGTTTCTAGATTCAATCCTAGGATGATGAGTTGAAGTCGACAAGGATGAATCCGTCGAAGGAGGGCCATGATGAGTCCCCCATCAATCGACACGAAACACAACAAAAATTGTGTAGAGTAAATCGGATGGTACAGTAACATACAAGACTGACTCAAAGCAGACCGACATGGTGGCGGGTGTACTGACTGCAGATGATAAATGATGGACATATTCTTGAACATGGGCATGGCATGACTTGACAGTATTGACATGACGAGTATAACACCAACTCCTAATGCAACTGATGATGGAAACTCATTTTTAATGACTTAAAGGAGTAACAAGACTCTGGAAGTAAGTGGAACTCGAGGAAAAACAGATGACCCAAATGCTATATGCAAATGTAAATGAACTTTCATGTTCAAGAATGACTATGTACTGCCACTGACAAAGTATGTTACACAAAATATTTCATTTTTCCCCATCATGAACGATGAGTACCTAATGTGTTTTTTTACGAGCTTGATGAGGGTAACCAGATGCTCTGTATAGCTCATCTCATAGATGAGTCCAATCCCAAATATTTTTCGAACCTGGGATGGGAGGGGTTCGTCCCATGGCGGGCCCTTCAATTTTAGAGTTTAACGAGTCCATAAAAGGTAAACTCAGTCGTCATTTCATGTTTAGAGAGTCTGAAAAGAACTAAAGAAAACTCCAACGGTCCTTTTTCGTAAATTTAGCCTCATCACTCGAAAAAAGGGTAAAACAACGCGGGAGAGGACTCTTCCAGTCATGATCGGCTGGAGTATACCTTTTTCGTAACTAGTGCCCCCTGGTCCGAAAAAGCGGTAAACTATCACCAGGAAGATGACCATTCAAATACTTTTACAAGCGTGACCGCAACAAGTTCGCTTGGCAACCTTTTCGTGTTTTGAGAGCCTGAAAAGAGCTTAAAGGTAGACTTCGGGGGGTTCCTTTTCCGTAGGAGTTTAACGAGCCCGAAAAAGCGATAAATCGTAACTCGGTGACGTATTCTCATAGTTTCAAGAGCACGAGAAAGAACAAAGAGTAATCTCATTAATTGCAATCTATGAAAAAATGGGTAAACGACAAAAACTTACAAGGGGCGTTTATACCTAAGATGACTGTTCCAATATGAAAATGGCATAGAAAGCACTTAACAACTCCTGTACACTTGGAAACTAGGTCAAATAGTCAACCGAATGTTCAAATATAATAAAACTGATCCAAACTATAGCAAATAGCATAACAGCATCAAATATTTGAAAAGAGAATATTCCATTTGTTTTATAAATAGAAATAAAAACCAAATATAGTCACCATTGTTCTTTTGCCAAATTTGGGAGGAATAGTACCATTTGCTACCAAATCTTCACTTGTTGATATTGGGAGCTATGATCAGACGTTTCACTTGCTGTCAGGAACAGGTAACCCTAAAATTCAACCAGTAAAATCGTAGTGGTTTACAATTTTGATTTTCAGTCATTTTTTTGGGTTTTGACTTGATTTGGGAAGGGCCATTGCGCCCTCAGCTCATCACAGTTGGCCCTTTCGGGAACTACGACGAGACCGAGTCATCGCCAATGGAGTATAGATGGACTGCAACGACATCGCCCTGTTTACAAAAACGGGCTGCGACAACGGCGACGTCCATCCCCAAACTCAAACAAAACTCAAAAGAGGTACTTTCAGTGGGTGAAGCAAGTCCTAAAATTGTTAAAAACTTCCTGTTGACAGGTTCCAAGAATCCAAAATGGTTTTGGAATGGCAGGAAAGGGAACATGAATTAGATAATGAACAAGCTTCCAATGATGCAAATTGTGTGGAAGCATTGAGAAACTATGGGCTTCTCAAGTTATTCCGCATTCAGGAGATGAGATCCCAACTTCCACTACTGATCCACATGCTCCAATGTTGGGATGCGGCCGAGCAGTACTTCATGGTTGGTGAGCATGAGATTCACATAGATGTCGAGGAAATCTATTTCCTGACTGGTTTGTCCTGAAGGGGGGACAATGTGATACTCACTAGATCACGTGGGAGTGATCGAACCGTGGAATATTTGATCCAACAACATTGTAGTCCCAACGCCCATGAATCTAGCAGGAATATTTGCATTAAAGATGTATAGGAGTGCCCATTGCAGGCCATTTTATTCACCATTACGAGGATGGCGGGGAGTCAGGCTCCTCACCTAGCCACCAGAGCACAGATGCTTTATGCGGAGGACTGGTTTTCCCCAAAGATCTTCAACTAGTGCGAGGGGGTCCTCACAAACGTACGAGCTCAAATGACAAAGTGTCGACGGGGAGAGCTCATGCAGTTCGATTATGTTCTATAGAGATCTCGTTCTTGTTGGAACGGGTTCCCCATTTGCGTCCTCAGGTACCACTAGAGGATAGCGACCTTAGAGATCCACCGATGGCCAGGTGGACCAATGTGATGTCTAGGCATGGTGGGGGTCCTATCATAGAGGACTTTCCATATAGTGGCACTGACTTCACAGATGATCCAAACTTGCCACTGCCCGAGGGAGCAGCATTGGGAGACCTAGGTAAGAACAAATGACCCTTGAATTTTTTAAGTTTTGTGCATTTATGATTTTTTTTATATAGCGCTGACAGGTGAACAACATGTGTGTGCAAATGTGGGGCCTATACGACCAGTGGGGACCTCTCTTCTAGCTAGGAGAGAGAGAGGACAGGGAGCAATGGTGGATCTAGCTATGCATGCCACCATCCTAGATATGGACAGAGTCTATTGCAACCTGAATGGGTTGACACTAGCTGTTCCTGAGCCGACGGTAGATGAGGTGTCGCGGCTTATGCAGGTGCACACGGTTGGAGCGACTGCGTGCTCCAACGCACTGATTCACAAGGTTGTGAGAGCAGTGGACTATTTCCAGAATCAGCCGACTAGGGCTGTTAGACCACCTAGAGCTGTACCGGCCAGGCGATAGTCCACATATTGTCATTGTGTGTGTACTGAGACCTTAGAGGCCTTATATTTTGTACTACTAAAAGCTATAGAGCTTCAGATTTTGTAGAGACTTACTAAAATCTATCGTGCTTCAGACTTTTGCATCAGCACTACCTTTTTGAGATTATACTTATATATACAGACAGTCCGGCGATTTATACATTATGTGTTTCAGAAAAATAATGATGTGATCTTGTTTATATGCTTTGATTTTTATACGATGTATTATTTACATGTTATGAATGCTTTTACATGTTATGAGTATCATGTGTGTGTGATGTACCAATCTAGAATGAAGTTGGTCATCGAGTCAGCAACTGTGTTTAACTCTCATGGAATGTACAGGTATTGAATGGATTCAAATGACCATTCCAAGAGATGAACTCGTCTAAAGAGATGGAGTAAGGTAGGATCGCGGATAGCGTAAATCCGGTTAAGATGGGAAACCACCAGTTGACAATCCAAGTGGATGACAATGTGGTCCATACCCAAGGAAATCGCATCGGCTAAGGTTCCAACAACTGCCAGGTATTCTGCGGCATTATTGGTTGCAAATCCAAGGCAGCTTCCTCTTGAGATGATGAGCTCACCTGTTGGGGAATATAGTACCCAGGCTGCCAAAGCAAGGTTATGGGTATGCCGACTGGTGTCGTCCGTGAATCCGTAGCACGTTGCCATCTGTACACGCAGACAGAATATGGTATAAGAAGAGGAAACAAGATCTAAAGACACTTAAAAAACAAGCGCGTCACACCACACAAAAACACACAAACACACCATGTACAGTATATAAATGAAAATCTATACATGAGAGGGTTATGCATAGTACCTCTTCAGGTAAATCCCATTACAGGGTTCACCCAAAGATATTCCGTTGTAATATTCAAGCTCGTAAGCTCCTTTTTCCAAAACACATTTGACAATGTAAGGTCTGTGCCACATGGACTCGAACTTTCCTGCCCCTAGTTTGTCATGTCTCTGGTCATATGTGAGGATCAAGTCACCCTCGTTGAAGATACGAGCTTCAATTGACTTGTCGTATTGAGATTTGATGCATTTCTTATGTGATTCGTTAGCAAGAGCAGCATCTCGACGAGACTCATCGAGTTTGGCTAAGTACAGGAAACGTTCTTCCTCAGAAGTAGTGTTAGGAAGAAGTTCGACAGTGAGTTGCAGAGACGTAATTTCGCACTCTATAGGCAGGACAGCCTCCAATCCATACACCAATTGGAAAGGAGTGAACCCTGTGGCAGTTTTAACGGAAGTTCTGAAGGCCCATAATGTTGAATAGAGCATGTTATGGACCTATGCGTAGCTACCATCCGTTGGACCATAGTTTTCAAGACCTTGTGAATGGCCTCCACCTGTCCGTTGGATTGCGAGTAGTAAGGTGTTGAATTTTCATGACGAAAACCCAATCTATCACTCAGTTCATTGACCATATGGTTCTAGAAGTGAGAACCATGGTCAGTCACTATTGCCTACGGAACTCCAAACCGCACTATTACATGATTGAACATGAAGAGTGCAACGGTTTTTCCGTCGTTTTGGTATGCAGGCATTGCCTCGGCCCACTTTGTGAAGTAATCCACAGCTACAATGATGTAACTATGCCCCCCGGCTGAGGTGGGCTTACAATGCATAAAATCGATGCCCCATTTTGCGAAGGGGCCGACGGCAATAACTGGGTCTAATGGGGCGGGGTGGGTGCACTTCTTCGTATGGAAGTGTTGACATGGACGACATCTCTTTACGGCCGTGATGCAATCTTTGAAGATAGTAGGCCAGTAATATCCTACGCGCAAAATATTCTGGGATGTATCCATCCCAGAGAGGTGACCGCCACATGTTCCAGCGTGACAGTCATTTAGAACGCGTTCAGCCTCATCATGATTTAGACAATGTCGAAGAATGGAATCGATGCCACGGCAGTACAAAGTATCATTGATGATCAAATAATACTTTGCATGGTGACGTATTCTAGAATGGTCGTCGCATGATAGTTGAGGATTGAAGCGTTGGGTTTGAAGATATAATGAAATATCTCCATACCACGGATCAGTCATACTGATGAGAAACAATGATTCATCCGGAAAAGAGTCATTGTGCTCAACTTCTACATCAGAACGGGGAACGTCACAAATAAGCTCAGCAAACACCAGGGACTTTTTGGACTTGGATTTCTTGAAAAGAAGGTCGAATTCTTGCAGTATCACAATCTAGCGTGAGTACTTTCCCCCAAGCACCTGACGTGTCAGTACGTGGTACATGGGGTTCGAGTCGGCGATGACAGTGGTGGTGCGGAGAAAGATATAGTGGCGGAACTTTTGGACGGCGAGGACCACTGCGAAAGCGAGTTTTTCGACGTGTGAATATCTAGTTTTAGTGTCAGTGAGACCCTTACTTGCATAGTATATCACATGTTCCTCGGTGTTTTGATCTTCTTCTACCAAAACCATGGCGATAGTGGTAGAAGAAGCGACGAGATATAAGATGTAATCTCGGAAATAATTTGGCGGTTGGATTACGGGGGCATGCGTGATGGCATGTTTGATGCTGTCAAAGGATTTTTGTGCTTGATCGTCCCAAATGAACAGGACATCCTTCCTAAGCAATCTCATATACCCCTTAGTCTTTTCCGCGAAGTTGCAAACAAAACGCCGTAGATAAGTCGCCTTCCCTTGGAGACTTTGAAGTTCCGTCACATCAATTAGAGATGGTAGGTTGACGATAGCCTCCACCTTTAAGGGATCGATGTGGATCCCATCCTTCGAGACGATAAATCCCAAGAGGAGTCCAGATTCAAAGCAAAAGATACACTTGTGAGGATTCAGACGGATATTGTATCGTCTGCATCTGAGGAAAATGGTCGTCAGATGATCCATGTGGAACTCACGTTGCTTTGAATGAGCAGGGAGATCATCCAGGTAAGGTTCCACAAAGTCCTTAATATCATGGAAGGCATACGACATGGCCCGCTGGAATGTGGCACCGACATTTTTAAGGCCCAACAGGATTTTGAGATATGCAAATGTACCCCAAGGACAGATGAAAGCCATCTTATGTTGGTCGGCTGGGTTGATCTCAATCTGGTTGTAACCAGAAAAGCCATCCATGAATGAAAAGATGATGCTTCCGGCACAATTGTCGATAATATGGTCAATGAATGGGGTCAGGTAATTGTCCTTTGGACTAGCCTTGTTAAGGTTCCGATAATCGACACAGACTTGAACGGTGCCCTGCTTTTTGTTCACGGGGACGACGTTTGAGACCTAATCCGTCAATGGGATAGGATAAATGAAACCAGCCTTGAATAGTTTTTCAATCTCTTCCTTGATCGTTGCAGTCTTCCAGGGGTGTACCGGTCACAACTTTTGACGTACAGTTTTGATGTCGGGATAGGTTTTTATTTCAGGAAAAACAATTGTGGGGTCTATCCCAGACATCTCCTCATAGGACCAAGCGAATACATCTCAAAATCGCTTGCATAAGGCCATACCCATAGCTATTTCTTCATGGGAACACTTCTGGCCTATGCGAATCTGCTCCACTACACAAGGTTTTACCGAGATGTCTACCGGGGTGGTAGGCTCAATGTTGGCCATGTTACCCTCAGTGTCTGAAAGACATGTAAGTATGGGAGACTGGGGGAATGAGTAGATATCTGGTGAAAATATGGCACTCATGTTGTTCTCAATGTACTCCAATGGTGGAAGAAAAGATGACCTATGGTGAAGGTCATCCCAGGGACCATCATCCACATTCACTACTTCCATGATGGACTCATCTAACTGAAAATTCTGAAGCAAGAGATTAGGTAAGGATGATGCCCATTGCAGAGAACGGGATGGGGAGGCCAAAGTTAAGTGGTCCTCTGGTGCTGACTGGATAGCCTCGTAAATACATTCAGCGAGTGAAAGAGGCATCACATTGTCAATCAGGTGTGTTGTGGCTTCATCAGGTACAAGCCAAGTATTATCGGAGTGAGATTAAATATCTGTGGAGATCATGTTCACCGAGGCAACATGATTAGGGGGGTCTGAGATTGGAAAAATGCCCATGAGAGATGAATCTTTCAAAAGGCCAACCCCTATACTCTCATACTGTTTTGACGTTTGTCCAATGGAAGGAACATGGTCACCAGGATGAGTAGTAGTGTCCGGTGTGCAAAAATCTAGTTGGTCGACGGTAACAATTCATCCTTGATGGGGGAATTGTACTATGTGAAAGATTGAAGAGGCTACTGCTTGCATGGTATAAAACCAATTGCAACCAAGCAAGAGATTATAATCTATCGGGGCTGAGACCACTTCCACATTAATGGTTACAGTATTTTCTCCCAACTCAACTGTGAGAGCTTATAGGATCCCATGAGGTTGAAAGCCACGTCCGTCGAATGCTTTCAACATGTTAGGAGAACGATTCAATTCAGGAGAGCCAATGGCTCTCCAACAGACGATCGACATGACAGAAGTAGAGGCGCCTTCATCCAAAATGGAGCGATGGAAAATTTTCCCAGCAATGTTTGTAGCTACTTGGAATGCGAGTTGATGGGAAAGCCTCAGCTTGAAGTAGTCATGTCGAAACATGATGGTATTCGAAGAGTCAGGATCAACTGCACCGATTGTTGCATGGAGAGTTTTGCTTTGATTGGGACAATTCTGCAAAACTTCTAGCGTGGACATGGCATAAGGAGCTTGTGCCAAGTCTTCTACGATATTGTAATTTTTTGCTGCCCGAGCATTAGGATTGAAAACTACTTTTCGAATCGTGCTCTTGGGAAGTCGCAATATTGAATCTAAAGATGGCTTCTCAATGGTGAGAGAAGTCGACGATACAGTGACATCAGGTATGGAGTTGGAATTTTTTTCAGTATTGCTTCCAACAGTTTCTTTCAAAGGGACCGAGTCGTATGATCACGAGCGAGTGTTCAAATTGATCGTTTCGTTACGCACCATGCGAACATGCACAGTATTGGATGGTTCCCCCTGGGCTGGGGGGGGTGAGCAATCATTTGTTGATTTTGAGTGGGAAACGGATCGTTGAGGACTACGGGAGGCGTTTTACCCCGAAGAAACTTTTTAACCTCATCTCTATGGGGACCCTCTTTGGAAAAATGATCGTCTCCACATAGTAAATAAGGAAATTTCAGTTTCCGTTTCTATTTGGCGTCATTAGGAGTGCTCTTTTGTTCCTGCGGTGCGGAAGACTTCTTAGGTTTCCCTTTGTTCTTCTTCTTGCCGCCGAACTTCTGAGATGAAGCTGATTGCACAGAATTCACCTCTTCAGTTATAGCAGGAGTGGTTGGTTTGGTGGTGTTGTGCCCAGCTTGAGTTGGTAATGAGGAGGAACCATGAAGGCTCAATGATCCAACAGGCTGGGTGGTAAGGGATCTAATGATGCCATCAGTTTGGGGTCCCTTAGGAGGTTTCGTGGGGTCATAAGTGTTGCAGGGTGCGTCAAGAAGAATCTCAAACAATGTGTTTGATTGAGCATAGACCAAGTCTAGGTAATGGGCCTGAGCGATAGCTTGCTCTTCATTGACAGCGCCACCCATGGAGACATCTCGAGCTATGTGAGGGATGAGGGACTTCGTGAACCAATCTTCTAGGATTTGGTCTGGAATGGGAGCCTTAATCAAACATCTTCTCCTTCGCCACTCATGTATATGAGTAGAGATATGAGTAGCGGTATTCTGATGGAGAGAGGTAAGAAGATCTGTACCAGTCTCGTACCATATAGGTAGTTGGAAGTGAGTCAAGAAGTTCATAGCAGAGACCCAAAATCATGAAAATAATGTGGTGGTAGTTCAATATACCACTTTGCAGCCGAACCAGTGAGAATCCGTTGAAATAACCTTAGACGGATTGAGTCGTCCATCAGAGAGGTAGATGAGCACCTTAAATGGTATCTCATCACATGGTGTTTAGGCTCCTCATCCGGCTTGCCGTCAAACTTGGGGATATCTGATGGAAGTTTCACTGGAATCGGGAGCCAGTTAGTTCTGTGGTAGATGGGGTCATTTGTCAGTCGAGACAGATCGAGTAGGTCCAAAGTAGCCAAAAAGGGCTGTTATTGATTAGGCTGTGGATACTAGAAGTACTGATAAGGCATGTAAGGACCGGTAGGACCTAGTATCGATTGATTAAAAGGTGACCACGGGGTAAACTGATCGTAGGGGGGTGTACCGCCCAGACCGTAAGGGGGTCCTCCACCATAAGGTGGTATGTTCCAATAAGGTGGCGTTCGACCTCCACCACTGGGAGTAGGTGTGTTAACACCTAAAAAGTGCTCATTACCTCATCTCCCTCACCACATGACTCATTTGTCTATTTTTCCCACCATCTTTACCTCCAAAGCCTCAAAAAACCATTAAAAAGCCACCAAAAGGCCAAAAAAACCCCTTTTACCCCCCAAAATAATTTAAATTTCCTCAAAAGATAGCAAAAACCCTCTAAAAGGGCCCTAAATTCCCAAAAATCAAATAAAAGGGAATAAAAAATTTTTAAAAAGAGGAAAAATATGGGAAAAGGAAGTAAAAACCCTAAATCATTGACCTAAACCATATGGTGCCAAAAACCATAGGTCAATACTCCACCACTAAAAACCTATAAATAGGTGATGGAGTCTCCCCATTTCATATCCACAATTTGTCCTATCCTCACTCTGCCAAAATCACTCTTGAAACCCTAGCTCACCATTTGAGCTAGCTTCCCATTTGAGTCCCCCTTTTGGGCCATTATCCGAACACCTTGGAAAAGGAGAAGGAACCCATTGGAGCATGGAAGCAGCCCTCCTAGACTACTGCAAGAGCTCCACCAACCTCAACATTTGAGGTAAATGTAACTTTGTTCCCATTTTTAATACAAAAGAAAAATTCTCATTATATTATTGTCCTTTTTATTTTCTGTTGATGCACATGTTAGCTTAGATTTTACCTTGTTTTACTGTCAAGTTTTACTATTTTACTGAACTGCTACTAAGGAGGCCCTTCTCCTTAGTAGGTGCTCATTTGCACAAGCTAGGGTGAAAACCCTAGCTACAGTTTTGGCGACTCCATTATTGGCCTATGAATTTCTAGTCAAAAATTTAAAAGTTTTTATTTTCTTCAAGTATTTTTTTGTTTTCCCTGTTCGGCCGTGGCTTTGGCTAGTTGGGTTTTCTGCCCCAGATCGCGGTTCTTCTCCTCGCAGCCGCGGCCCAGATCGCAGCTTTCGGCCATTTTTCCGCGATCCGGATCGCAACTTTTTGCCCTTTTCTCGCGGCCCAGACCACGACTTCCTGTCGTTTTTCCGCAACCCGACCGCAGTTTTCTGCCTCTTTCCCACGGCCCAAACCGCAGCTTTATGTCCCTTTTTCACGCTCCAAACCACGCATTTTGGCTACAGCCGCGCTCTAGGCCACGCATTTCAGTCACAGACCCATGATCTGTTTTCTGCATTTTTACCCTTTTTTGAACCCAGAATTTTTCGACAATATTTTCTGCGCCTGCACAGTCACCTGTTCTATCTGCAACCACAGTTACCTACATCCTTTTTCTGTAGTTTGCTTTTTGTTCCATTTACATAATTTTTAAGTTCTCGCATTTACATTGGAAAAAGAAAATTTTGCATTACAAGTTTAATTTCTGCATTATTATTGGTTAAAGAGTTGCCCACGCGTGGAACTTTTGATTGGGTTCATTACCTCACACGCACACACTCTATCACCTAATTCAAGTGAGCCTTAAAACACTACTTAACACAACCAACATTCTAACCCCACTTGGGGAACACATAAGAATATTGTAGTTAGGTAGGACAGGGGGGATAGGCATCCAAATAACACCCCTCGATTGCTTACATTTGAGACATAGTGGTTGTCCTTTAGGGTAACAAAACCCCCTAGTATTTTTTGGCACGGTCACCACCAGTTTATCAGAGGGCCTCTCCCTTAGGAGGGTTGAAGTAGCTAGACTGGTTCCAGAAGCCTGAGTGGAATAATGCAATCCACTCAATAACCAAAGGCTACCTACTCGCTGTCCACGTGTGGTGTTCCTTTTAGGACCACACGGTGATAGGACAAGAGCTACAGATTCACCTTTTCTGGACGTGTCATGAACGGGGTATCTTAGTTTCCTTTCTTCTAGGATTGTCTTACCCGGTGTCCCTCCTGATAGGGTAATATCTTTATCCACTTGGTTCTACTATCCATATTGTCTAACTTAAATTTCATCACCTTGCAAAGGATATGTCTGGTCGAATCAGAATACTATTTAGCTAGGTGTTTGCATGCTCCCTTACCTCCCTTTGGTTTAGTGAGTCCACCATTTTTATTTTTAGTTAACTGTTTGCTTGTTGGTATTCTGACCATTTTTTCTGATACTCCACTTATTGTAGCACAGCTATTACAGTAAGCATTTTGAGTTGGTTGTTGGCCTGAGTGCCGTATTTTTTGCGCTCTCCTTCTGCACACTCGGCTGCATTAGGGTTTTTGATCCTTTTTTCACTCGACACAACCCCCAGATACTTGACACCATCTGTCACCATTAAGTCCCCTAGACACTCTCGGCGCCTCCAGGATGAGCTCTCGCAGCACGGTTCACCTGACATCACCCTTCATAGACGTAGAGCTGCCTCACTCAACACCACTTGTCATAGACCTAGAGCTTCGTCACTCGACTCTATCTGTCGGCGCCAGAGAGCTCCATCCCCTGACTCTGACGCTCCTTATTTCACATCTGATTCCGAGGAAGAGTTGGAAAACCCTACCTACATAGCACCAACTAGCCCCATGGATGGCATGACCTCCAACCCCTTCTTTGTAGGCACGATCGGTGAAACGTCCACAACGACCCCAGTGAGCACACTAGCCACAACCACACCTACCTTGGGTATGCCCTCGATGGGGCCCACTTCTACCTTGGGTATGCCCATGATGGGTCCCACACCTACCATTCCTGTTACTATTCCCATTGCATCAGCTACCATACCCAACCCAACCCCATCTGCAACTCATGTTACACTTGGCGGCGCAGGACCCTCCCATACCACCTTCGTTCCTCCGTCTGGGGGTAACATCCCCAACATGAACCCAGCTCTCACACTTGGGGGCAGCGGTCCCACCATGGCCGCCCCCACTAGTACATCACATCCTTCTACTAGTTTTCCATTCATGGCCAGTCTCAACCTTCCTGACCTAGCCATATTGACCAACGATCCCATCAAACATGATCCCACGTGGCCTCACATGCCTACCAAAATCCCATCAGACATCCCTAAGTTCGAGGGAAAGGCAGTTGAAGACCCACAAAATCACATTATGTCCTTCCATCTATGGTGTTCCTCCAACTCCATAGTGGACGACTCCGTCTGTTACAACAAAATATCACTGGCAGTGCAGCCAAGTGGTACATCGAGCAGCCCCGTGGGACCCATGCCACCTTTACTTCCCTCGCCTCGACCTTCCTACAATTCTTTCAGTTACCTGTTTGCTATGACGTAGGAGTTGAGATCCTACTTTCTTGCAGAGAGAATACGGCCACCCACATCACTGACCACATTCATGAGTGGCGTCGACGCCGAATCCTGTGCAAAATCAAGTTAGATGATCATATCTTCCTAAATTGGTTTCTCAAATCTCTCCTTCCCTTCATTGCCAAGGATGTGCCATCCGAGCGACCCCAGTCCGAGGAAGAAGCCATCTTAAAATCCCAGCAGTTTGACCTTATCTACGCCTAGTCTGGTTACTTATATACCAAAATACCCAACATCCCCCGCGGTGATTCCTCCCGAAATGATGCGCCGGGGGAATCCCATGCCATCGATGGCATCATTGGCCATGTTGCATAGCATAACCATTCCTTTTCCATGAGACATACTAGTAATGGCCTCGACCTTTCGCGAGTTACATCCCACTCTGGATCAACCAATTCGTATGCTCCCATGGCGCATAGCCGCCATTCCCACGGACCCTCATGTCCACCTCAGTGCTTCGGCCACACATCCCCTGCTTACATTCCCCCAATTGCACCTCAACCATATTACCACCCGCAGGTCACGGACACTCCTGTATCCTCTCAAGCCCCCCCCCCCCCCCGCTTATTATCCGCCACAGGAAGCACCTACGGCAAATCAACCACCCATGACACAGACGTATCAACAACCCCCACCAGGTCCCGCATCTGCACTGCCTCCACCCCCACCCACTTATTATCCGCCAAAGCCTACTCCCGCACCTGCACAACCCCAGCACCCACCTGCTTCCCAAGGGAAAGTGTACACGCAACAAAATCCACAGCATAACCAAAATACCCAACGCCAACAAGGCCAGCAAAACCAAGAAAAAGGATGTAACCGCAGGAACAACCCCCCTCCAGACCAAGGCGGCTATCCATCTAATCCCCCAAACAATAATAATGTGACACCTACCAACCAAAACCCTGATAGGCCGCCAAAGCAAGCTAAAAACCCTAACTTACAAACGAACCACCCTTGTTCTATTTGTGGGGTCTATGGCCATTACACACACGCTTACCCACATTTGGAGCAGGCACGACAACTCTGGACTGATGATGCCCACCGCCAAGGGAACGTGGCACCTTAGGCACCATATAACCCCCAACCACCTCAAACTCAACCCTTGGTGTTACAGAACCCTTTACCAACCCAAGGAGTGGTGAACACTCAACCGTTAGCTCCCCCTCAAGGAACCACTCCACCACAACAACAAGTCACGTACGCTGCGCTTGCCCACCCCACTTTAGACTCAGGCACCCATCACTTGTTAATGATGTCATCCACCGATGTCAACCTTCAAACCCGCCGGAACCAATATGGCTCCACCCCTGAAGCCCCTCCCACCGACAAAACCACCAACACTCTTCCCACCGATCAGCCATTATGCATACCTCCAGCCCCATTAGATGGAGCCCCAAAAGCCCCTTGCTTCCCACTTCACCGCATCAACAATAACCCCAATGCTCACGCTGCGTCTAATTACAGCATTGTGGCCGACTTAGCTCAGTCCCTCGCAGCCATGTCTACGCTAGAGGTCTTAAAAAACTGTCCTACACAGTCCAATACTCTGTTATCAGCCATTGGTGCTATCGACCCGACTGATTCACGAATGATGGCCTTTGATTTGGACCAATCTAAACCACGTCTGCCTTCCACAATAGTATTCCAAGTTTCTTTATCCATTCAGAATCTTGTAATCCATCGGTGCATCATCGATGAGGGTGCCTCTACATGCATTATGTCCACATTCGTTTGGCAGAAGTTGGGATCCCCTACTCTCTAGTCGTCCACCACTATGTTGCGAGACTACGACGGTCATTTGGCTCAACCCCAAGGTCTCTTAGCTAATGTCCCCATCCAGTTGGCTGGTAAAATAGTGCTTATTGACATAGAGGTCATCAACGCCCAACTTGATTATAACCTCTTACTTGGTCGAAGTTACATGTACACCATGTGGGCGGTTGCCTCATCCATTTTTCATACCATGATGTTCCCCCATGAAGGACGAGTGGTCAAGATTGATCAACTCACCTCATTACGATCCCAATGCCCTCGCTTCACCCGAAAATGTTCTTCCCATGGTTGAACAACCTATTCGTGGTGCATCTACCTCGTTGGTTTCCTCAGTTGGACCCGGAGTCTACTCAGATACGCCGATGACTTCCACATTCCAATCCATTCCACCCCTGTCACCAGCGACCAAAATATCTGACTTATGTAGCCTCTCCCACAATACACAAACACCCATCCATCAACCGCCCTTGCTACCCCAACCACCATTGGTACCCAGTCATGTCGGCACCACACCTATCCATACAATCCCCTTCCTATTTCCCCCTTCGGGAGTAGTCAGCACTCCAATGATGGCCACACTAAACCTCCCGGGATTAACTTTAGGACTACCTGTATGGTACTTCACACCTCCCGTTTCCCCTCTGACGCCCAATGTCATCTTACAACCAGTGCAACCTATCACCACTTCTAGTCGGCCACCTCCCGGTGTCACCACTCCTTCCTCCTCTACCAACCCACCCCCTCTTGCCAAATACACTGGGGGTAGAGGCCCACAACCTTACACCGCTCCGCCCGCGCCTAAAGCCACTAAGAATCCTCCACCATTTCGCGCTCCTCCCAAATCCTCTTTGTGTGATGAGTTGGGCCATGCTACCCATCAATGTCCACAATTACCCGCATTACAAGAGCACATGCAAATGCTTGATGACGACCCCAACATCCCGGTTGTGCAACTCGACCTTACCCCTAAGCCTCGCAATAAATCACTGCATACCAATCACCCTTGTGTAATATGCGGTATTTACGGCAATTACTCACATCACTGCCCTAATCTCCCAAATTACAGAGCCGCTCTCTACGAGATGAATAACATGGACCTCGAGACGTCTCCTCCCACCATTGAAGAGATCCAACCCTAGAATCTTCGACAATAGGAAAGATCAATACCATTTATATTATATCTACTACTAGCCTCCCCTTGCCAACCGATTTGAGTACAAAATGTTTCTGTAATGATGAGGAAATTCTTTATCTCTTACTGCACCTGAGTACCCCTGGGAGGATATGCACCATCGTTCCCATTTTCTCCCGGAGGAGTCCTCCACCACCACAGCCACCCAATTTTCGGTTGAGTCCAAATATTTCCTCCCCACCAAGGTCGACTGGTTTAAAGAGCCCATTCCAGCTCCCGATGCCTTCGAGGAAGGTAACATGGCCAATATCTTACCCACAATCCACATTGATATCTCTGCCCTAGGTAGTGCCCCTAAACTCATTACTTTGGGAGCCTCCTACACCGAGTACGAGTTCAGAGAGTACAAAAAACGTTTTCAAGAGTTTCGCGATGTATTTTCCTAGTCCTACACTAAAATGCCTGGTCTTGACCCTGCTATCATAGAGCACCACATTGACACATGGCCAAATGTGCCCCCCGTTCGCCAAAAACAGCGCCCCATTCACCCATCAAAGCTCCCTGTCGTTAATGCAGAGCTTGAAAAACTTTGTGCAGCAGGTTTCATTTACCCCATCGCATACACCACTTGGGTTTCTAACTCCGTCCCTGTTAACAAAAAACAAGGCACCACCAGGGTATGTACTGACTTCCACAATTTAAACCAAGCATGTCCCAAAGACAACTTCCCGACGCCATTTATTGACCAACTCATCGATGCGTGCGCAGGGCATGAATGCCTATCTTTCATGGACGGGTTCTCTCGGTAGAACCAGATTTAGATCCACAAAGAAGATCAATACAAGACTGCCTTCACCACCCCATGGGGCACCTTTTCCTATCGGGTCATGCCTTTCGGCCTTAAAAATGCTAGGGCCACCTTCCAGCGAGACATGACCTATTTGTTTCATGACTTGGTTCATATCCTATTAGTCTATCTTGACGATCTCACAGCACGTTCCAAGAAATTATCCGACCACCTTAATGACCTCCGACAAGTTTTTCTTCATTGTTGCAAGTATCAAATCGGCTTGAACCCACTCATGTGTGTCTTTTGCGTTCCGATAGGACGGTTGTTAGGTTTCATTATTTCCCACAAAGGAATCGCTGTTGACCCCCTCAAATTTCAAGCCATATTAGACCTTCCCACACCACACAAGCTCCGGCAGCTACAGAGCTTACAAGGGAAATCTAATTTCCTCCGCCGCTTCGTTCCTGATTATGCCACCACAGTTCATGGTTTCTTGCGTCCGCTTTGTACTCACATACCCTTTGTTTGGGATGACCAAGCGCAAGCTGCATTCGAAGCCCTTAAAAAAGCTCTCACGTAAGCCCCTTTGATCTCCCCTCGGGATTTCTCTCAGGACTTCATCCTTTACGTCTCGGCATCCGAACACGCCGTGTCAGGGGTCCTTGTTCAAGAAGACGCTGCTCGCCAGGAACATGTCATTTATTATGTCAGCCAAACCTTGTCTGGACCACCCCTATGTTACCCATATGAGGAAAGGATGGCCCTTGCCGTCGTATTTTCCATACATAAATTGCGACGCTACATCCTCCTATGTCATACTACCGTTGTTGCAGGCTCCAACCCCATGATCTACCTCTTGAACTGTCGCCTTCTACAAGGCCGCGTCACTAAATGGGTAATTATCCTACAAGAGTACGACCTGACTTTCACAACTCCGAAAAGTACTAAAGCCCTTGCACTTGCCTAGCTCATAACCAACTCAGAAGGCCACCCCTTGCGCAACCCCCATAATGGGTTGTATCTTAACCGCTTTTATCCTTAACAATTCGGCGGACCCGTTGATCCGTAGTGTACAGTTTGATTTCTTTTTGTTTTCCATCTTTTTCCCACAACCTTACATTCGTCATTTTCCTGCATGATCACAGATGGACCATCTTCCACCTTATTACGTTGACTTCTTCGATGGAGCAAGCCATTGGTCTCCAAACCTGGCCTCTGTAGCTTGGGTCTTATATTCCCCTTCACATGATTTGATTCACCTTGACGGAATGTGCATAGGAACTGCTACCAATAACCAGGCCGAGTATGATGTTGTGATCGGTCTCTTGACTGCTGCCCTTCACACGGGTATACATCACCTTCATGTGTTCCTTGACGCCCAGCTGCTTGTATCCCAACTCAACAAATGCTACCAGGCGCGTGATCCTTTCCTCTTTAGAAATTTCCTGCGCACAAAATAGCTAAGCTGACAGTTTGAATCCATAACATTCACTCATGTCCCAAGAGCTCAAAATAGTGTTGCAGATCAAATGGCTAACAAAATCCTCGACTAGCATATCAATCACACCATGTAAATCATCCATCATGCATCAACACATCAAAAACATAAAAATCCAAAAAGACTACATCTACAACAAAGGGCATCCACGTTCCTATCATAACAAATCATTTGCATCCACGTGCAATAAACAAAACAAAACAATACAGGCAAATCCACGTCCGTACAAAAATAATCACCGCAAAAATGCATCCATGTGCATATCTATATAAAGATATCATCGTCATATAAATTTCATGAGTGTCCCAGCACTCAGATATACAAAAAATATACATCAAGGAGCCTCAACAGCATCCCTATCATAAAATACATGCCGTATATACAAAAAATACCGAATTCCCATACGCATCGAGGGGAGTCCCCGGAACTCCCTAATGACATTCATATTCCCCCATCCGAACCATCATCACTCGCCGTCGCAGCCGCCTCTACTGCGGACTCATCCTCTCCTCGCTCCTCCTCCGGATCCTCCTCACCATCTCAATTTGCGTGCCACATCGGCCGTTGTCAGTTTTTAGCATTCCTTATACCATCAGATTCAGTTTTCCAAGCCCGTGATGATGCTTGAGATCATTTTTCACTCTCACCCCCAGATTATTTCGGCATTTTTCACCAGCCCCTAGTCATCTCGGTTTGCGTACCACCTCAGCCGTTATCCATTTTTTATGTTTTTTATATCACCGGATTCAGTTTTCCGCACTCGTGATGATGCTTGAGATCATTTCTCATTGTCACAGTCACCCCTTTTTTTTTACATTTTTTCTATCCACCGCACAACCGCGGTCTGTGAGCAACATCGGTCTCTATCACTTTACACTTGCTTTGACACTGCAAGCATATCCATGAACTTTCCACTCCCTTCATACTACATTTATTTCGTTATTTTTCCACCATTCACCATCCTGCAAGGAGGCACCACCAGTGTTCCCCCCAACCCTCATTCTTGGTTCTCATCAATGTCCCTTGATTGAACACTCTCTCCTTGCTTGGCCATTCCTTTTGTTCGGTATAATTTTATCCCTTTTTCAGGTCGGACAAGTCCTTTATGAAAAACGAACTTAGGGAGTTTCTATTAAGCTCTTTTCTGACTCCTAAAAGAATAAAAAGATCGTCGAGCAATCTTGCTTCCTTTCATGCTCATTAAATTACTTGAAAAGGCGTCTATCTGGT
The DNA here is from genome assembly GCA_027924585.1 of Larix kaempferi. NCBI lineage: Eukaryota > Viridiplantae > Streptophyta > Pinopsida > Pinales > Pinaceae > Larix > Larix kaempferi. The sequence goes on from BSBM01000187.1 coordinate 1,176,259, forward strand.
ATAAGTTTAACCATTTTCCAGACCTGGTAGACTAATTACAAAAAAGGAATACTCTAGTCACACCGGCTAGAAGAGTTCTCCATTGCATCCTTTTATGTTTTTTCGGGCCTTGCAGACTAACACACGAAAAAGAAAACCCCTAGAGTATTCTTATTGTTTTCATACTCTCTAAAATTGAAAGCAACCATGAGCATGCACTGTCCTAGGCTCGTATAAATCCACACAACGGTACCATTCCATTATTTCAGGGTCTTCTTATCGCTTTTAGACTCCTTAAAATTGAAAGAAATCACGAGCATGAACTGTCATGGGCTCGTATAAATCCACATGACAGTACCATTTTATACCTTCTTTGAGCTCCTTAAACCACGAAGAAGGACCCAACGGTGCCTCCTAGCACCATGACAGATCATATCTCGTCCCCACATTATGGCAGCAACCCCAATACGGTCACCTTTGTTCAGAGTATTCTGCGATATGCCACCCTTAAGAGTTTCTGGATCTCATACATCAGTTTGACCCCCCAAGCCTTTCCCATTACAGTCATATCCCCTGACCCCTTAAGATATGATCCCTTTTCCTCAAAATTCAGTTTCATATGCTGCCAGGCCAACCATGTCATCATACTCTGAATGAAGGAATTTTGAGTCCCCCCCCCCACTCTGCGACCCCAATTATTCCCCATCCCCAAAATATGTCAGTCCCACTATCAGAACTATCACCTTCTAGTTGTTCACCTCACGCTCCTATCGAGGAAACATCATTTCCTTGATAGTTTCAAGGTCTCCCTCTGTTGACGCCAACTAATCTATTCCAGAGGATAGACCTAGAGGTCCCTGTGCATTGGACTCATCACCATCAGTGGTGAGTGCCTACGGATCATTTCGAAAGGAGTCCTCAGTGCCTCTCTAAATGATTGTTTCTCACATGCTCGACGTCAACACCTTGATTGCATCGTTGAGACTCATACAAGGTATTAGTCCTTTCAGTTATTTTTCGAAGACCTCGGACTTCCCCCGACTCTAGCACATTGGTGAGTCACTTTGGAACCCCCAAGTATATGTTCCCAGGGATATCTGGGTTGCGTTGGCGATCGTATTCAGATGCCACCCACTCAGATGCTTCCTTGAGTACCCAGTATAGCTACAGTCCAGTGTACCATTGAGGGTATGACTCCCCGTCATTATGATCCAATAGCTCATCAGTTCCTCTGGTACCACACTCAGCAACACTATTATTGTTCCAATGTATCAGTTCTTCAGCTCAGACATGGTCAGACCGGCAGTATGTGTTGGGCCCAGGTTGAGACAAATTTTTGGAAACACCTTTTTGAGACATGCAGGGAAAGCTGAGCTGAGCGCAGCTCAGAAATACAATTTTGGCTAAGTATTGAGGATGCTGCGAAGTTGCGCGCAGCATCCAATTTTGGACAAGAATGCGGAGTTGCGTGCAGCATCGAAGTTTTCGCCGTGATGCGAAGACCAGTACTGTGCCGAAGCAGTGCTGTGGATTTAGGAGGCCACGTGGAGCCAGCAAAGCGGTGTGCTAGACAAGTATCAAGTGCAGGTACCGGTTGGACCGGTAGCAGACATTTTTGGAAAGATATTCCAGGATCACTTGATACTTGTCCAACACACCGCTTTGTTGGCTCCACGTGGCCTCCTAACTCCGCAGCACTGCTTCGGCGTAGTACTGGTATTCGCATCACGGCAAAAAATTTGATGTTGCGCGCAACTCCGCAGTCTGGTCCAAAATTGGATGTTGCACGTAACTTCGCATCATCCTCAATACTTAGCCAAAATTGTATTTCCAAGCTACGCTCAGCTCAGCTTTCCCTGCATGTCTCAAAAAGGTGTTTCCAAAACTTTGTCTCAACCTGGGCCCAACAGTATGTCCCAGATTTGTGTCCCCTCTGGACCCTTATGATGTACACAGTAGTTCTCCATGTATCTTTTAGGTCCCCTTTTTGGGCCTCATTGTTATTTTATATATCTTGATACGAGCATGGGTATGCCCGCCTCGTCCATATATTGAGATTATGCCTCATTCATTGTTGAGGTCATGTATTTTCAGTTTTTGCAGTTGCTTCGGGACCACTGTTCCGGTCTCCAATCCGTTTCATCTCTTCTCCACACCCCAGGAAAACCATAAAATACCTATGATGTCTATCGTCCATACGATGAGCTCCTGAACTCACACATCAGGGGGCAATCTGTTAACACCTAAAAAGTGCTCATTACCTCATCTCCCTCACCACATGACTCATTTGTCTATTTTTCCCACCATATTTGGCTTCAAAACCTCAAAAAACCATTAAAAAGCCACCAAAAGGCCAAAAAAAACCCCTTTTACCCCCCAAAATGATTTAAATTTCCTCAAAAGATAGCAAAAACCCTCTAAAAGGGCCCTAAATTTCCAAAAATCAAATAAAAGGGAATAAAAAATATAAAAAAGAGGGAAAAGAGGTAAAAAGGAAGCAAAAACCCTTAACCATTGACCTAAACCATATGGTGCCAAAAACCATAGGTCAATATTCCACCACTAAAAACCTATAAATAGGTGATGGAGGCTCCCCATTTCATATCCACAATATTTCCTATCCTCACCCTGCCAAAATCACTCTTGAAACCCTAGCTCACCATTTAATCTAGCTTCCCATTTGAGTCCCCCTTTTGGCCCATTATCCGAACACCTTGGAGAAGGAGAAGGAACCCATTGGAGCATGGAAGCATCCCTCCTAGACTACTGCAAGAGCTCCACCAACCTCAACATTTGAGGTAAATGTAACTTTGTTCCCATTTTTAATACAAAAGAAAAATTCTCATTATATTATTGTCTTTTTATTTTCTGTTGATGCACATGTTAGCTTAGATTTTACCTTGTTTTACTATCAAGTTTTACTATTTTACTGTACCGTTACTAAGGAGGCCCTTATCCTTAGTAGGTGTTTATTTGCACAAGCTAGGGTGAAAACCCTAGCTACAAGGTGGAGGTCCACCGCCACCGCCGAGTGGAGGTGGAGGTCCATAACTATAATAAGGTGGCCTGCCACCGCCTCCACCTGGAGGGGGTGGTGGACCACCTCCACCGCCAAAAGGATGGGGGTCCCCATCACCTCCACTGCCGGAGGGATGAGGGCCTCCACCACCACCACCATAATAATTAGACCCACCACCTCCTCCGCCTGGAGGGGGTGGGGGACCACCTCCACCACCCGAAGGAAAATGCCCTCCCCCACCATAGTAGGGTGTTCCTCCGCCTCCTCCACCTAGGGGAGGTTGTGGACCATTCCCGCCCCTACCGGAAGGGTAGGGGGTGTTGTTGGTAGAATGAGTTGGACCTCTGCCATAAGGTAGAGGTCCGCCTCCGGCAGGAGGGGGGGGTGGACCGATCGGGGGTGGTGGTGCTTGAGGGATAGCTGGTTGGGGTCCATGTTGTAAAGCGGGTTGTTTCCCCCATAGTGTGTATGGGTTTCCGGGATAAGGTATCCCGTATGGCGCATTTTCGGGGTTATTTTTACCCGGCACAGGGTTAACAGAACCTGGATACGCTTAACTCCATGAGGGTTGAGTTACATTGGATGGCCCTCCAACATGAGATAATCCCACGGTGGATGATCTAGCGGGTTTAGAGGTTCCAACGGAAGGTCCGTTGGGGATTCCACCACCTATGTTCTGATTAGGAAATGGGGGTTGCCCCCTAGCCACAACAGGATGACCACTATTCGAAGGTTGAACCAACGTAGGTTGTTGATTAGCTACCGTAGTAATAACGTTACCAATGAGATAATCCGTGGGAAAGGAAAATCCTCCCCTCAAATTTTGAGGTGGGGGAGGAGCTGGTAAAGTAACTATGGTAGTAGCAGGTGTGTTGGACTGTTTTCCTTCCACCAGCTGGTTCACTTGCAGTGCAGGACTAGAATATTGTTAGGATGACCAGTCTCATTAATGGTCGCGTTGTGGGAGGATGGTTCTAGTGAACCAAAAGATATCAGATGAACTGAGGTGGGTTGGTAAGGGTGTAACAATGGGTCTTCAACCCTTCGTTGGAGACTCAACTACCGAGCCTCTTTAGCCATAGAATGAAAGTGAGCTAATTGGTCACGATAGTAGGCCAAAGGGTCATCCAGGGTAGTCCCGCTGGGTGGTGATCCGATGGAAAAATGAGCCACTGGTTAACCAATAGAAGATGTCCAGTAAGCTACAAAAGGACCAACAGCTGTTGTAGGGTCATCCTGGGGTCGGTTTATCCATTCCAACGATCCAGTTTCTCCCGGCATGATGGGAGAAAGATATTGTGAAGTGGGGATTTGTGCTCCTTCATCCTACAGGGGATGAGAGGAGGGAAAATCCGGAGGAGTTTGTGGAAACAAAAGTCCTCCAACGTTCATAGTGGGGTTTTCCACTTCAGTAACTATGATCGCGTTACGCTGATCCATTCTTACCCTCAAAATAACCTCCTTATTAAGGGGATATTTGGGTGATAAGTGTAAGATCCTACGGGATCTTCTCTAGGGAAAATCCACTAGAGTGTCGGAAAAGTCATCCAGGATGGCTGCAACAGCGTTTCTCCTAAGGGTATGCTAAAAAGAAAAGCAGTCCAGAAAAAACCTACTCAAACTAAGGCAACAAGCAGACTTATGTGACAGAGTGGATTCAAAAGTATGGAACCTCACAGGATTATCAAGGCATCGCAAACCGCGATATATTGTAGGGTCCAACAATATGACGTGACAAGGAGGATTAGGACCATACCCTTGCCTGCATCCCCGATTACCTGGACAGGACGTGCGTGCTAATCTCCCCGAGTGTTGTTCTCGGTGTATTGCTTTGCCAAGACAGCCAAATGGTTAACTCAGTTGGTTTCAGGAATCCTAATGGTGTCTCCCGATATACGCAAGGTACATGGGAGCTCAAATCCGTAGTGGTGTTGTCTAATGCAAAATCTTTCGGCAAGAGACCTTCCGATATACTACCGAGTATGTGATACACCCTTCGATATATGCCAAGTATGTATTATGGTACTTGGTGGGTACATGAAGGAGCTCGATATACATGGAAGACTACAATACCCCCGGGATACAGTGCTGGCAAATAACGACAGTTGCCACGCTTAACGACGCCGGAACACGTCTCTAAATTACACACAAGTTGCTAAAAATTTTATCTAGTTCTATCGTTAATTTTATCTTGGACGGTTAGGTGAATGCATGAGGTGAGTACATAATCGGAAGCATAATGCAAGTCCTAGCTACATGCACAAAATATACTTTTCTTTCAATAAATTCTAGCTATGGGAAGGAGAAATATTTTTCTTTCCGACGAGATTGCCAAAACAACACAATGCAACAGTTCCCGATGCAAACAAGTTCGACTATGAAAGTATTCTTTTCATTTTTGCAAAATATAAAATCACAACATTACTAATCCAAATCACAACATTTTTTCTTTTTCTTTTTCTTTTCAAAATGAAAATGATGCTAGGTAATGAAAAGAGAGAATTCTAAGATGGAGTATGCAAGCTTTTCAATTTCACTTTCAATGGCCTAAAAGCAATGAAAAATAAAATGCACCTATCTTTCCTTGGCATGGAAATACTTTTGCAAAATTGGAGGTGTAGCTTGAGTCTTTCAAGAAGATGAGTGATTAATATTTCAGGAAAAAACACAAATGATCATACATTCATTCAATTTTCCAAAATATTGATAAACGAAATATTCCAATGCAAGAACGTTTTTCTTCAAAAACACTCAAGAAATGATGGGAAAGAAGCACTTTTTAAGTTTTCAATGGATGCATCAAAGAATAAACTTGATAACAATTGAGCTTTCAGTTCTAAATGAACAAAAAGAAAACACTACTTGCAACACCGGTACACTCAAAAAACTCAAGAAAAGGCAAGCACTCAATCAAGTTGAAAGACACACTTAACTCAAAATTAAACAGTAGCAAGCAAACCAAGCAAGCAAAGCTCAAAAATGATGTAAACGAGGTCTGGAAACTGATCTAATGCAATGATCAGATCAGGGATGGAAGGAAGGGAATACAAGGATGAGCGGGTGAAGGTGGAGGAGACAAGAGTGACCACCACTACCGGTCCTCAGACTTGTCCAAAGTGGAACCCAAAATCAATCCAGACAAAACCAAACACTCAATACATGAATCAAGAATGGGATCTATGGCTGGATCTTGTAGCCCAAAGGAAGTTCATACAACAAACCAAAGTTCAGAATTACAAATGGAGAGGGGATTCCTACATGCCAAATTTTGACAAATCGGTGCACTTTGTGCTTATACACAGTGTGACGTCGCAGTTCACCAATGTAGGAAGTGCGACAACGTCACAGTATACCAATGGAAAGGCTGCAACTAATGACTAACAGGTAAAGAACAGAGGCCATAAGTGACACAGTGTCACTCTGTTTCCACTAACCAGGTGCGACGGGAGAGATCTAAGTCCAAAAATTAATCAGATCTCTGAACAATGAACTATGGAATGGTTTGGGAATGAGTAGTATAAACTCAGAGGAAGTAGATTAGAGTCTTGAAGAAGAAGATTTGATAGTGAAATCAGTTCATGAAGCAAATGACAAATGGAAGGCTATATCAAGCAATCAACTGAAGATGACTCTCAGGCAGTTACAAAATCAGACATTAATGGAATCCCCAGCGGAGTCGCCATATTTGTTTATCAAACAATCCACTCGAGCGGACGCGAACCAGATCTCCCTAGATCAATGTGAGTCTAGAACAAATAATACAAGGTACAAATGCATTTCCTAGATCTATTTAAGGATCGAGTACTAGATGTCTTACTTTTCACTTCGCTATCCTTTCTCCTAAATGCTGCTCCACATCTCACGGTTGTCAAATCCAAGCTGCAAGATCTGTCAAGACAAGAAACAAGAGAAACAAGTAAAGAGCATCTATACAATAAGAGATCTAAGTGAATAGTTAAGCAGGTAAACTACTCAATATAATTACCCTCATGAAGAATATTGGTGGAAATCATTTGTATTACTCTAAAAATAGGGAAATACATGGTAGAGATATAGAACTACAACCAAGGCTTAACGCTGCAGCCCTTCTCCAACAAAGCCATTTTCCATTCCTCCTAAGGAAGCTTGAGTCTCTCAAGGATGAGTAGAGTTCTCTCAAGAGTGATTTCACCAGCATGTAGACACCATAGACTTCCTCCTTTTGGAGAGGGGTAGAGATTCTCTTATATAGGACTAAGTGGATAGGGTATGGATAGGATAGGTTGAGATATGGTAGGAGAGAGATAGGGGATCTTCCCAAGGTGTTAGGAATCGAGTACCAACTCCCCTAGAGGTCAAGGATAGGACCCCAAGTCAGCAAGTTTCGAGAAGAACCTCGAAGAAGCTATTTTTGCCTATTAACTGACTTCGTCGCACCCTGCAATGTAGCAAGCTGCAACATCGCATGTTGCATGAGTGCAACCTGTGATGACCTCTCAAAACCTAGTACAACTGGGTACAAATCTTCCCAGGTTAATCACTCAGTCAAGATATCCTCAGGGGTGTATACACTGAATCTCATGATGGGTAGATTTTAGGTGTAACACCAAAATGTCATCTATGAACACAATGACGAACTTATCCAAATATTTGTGCAGAATATTGTTCATTAAGCACATAAAAACTGCCAGGGCATTATTCAACCCAAATGGCATGACCATGAACTCATAATGTCCATAGCGAGTTCTAAAGGTTGTTTTAAAAATATCCTCATCCTTCACACGAACTTGATGATATCCTTACCTTAAATCAATCCTTGAAAATATCGTTGCTCCAAGCAGATAATGAAATAGATCGTCGATGCGGGGCAACATATATCGATTCTTGATTTTCATCTTATTCAGTTGGCGATAATCTATGCAAAGTATTAAATTGCCATCCTTCTTATTAACAAAAATAATAGGTGCTCCCCAAGGAGACACGATGGGCGTTATATAGTTTTTATCAATCAGTTCCTTCAACTGTGATTTTAACTCATTTAATTCCAATATATTCATCCTATATGGAGCTTTGGAGTTTGGTACCGCACCCAGTATCAACTCAATGGTAAAATCTAGATCCCTCTTCGGGAGTAATCCAGGAATCTCTTCTGGAAAAACATCCAGGAAATCTTTTAGGACAGGTATATCTTCTAGTTTCAGTTTGTCCTCTTTTGTAATTGATTCTCCATGTAATACATTCACTGCGAACATCTTACACCCTTTTCTAACTGCTCTTTTTACTTGCATAGCTAAAATGTATCTAAGTGATGTCTTTCTAGGAATACCTTTCACTTCTACTGTTTCTCCTTCATCATTTAGACAGGTAAAACTTTTCTCATAACAATTCAAAATAACATGATGTGATTCTTACCAGTACATTCCAATTAAGATGTCATAGGATCCTAGAGGTAAAACATTTAGCTTGGTTCATGTCTTTAACTGATTCATAGATAAAACACAACTTTCAACAAAATCAGACACTTTTCTTTTTGTTCCTATTGCTAGTCTAACTAACCAGGATTTATTAAATTTTTCTGTTTTCAGATTAAAATTCTCTACAATATCTGGAGATATATAACTCAGGCTAGCACCTGGATCAATCAAAATAGAAATAGGGTGGTTTTGTAGCATACCTTCAATCTCTACCATAGAGACTTGATGCTCTGCTTGCCTGTTGTCCAGAGCTGCATTAATTTTGGGCATATCTCTTGCCAAGTCTCCCACAGTAGGTTCATCTTGTATGGAATGAATATTATCGGTTGTCTGCTTCTTGTTGGGACAGTTTGAAGCATAATGAGGACCTTGACACTCAAAACATTTTATAGGTGTCCTCTGGTCATTATTTCTGGTAACATTGGGTGTATTTCTAGGAGCTGTAAAATTCTGCTGTTGATTATTTATGGGATTGTTTCCTTGGAAATTTCAATTTGAAAAGTTTTTCTTTTGAAAACCAGAATTTCCATTAAACCTGAAATTCTTCTTCTTCAACTCAAATTTGTTGGGTTTATGATTTTTCCAGTTAGATATCCCTTCTCTTTTCTGGTTCTGATCATAGCAGAATGTTGCTTTCCTCATGGCTTCTTCTAAGGTCTTTGGATTGTCATACTCTATTCTGTCCTTGATGTTGAAAGGTAGAAAACTTAGATACCTCTGAATATTTGGTTTCTCCTCCACAAGGTATGGCACATACCTTAGCAAATTCAAAAATTTGTTGTTCAACTCTTTCATGTTCATGGTTGCCAGTATTAAATCATAGAATTCCTTGGACTTTTCTTCATAATATTGTTCAGATAGGAACTTCTTTTTGAAGTACCGTTTAAAAGTGCTCCAGTTCACATCCTTGTCCTTGATGCCCTTCACTCTTTTGATGTCCTGCCACCAAATGTTTTCCTTACCGATCAGGTTGTATATGGCCATCTTTGCTTTCAATGATTCTAAATAATCATAAATTTGGAAGTATTTCTTTATGCCTGACAGCCATGCTTTAGTTGTCTCTCCTTTCTCAGTTTCACCATTGAAGGTTGGGGGTTTGATCTTCTTGAACTCCCCAGAAATCTGCTCATATTGTTTATGGATTTTTCTTTTTGGTTTGTAATCCCCTTCGCTGCTATCACTTGAATAATTATGTTTCTTTTTACGTATCTCATTTACAGCTTCTGATGATGTTGAACTGTTATTCTCATCATCAGTTCTCACTTTCTTACCCTTGTTCTGATGAGGTAAGTCTTCATTCTTGGAGGTATTTTCAACCCTTCTATCATGTTGATCAAATGGGCACTAGTTGAACAGTACTTGGTTCAATTCTTCTTGTGCCTTCAGAATTCTCTCATTATCCTGTTTAACAGATCTTATTTCTGCTTTCAACTCCTAAAATGCACGTAACAATTCTGATGAATTTTCATTCAATTCACCATGGACCTCTTCTTCATAATGTTGTACCATGCTATTGTTGGTATGACTGTTCGGTCGAAATCTATCCTCCATGTGTTCAGTTGATCCTTCCATACCTGTAACTTAGAAAACAAATTTTTGTATAACAAAATAATTTAACTTGAATTAGTAAAGATTTATGCTGTCATAAAAAATTTCTGTTGCATGTTCTTTGGACCTTTTCAGGCCGATAGTTCGAATATGAGCTCTGATACCACATGTAACATCCCGTAAATTTACAAAAAAATTTAAAAAAAATTAAGTAGCATTAATTGATGTACTTGCTAATGCGGAAATAAAATAAATGCTAATCTTTTTAACTAATAACAAATTATAATAATGACAATTCATACTTTATAACACAAAATACGATATTAGTTCTGCTTGTGTTTAATTGTAATGTACATAATGTAATTAAGCTTATCTTGTGATATATTTTTCTTAACAAAGTACTGACAGTTTCTCTTGGATGATGACGAAGGGGTCCTACAAGGTACCCTGAGGTTTACTTAGCTATGTTTAGCTAAAGCATTTGAACCTATTTCTTTGCGCAGATACGTAGGTAAGAGTATTACGACAATTTCAAATGTTACAAGCAATTCTAATTATGTTTTCAGTTAGCCGTCAATGCTTATAGTAACTCTAAGTACTTCCCTGCATGAGTTTTTAATGGCATGGATCTTTGTCCTATTTCTCGTTTACGTGCTAGTTTACAAATTATAAGTGTTACTAGAATCCTGTCATCATTTCTTCATTTTGCAAGGAGTGGTAATATCATGTGCATTTATTACGTGAATAATTCAACTTATGTGCTATTCTATTATAGAAACATGAGCTAAAAGTTATTTAGATACATGGGTTAACTTGACATCCTAACTATAGTAGATTATGCATTTCTCAATTTATAAATGCATGAAACATCGTACTAAAATAGCAATGTTTACTATAATACTACCATCATATTTGTGATGATTATATTGTGAATTTGCTACACTATAGGTTTAGACCTTTCTAATTTAATATTTAAACATTGTGATATATTATGCAACTTTATGAAAAGAGATGGCAATATAAACAAACATTACGATGTGCAAAATGATGAGTTATAAACTATACCCTAAGCATGCAACCTTTGTCATTTGAGAAACAATATACAATGTATATAAACCAAGCATTCGATGATCAATACTTGGAAATGAAATGAACTATACGTTGTAACCCTAAGTCTTGGCACTGACATATGACCTGACAAGGTATTGAATGTTTTGATATCATCGTGCTGATAGACTATCGTTCCCGGTCTTGGCATTCAAGTCACTAGCCTACTATGCTTAGTGGAAAGCCCTGTGGATGTCAACGTGGTTGTGGTTCACATGATAGTAAACACCAAACTTCACCCTGACGCCGAGTTGTGTAATGTTTTCAACCTCAGTCTACTGAGCTGGATTTCGTGATGGTTATGATAGTTAATAAGGTATTTAATGTGGTTGATGCCCGAACTTCGACGTGCCTGGTTGGCATCATCACCACCGTTGATCTCAAATGTCCTTGGGCTTTGAACTAAAAACACTAGTCTCCAATATGAATTGTGTCGAAGTGGTTTTCTCGGCCTTCATTTCACTTGGTAGTGGTAAGGTGGATAGGCCGACCGCCTGCTACAATGTAGTGTTTGGTGTTTGAATATAGGAGGACTCCTTCCTCAGTTTCAAGCTTGGTACTTGTAGGGAAAGCTTATTAGTTTTAGGGTTCATTTTTTCTTGTAGGGCCGAGCCACCTTTTCAGCCTTCGTTAATGTTTTAGGAGGTAATTGTCAGGGTTTTTCTACTGGTCTTTGACAGTGGAGTTGAACCAAGGTCAGTTTTCATAGCATAAAGAGAATGGTTCTTGGAAATGGATTTCCTTCTTTGCTGCGTTTACCAGATGGCTCTGTCGTCGTTTGCTACAGGCACCTCTGCTCTTGGAGCTATAATACACAGGTAGGTTTTCAATTTTGAAGTGTTAATGTTATCTGAGGTATCTATAATTATCTCTGTCATTTTATCGTTTAACCTTTTAAATTTTATTGTGGCAGATGTTACTACGTCGAAGGTCACTTGCTTGAAGCTTAATGGACGAATGCTGCTCAACTACCGGTAAGCCTCAGTGGTTCTTTCTCCTCGTAGGTTCTCCTAGCATGTGTGGCCGATGCTTGATGTTTTGACGAGGTCTGAGGAAAGTTCTTGGTAGAGGATCTTTAACTTTTCAGATGACTTTCGAGAGCCTCATGTCATGTGTATAGAGGATGGAATCCTCGACTCTTTTTGAAATCCTTCCACTGCAGTGTTTCGCTGTAACTTTCGTTGAAATGTAAACTTGTTTTATGATGAAATTTTCTAAAGGGTTGAACCCTCGGTCATTTTAATGGAAGAAACAGTGTTTTAAGAAAACTTCATAAAGTTTCTGTGTGATATATAAGTTTAACTAAGTTTAATGTTTGAGTGGTTAACACAATATTTTTGGTGAAAGTCGAGAGCCCTGGGCTGACTCGTTTCTGTGAAAAGAATGGTCCTATACTACGATGGTGAGACTATTGTTTGAAAAGTAATATGAATTTGTATTTGAAAACTAACTAAAATATTTTTTCCGAACAGTTTCTATGTTTATAAAATTTGATACTTTGGCTAGAAAATACAGTGTTGATTTAGACCGAGAGCAGTGAGTTAACTTAAATCACAAACGAGAAAACCCTCTACTTGTAATGTTTCAATTGAAATTAGAATGATGATAAGACTCAGTTTTGTAACGAACCTTAACTTGAATGAACATTACAATTGATAAAAATAATAATACTATTGTCTAGATTTATCTTGTATAAATAGCTATCATGATGTGATAGTAAAAAAAAAAAAATAGTAATATGTTTAGTTTTAGAAACTCATAATACCTGAGTTATTATTTCGAATATAAGGGTTTAACCATCGACTAGTTGTGGACTTGTCATGATATTGTAAAAGATTTGTCTTCTCTATTGAACTAGGGCTCTGCCTATGATGAAAATGTTTAAATTTAATATTTGTAGTTGATACTAAATCAAAATATGAAATATGAATACTACAATGAAACAGTAATATACAATGATAATATTATTTGGGAATGATAAATATCTATTTACCGTCATATGAACTAAGTAGCAACTCTGTATAAAAGATTATTTAAATTTGCAGTTATTAAAATTTATAAGAAATATGATACCTGAAATAAGTGGAATTATAACACCCTACTGTTGGAAAGAATATTAATAGAATACATAGCATTAACTTTCAAAATAGCTAGTGATAAATGAAAACCTAGTTTCTATGCAGAAATGAAATGTTTTACTTTTGTTACTAAGTAAAAATGCTTCAATATCTGTTTTATGATATGTTGTTTTATATTCTGAGTTTAGACATATATAATTGGTATTACAGATTTAAAACAAACACTACATAATTAGTCTAATCATTCACTTGGCATTCTACCCATCATTCATCTGATTTAATTCTACTTCTCTGTACTTGAGTACTATACAGAAAACAATATGGGAAAAATGCAAAGGATATATTTAATCAATCATATCATTTACTTAACCATCACTATACAAAATCATACTTAGGTCAGAATTTGAAAACAATTACTTATGTATGCTATTAATTGTAAATACTAAATCTACGATTACAGAAAATCATTTAACTGAAAGTAAACAAGACAAAATAGTAGAACCTGGTGAATGTAGGAGAAACAAACAACCCAGGGATCCTGTTCCACCCAACCTATTCCTGAAGACAACCAAATTACTTGCCTTAGGACCCCTGAGCTTGTTCACTGAACCACTAGGAATAAGAATCTGTAGAAGCTTTAGGTCATCAACTTGCAGTAGCAATTTGGATCATTCAGTCCTATAGACTTAGCAGTCAAAGAGACCTGCACCAGCACCTCTGATTCCCTTCGCAGAATATTTTCAGCAGACTCACAATGCAATTTCACTTAGCCTCCCTATTCAAATCTCTCAGTGATCATCTGATACACTTGAAGAATTATTTCTGAAGAAAATAATGTAGACCTCCATGCTCAGTTCGAATTGCCTTATCTAGGCTGCCTAGGCCTTTTTAGTGGTTAACATGGTCATTAATGAGCTAACGGCTCTGCTCCACCCACCTGGGGGATAATGCCACAATTTTAGGGGTTGTTGTCCCATAACCAACAGATAATGGTGGAGTGCAAATGCTGACACTTGTCCCATGCCTTCTAACAGCTTCCATTCCTCCTAGTGGGTTAGTGAACACTCATTTAACAGTTCTCTTGGGTGTTTGTCTCCTGCTTTAATTTATTAAATAATAATAATATGTTATTACAATCATCCTTGACCAAGGTTGGTCATAATTACAAAACTTTGTAATTAAAATTTAACATCATGTTTTTGCAAATAAAATAAATAGTCTCAAAATTTGGGTAGTTGACATTTCCAAACACATTGCTACAAATGCTCTGTCATATTCATTTATCCAATCATTTCTCTCTTCATAGGATATTCGCTCTTCATCATACCAATAGATACATCATAGAGACATTGTCTCTTTAGAGATGTAATTGGCTTCAATTTCCACTCTTAGTAGCATATGAATGGACTGAAAAGAGGAACTGATCTGGAATCCATGTTGAAATTGTACCTGCAAAACAACACTCTAAAGATCTGTATGGAAGATTAATTGATTCTAAAAATATTTTCTTAATACGGTAGGCACATTCAGGATTGCTTCACACCTAGGTAGACCCCAATGGCAATCCAAAGGACTTAAGGCAATTTCCCCAGGATTTATGTGGTAACTCCACTACTTCTGATGCGCTACTGCAAGCAACTATGCTCCCTATGATCCCTAGGCTCTGATACCATGTGATAATTCTATGGCATTGATTCCATGCAAAAAATTCCACAGGAAAGTATCTAAGCACAATGTAATCTTCACTTAGAATTTCAACAGAGATTTGTTAAGAATATAGAAGAAGAATGAGATAAAAACACATAAGAAAGGACTCAATTGGATAAAAATACATCATCTTATTAATGAATAATAATATTAAATTATATAATACATTCCATAGAGTAAATTCAAATACCTTAGAGGATATATGAAATGCTCACATGTGGAAGGATTAGATTTAGGAAAAATCCCCATCTATGGAAAAATCAATCTCCAACTCATAGCAAGGGGTCACGAATTGGCTAAGTGGGCTTAGGTAGGCCATGGGTGACCAAAAGGAAACAGGTTGGAGGATTTGTAGGATAAAAATCATGAAGGGGTTGAGGCAAAAGTTGGCAAACTTTCCCAAGTTACCATAGCGCAGCTAAATCATCCTTATCCATGAGAAAAGCATAGCAAAAGTTGTTGTATATCTCATAAATCAGGATAAAAGAAGAATGGGAACCTTTGTACTCAGAAAATTAGAGTAAAAGATAAATTAGGGCTCTATTGCGCATAAACATCACAACGGTGGTCAATTTATGCACTAGGTAGAACAATGAACATGGTATAAACACCTAAGAAATGAAATAATGGCATAAACTAAGGACTAGATGGGTTAATTATTCCATCAAGTTGAGTACTGTAATATCCTTGGGAATATTCGACCAAGATATTAACTCTAACTTCATTTTTTTTAATAAAGTTCATTGGTTAAATTTTTTAATAATTCTTTTAAACCAAGCAGGAGGTCAGTGATGGGGATGGAGACTGAATCTGAGTATGGTGGGTTGAACTTTCAGTTCTGGAATTTGTATGGGGAAACGTGCAGCAGCAAATAATAACATCAGAGGGAGATTCCTAAGCATAAAGCACTTGGGCCATTTATGTTTCGGATATCAGCTACCGCTGAAGCCTACCGCAAAGCTTCCTGGGCACACCAGCATATACTTACTAGCCTGGGTGGGTACCAAACTGATTTATGACAGTAGAATAGGTTCAATGGAAACAATGAGCATCATTCAAAAGGATTTGGTAAGAGTTAAAGTGGTTTGGAAGTTTTAGGCCCTACCGAGATGACAGAGCTAGTCAAAATGCAATCTTTACAAAAAGGGGTTAAATACTCCCAAATTATTTAATTAGGTATTGATATAGCTAATATGATGTTTCATTGACATCCAACAACTTACAAAAAGTAAATCTGACATATAGAAAAAATTTGGCAGTCATTCTTGCAAAACTAGTCAATTAACAATGCTCAATGAGCTAGTCTTCCAATCTGAGTTAATAAATGACTTGATTTAATTAAATGATCTGTTATGAAATATTAATATTCTCTAATATAATGTAATTAACAGAAACAATTCGAATTATTATTCACTGAACCAAATTTGTAGTCTTTAATTAGCTCCTCATCAGTACAATGTCTTGTACACTAGAAAACCCCCTCTTAGGCCCATAGAATGATTAGAAGAAGAGATGTATTGGCTAAATATCTGTTCTAAAAGTGTACTCTAGTCTTCAACAGGTCTGAAACAGAGTATGGAGTTGTACTGGGCTTCCTGAGCTTCAATGGGCGCATTCACTTAATTGGAACTACACACGTGCGCTCATTAACACATGAAATCTTGGCTCCGGTGAAAATGGTTGTATCTCGGTCATCTGGACACCTTTTTCGATGAGAAAAAAAGTGTTTCCTACTGGAAACAGCCCTCCGAACGCAAGGGAATAGGTCTCAAATCCCAGAAATGATCAGAAGTGCTAAATCCAAAACCTCCATTTCGGCCCTTCAATGTTGTCTCCTCCGAATGTACCCTATATGATGATGAATCCTTGTAAGCTTGGATTCTTCTTAGTATTGGATTATATAGACCTTCATATCAGATCTCCATGGCTGTAAATCCTGAGAGAATATTAGAGAAGAGAATTAGAATAGAAGAATGGGGCACATCGCCCATTAATTAGCTTGGGCACATCACCAAACCTTGAGAAGCTAAAATGCTTCACTCATAAACTCACAATGACAAAAGTTGTGAAATGAAGTTGGTTGGATTCTTTTATAAAATTCAGGATGACCTGCTGAGCAAGTTACTTGGCTTGGTGACCTGTGAGAATAGGTCACCCATGAGTGGACATACTTTCCTCAATTTTTCCTTACAAGCTTTCTCCTTTAGAAACTATGCCCTCCTTGACCTTATATGTTTCCTTCTTGCATTAGCACTTGCTTTCCTTGTGAACTAGGAATTGAAATGGAAACTACACCATTCAGGATGTTTCCTTTTTGGTAAACTGGACAGTTTTTTGGCAAGTGCACCCTCCTTAGCTTTTTCTAGTTGTTTTTTTTTTCTGATTTGGAAACTTTATCTCCACCTTCCTTCTCTTCATCTTTCTTCCATATCTTCACCCCTTAATCCATTTTGGAAACATCTTCCACATGGGTGCCCTCTTGGACCACTTTCTCATTATCCATTAATTTTATTTATCAAAATTAACTTTAATAAATAAGTTTTCCAATTTGTGACACTTAGGCTAAAATTAATTCTAAGCAAATAGAATTAATACAATTTAATTCCCTTAGGGGTTGATCATGTCCCCTTTCACCCATGGTACTGGATGAACCAAAATTGGGGACATGATAGTCCTCCCTTCCCAAGATTGCTTGTCCTCAAGCAATGTTAGGATTCCACCGAGCTTTTGTTGCACCACTCTGATTATACTTGTCCCCATCCACTGAGCATTCTGAAAATTAAACTTGGGGCCTTCAAAAATATCTGAATAAAATGTTAAATGACTATGAAGAATAAAATGCACTGTAAACTCTATCTGCACTAAATTATGAACAAAAATATTAACCCACTTAAGATAATTGAGTAGAATTCCTGGATCCCACTGCTTCCTCTGTAAGGACCCAAAATTTTATGTCACCTCTAGAAAGTTGTCACTCCAAGGAATTCCTGGATCCCATTGTCCCTGATGAATACCATCCATCATCACTATTACGTGTAACAACTTGTCACTCTTGGGTATACCAGGATCCATCCACCATGCTGGAAGTGTACCACTCCCAATGCAAAACTGAATAGCTGTGAGACTTCTCCACCAAACATAGAACTTCTTGAGAGAATGAAAATCAGAATGCATCTCTTGTGCATGTGTACTGGAGACATATAATCGCTGAAAAATACATCTTTGTTTTTGCTCACAATTCAAGACAATGTCATTTATAACAAAAAATTTATTGCAGAAACAAGAGAACCTTTTACCTTCCAAGGTCTTCATTGCAATGATGCCTCTACCCATCCAACCAATGGATGGATAAAATCTTTTATTTGCTGAATCATATGGAATGTGATCAGCCATATGTATGTCCTCCTCAAATAAAGAGATCTTGTGATCTCTATGGAACTCCATAGGTGCTCCCCTCTTCATCCAATGGCTCAACTCTCTAACATTGATCCAAGGGTGTAAAACTCCATCAATTGACCCACACATTGAAGGTAAGTGTAGATCTGATGCCTCCTGGTCAAAAGTGGTTGCACACATATGCATGGGCTTCCTCAACTGCGACGGGTTAAGGAACATGTCATAGGCCTCATGTTGATGCCCCAAAGATCGCAGCATCAAGCAGAAAGGGATTCTCCCCGGTAGACTTGTTAAATTTTTAGAATTTACTTCAATCTGATCTAGGATCTTAACTGAGAGAACAACATGTACAGCATATCTACACCATATCAATCATGGAGACAATAATGCAAGCACACAAGAGACACAAAGATTTACTTGGGGAAAACCATAAAGGTGAAAAACCCCAATAACTTCCTCAGAGATAGATATAGCAATGATACAACCCAAACATAAGAGATAGACATATCCTAGCAGCAGATCCTCCTCCTCCATAAGTGCGCCACTCCTCCTTGAGTGCATGAGTGAGAAGTGAGTGATCAAATAGAGTGCCTCCCGCACTCTATTTATACTTGACTGGACTTTCCTTTTACATAAATCATGTAGGCTCGAACTTAACCACATAGCATAATGCTGACTGGGCCGACCCCCAATAGGGTGGTCTAATAACCCTTCGACCCACATGACTTATACAGGGCCGACCCCAACAAGGTGATCTAATAACCCATCAAGTTTAAGTTACGACATTTACAATATAAATGACGACACTTCCGTATAGAGGAATAATACCATCTCTATAGGAGTACATACAACATACATATATGAAATACATTCCGAAGTTACATATACATCAACACTCCCTCTTAACTAGGAAGGTATTTCTCAGCACAGGTCTTCTAGCACAAGTCTTCTTCTCTAGATCATCGTCACTGGATAATTGTCATCGAGTCATCATCATCGTCACTACTGCTGCTATCTCAATCAATCTCTGAATCTACTCGTCATAGGAAGTTCTGTAGAGCCAGTCCTTTTTCATACTGGATGTAGGCCCACTACCTGCGGGTCTTCGTCATCACTGGCCATACTGTGGAATCCTCAGGACTTATTATGTGTGTCACAAAACCTCGAAAGAGCATCCCAGGCTATTACGAGCACACGGCTCTACCTATAAGATCTCCCAGGGCCATATTATATGTGACCTCACCACAAAACCTCGCATGAGCATCCCAGGCTGTTACGAGCATGCAGCTCTACCTATAGGATCTCTCAGGGACAGATTATATGTGGTCACCACAAAACCATACAAGAGCATCCCAAGTTGTTACGAGCACACAGCTCTACCTATAGGATCTCCCAGGGCACGAATTACATGTGGTCATGGAAAAACCTCGCAAGAGCATCCCAGGACTAATTACGGGCACACAGCCCAACCTATCGAAAGAGCATCTTCCAGATATCCTAGGGCAACGAATTACATGCCATAGGAAAAACCTCGAAATACTATCTGCAGATCTCCCAGGGCCAAATTATATGTCCTCCCAGAGAAAAACCTTGAAAGAGCATTTGCCAGATATCCCAGGGCAACGAATTACATGCCATAGGAAAAACCTCAAAAGACTATCTGCAAATCTCCCAGGGCCAAATTATATGCTCATCTGCACAACCTGATCCACGGCCATAGAGTATCAACCTGATACTCACCATACATCATCCTGATGTACACATGATCATCCTAATCATCATCACTACAACATCCTATTGCACGTCATCTGGAGCAACATCCTGAAGCTCGTCATCCACGATCATCCTGATCATATAATGCATCTACCTGATGCATACCAAGTATCTACCTGATACATATCATCATACATGATCCACCTAATCATACAATGTATCCACCTGATACAAATACAACTACATGATACATATCACCATACATGATCCACCTGATCATACAATGTATCCACCTGATACATATACAGATACATGGTCCGAGCATCCAACATGATGCATACAAAATACATACAAATGATCCTACTGATCATATCCAGCATCCAACATGATGCGTACATACATATAAATGATCCAACTGATCATATCCAGCATCCAACATGATGCGTACATACATATACATATAAATGATCCAACTGATCATACAAAGCAGAAACCAGAACATCATCTTGATGTTCATCATCCAGCGCTTACATCCACAGCCATGTGAAGGATCCTCCTTCCATCATGCTTGGAATGGCTTCAGCAAATGTGTCCATCACTTCTTCCTCGAATTGTCCTCGATCTAAAGAACACCAACCCTCTCCCTGAAGTACTCGAACTTCACCCTAGCTAGTGGCTTCGTCAGCACATCTGCAATCTGCTCGTCCATTGCAATGTACAGGAGCTTCACAGCTCCTCTCTGCACGATATCCCTGATATAGTGATATTTGATCTCTATGTGTTTCGACCTGTCATGAAACACTGTGTTCTCGGACAGCTTCACACAACTCTGGTTATCACAGAAGATACCAGTAGCATCCAACGGGAGATCAAATAACTCATATAGTAGCTTCCGTAGCCATACTACCTCACAACTAGCTGAACAGGCTGCAACATACTCTACCTTAGCTGTACTCAGTGCTACGCATGACTGCTTCCTGCTAAACCAAGAGATCACACCTAATCCCATACTGAAGTAGCACCCATATGTGCTCTTCCTATATGCAGCACTGCCTGCCCAATCTGAATCAACATAACCCTGCAGGTTAAACTTTTGATTCGCTTCATACTTGAGCCCATAATCCACTTTACCCTTTAGGTACCTCAGAACATGCTTTACAGCAACCAGGTGAACACTCCTCGGATCCGTCTAGAACTAGCTCAATGTGTTCACCGCAAAGAAAATATCCGATCTCGTGTTCGTCAGGTACATCAAGGACCCAATCATCTGATGATACATAGTGATATCAACCAGCTCAGATGAAGCATCACACAGATGCTTCAGGTTCGATGCCATAGGTGTGGCCATAGCCTTGTAGTCCATCATCCTGAACCTCTTCAGGATCTCTACTGCATACTTCCCTTATCAAGGAAGATTCCATCACTCTGCCACACCTCGATGCCAAAAACAAATAGTGCATCATCCCCAAGTTCCTCAACTCGAACTCGGTAGCAAGCTTCCGCTGTGTGTCAGCAATCAATCTATCTTCACCTGTAACAAACAGGTTATCCGCATACAAAAGTAGTATCACTGGATTGCCTTCCTTAACCTTGTAGAAAAGGTCGGAATCCGCTTTATTCTTGGTAAAGCCCAAACTGGATAGAAAGCTGTCTATCCTACCATACCAAGTTCTGCACTCATATATGACTACACTATGTTGTCTTGAAATCCATCTGGTGCATCTTCTATTTCATCACTTTTATATTTCTCTATGCTTCTGTTTGCAGCATGCTTGATCTTGATAGATCCATATGGAAGTCATAACAAAATTCCCTTCAGGTCTTGTGACTACACCCCAAACATCATTCTTCATGATCAACGGATCATGGCATTCTTCCCATATCCTGGGAACTTCAATATCTTCAATAGATAATTTTGTTGCTGAACAAATGTTGTAGTTCTTCTTTTGTAGGAGATGGCATACAATCTTTCCTACACAACAAGTTAAATTGCATTATTAGAAAACATCTCATAGTTTTCAGAACAAATTCTTACACATAAAGAAATATGTCATACAGTCATGCAATTATCTTAGCCAATGCTTCAATACAACATTTATCCATATCCCGTAACTTTCTAGATGCCTTCCAATCTCTACCAGAACATTGTTAAGAGTGTGCACAACTCCCAACATGTCAGCAAAGAGGTTTCATTCTAGATAAGTAGCAATGGAATGTTGTACAGTGCCATAGGCTACTTACCCATGCATATTAGTAGTATACTGTTCATCAATGCAACTATTCTAATATGCATAATACACAACCTAATTCTAGGAACATCAGTATATACATTATTGAACAGTATTATTTAAACAATAAAGTATGCAAGTAATGACAATTCAAATACTTATCTTTGTTTGTTTGTTGGGTTGACTCCCTGTCAGTCTTTGCTTCTTTTCTGCAACTCCATTCTTATGAGAAGTGGTCAACTCCCTCTGAATATCTGCATCCTTGCAGAAACTACTGAAGTGTGCTCCTTTGCTTTTTTGCAGGAACAACTGGAGTGTGCTCCCTCTTGATCTTTGCTACCTGGATTAACTGTCCTTGAACTTACATCCATCCTTAATCACTATGCATGCTTATTAGTATCATCATTGTGTTATCCTTGAGGTCTCATACATAATCACACATTTATTAGTATAATCTTAATACTATCAAAACACAATAATCTTAAACATGTATATTCATGATCATTCACAGATAATAAACATTAGTATTCAAGGTTTCAGGGAAGTCTTCTTTTACTCATACATTTTCTTATTTGATCATAGGACTCTTCTAGTTAGTTGAATCATCAATCAAGATAAGAGATATAATATGCATAAAACCTGTGATTATTCAAACCTATACCTTCATGATTCTTCTGGTTAGTCATATCATCAATTATGGTAGGAAACATAATATGCATAAAACCTGTGATTATTCAAACCTATGACTTCATGAATAATCATTATCAACAACACAACAGTATAAGATCCTAACACAAGGTAGGATTCTAGCTTGATATAGGAAAAACATACCTGGATTAGCATGCTAGCTAGTTATGTCTAACATGCCCGCATAATGTCTTCTGGTTCTCTTCAGTGACTTGTGTCAGTAACCTACATGTCTCATAAGTTAACCATTGTAGAAACAATTTATATATACCTTGAAAGTAGATCTTCTATGTGATCCATGAAAATGGATGAATCCTTGTCTTCATGTCACCATGATCATACGTTCTTGAAGTAGAACATGATTTGTCTTTCTTGGTGTACCTTTTATGTTAGCAGACAACATAAACCTCATACAACATAAACCTCATACAACACCATAATGCATTAGTACAATCATAAGTGTCAACACCCTAACCAATGAATATCTTCTATCATGCATTCATAATTTTGCTAAGGTGATACGACAAATCTAAAATCAAGATTGTACTAACCATAATAACATGAAGACAAACATACCATAAACTTAATCATGAAAAAATATCGAAACATACCTCGATGAGTCATACCTGTCGAGATCGCTTGTAATATTCTTATGTAAGGCCTTAGCCTCATCTCCTTCTGAAACAGGAACTTCTTCACTTATGCAGGTGACCAATCTATGTTCTTCTAGGATTAACCCAATCCACTTGATTTGCAAGAACTGGACCTGGAGCTGGATATGGGTTTGTTAGAGAAACCCCAAAAATTCAAACTTTGAATTTCAAACT